>JARBWK010000003.1:18838441-19501665 GCA_030556195.1 Anolis apletophallus | reverse complement strand
CTCCTGATTGCTCCTGGTCTCTTCCTTTTTTTCCTCCTCTTTTCTCAACCTCCGAGGTGAAGAGTGTGTGGTTAGAGGTGCGTGTGTGTGTGTGGTCTGTGGCGGAGAGTTACGATCTGTCTGCCAGACCTTCCTTGAGCAGCGGTTCCTCCTGTCTCCTGGGGTCGCTTCCCTTCCCGATATCTGTCGGAGTCCTTGAGGGCTCCCACAACAACCAGGCGGTCAGCAGACCCTCTTCTAGGACCTTGGACCTTGGCACTTCTTCTCTAGGTGCCGGCGGGGTCTTTCCTCTTCCCCAACCGCTATCTCAGTTTCACCATTCCTCCACTGGATGGCATCTGCGGATCTCCCAAGACTGAAATGCTACTATTGATGGTAACTATATGGCAACCATTGATTCCTATGACCGTATATGTATGCGAATTTTATTTTAAATTACAGAATGCTCTCTATTTGTTCAATTTTAAGATGAATACCCAGTGGGATAGATGAATTTTCCTAATTGCGAGCCCTGAAGAAGAACTTTTCGAAACGACCCGGAACGCCAGGCACCGGCACAGCGCTACTGTCGTCGGCTTCAGGCGATAGCCACGGCTACCGCCGCTTTCCTTTCCCCGCTTGGGAGGTTTCTTCGCGACCCCTTTGCGGCTCTGGCTCTTTATTTACGGCCACTCGCAACCAGCGTTACCCCCGTCACTGACTGAACGCTGAGGACCATTGCAAGTTTAATTTATTCATTTGTTCATTCATTCAAGGACCTTATATTATTATTTTCTCTGAACACTTAGGCATTAGCCAGTGATTTACCTTGAGCAAAGCTGTTGCCTCGCCACTGTGCTTTGGCGCTTGCATGAACTACTTCTCCCAAATAGGGAATATTGTACTGTTACTATTTGTTTGCCATTAGGCTATCTTTTGCCATTAGGCTGTTGTATTGGTACTTGCATGGACTATACCTCCCAAACAGGGAATATTGTATTGTTTTGCCATTAGGCCATTATATGCATGATGTATTTTTGTTTATGAATAGTGTATTGAGACACATAATCTACCAATTGTTCTACCTCTATTGCCCAACTCTATTGTTAAACTTCATTACTATGCTTGCAAAGTGCAAATAAGACTCTTATGATTTATTACTATTGACTCAATAATAATATTCAAAACGTGCATATTTGTAGTTACAAAGTCTCCCAGGAGATTGGCTGAGAGCCAAGGGGGAGGAGTTAAGCTGTCTAGGAGGGAGAAATCCTGACAGGAAAGTTTAGTCTTGAGCGAGGTTTTGGAGCAGAAACATCCAAGCCTCAGCTGGTGGTCTGATACAGTCTATTTCTATAGTGACACATCCAGAGAGCTTGGGGTGACACTTATAGTTTAGAGCCAGTGGGGCTGACTTGGAATAGTCAGACAAAACACCTTGCAGTCTCTGGGTTAGAGAAGCAGGTGGGCTCTGGGACTGGGGAGTTAGCAGTAGTTAGCTAACCCCGTCAGACAAGACTCAGGGGACTTTTAGTGTAGAAAAGTTCCTGCTTGGAAACACCTGTTCGCCGCTAGTTTTAGTATTAGGGTGGCAGTAATATTCTTAGTCAAGTTTTAGCCCTGACTGGAATTGTTGAAGATCTAAGCTTTAGTAAAAACCTTTTATGTAACCATATGCTCCAGCACATTTTGTTATCCAACTAACCATCACGCAGTTGAACATTCTTTATCTGTAACCATATGCTCGTTGCCTCAATAGAAGTAAACCATCAAGATCTGTGCCTTAGTGTAAAGCCTGTTCTGTTTAATAAATTCTTTCCTGTTCACTTTGAAGAAAGTCTCCATCGTACTTCTTCCTCTCCTTAGAATCCTCTCAGTTAATGATTTCTTTAGGAGCCTAGCTGGTGATCATATTTAATTTCATAAAATCCTAATAACATTAGGTTGGTGGCGGCATTTTGGTTAATTAGGGTGGACCAAGTTGTTATAATTGGACCTAGGTTGTCATAATTGGTGGCAGCGGTTGGATTTCACCAAAGCCCTGCCTTGCCACAGTGACCCGATGTCCCTTGGGTCGTCACAGAAGGCAATCCAAGTCAACAAGGGGATCGGGAGACACAAAAACCAGTCTTAAGTGTCAGATCTGGGAAATCTGAGCTTGGAAGAAGTTCAGGTTTCCAGCCTGCCATGAGGTGGTGCTGACCTTTGTCCCAGTTCTCCGGGAAATGAAGTGACCTTTGTTCTAGTTACTGAAGGACTATGCTGAGTCAATCTGGGAGTGATGTAACTTCCAGGTGTCTCCAGAGGAAGTGAGACAACCTCTTCTGGACTCGGACATTGGACATTGGACTATTAGTGCTGACTCAGAGACTAATGAGGTCACATCCCTTTGGACTGTGGGATCTGCTGATTCACCCGGATATGGTGCAACCCTGCCTGGACATTGCATAGGCAAGGGGAGGGGGGTTTGGGTATAAAAGGTGTGTTTGGGTGGCGGGATGGTGCTTTAGCTTTACAAGTGTTGTACCTGCAATAAAATCGTGTTGGACCGTGCTTCTACCTACGCGTGATCCTTACCGAAATTGGAGTGTCATTACAGAAGCTAAAGCCCCATTCAACTTTCCCAGCAATGGAGAGGTTGGCTTGGAAGGAAGAGGAGTATATCGATATGTGGAATGTTGCTCTTGAAGAGGTCCGGAGAACCATGGAATGGGAGTGGAATACCATTGACCAAGTGGGGTTCCCGGACGGGTCCAGAGAAGCGACGGCGTATGGTGCGTCAGCTCAGGTGGACGAGCTCAGAGAAGCGGAGAGATTGTGGGACGCTCAGGTGAGCTCTTTGAGTGGTGAATCCAGAGGAAGGGGGCAGCGAGGCCCCATTCAGATGGATGTCCGGAGGACCGGAGGAACCAGAGAAGCTGCGCTGAAAGAAGGGCCAGCTCAGGTGGATCCAGTAGAGGGCAGGACCAGAGAAGCTGTGGGGAAGAGTGCCCCAGCTCCGGTGGACCTGGAAGAGTGTGGTAGTGAGACCACGGAACCTGAATCGCTATCAGAATTGGCGGTGATGAGGTGTAGAATGGAGGCAATGGAGCATACCATGAGAAGGATGTCTCGGGCTATGTCCAGGAGAGAGCCAGTGGATTCGGCGTGGAGTGCACCGGGGGGAGGAGACTTCACTTTTTATTCTTGGATGGATGGCGGACCGTCAGCAGCTGAGCGTCCTAGATCTCCCATGGGAGTGTGGACGGAAGGTGGTCATCCTGCGTCAGAAGTAAACCGGTCCCGGTGAGTCGGCCCCTGCAATCGGCAGGAAGGGGGAAGGGAGTCCCAAGGCTTGAGGTTCCTCAGGGGAGGAGAGTACAATCCCAGGAGTTTGGAGGACGATTGAAGAAAGAACCCTTGCGGGTGGAGTTTGAAGGGGAAGCTTGCAAGGTGGCCTTCTTTATTGCTGCAGTGAAGGACCATATGGAAGATTACGGTCATCTCTACCCCAGTGATGGTAGCAGAGTTCGAGCCATTGGAGGAGTGTTTAAAAGAAGGGCTGCTGAATGGTATGTGCAGTGCCATGATCGTAGAGATGCATGTTGTGCAGAACACTGCCGCCCGGCTCCTGTCTGGAACCCCAGCAGGCCGCCACATCACACCTGTTTTGCAGGATCTGCACTGGCTCCCAATTGAGCACCGGATCTCCTTCAAGGTGTTGGTTCTTACCTTTAAGGCCTTGCATGGCCTGGGGCCAGCGTACTTGAGGGACCGACTCACCCCACACTGTCCCCCGAGATCACTACGCTCCGAGGATGCTAATTTGTTAGAGATACCCTTGGCGAAATCGGCTAAACTGACATCTACTCGCCGGAGGGCGTTCTCCGTTATAGCCCCTACGCTGTGGAACGCCCTCCCGGCTGGAACGCGGGCTATAAAGGACCTGCTCCCGTTTAGACGCGCCTGCAAAACTTATTTGTTTAAGCAGGCCTTCGGTGAGTAGGTGCTGCCCATGTTCCGCTTTAGCCGCTGTCCTGGGGTGTCACGCTATCTAATTTCTGAACTGTACCTGGGGGTTTTGTATTTTGCTGTTTTAACTGTTTAATTGTCTTAGATGTTTTATCGCATTGCTTGTGTGTAGTTGTACCTTCGGTTCCTGTGAGCCGCCGCGAGCCTCAGGGAGTCGGCGGCATAGAAACCCGAATAATAATAATAATAATAATAATGTTTAACATCGGTCCGGGCCTTCTTGCAAGCCATTCGAAATCGCTTCCGTGATCCCTTGGAGAGGATAAAGGCTAAAGAAGCGCTGCGCTGTTTATCCCAGGGATCCCGTTCGGTTACAGAATATGCGGAGGAATTTATGGGATTGGCTGGCAAGGTTGCTGAGTGGTCCCAGGCTACATTGCTTGAATTATTTAAAGATGGCCTGCGGAAAGAAATCCTAGAGTGGTGCCTGCATCGATGTGATCTGGGTGATGTAGATGGTTGGATCCAATTAGCTGGCAGCGTGGAGGGGATCTTGGCCCAGGTGCAGCGACGACGGTTCCAGTCGACAAGGTCCAGAGGTTCGGGATGCAGTTTTGCTGAAGGATGATTCCGGGGAGGAGAGCTTAGACGTGGTGGCGGCGATGGCAGAACCAGTGCTATGAAGAAACCCGTAACGGGACGTAGCCTTTGTTTCATCTGTTCTCAGCCGGGTCATTTTGCGTCCCAGTGCCGGCAGAAGCAGGTGCTGGATCCGATCCGTTCTGATCCGATTAAAGTGGCATCCTCTAGGGCGGCTTTTGTGGACAATACAGATTCAAAAAGTGTTGGGGTGAGTCCCCCAAGTGTACAATGCACCCTGGGTTTATTTAAGGGGAAGGAGATTATTGAGAAAAAAAGCATTGGTTGATTGTGGGTGTTCAGAAAACATCATGTCCCCGAAGTTAGTAGGGGATTTGGGTGGGGAAACGAAAACCCTGGCAACATCTGTAACTTTTACTCAGTTAGATGGGTCGTCTATTAAGGGTGGACCGTTTTCTTTGGGTACTAAGGATTTAAAAGGTCGGGTGGGACCTTGGGAAGGAGGTATAGATTTTGTAGTGGCTCCCATTAAGGGTCATGAAGTGGTATTAGGACTGCCTTGGTTAGAGCAAGTGAACCCCCAAATTGACTGGAAGTCTGGGAAGTCTAGTGTGGGGAAAGGAGTCCTGGGCGAGGTACAGGGGGTACCTGTAGAATATTGGGATTATGCGGATGTGTTTAACCCTATATTGGCCCAAAGTCTTCCCCCTTTCCGCAATGTACAATGTAGTATAGAAGTTAAGGAGGGGGCTATTATGCCTAAGCCGAAAATATATGCTTTGACGGTGCAGGAGAAGGTGGCTTTGAGGGAGCAGATTGATGGATATTTGGAGAAGGGATTTATCCAGAGGTCTGAATCCCCTATTGCGGCGCCAGTCTTGTTTCGGGAGAAAAAGGATGGAAGGTTACGATTGTGTATTGATTATCGGGGTTTGAATGCTATCAGCACTACGAATTGTTATCCTTTGCCCTTGATTAAGGACTTGTTGGGCCAGCTAGGGGGCGGTAGATTTTTCACTAAGTTGGACCTGATTGACGCATTTCATATGGTGCGGGTGAAAAAAAGTGATCAATGGAAGACTGCTTTCTCTTGCCCCCTCGGGCTATTCGAATGGACCGTGATGCCATTCGGTTTAGCGGGAGCCCCCGGTATTTTCATGCAGCTTATAAATGAGGTGCTACACCCCCTTTTGTATAAGGGGTTTTTTGTATATCTGGATGATATCGTGATTGTGACGCGGACTAGAGAGGAGCATGTTCAGTTGGTTCGAGAGGTGTTGGAGAGGTTGAGGCAAGCGAGTTTGTATGTGAAGTTGAGTAAGTGTGAGTTTGGGAAGAATCGGATTGATTTTCTGGGCTATAGGATTAGTGAGAATGGAGTGGCCATGGATCCAGCTAACGTGGAGGATGTGTTGAATTAGGAGGCTCCGCAAACCCGTAGGCAGTTACAGGCTTTCCTGGGGCTGGCTAACTTTTATCGTACTTTTATACCTGGATTTTCAGCTATAACTCTCCCGCTCACAGAATTGTTGAAGACTAAGGGGAAGGGGGAGTCGAAAAGAACTAAGTCCCCAGGTGCTAAGTTAGGTTGGACTAAAGAATGTCAAGAGGCGTTTGAGAGATTGAAAAGAGCTTTCACTCGTGGCCCTCTGTTAATGCACCCAAATGTAGACAAGCCTTTTGTTGTACAGTGTGATGCTTCCGCTTGGGCATATGGAGGGGCGTTGATGCAGAGAGATGAACAGGGGAATTTGAGGCCGTGTGCGTATTTTTCAAAAAAATTTGGCGAGCAGGAAAGGAAATGGCCCGTTTGGGAGAAAGAGGCTTTCGCCGTAAGGAGTGCTCTGCAAACGTGGCGTCAGTTCCTGGAGGGGGCTGCTTTTCCTTTTGTGGTGTTAACGGACCACCAGAATCTCCAGTATTTGAAGAATCCTCAGAAGCTATCTCCCAAATTGGTGAGATGGGCTCAGTATTTTGCCCGGTTTAATTTCTCGTTGCAACATATAAAAGGGAAAGAGAATGTAGTGGCAGACGCGTTGTCCCGGTATCCCAATGTGGGAAAGAATTGTTTGGAGAAATCAGAGGAGGTGTTTACCAAGGAGCATTGGGGTTTGGCGGTGCAGACAAGGTCTCAGAGGGAGAGAGAAGTGAAGAAGGAAGAAGGAGTGGTAGATGAGTGGTGTTTGGAGTTACAAAGGGGTTATGAAGGTGATGTGTGGTTGCAGGGCCATGAAGGTGAATGCAAGATGTTGAATGGTCTATGGGTTATGGGAAATAAAGTGTATGTTCCTGGAGGTGTGAGGAGGAAGGTTTTACAGCTAAATCACAATCATAAGTCTGCTGGTCATTGGGGAGTCACAAAGACGCTTTTGGCCATAAAGAGGCGGTATTGGTGGTCAGGTATGAGAGCAGAGGTGAAGGAGTATGTAGAGTGTTGTGAAGCTTGTGCTAGGAACAAGGAGTCTGCCGCTAAACCGCAAGGGTTGATTCAAGTGGTGGCTTCTCCAGTGCGGCCCTGGACGCATGTCAGCACTGATTTCGTGGGGGAGTTGCCCTCTAGTAGGGGGTACAGATATATTTGGACTGTGTTAGACTTGTTTTCGAAACAGGCTCATTTTGTCCCTTTGAAAGGGTTACCATCAGCGGAGAGGTTGGCTGAGTTATATGTGCAGCACGTGTATCGATTGCATGGGTGCCCGGAACAGGTTCTTAGTGATCGTGGGGTTCAGTTTACTGCCCGGTTTTGGGAGAGGTTTCTGGAGGTGTTGGGGGCCCAAAGGCGTATTACGACCGCTTATCATCCTTGCTGCAATGGGGGCGTGGAGAGCGCAAAAATCACTAGGAGGGTATCTGCGTATATTTAGTAATAAGGAGCAGAATAACTGGTCGGATTTGTTGCCCTATGCCGAGATGGCGTATAATAGCTCAGTGCATTCTTCCACGGAAAGTCCCTTTTGAGGTGGTTTACGGCCAGGATGTGGCTCCTTTGCCCCAATTATTGGAAGTTGGAGGGGAGGAGAAGAGTGAGTGGAGAATGAGAGCGCGGGATGATTGGAGGGAGGTGACGGAAGCTTTGGGGAAAGCGCAATGAGCGTACAAGCTGTTTGGGGATCGTCGAAGACAGGAAGGGGAGGAGTATGTAGAGGGCGATCTGGTATGGTTGTCCACACAGAATTTGAAATTGGGATACCCGTCCAAAAAGTTAAGCCCGAAGTATATTGGACCTTTCAGGATTGATAAGGCAGCAAATAAAGTCTCTTATACTCTCCTTTTGCCAAAGAGTCTAGGCAAGGTTCACCCTACATTCCACTGTAGTTTTTTAAAGAGATATGTGGGGCCCCTTCCGCCTGAGGATTGAATAGTGTTTTATTTCTGCAGGGGGAGGACGCGGTGGAGAAGGACGTTATGTCAAATCTGAGCTTGGAAGAAGTTCAGGTTTCCAGCCTGCCATGAGGTGGTGCTGACCTTTGTCCCAGTTCTCCGGGAAATGAAGTGACCTTTGTTCTAGTTACTGAAGGACTATGCTGAGTCAGTCTGGGAGTGATGTAACTTCCAGGTGTCTCCAGAGGAAGTGAGGCAACCTCTTCTGGACTCGGACATTGGACATTGGACTATTAGTGCTGACTCAGAGACTAATGAGGTCACATCCCTTTGGACTGTGGGATCTGCTGATTCACCCGGTAATGGTGCAACCCTGCCTGGACATTGCATAGGCAAGGGGAGGGGGGTTTGGGTATAAAAGGTGTGTTTGGGTGGCGGGACGGTGCTTTAGCTTTACAAGTGTTGTACCTGCAATAAAATCGTGTTGGACCGTGCTTCTACCTACGCGTGATCCTTACCGAAATTGGAGTGTCATTACATTAAGGTTATCTTCAATTTCCCCTGGCTTCTTCTATGAATACATCAAGCTTTGTATTTCAGAAGATAAGAATACAAAAGCTGGGTTGCAGTTAAACATAAAAAACCAAGATTGTGGCAACTGGACCGATCAATAACTGGTGATTATTATTATTATTATTAAACTTTATTTATACCCCGCCACCAACTCCCAGAAGGGACTCGGGGCAGCTTACATGAGGCCAAGCCCAACAACACAGCAATAAAAAAAAACACAGCAGAAAATAAAAACAATACAATCAATAAAACACATATAAACAGTAAGTACACAAAGTTTAAAAACGTAGTGGCCAGGTCAAATGCCATATATTAACATTTTAAACATAAATAAACACTGGACGTTGACGAAGATAAGACGTATCTAGCAGAAGGGTTTTTGTGTAATGTGGAGAGATCAACCCAACAGGTAGTTAAAGTGCATCCGAGGACATTTGCAGGGGATTGGTCAAAGCAGGACATTGTTCCCTTTATTCAGGGAAGGCACATTAGAATAGCCACGTTTTCAGGCTCCTCCTATAAACTGCCAAAGAGGGGCTTGTCTAATCTCCTTTGGGGAGCGAGTTCCAGAGCCAGGGAGCCACCACAGAGAAGGCCCTTATATATTCCAAATTATTGTTTATTCTCTCTTGTTGTCCCCTCCAAAAAGGCTCTTTTATCTTGTAAAGAGAGAGAAAAGATTAGCTCAGAAGCTTTGGAGGACTTACGTGCTTTTTTCGCTGGCTTGCCTCGGCAGTTCAGTTTTCTTTTTTCTTTCATTTTAAAATGGGCGTAGAGGCAGTTTATGCGAGGTTTCCCCTGCTTCCTGAAGTGTGATCTGCTTGCCGTGGCCACACTCCTCCGGACCATCTTGCCCCCTCTTCTTGAGGGAAAGGAAGGCTCTGGGGTCTTCAGAGGGGGCCAGCTGGCTTTGCGGCTCTCCTTCACTCGTTCCGTGAGGAGAGGGGAAGCTTTCTACTCCTCCGATCGCTAGAATCGGGTGACTTGCTGAGAGCCCTCAGCAAGTCATGCCTGTCTCCATTGTCCGCTCACCGGAAGTCCCCAGAAGATAGACACTTTTGAACTGTGGTGTTGGAGGAAAATTCTGAGAGTGCCTTGGACCACAAGAAGATCCAACCAGTCAATACTCCAGGAAATAATGCCCGGCTGTTCACTGGAGGGAAGGATATTAGAGGCTAAGATGAAGTACTTTGGCCACATAATGAGAAGACATGAAAGCTTGGAGAAGAAAATGATGCTAGGGAAAATGGAAGGGAAAAGGAAGAGGGGCCAACCAAGGGCAAGATGGATGGATTTTATCCTTGAAGTGACTGGCTTGACTCTGTAGCAGCTGGGGGTGGCGACGGCCAACAGGGTGCTCTGACATGGGTTGGTCCATGAGGTCAAAAAGAGTCGGAAGTGACTGAACAGATAAACAACAACTGTATTTCAGACATGATGCTTTTCATGTGAGCAAAAGCAAAAATGGAATGAAAAGGGCTTGGTCTTCTCCCTCCTTGCATGTCTCCTTAATAAAAGAAGACTGAATTGGATTTACATCAATGGCGGTTTGCCATGTTTGCCATGATAGAACTCAAGGCAGCATCCATGAAGTTCACACCATTTCCCATCTGGGCTTTTGGATCGATTTCAAAATACATATTTACCTTTCATTTCTGCATGTGTTTAATCACACATATGTCTTGCTGTCATCAGAGGGGTTTATGCCCAGAAGAATTCTGCATAATGCAGCCTGTAAATTTCCTTTGACAAATACAATCTGCAATGAGGTTGCAAAGCAAATCTTTAACTTCACTGATACTGCATGATAGTGTATATCTTAATTTTTCTTCCAAGCAGATGTGTGTATGTACATTTCTGCATAAATGGTGCCATACAAAAGTGACAGTTAATTGTCATGTCACATCTTGTTATAAGAAAGTTCTGAATAGAAGGAAGCCACTCAAGGCAAGAGATAGAGGGATGATGGATGACCTTGGCTGACGACAACAGATATGGTTCTCTGCAGAATGTATCCATGGAAAGAAACATTTCGAGTTTATTGGGAGAAATTCCTCTTTTGGTATTTATTTAGCTCATGTAACTTGTTATTTTTGGTAAGGATTTATTTACTTATTTATATTTTTATTATTTAAGTATAATGTAGTTCAGCCACAAAGGCTCTCAAAACAGCTTATAAATTATTAATTTGACAGCCCCATGCCTCAAGTTTTGCAATCTAAATAAGACACTATGGACAAGGAAAAATGGAATGGGAATGGGAAAGGAATCAAATCCTGAAGATACTGCCTGTTATTCTCCGCCTCTAAGGCCACAGCAGTGCCAGCTGGGATGGAAGGAAAGAGGGCTTTTAATTTCTGGATTTAGGCATGGGAGAGTCATGCACGCAGGGAAAAGATCCCTGAAAACTAGAGTAGTAACAGTTGGGGTGGATGGAGGGCCTTTCATCTGTTTCTACGCCTAGCCTTTGCCTTCCTCTGAGGAATTTGAGTTGTCCAAGGTCATCCAATGGGTTTGCTTGGCCAAGTGGAGATTCAGCTCATGCTCTCCAGAGTCATGGTCGATATCTCCAGCCACTACACCACACTTACTTCCAGGTCAGTGGGCATATGATTGAAGTCTTCACCACTTTGCACAAAGAAGGCACAGAAGATGATGAAAAGCCACCAAGATATTACAGAAGTTATTCTCTTACCTGGGAAGCATAATGTCTTCAGACGCCAAGATTGACAAAGAGATAGATCATAGATCAGCAAAGACATATAGTGCATTCGGAAGGCTTCACAAAAGGGTCTGGAGCAACAAGCATCTGAGACAAAGCACCAAAATCAGTGTGTACAGAGCTATCGTCCTGTCAATTCTCCTCTATGGGTCTGAAACATGGATCACCTATCGCCAACACCTACGACTCCTCGAACGCTTTGATCAGCGCTGTCTTCACACAATCCTAAATATACACTGGACCGACTATGTGACTAATGTTGCTGTCCATGAGCAAGCAGGGATCACCAGCATTGAGGCCATGCTATTGAGAACACAGCTGCGCTGGGCAGGGCACATCTCTAGGATGGAGGACCACCGCCTCTCAAAGATACTACTCTATGGTGAACTCGCCATGGGTCAGCACAAGAGAGACGCCCCCCAAAAGAGATATAAGGACTCCATGAAACAACATCTCAGGTTCGGTCAGATTGATCACCAACAATGGTCCACCCTGGCCTCACATCGGGAGGCATGGAGATGCACTATCCACAATGTTGCGGCCTCTTTCGAGAAGACACGTCGAATGGGTCTCGAAAAGAAATGACAATGCAGAAAGAACCGCAACTTGGAAACAAGTTTAGTTGCTTTCTGCAACTAAACTTGCCTATCTCAGATTGGCCTTTTAGGTTATCAACGTGCTTGTAAAAAGCATGGGATGAGTCCTTCCTAAGAATCTTCGTTCACGAAGTAATTCCGAGATATTCTCTTATTCTGTTAATAACAAAGAATAACAATCTGTTTGTATTATGAAATGGTTACTCAATTTGACATTATTCTATCTGTGTTTACATTTTTAAAATTAAGAAAAAATGTTGTAGAAGTGCCCCTGAGTTATGGAAGATGCCTTCCATAAAAGAGTGCTTTATTGAGTCTGGGTGCCCATTTTTGGGAGTGCTTTGATTGTATATAGTAGGGGATTAGCCTGGATGGTTCTTGTGGTCTCTCCCAACTCTATGGTACTATGATGCTGGTTCTATACAAATAAGGTCACCAGTATCAAAACTGGAGAGACCTTCCATACTAGGGTTGCCACATGAATAAGGGACAGGTACCTAAAAAAGGGAATTTTTCACAAAAATAAGGAACACTTCAGTTTTTATGAAGTGTCCCTTATTTTTGTGAAAAATTCCCTATTTTAGGTACCTGTCCCTTATTCTTATATCAAAATGTGGCAACCCTATCCCATACCTTCAGTGGTTGTATAAGAAGAATAGAGCTGGAGAGATAGCATAGCGGTAACAGCAGGTGTGCTAGTAATCTGAAGATCTGAAGATTGCAAGTTCGAATCCCAGGCTGGTTTGGGCACCCAGCTGTGAGCCCTGTCCACTGTTCACCCAACAGTTTGAAAACATCTCAGCTGTGATTAGATAAAATTGGGAACTTCCTAGCGGGGAAGAATTTTTCAGAAGAAGGACTTACAACGCCTAAATAAAAAGTAAGATCGGCTGCCGGAAGGTGGAATGCGGAAAAAACGGAGGCTCTCCATCACGAGGATGAAGCAACAGCACCCCCTTCTGATGACGGAATGACGTTATGATGTAATGGAACAACCTGTCACGATGCAGGGTCTCGGCCCAGCCCCTTAATCACACACACAGAGACAGTAATCAGCTAACTATTTATTGAATAATAAGAAACAGATGAAAAGGTAAATTGTCCATAAAACGTATCAAAAAGTTCAATCGAAAGTAGGT
This sequence comes from Anolis apletophallus, assembly GCA_030556195.1. Classification (NCBI taxonomy): domain Eukaryota; kingdom Metazoa; phylum Chordata; class Lepidosauria; order Squamata; family Anolidae; genus Anolis; species Anolis apletophallus. The sequence goes on along the minus strand of JARBWK010000003.1, from coordinate 19,488,784 downwards.
AAAGCGTCCGTAGGTAAAATCCAAAGGCAACCGTGGCAAGGCACTGCAAAACTATGCGGTCTAGGACTTGGTCCGTGGCAAAGAACAAGGCAAAGTTCAGAAACAACTCCAAGGAACTACTTGGCAAGGCTCGAGCCGGCAACTTGGCTCCCTGGAACTTCGCTCGCTTCACTCCTCTTAGAATAGAAGTGGCCGAGCTACTGAGGATCCGTTCCCACGGATCCTATACTTAATCACCTTGGCGAGGCCCCCAACCTCTAGGCTTCTGCGCCAATCTGTGCTACGGGATCTCGCGCCTCTCTGGCGCTCTAGGCTACGGTGCCAATCCCTCCTGCTGGACTCAATGCTCCGTCTCCTATCAAAGCTCCATCCTTGCCTCCCAGCACCTGGGTCGCTATCTTCATGAGAGCTGAACTCCCTTTCAGCTTCCATGGGCTCATCCTCCTCTGTTTCCCTGATCCTCTCCTGCGACCCGTAACCACCTGGTTTCTCATAATGATCAGAGTCATCACTCTCAGGGTCAGCCTGAACTTCCCAGATAGCATAGCCATCAGGCCATTCATCAGGCCAGGCTCTCTGGGGGAGAGGAAGGTCCAGCTAACTCATCAGCTCCTTCCTCCATGTCCTCATCAACTGCAGCTGGCCCTAATGCAAGTGGGACCCCCGGTGCTGCCCCCTGCCCCCCAGGCACGAAAGGGAACTGGGTTGCTACACAACCACACCCTGTGACGCACCCCTGTGACGCAGCCTGAAGAAAAATCCTTCTAAAAATTGTCACATGTTTGTATGTTGTATGTAATTGTATGTGGATCCAGCAGGGACTGTCTGCCATATGTGTGATGTAATCCGATCTGAGTCCCCTTCAGGGTGAGAAGAGTGGAATATAAATAAAGTGTATTATTATTATTATTATTATTGGTGTCTAGGAGATGTTCCAGGACACACAACCCGGTAGGAAGCTCTTCCCTCTTCTACACAATCATGAAAGGGACAGGAGCCCAGTTTTCATTCTAGCAGCCCTAGGGAGAAATTATCACAGCAGATCATGGTTTAAACTGAACTGTATGTGCATGTGTGGACTTCTGTGTGTGCATATATTCTTTACTGGAGAGAAAACAGGACTAAAATAACTGATCTGTAATATAGTTTAAGCCAATTCTTATGGGGCAGTAAGAAGCAGACGGAAGACCACAAAAGCTGAAATAACCATAGCAACCTTGGAAAAAATAGCCCAAGAGATGGATAAGCTCACACTGTTTTTCTCCTTTCTTCCTAAATTCTTCCTGGTTAGCCTGTCTAACAAGATAGGTGACACAGCTGCTTTCTCACTTTATAGTGTCAGTCATGATTATTTGTAAAATCTTCCTTAGAGTATTGCTTTCTGGTGTGCCCCGACGGCCAGGATTCAATATAGGGATACACCCACCTTTTCAACAGCCGTTCAAAACCACAGTGGGACACACCATGTTTACATCCTATTTAGATTATTGCACCAGAGATTTGGTGTGATGTAGTGGTTTGAGCACTAGACTGATTCACCACTTCCTGGAGTATTCTGTGGGCTAAATGCTAGCAGTTGTGGTTGTGGAGTTGTGGCAAAGCATGGTTGCACTGCCAGGGTAATCAACTCTCTACCAGGAAATATTGAATATCTCCATATATGAGGTCATATAAATAATATGTTTATAAGAACTTGAACGTTTATTCAATTGATGTTCTTCTGAAATTTTCAATTGAGGAATGCATGCATTTAAAATATCATATCTTCATTTTTGGAAGAGTAGTAAGCTATTTCGTGATGTCAGTGTGCCCAGAACTGTGGTCAAACTTTTTTATGAGTGAATAAATAAACATTCCTGATTTTTTGTGTGTGTGATTATTTTGGCCTTAGTAAACCTTCCTACACTTGGGGCACGTTTGCCAAAGGAAATATTTGATTTTCACAAAGACAAGGACTTCTAAATTATTGTTTTCTATTCCCATTGAGTGCTCAAAGATGAAGAAGTATATGATCAAATTTGAAAAGGTGGGAAACGGCCTTTGGAATAACTTAAAGCTGCCTGCAATGTCCTGATAAAATTATTTTCTCAGGTCCCAGCTACACTGCCATTACAATGCAGATTGAATTGGATTATATGGCTGTGTAGACTCATATAATCCAGTTCAGTGCAGTTTTAGTTGCATTATATGAATCTACACTGAACATCGAATGCAGGTATTTATTTATCATGTCAGAAGCAAATTGAGAAAACCGTTATAATGTATTTAAAAAACCACAAAGTTAAAAACTTGGCATTATGCTAAATTTCCTTTGATTAGAAGCTGGCTGTTTGGAGTTTCTCTGGTGCCACTGTGAGAAGGTCTCCATTGTGCAAGGGGCTCAGACAACATTGTAGTAAGTGGTCTGCCCTTCTCCACACTCACATGTCATGGACTCCACTTTGTGGCCCCATTTCTTAAGGTTGGCTCTGCATCTCATGGTGCCAGAGCACAGTCTGTTCAGTGCTTTCCAAGTCACCCAGTTTTCTGTGTGTCCAGGAGGAAGTTTCTGATCCAGTCTCAGCCACTTATTGAGGTTCTGGGTTTTAGCCTGCTGCTTTTGGACTCTTGTTTGCCTCAGCAGAGTGTTTCTGTGTGTATCACTGTCAGGGCTGGTTCGTCCATTAGGCGGACTACGCAGGCGCGTAGGGCGATGTCACCGAGGAGGGGCGACGTCACCCGGGAGGGGCGCCGCCCGCAGCGCCCGTGGCGCCCATGCCGCGCTGCTCCACCGCCGCACCGGCCAGGCCTCCGCGGCTGGCCCCACAGCCGCCCGTGCACCGCACCTTTATTAGGCAGCCCGGGGCACTCTGGCGTGCTTCGCATGCGAGGCTTTTTGCGCATGTGCAAGAGGTCCGCACATGCATACTGGCTCCCGCTTTGGAGCCAGTGCGCATGCAGATTGGCACATGCGCACTAGGGGGGGGGGGACAAAAAAAATTCCGCGTACCCCCCGGGAACAGCTTGGTCCGCCCCTGATCACTGTAGATCTTAGAAAGCTGATTCTTGATTTTAGGCATTTGCATGCTGGCTGATATCTGAACAGGGGATGGGCTGGAGATGTCACTGCCTTGGTCCTTTCATTACTGGCTGCTATTTCCTGGCAGATATCAGGTGGTGCAATACAGACTAAAGAGTATAATTTCTCCAGTGGTGTTGGGCTTAGTTCTCCTGTGATAATGCAGCATGTCTCATTAAGAGCCACATCTACTGTTTGAACATGGTGAGAAGTATTCCATACTGAGCATTAGGCCTGTTTAGGTTTGTCAGCTAGATCCGAAATTCGGATGTAATTCGGATATTTTTGACTTATGAAGCGATTCCGAAGAGAGTTAAGGAAACAGGAAGTGGATTTTCCATTTTGAAGGCTCCGTTGCCATATTCGGATAGGGCTCGTATGTCATTTCTGCCCTTCTCTAGCTGCCTCTCCTCATTGGGTGATGGCAAACTGGTGGTTTAAAATGTTTTAAACGTTTGTTAATGTGTTAAATATGTTCAATATTTTGTACCAGTGTGGCTAGTTTTGTCAGTAGTAGTGGTCAAAATGGAGGGAAAGGGAATCCCCCAAGTTTTGACTATCCCTTCTGCAGGTTTCAGCGCATTGCGCAATCGCGGACGCCATTAATGAAGCCATTCCAAATTTCGGAAGTACATCCGAATCAATTTAGAAAAAACTGAAAACTTTGTAAGTCTATCTGATACGAGGCTCAAGCGCCCCCTACATCCAAAGCGAGTTTTGAAGCAGGTTTTTCTGTGATAAAACAGGCCTACTGGGCATGTGTACTCAGCAGCAAAGTAGCAAAGCGCAAGGTGAGAATCCAGTTTTCCATTTCCCACTAAATTTTGGGGATGCTGCTGCGTGGATGGTTCTATATTTTTTTAGAACTCCTGATTTTTTTTTTAAAAAAAAACCTATTTTCAGATGAGGTTTCTGTATATCTTTTTCAGCTGAGTTATATTTGCAGAACATAAAATACATTGGTCAAGATTTTACGTTGAGATTGTGAAGGATAAATCTCTGCACAATGAGTTATCCATTAATTGTGTTGTTCAACCCATATGAAGAATGACACTGTTTTGCAACTGAAACAAAGCACCATCCAATGGACAACAAAATATATATTGCCAGGGGAGAATGCTCCTTAGAACTGGAGACTGCCCATTATATGGTCTTATATTTCCTCCACAGTTTGCTTCAGTCATACCCCATGAGTTTCAGCCAGCCCTGTTCAATGCAGACATTTTGCCTGTCCAACTCCTATGGCAGTGTCAGTGATGTTATTTTATGAAATTAAATCCATGCTGAGCAGTGTTTCCCAACCTTTTTTGAGCCATGGCACATTTTTACATTTACAAAATCCTGGGTCACACCACCAACCAAAATGACACAAAATGACACTCTAACACAGTAATACATATAGTTAATATGTTTGTAAATGTATTTATACACTCAGTATGAAACCTGGGCCTGTTTCGATGAACACAACATAGATATCCTGGCAGGAATGGCAGAAAGACACAAACTTCCCACACAGATAACCAAGAGAAAATGCTATAAGAGTTTGGTGGGCATTGACCTTGAGTTTTGGAGTTGTAGTTCACCTATATCCAGAAAGCACTGTGGACTCAAACAATGTTGGATCAGGACCAAACTTGGCATGAATACTCAATATGCCCAAATGTGAACACAGATGGAGTTTGGAAAAAATAGACCTTGACATTTGGGAGTTGTAGTTGCTGGGATTTATAGTTCCCCTACAATCAAAGAGCATTCTGAACCCCACCAATGATAGAACTGGGTCAAAAAGAACTGCCAGGTGGCTCCCTTCCTGAATGGCTCTCTCCCTCATCCACACCAGAAGGGAAGGCACTCACTCGGTCCGTGCCTGCCTGCCTGCCTGCCTTCTTTCCTGTGGTTCGAAAGAAGAAGCCGCTGGGCCTGCCTCAGACTGCGCTCCTCACTTCCGCTTCCGTTCCCTGCACTCCCTCGATTGGAGGCTGGCTGGGGAAACAGGAGGCAGCACCCTGGCCCCTTCTTCTTTGCCACCGCCCAGCCCTTTCTCCTCCTCCTCCCCCCCAGCAGCAGCAGCAGCAGGAGTTCAGCAGGAGGGGGAAGAGAGGTTTTCCCGCGGCACAACGCTAGTGTGCCGCGGAACAGCGGTTGGGAAACACTGATGTTGAGGATGCTGGAGTTGAGTTCATTCTATTTACTTCTTGAACTGGACTCACAGTCTCCCCTGTGGTCTTCAGTCTCTCTACTGAATTTTGGCTAATGTGAATTTCATGCGTAAGTTTTGGAGATAAGCTCCCCCCAAGTCCTTGGGTAAACTATCCTAGAAACCTTTGTTAGTATACAACGTTTCTCAAGAGAGGTCCCCATGTGCATGACACAATACCAAATAACTAGGGACATTGGTCATGGTGAGTTAATTCTAAGAGTTGAATTCCAGAGCTTACTTTCATAGTCACTGACAATGACTTATGCCCAAAGACAGACTAATTTTCCAATTAAATGTTCATCTGGTTTTGTCCCTTGGCTAAGATGAAAACAATATTCCTACTTGTGTCTCAGAAGAATATCGCATCTCCTGATGCTTGGGAAATCCCGGTGCAAATTCTTTGGGGGAATTACTCTACCTAAAAATCCATGTGTATTTTCTATGCAGAAATGTTTCTTGTTTACAAAAAAAGGCTTCCTGAACAAGTGATAGCAAGTTTTAGGCAGAAAATATTGTCTCCAGAGTGGGAAAGAGGTGGCTTTTATGCAGAAAAATCACATGTACTTCTGCAGAATAATTCCCTAACAGACTTTGCAGACTCTGAATATTGGTATAACACTGCATAGAGATTCTCCCATAGCAGGGAGAATACACTAGTGAAAGCTATTATTCATTCATTCATGCAGTGCAAAGATGAACAATACAAAGGATTAGATTGTATCCCTGGCCCTTTCGGTCCCAAGATATTTTCAGAAGAGGATATTGCTATTTTTCTCCTGAAAGACTACCCTAGTAGGACCAGCCCTATTAATAGACAGAATGGAGTAACTGATTAGGTAACAGATGTTGGTTTACAGGTGTTCATAATGAGATCCCCACACAAAATTTATCTTTTTTTGAACAACAAAGCATTTTTTAAAACAACATAGCCTGTCCTGCATACCTTAAACTAGCTATCTCACTAAACTGCCAATCTCAAGAGCTCTATAGGATGGGGTGACTGTGGTTTTAAAAGCATCCAAATGGTATAATTATGTAATGTGAAAGTTAACCAAAACTAATGTCTTCAGGAATGGCTGGGGATTTTATACCAATCGGTTAATAATAATATAATTTATTTTAAATTTTAATATATTACATCTGGCCCAGCCATTATGGTTTTAAACTTTGTGTGTTATTGCTTATATGTGAGTTATATTGATTGTATTGTCTTATTATTTGCTGCTGTGCTGTTTTACTGATGTGTTATTGGGCTTGGCCTCATGTAATCCACCCTGAAACCCTTCGGGGAGATGGTGGCAGGGTATAAAGTTTATAACAACAACAACAACAATACTTTATTTATATTCCACCCTAACTCCCCAAGGGGACTCAGGGCTGATCACAGTAGACATATAAGGCAAACATTCAATGCCATTTTGGATAGGCAATACAGAGACAAACAGAACAGAAGGAGGTATGTTGTGTCAATGTCAACGTCCAGATTCTTGGTGCCTTGGAAGGATGTGCTTGAAATCCAGCAACAGGAGGGTGCTGTTGCTCCATCCTCTATGACGAAGAGCCACGAGGACTTCTTCCTTCCTTTTGGTTGTCTGGCATTTTTTGATCTTTTTTCTTTATGGTGTCATAAAACACTTGCCCTGCTTGTTTTAGCAGTACCTAATTTCTCTAACTACAGCACAAGCTGTTTTTGAATTGCTTAGGTCAACAGTAAGCTGGGCTTCACAGTCGGCAGCCCTCACTGACCCGGGGCTTCGAACTGGCAACCTTTCAGTTAGTAAATCTTATCATTGCTGGTGATTTACCAGCTATGTTGGCACTCTGTGCCCATGGAATCCGTATCAATGGATTCAACCATCCATGGCATGAACTTGCCATTTTTGTATATCTTTGTGTATATATAATGGGACTCAAGTATGCATGGATTTCAGTATCTATGGAGTATCCTGGAACCAAACCCCAGATATGAAGGACCCATTGTAGAAGTAATAATCAGTCATGTTTACGTCAGTGAACAAAATATTTTGAATATACCCTGCAACCTAGTTATGTTTCCACACATGCTCTGTGCTCAATGGATGAATCATTGGTTTGTTTAAATATTTGCTGCCCTATCCTTCAGTTTTAAAACTCCGCTGTGGCTTTCATTCCAAGATGAAAAATAATGAAAACAACAAATCAATAAAAATGTTATTAAAAACAGAACACCCATAAAAGAGAAGCATGAGATAAAAGCATTTCGGACAGATAATTAAGAAGGCTGGTGAAAAAAAACAGGCCTTCATCTAGTGATTGAAGGATAGAAGATCCTCCCTGACATTTCAAGATATACATATTTGGTGACTCCCTCTCTTGGCCCCAGAATAGCTTTCCATGATTGACCATAACATCTGGACAAGCAAATATAAATACTGCACCCCTCTTCCAATTTTTTCATGTTCCTGACTAACCCAGGTACTGGCCATGCCTCTTTGAGTCTCCTTGTGGACAGAAAAAGGAAAGTATAAATAATAATAATAATAATATCCACAACTTGAGCAGACACCCATTAAGCTATTGACTGTCCACTCTTTCAAATCACTGGGAAAGACTTTAATGATAGGACATGGTGAGAATTGTAAATCTGATCACAAAAGCCTTACAGTACTGATTTTTGTAAACCCTCATTTTCTGGGCAAAACCAACAGTTTGAGAAAGTCCGTGGGAAACATATCAGTGAAAGTGTCTATTTCACACTGAGTGTTTAAATACTATCTGTCCTATGATATGGGCAGCAGGAGACAGCTATGGGGATTCAATCCAATCCAAGTCATGAAGAGGTGATGCCAGAAAATGAAGGGAACTGCAAGAACAAGACATCATCCAATCCAGAGGTTGTTGTTACACAAAGCAATCAGCCCGAGTATCAAAAGCCAAAATAAGGATGAAACAGGATATCATTAAACATAGCTGGGCCAGGGCTCAAGAATGCCAGGAAATACAGGAACACCAAGAGCACAGCCAGTTGAAGAGGGTAAATGCTTGAAATATTCACCACTAGGTTCCAGGAAATGTATAGGTGGCTGGCTCCGCATGCTGAGTTCTTGAGTCACATCAAGGAGATAATGCAAGAAGTCAATTTGAGGTTATATAGAACACGTGTCAAATGCAAGGCCCCCTGGCTGAATTTGGTCCTCCACATCATTTTATGTGTCCCATGAGGAATTCAGTGCCAGGGTAACATAGTTACATAGCCATTGAAAGGCAACCATAAGGCTGATGTGGCCCTTGGTGAAAATGCGTTTGACGTCCCTGATCTAGAAGAATAATGCTAGCAGAGCTGAGGTCACATTCACAAAGGCATGAACAGGGGTTGCAGGTCAGGTCAGGTCAGTTGTCCACAGTAGTGAGGCATGGCACAACTGCTGGATTTATAGCCCAGCTTCAACTTCAGCTTTGATTACTGAGCATTTTTCATAAAGGCAATGATACCCCCTAAGCACCTTCCTTTCCTGGCATGGTTGTATCAATGTGGCGCAGCTGGCTAAGTGTCAGCTGCATAAGATCTCTCTGACCAGTAGGTCATGAGTTCGAGGCCTGCCCGGGTCGAGGTGGGTGCGTGACCTTTAAGTGTAGCCTGCTGTCAACCTTTGCAGCCCGAAAGACAGTTGCATCTGTCAAGTAGGAGATAAAGGTAGCACATTAAGTGGGGAGGCAAATGTTGACTGAATTATGAGGCCATTAAAGAAACGCTGAGGAATGCGGAAGGAACAACAAGGGATGCTGAGAGATGAGGAGTGTGTCAGCTCCCCCTGGTGGCCAGAGTTTGCCTCTGTTCGTCTATATGTGTGTATGTGGAAAACGGTAGGGATTGTCTGCTAAGTCAGTGTACTTGAGGGAGCGTCTTACCCCATACAAACCCAGAAGAACACTGCGCTCAGAGGGGCTTAATCTACTAGAGGTCCCTAGTATTAAGATCTGTAGGCTGTCGAGCACCCGGCAGAGAGCATTTACAGTGGCTGCTCCGACCCTCTGGAATTCTCTGCCGGAGGAGATACGAGCACTAAGGGGTTTGTTGGCCTTCCGCAAGTCTGTGAAGACTTGGCTATATAGGCAGGCATTTGGTCCCAACTGATGCCTCCTTAGTGGCCAGCTGCCAACATACCGTCCTGCCATGTATTGCCTCTGCGTATTATTGCTTGCCGGGATCATTTGTGGGGAGGGGGGCTTTTGGGTATACGTCTTTTATCTGTTTATTGATGTTTTATTGATTTTATGCTGTAAACCGCTCTGGGCTCCAGAGAGAGCGGTCTACCAAATCGAATTTATAAATAAATAAATAAATAAGTATGTGTACCTGTAATCCACTCTGAGTCCCCTTTGGGGTGAGAAGAGCGGAATATAAATAAAGTAAATAAATAAATAGGTATTTCTAAGTTTTCTTCTGGAACCTGCTGGGGGGTGTTTGCTTTAGATTCAGTTACTGGAACTTCCAAGTTGGGTGGCTTCTGGAAGTTTCTAGCTTCAGGTTCAGCCACTGGCATATTCACTTGCTTTTCTGCTTTGCTGTCTGAGCAGGGCATGCCAAATGCCCTGTAACTGACCAAACTGAAGAAAAGGTGCATGACAAAGCCAAAAATGGGCCAACAGGGGCTGTGCCCTGCATGCAGGACTTGGTGTCTCACTTTGAATCTTGCAAAATCCTTACAGATCCCTCAAGCTTCCCAGAGTTTTGTTTTTGGACCATATGGTTTAAAATGGTTATAAATATAAAAAGACATTGAAACTATCAGAAAAAAACATACTTGCTTGGCTCCCCTTGCCTATACCCCTCCAAATCGCCAATTCTGCCAAAGTGAAAATCAAACTTAATTTTGAAAAAAGTACTACTAGCATAGTACTTCCAGTTACACCAAAAGGGGTGGCTGTCCACAGAAGTAGAAGGCACATGGGGAAAATAGTCTCAATTTGTAGTTACCAACCCTAGAGCCAAATAGACAAGTCTAGGTTAAGTATCCCTTATTCAAAATGCTTAGGACTAGAAGTGTTTTGGATTTTTAAAAATACTGGAATATATGTATTTGATAGGGTTGGTTGATCCATAAAAAATTTGGTTCTAAACTACTAATGGGGGGGGGTTATTAGTAATTGAAATACTTACAAAAAAATTCCAAAAAGTTCGTGATTAAAACGTTATTAATAACAATATTCGTTATTATTCATGACCTCAGCTGGGAGGGAAGAATGGAGGGCAAGGCTGGATCAGTCCTAAACATCACTAATAACATCATAGAAGCAAGCTAAATCAATTACTGTAAATGAAATGCACAGATAACGTATGAGCTTCTTCTAACAGGAATATTTATCTCCTCCAAAATTGGTTTTCAGGGTCACTTACAGACATCAGGGTCCCTGCCTTCTGCCTTCTCCCAGGAAAGAGGAAAAGTGCGTGAAAGCTTTGCCCAAAACCGCAGACCCGAGCAATGGATTGCCAGAGCAATGGATCCACTCCATTGAAAAGCAATTTTAAAAAGCAATTTTGGAGGAGATAAAGATTCCTGTTAGAAGAATCTCTGAGCTGGCGAGAGGAGAAGGGGACAATACGATCTATTACAAAAATTAAAGAAAAATTGCCATCCCAGGTTCGGTAAAGAAATTATACTTCCGGGTTAGGGCCTGAAGGTCGGTAAAGTAAGGAAATAATTTTAAATAAGAAAAAAACCGAATTTCAAATAAATTTAAATAGGAGATAACCAGGCCTAGTATTTGCATATACAAACCTACTGCTAAAACTCTAGCCTTGGAAGACAGTCATACTCCTCCACTAGTGCTTGCCTAGATGGACAAGGATATCTTGGTGATGGAATCCAAGTTTAAGCATTAACTTAATTTGTGTTTCATGTGCACTTTATACTAGTAGCCCAAAGGTAATTTTATACTATCTTATACCATAATTTTGTCCATGAACCAAAAATTGTGTATATTGAATCATCAGAAAGTACAAGTGTCCTTATCTCAGCCATTCATGTGGACAATTTTGGATAAGGGAGTCTGAACCTGTGTTTTAAAATAGTGAGTTGTCATATCAAATGAGTGCCATCAATCATGACCCCATGGCCTTAGAGAAATTAAGAATTCTTAAATGTGAGAATTGGTATTAGATGTGGGAATCATTATTAGCACTGTATGGATGGTGTTATTTTTAATAAAGAATTTAGTTTCTGGTATTATAATGAACCTTGTACCTGAATTTACCACCACGCAGGGTTTCAACTGAAGCCTGTGATGGTTTCAAGGTAATGTTTCTTCAGGTTCTCAACCCAGTATATTTTTTATTCCCAGACAGTTACCAAATTAAACTTTTATGCATAATTATGACAGTAAGAACTCTCTCCCTCCCTTTCTCTCCCTTAGCTTCAAAGTTAATAAGACATCTTTCCCACCTGGTGACTTCATTGCTCAGTAGGAAAGTACTACCAGCGTGAATTATTTCTGATCTCTTGATGCTATCATAAGTGACGTTACACTTCAGAAATTTCAATTAGTATCGAATCAAACTCTAGGAAGCTCGGACAAAAGTCAAACGTTGTCAAGTGTAGTTGGGAGATCCGGTAAAGCCGAGTAAAGGAAAGTGGCTGCAAAGATGGACAATGAAATCTGCCCTGGAGGTCACTTTCCAGGTTAGTTAAAGCAGTGTTTTTCAACCTTATTTGAGCGGCAGCACATTTTTTACATTTACAAAATCCTGGGGCACACCACCAACCAAAATGACACAAAATGACACTGTAACACAGTAATATATATAGTTAATATGTTTCTTAATATATTTATACACTCAGTGTGAAACCTGGACCTGTTTCGATGAACACAACATAGATACGTCTTGGTTGTGCCACTACCTCAACTGTGTTGTTGTTTTTACTGTGTTGCTTGTTTTTAATTGTTCTTAACCTTCTGTATTTTATTGTGCTTTCGGCTCTTGTAAGCCGCCGCGAGCCTTCGGGAGTTGGCGGCATAGAAACCCGAATAAATAAATAAATAAATAAATTAAATAAATATCCTGGCAGGAATGGCAGAAAGACACACACAAAGGTCTTGCTCAACAGTTGTCAGTCTCTGTGTTTAGTTTTTATCGCAGTCAAGCTAGAGAAGCTCATCTCACACAGATATGTGGTTGAAAATGGGAGCAATGTTAAAATAGATCAACAGAAAATACTGGAAGGGTTTGGTGGGCATTAACCTTGAGTTTGGAAGTTGTAGTTCACCTACACCCAGAGAGCACTGTGGACTCAAATAATGTTATGTTATGTTGCTGTTTGTTTTCTATCCAGAATCACAATGTTGGAAGGAGGCTCACCACTTTAAGGTCCCTAAAACAGGCATGGCAAAACTTCGGCCCTCTGGGTGCTTTGGACTTCAACTCTCACCATTCCTAACAGCCTGAGGCCCTTTCCTGCTTAAGTAGTGGGGGGGGGGGGGAGGAAAAGGACCTGAGGCTGCTAGGAATGGTGGGAGTTGGAGTCCAAAACACCTGGAAGGTCCAAGTTTGTCCATGCCAGCTTTCAACAGAGACCGCTTCCTCCCCTCCCTTCAAGTTTGCCCATGCCCTTTCTTCCCCCTCCTGCCGAACACTTACTTTTTCTTCTCCACTTGGGCACCCTTCTTCAGGAGGGAAGGAGGGAGGAAGACGTGACCCATGTGGGCGCTACTGCGCAAACTCGCCCCACATCTTCCTCCCTCCCCCCTCCCTGTCTGAATATGCTCACGCTACCCCCTGGTGGCAGCGTGAGCAAAGCGAGCAGAGCAAGGCTGGGAAGAAGGGAGCCTGTGTGGAGAAGAAAAAGTGTTCAGCAGGAGGGGGAAGAAAGGGTATTGGAGGTTCCAATTTCCTACGGCACACCTGATGATCGCTCATGGCACACCGGTTGGGAAACACTGAGTTAAAGTGCTGAAGCAATTCACATTCTAGTATTATTAAATATATTAATCTGCTTTATTAAACTTCAGTATTGATTACAGTCGGCTCTTGGTATCCATTTGAAGTTTGATTCCAAGATCCTCTACTGATATCAAAATCTGGGATGCACAGGTCTATCTATCTATCTTTCTATTTATCTATCTATCTATCATCTATCTATTTTCAAGCCATGATTGGTTAAATTCATGAATGCAGAATCTGTTGATAAAGAGGGCCCACTGAATTAACAGTAATTAAATGCTTCATAGATTTTTTAAATTGAAGTTTTAACTGTTGCATTAAACATACACGATAATTTTAGATAGCAGGTTCACTGACAAAGATTCTTGGTGCTTGATCAGCTCACAATTTTCCAAAGAGACATGAAAATGGTTAGCTAATATGTTCCAGAAAGTAAGCAGGAAGCCCTATCATTTCCTGTTTTGAAGAGAGATCTAGGTACATAGCCTGAAGGTATATCTCTTTAGAAGTGTGAAAAAGGTAGTGGGGGAAATGTCCAAAAACTTGCCAAAATGGTCAATACCTTAAGTTTGGGAGTGATATTAGCTCTTTTGGGACCATTCCAATTTTGGAGTAGGGTGAAGATGGGGTGAAATCCAGAGGGCCCTTTCAATTCAAATCTGCCTTTGGACATAGAACAATTCTTCTTTTGGGCATTTTTTCCAATAGATTGGCAACTCAAGCTCATCCTAAACCATGAGATTTCAAAACTCAGGAATGATTGGTTCTAATGTGATAATGAGCATGTCCTGATGATGTTTAGAAAAGTTGCATTATTTATTTATTTATTTTATTTTATTATTCAATTGTATATGCCGCTCCTCCCTGCAGGCTCGGGGCGGTTTACATAAAACTATAAAAGATACATAAAAAGAGTTTAATTACATAAAACACAAGGACATGGATAGAATTGTCAGGAGGCGCTTAAAGAGGAACGTCTTGCAGGCCCTCCGGAAGGGGGCCAACTCTATAATAGCGCGAGCTCCATCTGGTAACTCGTTCCATAGAGTTGGTGCCACCACGGAGCTCTTTGTCTTCTTGTTTAAAGAACAGGCTGATGGAATCACCAGAACATTTTGTTCTTCTGATCGCAACGATCTCGGGGGAATGTATGGGGTGAGGTGGTCCCTCAGGTACACTGGCCCTAGACCATACAAGGCCTTGAAGGTCAAAACCAGCACCTTGAAGACAATCTGGTACTCTACTGGTAGCCAGTGCAATTGCTGTAAAATTGGTATAATGTGCTCTCTTGTTGATGCTCCCACCAGCAATCGAGTAGCAGCATTTTGCACCAGCTTAAGTTTTTGGATTGCCAACAAGGGAAGGCCAATGTAGAGGGCGTTACAGTAGTCTAGCCTCGAGATGACCATCGCCTGGATCACCGTAGTTAGGTCATTACATGTGGCATTAAGTGTGACATTCAATGTCAACCAGTGTTACGACCACTAGAGTGAAAAAAATGGAGAAGAATGTTGTACCTGTAATTGCTATATGCAATTCTACACATAAATATTATTTTCTGTGCAGAAAATCCTATTTTCTGTGCAAAAAAACTGCGTGCAAATTTTGAACAGAAAAGATTCTGAATTCCAAATAGACTTTTTAAAAAGTGTGTTGTTTTTGAAAGCTTTTTTCAGATTGGGAAGAAAATGAAACTTTCTAGATGAAACTTAATGAAGAATTACATCTCTATCCAAGAGTTACCCATATGCTGTGCTACCAATGGGTAAAAAATGAAAGAAAAAGATGGAAGCATTTCGAAAGCTTTCAAGTTAGGTCTTGAAGCTCTTTGAATTTTAGTACAAAGTGACCTTATCCTTACTCCTTGGATTAATATGTAGATAGGAATATATTGGGTAGCTTTCATGCTCCTTCAAAGTTCTGATGTAGTTCTTGACTCAAACACTATTAAAATATCCTTGAAGTAGAACTTGGAAAAGTTAATTTTGGATTGAAGCTTTCCGAGTCCTCTAGCCACCATAGCCCCTCACCCCACTGCCTGGAGGATTCTGGAAGTTGTGTTCCAAAAAGAGAAATTCAACCTCACTGTTCAAATACCCATTTTGAAAATTAGATGTGTCTAGAAATGCATATTGTGGGAAACAGATGTTTCAAATAAATATTGAAATATACTTGTTTAAGCACATTCTTTATAAAAAAAATAATAATTGAGATGACTAGTTTGGAATTAGGATGACCTGACTTGATATGGAACATGAACTGGAAGAAGAATGATTTTCCCAGTCTGTGTGTAGATTCGATGGGATGGAGCTTTTGTACAATTCATTTTAAATAGGAAATTCACTTTTTAATAATACATTATTTCAAACCTGCCTTTTGGTCCTATTTCAGGAGTTAGTCTAATTCACAAATGAATGCTTTATAGTGATATTTGGGTTTTGAAAAAGCTCTCGCTGCGAAACGGAGCGGGATTCTGTATGGTTCTTCCATCAACCCGCCTTTCTGATTTGGATATCTTGGCGTTTCCCCCACTTGGATTTATATTGCTGATTGGTCATTTGGATATTATTATTGCCATAATTTGATATACTGAAAAACCCCAAGCATTTGGACTATTTTGGACTACACTCGTTTGAACCGTGGATGTTCTCCCATTGGATAATTCGGACTTTTCCCATAATGCGCTAGGACTGTACTACACTTTGGGACTTTCTCACATGTTCGTGAGTACACATAGACTGGATATACGGTCCATGGCTATGGACTATTGAATGTTGAGTATTTGTTTTATGATCCAATGAGTATATGTTGTTATAATCCAGTTCTATATGCTTCTAGCTACCGATGCTTTGAGATTTCTTCATAACTGAGTGAAGTTATACATTTGAATCAATTGAGTGTCTATTTCTATGTTTATATGGCCCGCTTTTGTTTAGTTATCTTGCCTACGTTGTCACCTGTATGGGGGAAAGCAGCTGCGTTTTTTCAGTCAGCCGGAGCATACTAAGTCCACCCACACACAACTTCCGCTGTGCAGAGCAGAGTATTACAACTCAGATAATTCCTTGCTCCGTCAGTGCACACCCTAATATGGCACTTCCAGTTACCAACTTATTTGGCATTACCAGGATTCCTCTATGTCTGGTTTATGGCTGATTTGCTATACAATTCTCTCTTCTTATTTGCCTTGAAGAAAAACTATTTTCAAAGTTATGAAGTTTTTGTTAAGCTGGAGAGATGGGGTTCAAGGGAATTCTGCAGGGAACAAAATTTAACGACTCTTTGCTACTTAATACCACAATTTTGGAACAGTTGTTACAGTGCTATGGACAATATCCATCAGGGGTTATCGTTTATTTAATGGTATGACTGTTTTATTCCAGGAAATAGGCTAATTGTTCCTTCAGATGTATAAAGTGCAGATGAAATATGCAGTTTTCAATGCAAATTTTCCATATTTAACGCAGGGGGAATACTTGACCGTAGCAATATTGCATGATTTGGAAGGTCTAAAGGGAGAGGAAAGAGCCATACATTTAAAAGAGACCTTATGTTATTTGTCAGACTCCCCTAGATTTCTTCTTCTTTGGCTTCTGTGCCATGCCTTGACAGAAATACATATATTTTTTATTGTGGAGCTGATTTATAATGCAAAGATGGGTATAACACCATCACCTAGAAAAAAGGAAAATGATAGTGTAGCTAACAAATCTACTAGCACATGTAAAGGATATGGATAACTGATCTATTCTTCATCCACATGTTGTTCCACAGTGAGGGCATTGGTTTCCAGGTGGAAGGTGGTCCTGGTCAGGGTTTGCTTGACATGCCTTCCTTCTGTCACATTTCTCTCTTTCTCTCGCCATTCATGCCTCTTTGAATTCTGCAGCACTGCTGCTTGCAACTGACCTCCAGCTAGTGTGCTCAAGGGCTAGGGGTTCCCTGTTCTCAGTGTCTATGCCAGTTTTTAAGGTGAGCGTTAAATCCATCTTTAAATCTCTTTTCTTGTCCACCAACATTCTGTTTTCTGTTCTTAAGTTGGGAGTATAGTAACTGCTTTAGGAGATGGTAATCGGTAATTCAGACAGTGTGGCAAGTCCACCTGAGCTGATGGTGTAGGAGCATGGCTTCAATGCTGGTGGCCTTTTTTTCTTTCAGCATGCTGACATTTGTTCACTTGTCTTCCCAAGAGATTTGCATGATTTTTCAGAGGCAGCACTGTTGAAATCGTTCCAGGGTTGAGTGTGATGTCTGTACACAGTCCACATTTTGCAGGCATATAACAGGGTTCAGATGACAATGGTTTTATAAACAAGCACCTTAGTGTCTCTATGGATGTCTCCATCCTCAAACACTCTCTGCTTCATTCAGAAAACTGCTGCACTTGCAGAACTCAGGTAGTGTGGTATTTCAGTGTGAATGTTGATTTTTATGGAAAGGTTGCTGCCAAGGTAGCAGAAATAGTCAACATTTTCTAATGTTACACCATTAAGCTGAATTTCTAGCATTGCAGAGGGATTGGCTGGTGCCTGCTGGAAGAGCACTTTGGTTTTCTCGAAGTTCAATGAGAGGCCAAACTTCTCGTATGCTTCTGCAAAGGTGTTTAGAGTGGCTTGCAGGTCTTCTTCTGAATGCGCATAGACTATGTTATCATCAGCATATTGGAGTTCTATAACAGATGTTGTTGTGGCCTTGGTTTTGGCTTTGAGTCTGCTGAGGTTAAATAGCTTTCCATCTGTCCGATAGATGATTTCCACTCCGGTGGGAAGTTTCCCATCAACAAGATGAAGTATCACAGCAATGAAGTTGGAAAATAAGGTTGAGGCAATAACACATTCATGTTTGACACCTGATTCCACCTTACTAAGCAACCCAATGCATTCACAAATACTGTGTATCAGTATATTACAAACAATAAACAGCAGCAAATAACTATTTTTTTCTCATTTCAAGTGCTACCAATGAATGGATACAGCAATGCATGAATCAGGACATTTTAAAATTACTTGCAGTTCTGAAAGATTTTTGGCTACTTTTTCTTCTTTGAATTATATGTGGTACTACATGTATTTGTGTATAAGTTGACCTAATGTCTTGGGTAGGTTTTCCTCCCAAATTATGAATTTTGAAGTGATCCATGGATAAACTGAGGGTAATTGTATGGAGAAATGAAAGGCCAGAGCCCCATTGTCTCTGGGCACTGACACCATTTTCGTGCCATAGCATGAAAAAACATAACATATTATCTGGCGTATAAAACTACCTTTTAACCCAAGAAAAATCTTCTCAAAAGTCAGGGGTTGTCTTATACGCAGGAGTAGCCTTATATGTGGGAGTAGTCTTATACACCAGGAGCTGTCTTATAGAGCAGGTGCTGAAACTTCCAATCCAGATGGGAGAATCTGTGGTTGCCATATATGGTGGGGGGAGCTAAAAAATGGTAGTGGCCGCATCCCTGCCGTATGCAGTGACTGTATGAAAGCATTAAGGGCGACGCTGTACAAGTACGGTAGAAGAAAATCCATTCATCAGGATTTGTGGACTTAATGCGGTCCCGATGGTGAGGTGAAGGGGCGCCTCACCGGGAAGGTGTAAGTGAAGGGCGGAGTAAGCTGCAAGTGTCAGGGGTGCCAGGGGTATGGAAAAAAGAGATAGTGTGGCTCTGGACCCAAAAAAACGCACCTGTTTTAAGTATCTTACTGTACCTCCTCTGCCTCTCAGATATCTCACCTGAAGACTGTAGTGAAGTGGTGCAGGTGCACAGGTGCGAGATCTGAGAGGTAGAGAAAGAGGTACAGTAGTAGGAAAATTACCATATAGAAATCAAATCTGATGCTTTAAAAAAATATTTGGTGTGTGTTGGAAGAGGGGTAGTCTTATACGGCGAGTATATACCAAACTATATTTTAACTGGGAAAGTTGGGGGTTGTCTTATATGCCCAGTCGTCTTATATGCTGGAAAATACGGTATAAATTTACATTGTGGATGTCGCATTATGCCTCCCAGGGCAGATGAAAATCTTGTATTTTGCCACTTGAAGGAGATGGTTCCTTTTTAATATAATACTTAAGGTACAGTACTTACATTGGATAAATTGGCCCAGATTTTGAGGTCAGTTTTGTAAATAAAATGTCTAACTCATTTCTATACGTGAGTCTACAAATTTTTATCTGGGCCAACTTATCCATACGTCAATCTATAAGTCTAGAAATTTTATTTACAATACTGACCTTACGTATATACAGTATTCCTTTAAAAATTGATTGCAGAATCCTTGCTTCCTATGAAAAATGGTTACATCACATATATTTTCTTGATGGTTGATTTGGTTTTATTGGTTGTAATATATTGATAGATGGCATTTAAGCATTGTTTTTGTGTGTCTTCATATTTATTTATATCCTTTATATGTTCTAGTAGATTTGTTAGCCCCACTATCTTTTTCTATTCACGCTGATTTATAGTGACAATGAAATCCCATTAAATGTTTCAAGTATAAATCTCTTGCAACTACATAGCTGCATTATAAAGCAGATCAAAAGGTGTGTGTAAATCTACAGATGGCCCAGTAATGCTTTGTGCAGGTATATCTGCTTTCTGCTGCCTTGGCTAGCATCCAGAAGGGATGAATGGCATCCACCTATCAGAATGGTTAGGCTCGTCAGTGGCACTATTGTCGGTATTTCTGTCTCATTGACCACACTGTTAGTGTAAGACAAACTGGGAGGATAGATCACTGCTAGCCAATCAGAGCTAATTACTGGCAGCCTCTATAGTCCTCTTTCAATTGAACTGGAAGTGTTATTGGCAGCAAAAGCGAACTTTTTAACAGAGTTGGTGTTTTGAAAAGAATAACGATTGGTATCTCTTTTAGTTGCAATTTTAGACTTTTAACTCTTTGTCATTCACATTTATAGTTGTGGTACTATTGCCATAATTGTAAGCATCCCTGAAACCCACATTAAAATCAATCCTATGTCACTGGCAAACAGTGTGTTGAAGGATGACATGTTCAGCCCTCTCCTGTTTATGGTTGGCAAGGTGCTAGGTCCTACTTATGGTTGTCATGGTACTGATTTATTAAGATTTTAAGATGGGTTTTGGGAGTCAGGTTAGGAAACAGATCATAGCCAGGGCACCATGGGCAGATCTTAAAGGGCCGCGTCTGCCCAAATTAAGGAAGGCTCGAAACAGGGCCGGGGAGCTGCCAGCCATGACAACACAAGGACGCTATAGGTGCAGGAATCCAACAGTACCTCACCGAGGGCAGAGGAGGTTGGTGATGAACTGGAAAAGGCGAATAGCGAGGTGGGAAGCCAGAATGAACACCGAACACCGCAAACACCGGAACGCCAAGCACAGAGCCCATAGCGGCAGCGGCGAAAGCCAGTCCATGCGGCAGCCCAGTAGATTGAGAGAGCTGGGCGTCACACTGGCAGGCCAAAGAGCAAAAACAGCAACTTGGCAGCTC
Source organism: Anolis apletophallus (assembly GCA_030556195.1). Taxonomy (NCBI): domain Eukaryota; kingdom Metazoa; phylum Chordata; class Lepidosauria; order Squamata; family Anolidae; genus Anolis; species Anolis apletophallus. Next base: position 19,468,136 of record JARBWK010000003.1, on the reverse strand, counting down.
AGCAGCATCAGCAGTCACACTCCCCCTCGCCACGGCCACCAGGTAGGAGCTCGGAAGCAGCTCAATTAATCTAGTTGAAATTGAATAAAAGGGAGTGATCTAGCATTGGTCTAATGGTGACTGTGCTCTACCTTACTCTCCTGGCCTACTTTAAAATCTTTTTTTCTGCCCTAACCACTCCAAAATCCCCTTAGCCCTCCCTTCAGGGACCCGTGGGTTTCGATGGAGGGTTCTAAGTTTTAGAAGAGGCACAGGAGGGCAGGTGGACTCGGATAAAGATCTTTGTTCCTCAGAGCCGCTGTGAGCCCTTATTGCTTCGGAACCATCTTAGTTAGCATTTGTAAGATGCTAAGATTGTACAAACAAGCAGTCATTGAGTAATGCTCCAACCATGCATTTCCTCTCCTCTTCCTGTTAGCTCGCAGTCCCTCTGATCTGTATGAAGGCCCTTACTTAGGCAATGCCTCATTGTCCGAGTATGATGGCCTTCCAAGTGCAGTGTATTGGTGGTGGGTATGTAGGTGACTGTAGAGCTCTATTCTTGACCCACATGTTCTTCCACAGTGCTCCTGGTCAGGGTTGGCTTCGTTTTGGCACGTTTCTCCCTTTCTCCCTCCATTCATGCCTCTTCAAATTCCACAACACTGCCTATTGTAGTTTTGTCACACCAGTCGAAGAAAACAATTTAGAGGAAGAACATGCAGCTGATCTTGGCACAGTGGGACAGCTGCAGCAGTTCTTGGACGATTCAGCCGGATTAGATCCCTTCTAGTCCGGCTTCCGCTTTGGGCATGTAACAGAGACTGTGCTGGTCTCTATCACAGGCCAGCTGGACCAAGGTGGGTCAGCGCTTCTCGTGTTATTGAACCTCACTGCAGCATTTGACACAGTTGACCATTCTCTATTGATCCACCGTTTAGCCATGACAGGAGTGAGGGGGTCCACTCTTAAATGGGTGGCCTCCTTTCTCCAAGATCAGGGACAACAGGTGGAGAGCGGAGGGATGGTCTCTGAAAGGGTCCCCCTTAATTGTGGGGTCCCCCAAGGGGCGATCCTCTCTCCTCTATTATTTAACATCTATATGTGTTCACTTGCCCAACTGGTGCATAGTTTCGGTCTGGAGTGTCATCAGTACGCTGATGACACCCAGCTGGTGCTGAGGATGGAAGGCTGGCCGGACTCTGTACCTGCAGGGTGAAGGTGAACCCGTCAAAGATGGAGGTCCTGTGGCTGGGTCATCCGGGGGTGGGGGAGCTTCGGCTGCCAATAATGGACGGCGAGATGGTTAGTCTGTCGCTGCTGGTTAAAAGCCTGGGGGTCCAACTGGACCCTCTGCTGACGATGGAGGCTCAGGTCTCCATCGTGAGCAGAGCAGCATTTTTCCATCTGCACCAGCTGGAGCCCTACCTTTCCGGTGATGACCTAGCCACGGTAATCCAGGCCACAGTCATCTCGAGACTGGACTACTGTAATGCCCTTTACATTGGCCTTCCTTTGTCGGTAAACAAGATGGTGCAAAATGCTGCGGCTCGACTGCTGGCTGGAGTGACACTAACATACCACATCACACCAGTCCTCCAGCGTTTGCACTGGCTACCATCGAGTACCAGATTGCCTTCAAAGTGCTGGTGTTAACCTTTAAGGCCTTGCATGGTCTGGGGCCAGTGGATCTGACGGACCGCCTCTCCCTGCACATTCCCCAGAGGCCACTACGATACATGGACCAAAACCAATTGGAGGTTCCATCACTCAAGATTTGCCGATTGTCATCGACTCGGCAGTGCACATTTTCTGTATTAGCACCTACCGTGTGGAATGCCCTCCCGGCAAAGGCACAAGCAATAACGGAGTTACAGGCCTTTCGGAAGGCCTGTAAGACCAACCTGTTTTGCAAGGCATTTAATCTCTAAAGGTGTGCTTTCCATTCTGCTCCTAATCTGTTTTTATTCTGCTGTGTTGTGTATTCATTGTTGTGAACCACCCTGAGCTTTTTGGGAAGGATGGTATATAAATCGAAATAAATAATACATAATAAATAATAAATGTTGCCATTGTGTGCCTTCATTTCAGTTCTAATTTATGGCAATCCTAACACAAACCCATCATGTTTTTTTTTTCTTGGGAATTTGGCTCACCTGCTCAATTAGGCATTTTGAGGACTGCAGGTTCAGGGCCTGGTGTGTCTAGCTCCAAAGGACTGAAAGAGACACAGATGGGTTGAAGGTAATGATCCAAGGCTTTATTCTCAATGGTCCAAGAAGAAATCAGCAGAGACAGTGCTCCAAAATACTGATATACTTCAATTGCAAACATACAAGCACATCTATAGTAGTTTAATAGCTCTTCAAAACAATGGCAGGTTGATGCACTGATTGGTCTGAGATGGTGCCAGCTAGGATCCATTTCGTAGTTGGTCTGGGGTTCTGTCTGTTGTCATTTGTGATTGGCTCCAGTTGTGGCAGAAAATTTAATAAGCTGTCTTTGGATTATTTTGAAGGTTTGTGTCCATTTTTGATCCACCCATGAGAGGGGTGCGAGCAGAAAGCAATCCAGTGTGGCAAGAGATAATGAGCTGAAATGGGTTTTGATGTACAGCCATCCACTGAGGTCTGAGGTATATACTGTGCTTGTGGAACATTCCAGGGAGTTCAATGAAAAATAGTCTGAATTAAGGATGAAGTCAACGCAGGCTCCCCAGTTCATTCCTATGGAGCTGAAAATTATTGGGCTCATCATTTTGATGTCTAGTTTTTGATGTTTGGTCTCTCCCTTCTGAAACCATTGTATCAGAAATTGCATTTCAAAGTGAGGTTCAATAGTCCCATCTCAACCGTCCCAATTTGGAAGGGATCATCCCAATTAATCTTCCACTATATTTTTTCCAGCAGATTTTAAATTGTCCCAGTTTCTCTCTCCTTTTCTCACTTTCCCCATTGTAACCTTGTCTTGCATCAGTTGCTGTAAATGTAGCAGAAAAAAAGCAGATGCGATCCTGCCTTTCCCTTTAGAATCAAACTAAAGGAAACTGCTGAATCATGTCCTCACCTGCCTATTCTTCCTCATTAACATCTTTTGCCACCTTGTTCACATAATATATTGAAATTTCTTGGCTACATATGTCTGGTCTTCATCTGTAAAATATTAAAGGGCATGATTCAGATATCATACAGGGAGATACAATCCAGATATAGTTTGAATAGTCTGGCCCAAATCTGATAGAGAAGAACCCCTGGGAGAGTCAGGATTTGGAAACACTGGTTATTTATTTATTTATTTACTCCATTTATACCAGGAGTGGGCAATTATTTTTTCCAAGGGGCCACACAAGAGCAAAAAATATTATGGAGGGCCGCACCTAAAGGCTGAACTACATTCTAATCTACATTATTTATTTACTTACTATATTTACTATATATTACACATCATTAATATTAACATATTAATATATCAAGAAATATTCATATATTATTAGTATTATCATAATTATTATATTATAGTATATATATATATATATAGACATGATAATATATTGAAATTATAATATAATATAACATTATATTATATTATTTATTGTATTACTATAAAATAATAATAAAAACCACTAAAATAAAATAAAATGAAATTCAAGAAGACAAGGTGCAAACCAAGATGGAGGCTGACATCCTCAAGAGAGGAAGGATCCCAAGATGGAATGGCCCAATGGCCCCAGCCCAGAGGATGACAAAGCGGACCCAGCCACCGCCACAGCAGAGCAGAGCAGCAGACGATTGGAGGCTGCAGGCCTCCGCCCGCTCTCGCCCCCAGCCATTCCATCAGAGGCGTTCCTGATCGGCTGATCGCCCTGCCATGTAGGGCCTGCCATCCCGGCTTTGGAGTGCCTGTTATTCCGGGAGGCAATCCGGTCCTGCAGTGGGAGCAGTCAGTGACCTGCAATGGCTGATCGCTCTGGCGACCCGGAAGATGATCAAATCTTCTGGGTCACCAGGGTGATCAGCCACCACAGGTCACCAACTGCTCCCGCTGCAGGACCAGATCGCCTCCCAAGATGGCAGGCACTCCAAAGCTGCCACTCCTCTGATCGTTTTCCGGAGTGGCGGGCTGTCTGCCGATCCAGGCCCCACAGCCCGTGATGGGATGGCGGCAGCGGCAGCCCTTCCTCTTGCAGAAATAGCCCTGCCCCCGACGCCCTTCTTTCCGGGCCGGTAAGAATCGGCTGCCAGGCCGCATCTGGCGCGTGGGCCGTAAGATGCCCAGGTCTGATTTATACCCTACCTTTCTCACCCTGAAGGGGACTCAGAGCAGCTTACAAACTACAGCAAAAATTCAATACCACATCGTGCACATAGCAATAAGCATACCATATTAAATTATAAAATAACTAAGATATATAAACAGTTAAAAACATATAAAATATTAATGTGGATTAAAACATAAGTGCCGAGTCATGATTTCCAACTTGTTGGTTTTCCCGTCATCATTATTCAGACTGCTAGGTAAAATCAAATCCAGGTTACCCTCCTCTTCTAACGCCTGTGTAGAAAGTCAGGTCTTTAGCTTTTTCCTGAAGACTAGAAGGGATGGGCCAGCCTAATGTAACTGGGGAGGGGGGTTACACAGCCGAGGGACCACCACTGAGAAGGTCCTAACCCTCGTCCCCACCAGTCACACTTGTGAAGGGGATGGGATTGAGAACTGGGCCTCTGCAGCAGATCTTAAAGCTCTAGTTGGCTCATAAAAGGAGATACATTTGGACAGGCAAGTTGGACCAGAATCATTTAGGCTTTATAGGCTAAAGCCAGCACTTTGAATTGGGCTCGGTAGCAAACTGATGTAACATGGGGGTTGTATGCTCCCTGTATGCCACTCCAGTGAGGAATCTGGCTGCCACCCATTCAAGATGTAACAAGAGCATGGACCACCGTGGCCAAGTCTGGCTTATCAAGGTACGGGAGCAGCTGGAGTTAAAGTTTTAATTGTGCAAATGCTCCCCTGGCCACCACTGAAACCTGGGATTCCAGGCTCAGTGATGAGTCCAGGAGAACTCAAAAACTGCAAACCTGTGTCTTCAAAGGGAGTGTAACCCCATCCAACAAAGGCTGTAACTGTTGTAGTTGAGCCTGAAGCTCTTCATACTCCTAGTAGTAGAGAGTTGGATGGGATTGCTTCTTCAGCGTCCAACATTAGTAGGGAGCTGGGTGGGGCTTTTGGTAGCCATTCTATTAACAAGAAAAGTGGCAAAAGGCTTACTCGTGAACGGAGCGAGGAGGATATCTCCCAGTGTAAAAGGATAAGGCAAATACTCACAGAGCCCACTGATGATGAGTCTTTTGAGGGCTTTCCTGGGGAGGATGGGAGTCAGAGTGTGGGAGATACTTCGGATAAAGATCCAGAGATGGATTGGGCTAAGGTGCGGGAAGTTCAGGCTGTTTGTGAGGAACCCACAAGCAGTGATACCTTTTTGGGTTTCTCTGATGACAACGAATGGCTCTCGGGTTGATGACTGTTGGGAGGAACTAAGTCTTGACAGGAGATGGAGGACCTGGAGGGGCGGTCAAGAGTCTGCAGCTACTGAGGTAACAGCAGCGGAGACTATTAACGACGGGGCGTCGTCAGGCTTGGGTGGGTCTGAGATGGAAGACTAATAAAATGCGGGCTTTTGGGCGCTTCACTTTGCGGCTGGCAAGGTGTTGCGTTTTTTACTTGTGACTCTGAATTTCTGTGTCTTGCATCCTGTGAATCTTGATTCCTGTATGGAATAACGTGAGTTGGTGAACTGCCTTGCTTCTCGGGGCTGGGATGCTGCTGCTCCAGTAGGGGTTTGTGGGAAGAGTTTGGGGACTTCAATGTTCTGCTTTTATGTTTAGTTGCTGCTGCTGCCCATTCTACGTTTGGCGTGGTTTGAATTCCTTTGGACTACTGTGAGTGCCAGATGCTGTCTGCCTGCAAGAGTGGGGGACAGTATGAAGGGGGGGTAGAAGGTGGGATGTTTTTGGGGATTACGTTATGTCTTATCCCCCTGCATTAGCTCCTGCCTGGAACTTGGTCTGCCTTCTCGTATTGTTGTTTGTCTCCTCCCTCTACTTGATCCGGTTTCCTGACTTCACTTGCTGCTCAACCCTAAGGACGGCCCACCAGTGACGAACTAGGACTTCGCTTGATAACACTTTTGTTCCTGCTCCATTTGTGTTTTTCCCTGTTTGTTTTTTCCATCGCATCTTGCTAACGCGCATTTTATTGGGTTAAAGTGCGCATTACTTGCAAAGACTGTTATTTTGTGCCAGTTAGGCTGCTTTTGAGTTGATTTTTACTTACTATCAAGTGCCTTTTTTCTTTTGAGTGTTTTTGAGCACAGAGACTCTGTGGACAATAAACTCTTTTGTTAACTCTTTACTGGGTCTGGCTCTTTAGGAGGCGTTTGCTGCGACAGTTACCCTATACTCTGTTCGGGCTTGCGAATGACCAGGAGGACCTCTGTCTTGTCTGGATTCAATTTCAATTTGTTCGCCCTCATCCAGACTGTAATAGCCACCAGGCACCAGTTCAGGACCTGAGCAACGTCCTTAGCAGAAGGTGATACGGAGTGATAGATTTGGATGTCATCTGCATACAGATAGCACCAAACTCCAAAACTACAGATGATCTCCCCCAGCAGCTTCATGTAGAAGTTAAACAACATGGGGGATAATACTGAATTTTGTAAGTGTTTAATTTTGCAGGGCTCTTCTAATAATCTCCTGCTTACATTTTATTTAAGAAGCCTTTACACCAAACTATTTAAAGAGTCATCTCACACAACTAAGATGGGAAATTTTAGCTGTATGTATAATCAAGCCATGTCAGGATTGCTATATTACCTTTTCAACAACTTCCAAACTTTCATTCTGCAGCTTCCAGTGCTGCAGCTGATGATATTTTGGTTGATGAAAATCTCAGTTTACAATGGTTTGTAAATGTTCTTTTTTTATCACAATTTGATCAAGAAAAGGGCATTTGTTGAAGGGAAATTTTGCAACTGGATCTGCATAGTTCCAGTTAAGGAATTTAAATCTCATCTTTCAACATTTTCCTCTGTTCTCAATAGTCTTTATTGCTACATATAATTATTATGCTGCTCATCAGTAATCCTCAAAGCTTCCTTTCCCTCCAAGCACAGTTTGACTGTCTCACAAACAAGGCTATAGACTAAACAGAAACAAATACCCATCTATCACCTCCTGAGAGAAGACGGGAAAAAGTAACTGTTGAGATTCATTATGACAATAGTTGATTGCTGAAATGTTATGAACTCATCTATCTCCTTCTCTCCATTGCTCATAGTGCAATTTAAACATTATTTTGTGTCCCTTCCAATCAGTCTCATGATATGTGACTTTAAAAATCTTCTAAGATGCAAGTCATATTTACAACTGCTTGAGTGATGCAGCTTCCAAAATGAGGAGAAACAGAATTGGCATTTCACAGACTTGGTGCTGTAGTAGGCTATATTTGAGAGGAAGGAACTGGCAAAACCTCCTCAAAGTATTTATTTATTTATTTATTTACTCTACTTCTATACCGCCCACCCCTCTCAGCCTGAAGGCGGCTTGAGGTGGTGTACACATGGCAAGGACTGCCCATCAACAGTTACTAACACAATCATATCATATACAAATTAGCAATTAAAGTTTAAAAAAACAATATCAGCGTCTCATTAAGTCGATTTCCAATTGCAGCGGCATCGTTCCTTCAAGTCTCAATTTAATAATCATATTACACCTGCAAATGCCCGGTCAAACAGCCAGGTCTTGACCTTCTTGTGAAATGTCAGGAGGGAGGGGGCTAAACTGATGTCACTAGGAAGGGCGTTCCAAAGCCAAGGAGCCACCACTGAACAGGCCCTGTCTCTCATCCCCACCAACCGTGCCTGCAAAGCAGGCAGGACCAAGAGGAGGGCCTCTCCGGATGATCTTAAACATCTTGAAGGTTCATAGGGAGAGATGCATTCGGACATGTAAGTTGGACCAGAACCATTTAGGGCTTTAAAGGCGAATGCCAGCACTTTGAATTGTGCCCAGTAGCAAACTGGTAGCCAGTGGAGCTGGCACAACATAGGTGTTATGCTCTCCCTGAGTGCCACTCCTGTTATCAACCTGGCTGCTGTCCGTTGGATCAGTTGAAGCTTCCAAACAGTGTTCAAAGGCAGTCCCACGTAGAGAGCATTGCAGTAATCTATGCGGGATGTAACCAGAGCATGGACTACCATGGCCAAGTCAGACTTCCCAAGGTAGGCGCGCAGTTGGTGCACAAGTTTTAACTGTGCGAATGCTCCTCTGGTCACCGCTAGGGTTGCCATGTGTCCCTTATTCTAAGGGACGTCCCTTATTTTGGCCCTAAAATTTGTGTCCCTTATTTTCAGGCCCTGTCCCTTATTTTTGACTAGCAGGACAGGACTGGGCGGGGTTGACCAGAGGAAGGTGCGCGCTGTGGTTTCCATGGCAATACCTGCCCGGGGATTCCAATTCGCAGGGCAGCCTGCGTCCCCGTTGGAAGGAAGAGGCGATACAGGACTTTTTCAAAGTACAGTAGACTAATTAACCGTTACCCAAGGGAAATGTTGAATCATGTTGGATAAAGATCGTTTCTGGTTGCTTGAGAGTTACTCTTAAAATAGGCCTAGCTGTGCATCCCAATACTATACAATGCTGTGTATCCCATACTATACTATACCATTAACTATTGACATAATAATCATGAAGATGTACTGTCTTATAAAATTTATTTTATTTTAATGTTTAGACAGTGCACTTTTAAAGTCAGCAAAGTCAAGTACTAAATACAGATGGAGAAAATTAGGTAGTTCTAATAATGTTTTTTCTGCATGACAAAGCATGCAGAAACATACCATGTACTGTTAAGAGGGTGTAAGTCAGTTTCTTTTGTGAGTTTCAATCATTATCTTATTCTGTTAATAAAACTACTTATACCTAACGTTTGAGTTTCAAGTTCCGCACATGCGCACCCAGTGTGCATTCACGAGGCAGGAAACTGAGGAGGAGGGTTTGGCGGCCGGGGGCGGAGGCTCCGCACATGCAGTCTCCGGCCTCGTGAAGCTGCTGCGGGCGGCTCTGTCCTGCTTGCACTACATTTGATGCGGTGCGGGTGGGCCACCTTCCACGGGGCCGAAGACTGAGAAGGGGTTTTTCCTGGGATAACAGGAAGCCGACGCCGTGATCCATTCACGTGTTTGCTGGCCACTGAAATCCGTTTCGCTAAAGGGCGCTTTTTCAAGGCTTCAGTATAAGAAATGCAGTGTCCTTTTATGATTAATTTAATCGATCACATAACCTTACCGTGATGGATAGGGTGACCAAAAAAGGCTTCCTGTTATCCCAGATTATCCTAGAGTTTGGATTATTTACTCTTCCCTGACCTGCATGGTGTTGTCTATATTTACCCTCGTTACTTACATTGATTGTGATTTCCCATCAGAGCTGAGTCTTTCTATGGATTGACCATTTTATGACCTCTGGATTTAACCCAGATTATTTGAATCTGACTTTATCTATTTACTTGGACATTGGATATTTTGGACATTGGACATTCGGGACTTTATCATATCCAGTGTGGGGTACTGTATGTGCCTCGGTCTTATAGATATAGATGTGTGTTTCTATTATATTACATATTTATATGATGTTATAGACCACAAGACTCAGTCCTTTTTTGATATAGTCTGTATGTGCTAACTCTATCTGTTAGTTGGGTATTTGAAGTCTCCAGAGCTTTAGTTCAACTCTCAAACCACCACACTAAACTGGTTAAATATGTAAATCTACTTCTGCACTCACAACCGAACAGATCTGTTGCACAATAGCCAAAATTATAACAACATCTAAAGCACCAAGGTGTGATACCAATATAACTTTCAATAGAAAGCTCTACTGTGATGAAAAAGTTCTTCCACCCAAACATTCCCTTCCAATGGACAGATCCTAGGAGAGTATTGCTCTCTGCTCAGATGAGGGGCCTTTCTGCAGGTTCTTTGAGGCATGGATCTTCCACAACCAGCATTGTTTTGGATTCCTGGTCCAAAACAAGGAATCATTTGTTCCTGCATCATTTTCAGATAACTGAGGAGGGGGAGGGAGAAGAGAAAGACAAAGTGTTCTGCCAGCTGAGAAAATATGAACATCTTTGTCTGGTGACAGGAATAACATGTAACTTGTCACCATGGCTGATATCCTGTATTGATGCCCCCTTTGTAAGATACACAGATGCTGCCGAGTCAGGTGCATAAATATTGATGGGATCATTGAGTGTTTCCGAGCCTTTTGACTCCCCCATTCCTCTTTCAAAAATTAATTGCTTTGGAGGTGAAAAAAATATGATTGCATCTCTATATTTGCCACTGTTTAAACCGAGTAAATTATGAATGGAGGATTGGTCAAGACATTTGGAGGGGAGAAATGAAGAGGGCATCGCCAAGCTTTATTTTATGATTATATGCATTAAAAAATCCATTGATGTGGGGTTATTATATCTATTAATGTAACGGGTCACAGGGGCCTGATGATCATTATACAGTCTCTTTCAAAAATTAATGGGCTTTGATTTTCTTTAGCAAAAATGCCTCTTTCAACAACATATGGGTCTTTCGATCAAAAATTAATGCAAATCATATTTAGCATTTATCTGATACTAGAAAATGCTTTCAGAAATGGCCAGAGGTCAGTTTTTTATGTCTTGAGGGACCTAACAATGGGATAGTTCTAGAACTTGGGCCACCAGTTCATGAAGGGTCAAAATACCAAACTAGCAGATAACCAGAAGGATTTGAAGCACATATAGATAAAGAGAGTTTGGCTGAGGCAGACATTCTGCAGGCAGCGAGTTGAGGTGATACTGTCAAATACAAGATATCCATGGAAAAGTTCCTTTTTTTGGACTATGAGTGTGTTTGCATGACACAAATGTTACATAATCACCTTGCAATCATTGTGAAGAGGCCACATGATGTATGACTGCTTTTTCCGGAGAGGTTTTGCTTCCAGCTATTAATTCAGCAAAAGAGGATATTTTTCCAAAGTCAGTAGAAAGACCTCCTAGCCAGTCGAAAGGCTGAACAGGGTATAGGGTTACAGCCTGTGTTGGATGGGGTTGCACGAGAAGATGCAGGTTCGCAGCACGGGAGTGATCCTGGATTCATCCCTGAGCCTGGAACCCCAGGTCTCGGCAGTGGCCAGGGGAGCTTTTGCACAGTTAAGACTTTGCGCCAGCTGCACCCGTGCCTTGGAAAGTGTGATCTGGAGACGGTGGTCCATGCTCTTGTCACATCTCAAATAGATTACTGCAACACACTCTACATTGGGCTGCCTTTGAAAATGGTTCAGAAACTCCAACTAGTCCAACGGGCGGCAGCCAGGTTACTAACTCGAGCAACATACAGGGAGCATACCACTCACCTGTTGTGTCAGCTCCACTGGCTGCCTGTCCATTTCCGGACTCAATTCAAAGTGCTGGTTTTGACCTTTAAAGCTTTATAGGGTACTGGCCCAGCTTACTTGTCTAAACGCATCTGCCACTACGTCCCACCTCATAACTTAAGATCATCCGGGGAGGCTCTGCTCTCACTTCCGCCAGCAACTCAACTGCGGCTGGTGGGGATGAGAGACAGGGCCATCTCGGCTGTGGCCCTCCACCTGTGGAATGCGCTTCCAAGCAAAATACGATCCACCCCATCCCTCTTAGCTTTCAGGAAGAAAGTAAAATGGTGGTTGTGGGACCAGGCCTTCGCACAGTAACTGCAGCACTTTATTTGGAATGGACTGTTTTAATGACAGACATGAAATAAGGCTTCTGCCATTGATTGATTGTTTGAATGTGCATTGTATAGATAGAATTTTAAATGAACTGGATAGTTAATGTTTAATGTTGATGTTTTGATCTTGTTGTATTAGTGTTTTTATATTGTGTATTGTTGCCAGCATCTAATTGTGCCTTGTAAGCCACTCTGAGTCCGTCCGTCCCCGTCCCCCCCGGGTGGGGTGGGGGTTGAGAAGGGCGGGTTAGAAATACAGTAAATAAATAAATAAATAATCAAGCTACCAGGAAACTCCAGAGTGACCCTGGTGTTTTTGAGGTGTGAACAGCTGGACTGAACTGGACTCAGTCTGACCTATTGACCTTATCACTGTCCACTGGCTCCAAGCAGCTCCCCAGTAGCTCCTTTTCATCGTCATTTGGATGGGTGCCTTGTTGGGAGCTCATCAGAAGTGACATTGCCAAAAAGGCTCTGCTGGGGAGCAGGAAAAAGGGAAAATACAGTAGACATGTATTTCACAAGGTCACGTTATGTGGTTTCAGTTATATGTGGTTGCATATTGCAAGTGTTTTAATGTTGTTTGTGTTTTTAATACATTATAACTGTACCTTCAATTCACTTCTGACACTATAAAAAAAGTTATATGTGAAGGCAAAAACAGTGCAAGATCATACTGCCTGCACTGACTTCCCAAACGGATACCTCTCCCCAGATGTCAAAACCATAAAGAACTGGCAGCTATCCAGAACCATACACCTCTCATCACCAAGAAATGACTCTGTTTCCTTTCTTGGGAGACAGGATGGCAGCAAAAGTTTCTCTCCCTATGAACCATCTAGGTGTTTAAGTCGTCTGGAGAAGCCCTGCTCTCAGACCCGCCGTCTTTGCTGACCCGATTGGCGGGGATGAGAGACAGGGCCTTCTCAGCAGAGGCCCCTCGGCTATGGAACACCCTCTCTAGGGACATTAGATCGGCCCCCTCCCACCTAACATTTCAAAAGAAAGCTAAGACCTGACTGTTTGAGCAGGCATTTGCAGATGAAGGATAATTGTTTAATTGAGACCTACGGAATGATATGACAATGTGATGGAAAATGATTTTAACGATGAGACGCTGAGAATTGTATCTTATGATTTTTAACTGTTAATTGTATATTGCTTTTATGTAGTTGTTTTATTAATGGTTTTAATTGTGTTTTTTTCCTGTGGGCAGTTGTTTCCATGTGTAAACCATCTCGAGTTGTCTTCGGGCGGAGAGGGGCGGTATAGAAATATAGTAAATAAATAAATAAATAAATAAATAAAACTTTAGTTCTTCTGTCTACTGAGTAAAGACACAGACTAATTTCACGTTGTATAGAAATGCAGCTGGACTTTTGTCACTTCTGTCTGACAATAAATGAGTCTGTGTTCATACTCAGCAGACAGAATCAGCCAAGCCCAGCTTTACTTCTGTCCACCAGGAAGGGAAATGGACTCTTTCCTCTGGGGAGAGAAACACGCTTTTGTTGCTTCTCTCTGCAGAGGAGAGAGACAGACTTCATTCTCAGTGGAGAGTAGTGTATTGCTCCATACAGCTAAGCGTCCCAATGGATTTAGCACCCAAGGAGAGGGCTGCTTTTGGAAATTCAGCACAGGCAGACTACATCCCAACATGTAAGTTTCCCCTTCAGCTGCTCTCTCCATCATGGGGCAGCAGATGAAGGCGACATATTTTGCATGTGTGTTGTACAGTATTTTCAATGGCATGCCAGTCATTGAAATAGTTCAAAATAGCACACAAAAAGCATATTACATGAAATCTCCAAGTTATAAAACATCCGATTTACAAACGACTCAGTTACAAATGGGAGTGAGACAACAGTTGCGTGTGGTTGGCCGACACGCCTCCTGCCAACACCCGGAAAAAAACACGCATACACTGAGATAGGAAGAAAATGGCCACAACTCATTTAATTGATTACAGGAACTGAAAAGGGTGGCAGCCAGGTATGGGTTCTGGATCAAGATCGGTCAGCCCGCTGCTGAGTAATACTGCTAAACACGCCAGGGTGCCACTGGCACAATACTGGGCTGGGTTACTCGGCACCCATGGGAACCACCGGACACTCCCCCCCCACACACACACACTGGGGGGGGGGAACCAGATCCAGGGCTCATGCCACACGCCCAATAGGAGTTGTGACAGGATAACAAAACCAACAAATGTTAACAAGAACCAAACCAAACCAAACGAGCATGCGGGGAGAATGGGATGGCAAGTTGAAGCAGGCACAATGCCTGCACATGCGCAGGGCAGCCCTTTAAGGGCTGCCAAACAGAGGGAGGAGGCTGGCCCTGGCCAATCAGCTGGCTGAGCAGTGCCAGCCACTGATTGGCCAGCCAGCCACCCGGCATGAAAACTTTCCTCGTGCAGGGGGCTTCTGGGAAGAAGAAGCCCCCTGTGACCAATATGGCTGGTGAGAGAGCACCCCCTGCTGCAATAGGCATTACCTGGTAACTCAGGCAATGGATGAATTAAGAGAAATCTACTCCTCGGAAGAGAAATTCACTGGAAAAATTATCATGGGGGAAAGGTATCTCCACTGAAGCTTTATCAATAATTCTTGTTTCCACAACAAGCTAGATTTTTCAAAACCCAATTATCACAAAGACAGAAAGTGAGGTGAAATCTTCTAAACAGAGGCACAAACAGCAAAACAAACACCACAGGGATCTTAACTTTTCCCTATGTTATCTATCTATCTATATGAGTGTGTGTGTGTGTGTGTGTGTGTGTGTGTCTGGAGTTACACAACCTATCTTGTTCATAACTTGGGGACTCCCTGTATATGAATCAATTTCTTGCATAATACAGGGGCCAACTCTATGCAAAAACTCGTATAATGTCACCCAGTGCATTCATTCATGCATTCAAGGATAAAATACACAAAGATTTATTTCCCTAGCAATAGTAGTAGCATTGTTATTTTACATTTTAGATGAACAATTTTAAAAGGTTTTAAAATAAATGTTTTGCATTGTACTGTTCCGGTCATCTACAGCAACCTTTTTTAAAGATCCCATTTCTTTTCATGCCCACAGAAATACCTTTCATACCATCTTGCAGACATGTCATGAGCTGGTAGTGGATGGTTCCATCCCCCTGCACATTCCTCAATGACAGGTAAAAAGGACATGATGAAAAATGAATGTGCTTACAACCTGGAAACCCATTTAAATCAGGGATGACATGGAGCTGGTGAAGTCATCTCCATCAGTTGATATGATTTTTTTTCCAGCAGACTAATTCTTTGCATATGTCTAATGAATAGTTAAGAACTATGCATCATTAATTGTACATCTTCTGGCTTCCCTGCCACATTCTCTAAACACAGGCAGCTCCATCCTATGTACGTATAGTAGGAAGTAAATCTCACCATATTTAATGTGCATTAAACATGAGTTTAGAGTCTGATAACATACTGTTGCTATGATGTGATAAGCCTTTTATCCTAAGTGGATTTGATTGAGGGATATTCAGGAAAAAATGGTGCCTAAATTTAACCATAAATAAAATTTAAATTGATTAATTAGCCAATGAGTCAATCAAAAGGCAGACAATTAGTTAGTTAGTTTAGTTTATTGCATTAGCCACAAGGCCATATCAAGCAGAACAAACCTTGCAAAAGAAATACATGTATTAGCCAATCAATTTGCCATTGCCTGACTGCTTTAGGTGATGTTGATGATCTATTAATCATTTAGATCAGTGGTTCCCAAACTTTTTTGGCCTACCGCCCCTGTTCCAGAAAAAAAAATTATTCACCGCCCCCATAGAAATTAATTTTTAAAAATTTAATAGCAATTAAACAGAAATATATATTAATGCAGTGGTTCTCAACCTTTCTAATGCAATGACCCCTAAATAAGGTTCCTCAAGTTGTGGTGACCCCCAACCATATTTTTGTTGCTATTTCATGAATAATTTTGCTACTCTTACGAATTCTAATCCAGGTATCTAATATGCAGGTCAAAGCAAAGGGGGCGGGGCCAAAGAAGAGGGCTGCGTGGCCCCTCCTAAATAGCCAATTGTTCACCGCCCCCTTAAAGGGGTTCACCACCCCCCAAATTCCCCTGAGCCTCCCACCACCCCCTTGGATCGCCTCACCGCCCACCAGGGGGTGGTACCGCCCACTTTGATAATCAGTGATTTAGATGATGTTAAAGTCTAAGGGAGTCAGTGTTACATGAATTGGAAAGATACAACTTCAGTCTTCCCAACCAGATATTACAAGTTATGACATTTAAAAGACAATACAGATGTATTCCAGAATGAAGCTGAGTGTTCAAGTAGAGTTTTCGGATTTTTTTTTAAACCCTTAATGTATGAGAGCCAGCACAGTATTGTGATTTGAGTGTTAGGCTAAGGCCATGTCTACACTATGCGGCAAACCTAGGATCAGTACAGAACTGGAATGCTCCAAACTGGTCCTGGAGGCAGCCACATGCTCTCTCCCAAACCCACTGAAGAAGCAGGTTGAGGTCTAGATGAGACTGTATCAGTCCCAGTAGACCCTCAACCTGTTGGATGGAAGACCTGTCCAAATTGAACCCAATCCCCCTGTTCACACTCCTTGAAAACCATAGGTCTGGAGCTCCAAGCATCTAGAGCATCAACAGACTTTTACTAATGTGGGAATAAACTGTATTAACCCAGTTTAACCCATGATATTCTCCAAAAGGGAGAAAAAGCCTAGAGCAAACTTATGGTCAGTCTGTTTTTTAAATTTTTTTAATATAAAAAAAATCTCTTCCCAGTTCCATTATAAATGTTTCATATTTTGATCTCAATGAAATCAAATAAATGACACCCCTTCCCTGCTTAACCTTTGCTGGTGAACTCCCATTCCTTGGGAAGAAGAAGAATATTATTTTTATACCCCACTTCCATCACCCCAAAGGGACTTGGGGACAGCTCACATGGGGCCAAGCCCAAACACATTAGTGGTGGATATCTCCGGTCGTTATCCGTAGAAAACCGTTATTATTTCGTATTAAAATCAATTTAGACCCTAATTCGATCTGTGGCCAGCAGACCGGAAGTGATGTTTCTAAATCGAAACTGGGTCTGCCATTTCCGTAAAGGGTGCATTATGATGTCATTTTTATTTCCTCCCTTTCTTATCTTTAACCTGTCTTGATTGTCAGCTGGCGAGGGAGCGTGGCGGGCATGCACACCATCCCTCCTTGCCAGCTGAGAATCAACCCACCTTAGAGATATCGCAGGTTGATTCTGAGCTGGCGAGGGGGCGTGGAGGTGGGCATCCCCCATGCACTGCGCATACGTGACACCAATAACAAAATAATAATGAATTTCATCATTAAATATGAATCAATTTTGAAATTTTCCCAAATTTTTTTGGAACACTTTCTATTTCAAAACAACAGCGGCTCCCCCACATGAGTTTAGAAACACATTTTTTTGGGATCAACCAGCCCTAAAAAAACATACAGTTAAAACATAGTAAGTAAAATATTAAAGCAACATAAAAATAACATTATAAACAATAGTAAAACAAGAATCATAATCAACAACCAGAAATACTTCAAGTCTCATTTGCGTGGGGGGGGGGGGGGCTGGTGTGCAAATAAGTTAGAAAATAGGCTGGTCAATAAGGTGCAAGGTGCATATATCCTATAGCAACATAAGGATAGAGCAGTTGTAACTGGGTCATTTTAACTTAAAAAGTGCAGTAATCAGCTACAGGAGCTTGATTTTAGGCCATGATAGAGACAACCTGTCAATGGAATTGCCAATTGAACACACAATGGAACATCCATGTCTTTAATTTCTTACAAAACGTGGATAGGGAGGGTGTCAGCCTGATCTCCCTGGGAAAGGAGTTCCAGACATGAGGGGCCACCACTGAGAATGCCCTTTCACTTGTCCCCACCAATCGTGCCTGAGATGGGAGTGGAAGCGAGAGAAGAGCCTCCCCAGAAGCGACTGTAAAGCAGGAGACCATGTGGGCTCATAGGGGAAGATAGGTCACAAAGATAGGCAGGACCTGAACTGTTTAGGACAGTGTTTTTCAACCTTTTTTGAGCTGCGGCACATTTTTTACATTTACAAAATCCTGGGGCACACCACCAATCAAAATGAGACAAAATGACACTCTAACACAGTAATACATATAGTTAATATGTTTTTAAATGCATTTATACACTCAGTGTGAAACCTGGGCCTGTTTCGATGAACACAACATATATATGACTTCCTCTCACATATTTATACATGGCTATCATGTCTTCTCTCAGCCTTCTCTTCTTCAGGCTAAACATGCCCAGCTCTTCAAGCCACTCCTCATAGGGCTTGTTCTCCAGACCTTTGTGAAATTTCACCCTGAGTGAAACTTGCTTCCAGTTAACCATGGATGTCATGAAGCTGTTATAAACAGTTCCTTGGGGGGAAGGGGGGGAGGCAACTCTCAAAAATCCAGTAAAATATTTTTTAAAAATACATTTCCAAGCGGAGAGGCTCAATTGGTTTCTTGGAAATCTGTGAGGGGACTGCTAGGAGGAGGAGGAGGAGAGTGCCAATTTCCCACAGCACACCTGATGATCGCTCACGGCACACTGGTTGGGAAACACTGGTTTAGGAGACAACCTAGTTTTAATGCTGATGTAGATGGGACCGCCAATTCTGGGAAACCATAGAATAAATCATGGAAATCCACTGGATGATTTTGGGCAACTTGCACCTTCTCAGTTTAAGAGTAAGGCAATGGCAAGCTTTGCCAAGAAAATGTGGTAATAGGTTCAGTTTAAGGCCACCATAACTTGGAAACCTAATGAAAGAACACAACTTTGCTCATGGAGTGAATGGCAGGCAGACTGTTGAGAACTTGTTTCTCAACAGGTTGGAATCAAATATTAGTGCAAAGATGTTATCTTTTTTCAAATCTCACTTATATTCTCTCTGCATACTTATTTTGCATCTGTGAGACTTTATTTTTATTCTTTCCTGCAAGGCAATTGTACATTTCTTCCTTCATTAAAAAAAATAGCTTACACACAT
Source organism: Anolis apletophallus (assembly GCA_030556195.1). NCBI lineage: Eukaryota > Metazoa > Chordata > Lepidosauria > Squamata > Anolidae > Anolis > Anolis apletophallus. The sequence continues at coordinate 19,449,276 of JARBWK010000003.1, read as the reverse complement.
TTGTCAGTGTACCCTTAAATGCACAGGCTTTTATACGACATTTCCTTATTGTCTAAAGGTTATTTAATTTATTTCTTCAATTTATAGCCCATCTTTCTCTTTATGCAGAACTAAAGGGAGCCGGCAGCATTTTAAAAAATAAGATGTCACTATCTCAGCCACCCATATGGATAATTTGGGAGTATTTCTGATTTCAGAGTTCCAGATAAGAAATGTTCAACCTGTTTTGCTACAAACATTACATAACAGTAAATTAAAAACAGCATTAAAACAACAACATTTAAAACACTTATCATGATTTTTAAAAAGTCAACCCCACCATAAGAATTTGTAGGGACTGTGCTTATGTTCCAGGGAAATGCAGATGTGATTAACTGCCAACTCGCTCAGAGATGATGCCGAAGTCTCATAAAATTAAGTCAAATCCTGGAAGTGTGCAATTCTTCCAGAAAATAATATTTTTTAAAAAAAATGGGCACAGACAAAGAGACACAATGCACAAACTGTGTCATAGTGGTTCTGTTTTAAAAGAAGTCGCTTTTAGCACATATTGATGTGGTAGATGGAGTGGCTTTTCTGGTCTCACAAGGATGCATTTGCAACACCGGGACTGTGGCGCAGCTGGCTGAGTGTCAGCTGAATTAAAGATCACTACTGACAGAAAGGTCATGAGTTCAAAGCCAGCCCGGGTCGAAGTGGGCTTCCGGCCAATTGTGTAGCTTGTTGTCGACCTTTTCAACCAGAAAGACAGTAGGAAGTTTAGGTACCACCTATGTGTGGGGAGGCTAATTTAACAAAATTTATGAGGCCATAAGAAACCTCGAGCAAAAGCATGCGGGGAATGCGGAAAGTACTTCATCAGCATCACAGATGGACGGTGAAGCAACAGCTCCCCTGGTGGCCAGAAGTTGGAATTTTAAATAGCCTCTGACTGTCTGTCTATATGTTTTGTGTGTCTATAGCAGGGGTGGGCATAGTACGGCCCCCGGGCCAGACCCGGCCCAGCAGCCACTTCTATCTGGCTCGGGGAGAGGGGGGAGGGACACAGGGACAGAGCGCTGTTGAAGTTTGTCAACAAAGCGCCCTCCCCAAGATATGGGGGAAGGGAAAAGGGGGGGAGCTCATAATCTCACGGGAGCGGAGTGCCTCAGCGAGATCCCAAAACCTCGTGGAGCTCAAGACCTTCGCCAAGCCTCGCGAGGGCAGGCCCGCAGCCCTCGCGAGGTCAGGTGGCAGAGCAGGAAGAGCAGGCATCTGCTGCTCACCCAGGCAGACACCCACTCGCCCAGGCAGGCGGACCCCGCGGCGCTTGAGTAGGTAATGGAGCAGGGGTGTGACAGCTTCGGTCGGGGAGGCCGAACGGGAGGCCCCGGGGGGTGGTCTCTTTTTCGGGCGGCCTTCCCCGAGGGAGGGATTTCAGGGCACCCCTGGCAACCCGGGCGCGAGGCTCCCCTTCCGGCCCTCAGAGCCTCAGGCCGCTTCCTTTTCCCCCTCAGCAGTTTGAGAGCGTTAGAACCTTGAGGCTGGCCAATCAGAGACAATATGCAAATAGCAGGTTGAGCTAGCTCGTGCATGGGCCAACTTGAGCCTTCCCTCCAGGTGTTTTGAACTTCAACTCCCATCATTCCTAGCAGTCTCAGGCCCTTTCCTTTTCCCCCTCAGCCGCTTAAGCTTGGGAGGAGGGTGGAGGGAGGAAGGAGGGAGGGAGGCGGCCAGGGAGGGTCATGGAGGCCTCAGGCAACGAGGGCGACCGGGCTCCTGAGGGGTCGCTGACCTCCACGTTGAAAGAGTCCCCCACCTTCCTCCGAGCTCCCTTCGGAGCTCCCCCGGCGGGTGAGTGGCAGGCAAGCAGAGAGGGCGAGCAAAGAAGGCAGGCAGGCAGGCAGTCTCTCTGAGGCAGGCCACACACACGCTTTGCCATCCTCTGGGCTGGGGTCATTGGGCCATTCCATCTTGGGATCATTCCTCTGTTCAGGATGTCAGCCTTCATCTTGGTTCGCACCTTGTCTTCTTGAATTTTATTTTATTTTATTTTAGTGGTTTTTATTATTATTTTATAATAATGTTATAATAATAATATAATAAATAATATAATATAATAATGTTATATTATAATTTCAACATATTATAATGTCTATATATATATACACTATAATATAATAATTATGATATTAATACTAATAATATATGAATATTTCTTGATATATTAATATGTTAATATTAATGATGTGTAATATATAGTAAATATAGTAAATAAATAAATAAATAAATAGATGCGGCCCTCCATAATATTTTTTTGGCTCTCGTGCGACCCCTTGGAAAAAATAATTGCCCACCCCTGGTCTATGGCATTGAATGTTTGCCGTGTATGTGTACACTGTAATCCGCCCTGAGTCCCCTGCGGGGTGAGAAGGGAGGAATATAATACTGCAAATAAATAAATAAATAAATAAACAAATAAACAAACACCAGAACTATAGGATCTTGTATAACAGAGTCCTAGGTAATAAGCAGGGATGATTCACAATACATGGAATATTGGCAAAAAGACGAAGAATGCATAAAGGGGAATGGGAGTACTTGCTGGTTTTTCGTCTTTGATATTTATAACGGCAGCTCTCTTAAAACATTATATTGGCTCTGAATCTCCAAACCCCTTGTTCAGTTGTGATTTATTGATGGAGAGGGCCTCAAACAAATTCCTGCTGTAAAAGTAATGGCTGCTATATTTCACGGCTTCAGTAGAAGGTTTGCCTTTCTGGCGGCTTATTTACCCCAGCTCTTTAAGGAAAGACTCAAAGGTGGCCAATTATGTGAGCCAGGACATGCTGAACTGACAAATGAGGTTGAGACCTCTGAGTCAGCACTTGAGGCATTTTGGCCCTTCCGGACAATGAAAGGTTGTATTAAAAGTGCCAAGGGGAGACAAATATTGACAACGTGATGATACTATCTCCAGAGGATTGAAATATTACTTTGCTTAGTCTAATAGTCCCAGAATAGCCAGTAAACCTGGTCACCTGACTGGGGATTCTGAGAACTGTTATGTAAGAGAAGTAACTTTCTCGAGTTCTGCCTGTCCCATAATAGAGGATCTAACTAATAATAATATTATTATTATTATTATTATTTGCATCCCACTTTTCTCCCACAAAGGGACGCAAAGTGGCTTACAATAGATTAAAAGCAATACAAGTCCAAAACAATCAGCATATATGTATAAGACATAAAAACATATATAAAATAAAACATAAATAAGCATTTAAAACCAAATACATTATTGTAGACTCTTGTTGGATCATATTGCATACAAAACCATACTGCAGTTAACTCTACATTTATGGGTTTGACTTTTGCATATTAGATTATTTGCAGGTTTCAGTTAATTAATATGATCTGTCTGGGAATCTCTAGCCCCTCCAGTACAACTGTATGGTCAACTTTTGCCTAGAGATTCCTAAAGAGAACACTTCTCTAGAATCTCTAGGTCCTTCAACACAGCTCTATGGTCAACCTGGTGGATGTTACCCATAGATTCACACTAGAGGAACTAGAGTGTTCTCTCAAAGAAACTATAGGTGGAAGTTAATCATATAGTTGTTTAGGTGATGAATATCTTACTAACTTTCATGGGGGTTCTTCATCCAAATCCCCAAGTAACGTAGAGGACCTATTTCATGTATATGTTATTTAACATATACATGAAGCCGTTGGGGGAGATAATCTGGAATTTCAGGGTGCGGTGTCATCTGTACGCAGATGATGTCCAGCTCTTTCACTCCTTTCCACCTGCTACTAAGGAGGCTGTTTACTCCCCTTGAAGGCACAGGTTAGCAGTCTGGGAGTGATCCTGGACTCATCGCTGAGCCTGGAGCCCCAGGTCTCGGCTGTGGCCGGGAAAGCTTTTGCACAGTTAAAGCTTGTGCGCCAGCTGCACCCATACCTTGGAAAGTCTGACTTGGCCACAGTGGTCCATGCTCTGGTTACATCCCAAATAGACTACTGCAATGCTCTCTACATGGGGTTGCCTCTGAAGACTGCTCAGAAGCTGCAATTAGTCCAATATTTGGCAGCCAGGTTACTAACAGGAGTGGGGTACAATTCCCTTGTTGTGCCAGCTCCACTGGCTGCCAATTATCTTCCGAGCACAATTCAAAATGCTGGTTTTAACCTACAAAACCCTATATAGTTCCGACCCAGTTTACTTGTCTGAACGGATTCTCCCCTATGAACCATCAAGGACATTAAGATCTTCTGGAGAGGCCCTGCTCTCTGTCCCGCCATTTTTGCAAGCGCGGCTGGTGGGGATGAGAGACAGGGCTTTCTCTGTAGTGGCCCCTTGGCTGTGGAACTCCCTCCCAAGTGATGTTAGATCTGCCCCCTCTCTGTTGTCTTTTAGGAGGCTGGTGAAGACTTGGATGTGGAACAAAGCTTTCCCAGAATAGGCTGAGATTGGTTATAGTCTAAATGAATGACCACGTTTACAGACCAAGTGGAATTTGTTTTTAGTGGTGTTGTGGTTTCTTGGGTTTTTTAATATGTAAATTAATATGTTGTTGTAGACGTTTTAAATTGTATAGCATTGAATCTTGCTGTAAGCCGGTCTGAGTCCCTCTATGGAGGTGAGAAGGTCAGGGTACGAAAGTTTTGAATAAATAAATAAATACTGCATATAATAATTTAAAAGTTTATGACATATGATTCTAATGAGAAATGTGTAAAACATGATACGTAGCTGTATGTATGAACATGCACGTACACATACAGACAAGAATTCAGACTAAATCTACCTTGATGTCAGTAGCCAGCAGAATATCCAGCCAGGAGTGAGTCTCCCTGTTAATGTGAGACTACAGTAGAATAGCTGAAACCAGGCTAATTGTTCATGAAATGCTGACTTTGTATGAATGCCGACCTTCTTCATTTAAGAGGATAATATATGCCTGTGAAGCCATAACACAAAAACACAAAGAGGGTAACCAGCTGCTGCTGCTGTCCATTCAGTTTATCTCAGAATTCTGCCTGGGGAAGAACTGGAAGTGCAATCCAGAGTCAACATCATTGAGAATTGGGAATGTTTATTTACCAAATTGGATCATTGACACAGACAGTGCCAGCATGTGGTCTTCTTTCTGCCTACTGCTGTGACCACAAACTGTTGGGACCTCCTAGATGCCTCACCATTCCTATAAATGATCAAAGGTCTGGAGACCGTATGAGAAGCAGCTTAAAGAGCTGGATCTATTTAGCCTGCAGAAGAGAAGGTTGAGAGAAGGCATGATAGCTATGTTTAAATACTTGAAAGAACCTAAAATGATATTTATTTATTTATTTATTTATTTATTTAAAACTTTTATATCCCGATCTTCTCACCTCCGGGGAGGGACTCAGGCCGGCCTTACAGCAAAAATTCAATGCAGTTCATAAAATTAAAACATCATCTAGCATACAAGTTAAAATACATATAAGTAAAATACCAATAGATAAAATACATTCAAGCCCAAATCGCCAGATGAAACCAGTCCAATAAATATAGTCATTCCCTTTATCTAGAAACAATCTCAATCCTTATTCTGGGAATGCTTCCTTCCAGAGCCAGGATTTTACCAGCCTCCTAAAAGACAGGAGGGAGGGGCCAGATCTAATCTCAGTCAGGAGAGAGATCCATAGCTGAGGGGCCACCACAGAGAAGGCCCTGTGACCGAAAGCAGGGCCTCTCCGGAAATCTTAGCGTCCTTGATGGTTCGTAGGGGAGAACACGTTCGGATAGGTAAACTGAGCCGGAACCGTATAGGGATTTATAGGTTAAAACCAGCACTTAGAATTGTGCTCGGAAGCTAATCAGCAGCCAGTGGAGCTGGTGTAACAAGGGTGTTACCTCCTCCTTCTTATTTTATTTATTTATTTGCATTTATCCCGCCTTTCTCCCATGAATGGGACTCAAATCAGCAAAAATAGAAAACTAAAACTACATAATACAGATCATTATCATCCCCCACTCGACATATAAAACAAAAATCAACACATTGCATGAAAGCACCAAAACGGCCCACTCTCTTGTTCCCACCAACCATACTTATGATGGTGGTGGGACCAAGAGGAGGGCCTCTCCTGATGATCTCATGGCTTGTGTGGGTTGATAGGAAGAGATGCAGTCCCTCAAGCAGGCAATGTGTAAAAGACATACATATAAAATAAACAAATGTTGTGTTTAGTCTTTGTCCCCACATCTCCGAGATGTCTCATTATGTTCGTATGTGCAAATGTGATGTTTAAAAATTCCAAATACTTATAGTCTCGCTCAAGCATTTGCATATAAATCTTGAGTAATGCAGATATACTCAGCCTGCACTGAATTGCCACTTATTTTTGTTTTGATTTTACTTGCATTTTATTATTTATTATTTTGACATTGAATGTTCAATTTTTATTCTCTGGCTTTTGTTTTTTCAATGGGCTCTTTAATGGAACACTGCACACTCTTAAACCACAGTACTAGAGCTCTCTAGTTTAGAATTCAAAGTGGCTCATGCAACTACAAACCCCAGGATAGTGACAGAGAGTTTGAAGAAGCTATATTTTGGACTATAGTTCCCAAATTCAGCATGGTCACTGGAAATTGTAATCTACAACTGTAACTTTTCCAAACTCTTATTTGATGTTAACTACCTGACTACATTAACTTTTTCCCCTACTGAAGCAGATTGCTTGTATTTGGAAAAGCATCCGTAAATGTTTTCTCCAGTTTCGCGTAGTTACATATTGACTCTCTTCTGGTTCTCCATCCTTCATAATGATGGATAACCCATCTTTTATTTTGTCAGTACTGACATTTGTTGCTCAGCAGCCTGGAGAAGTAAAAACAAACAAGCTAAATGCCCCTTCTCATCCCTCAGGCATCACATATTTAGTGATATGCTAATCCCCAAGAGCATTGCATGGAAATTAGCTTTGAGAGCCTAATTGTCATGGAATCTCACGTCTGCTAAGCTGATTATAAATTTGTTAGGAATGGTGATCTACCTTGTTCTGCCTTCTGTGAAAAGTTTAAACTAATTGGCAGAGTTATCAAGTAATTATGGGCATAGGGATTATTATAGCAGTGCGAAGTTTCTAGGGCTGAGCATGATTGGCATATGCAACGTAATGAGGATTTAGATTGGACTGTGGTACTTCAAACTATGTGAACAACACAAGTTTAGAGACTCATCTAAACAAAGGAAAATTTTGTGTTTTAGGCATTGAATGCTTTTGGCACCAATGCACCTCTTCTCCACAATTTGGCCAAAGTATGGAACTTCTCTGGGATTTCACAAAAACTCCAGAACATCTCCAACTTTCCTTAGTGTTGGGTTAAACCAGTTCAACACAATTTACTGTATGTTAAGGACTAGAAGTCCCTGGATATTGGGTAGACACCCAAAAGTGATCTCTGTAGATAAGCCTGAAAAGATGTCAAGGAAAGAGCCAACTTTGGCTCCCTAGGAGGCGGTTCTAGAGTATGAGAGCAGCTCTAGAAAACATACTCATAAAGTTGATGGAATTTTTATTTATTTATTTATTTATTTATTATTTTGATTTGTATACTGTCCTGTTGCACTTCAGACAAGGAGCACCCCCCCACCCCCAGTTCACACACACAACAGACAGTCTGAATAATAGGCTTTTATTGAAACAAATATAGTGTCCAACAAAAAGGTTAAAAGAAGATCAATTGTAGAATGTATCCAAGGTAAAATCACACAGTTCTATTAGTCCCAAAATCCAAAGGCAAAGGTAGAAAGCTTGATGCAAATCCCATGAATGATACAAGGCAGCTTTAGAAGCAAAAACGTGCACAGAGGCCTAGGCAAAATCAAGAGCTTGGAGACAAGAATAACTTGGCATGGTACTCTGAACGAAGCCTGGAAACTGAAGACAATTTCCCTAGCAATCTAATATAAAGACAAATCAGTTTCGGTTTGCAAACTGAGTGCTGCGTCGGAGGCTGGCAGCCTGCCTAGATTCTCGAATGCTATCTTGGCGGTTGAATGGATGTTCGTTAAGATTCCCAGGTGTCCCGTTATCAACATCAAGACCTTCAGAGTCCTGAACCAAAGAATTCTCATCTAATGAGGCCCTGGGAAGTGAACTGTTCCCAGGAAAGCAAGCCTCATATGAAAGGTCACTTTGCATCTCAGAATTCTCACTAAGCATCCCATCATCAGCATTTTCAGGAACAATCCCATCATCCCTAGCATGCACATGAGCACCAGGCTGAAACACCACATGCCCTTTCCAATTGGCTCAGGATGGTTTACAGCATATCGAACTATAACATCGGAAAAATAAAACAGCAGATATAAGGACATTAAAACAGTGTCAAACTACAACCAAGGGTGACTAAAGGTCAAAAGCCTGGCGGAAAAGAGCTGTTTTACAAGCTTTCCGGAAAGCCGGCAGCTCACTAATTGTATGGACTTCAGGCGGCAGAGCGTTCCATAGGCTCGTTTCCACAACAGAGAAGGCCCTCTGTCTAGTTGAAAATAGACAGACAGTTTGTAGGGAAGGGATCTGCAAGAAGTTGTGATCCTCAGCTCGAAGAGATCTCTGGGGAACATATGGGAGTAGAGACAAGCAACTTTTCAGTTTGGCCAAATTGAATATGTCTTTTAATCTGAGTGTGAAGTTGTAAAATCTGGATAAATTATTATCAAAGGTAAGGTGAAACAAAATACAAACTCATAATAACTTTTAATATAGAATTATGGGTGGAATAGGAACTCTCCTGAACTTGGACATCCTGCTGAAATGAAACCAAAGGAGAGTTAGAAAGATTTAAGTAAGATTGCTGACATTTAAAAAGAAATACTGTGAGTTACCTTTCCACGCAGGGCCGTAGCCAGGATTTTGATTCGGGGCTGAGACTGGGTGGAAGAGGGTCTACCCTGGCAAACCTTTTGTATTGTTATCCCAATAACCCCAGTAATGTGGGATATAATGCGCATGGTGATCAGATCATGATATGAATAAACATAACAGTTTAAATAATGTACCAGTAAGGCCTTCTCGTGGACCTCCCTGAGAATTTCGGGGGGAGGGGGCTGAAGCCCCCTTAGCCCCCCCCCCCGGCTACATGCCTGTTTCCACATTTTTGAAAAGTTGCCATCAAATTCTTAACTAAAATGAAAATCTCTGCACACAAACCATCTCTGGCTACCATGAGGTCAACCAAACACAGTATGTAGAAAATCAGCAAAATGTTTCAGAGATGCTTTGAAGCCCCAGGTCAGAGTATTAAGTACTATAGTCTGTTTTGTTTGGACAAGTGTGCTTTGGATTTGTTCTTTATAAATAGAAACCTTCCAGGCTGTACAGCAAATCTGTTTTGGAGCTGTAAAATTTTCAGAGTGCTTTGTAATATGGTCTAGCACTCAAGACATACAAAGAGGAGAACGAAAGGAAATGTATAGGTAGTCCACTTACAAATGACTCATAGCTAAGAACGGGGGAGATAACAGGAAGTGAGTGAAATCTACCCCTCATAAGGGAAATTAACTCCTGTTGTATTACCTCTCTACAAATCTATGGTAAGGCCACATTTGGAGTACTGTGTACAATTCTGGTCTCCGCACCTCAAGAAGGATATAACGGAACTGGAAAAGGTACAAAGAAGGGCAACAAGAATGATCCAAGGGATGGAGCGGCTCCCTTATGAAACCAGGTTGCAACGCCTTGGTCTTTTCAGCCTTGAAAGACGGCGTTTAAGAGGTGACTTGATCGAAGTGTATAAAATCATGCATGGGATAGAAAAGGTGAATAAAGAAAAATTATTTTCTTTGTCACAAAACACTAGGACTAGAGGGCACTCCCTGAAGCTCCAAGGTAGGAAAATTAGGACTAATAAAGGGAAATATTTCTTCACCCAGAGGGTCATTGGGTTATGGAACTCACTTCCAGAAGAGGTTGTGACAGCTGTCAGCCTGAACAACTTCAAGGCAGGATTAGACAGATTCATGGATACCAAGTGTATCGGTAGTTACTGAAAAGGACATTCAAGTGCCACCTCGGAGTTGGTTGAGGTAGGCAGGATTTCCCTGGGTACTGGTTGTGGGGGGTCGGGAGCAGGTCAGGGTTTTGCCCTCCCTTCTGCTCGAGATCCCCGTGTACAACTGGTGGGCCACTGTGTGATACAGAATGCTGGACTAGATGGGCTGAGGTCCGATTCAGCATGGCTCTTCTTATGTTCTTATGTTCTTATGAAAGAGTTATCATGTCTCCACTGAAGCTTTATCACCAATCCTTGTTTCTAAAACAAGACATTTTTTTTCAAAATCCAGTTATCACAAGGACAGAAGGTGAGGTGAAATCTTCTGAACAGGGGCAAAGACAGCAAAACAAACTCCACGGGGATGTTAACCCTTCCTTATGCTACCCAAAACTAAAAAAGAATCTGTATTTTTGGCTGGAGTTACACTTTAAAATGTACCTGTTCTGACTTACATACAACATCAATGTAAGAAAAAAACATATTTGTAACTTGGGGACTGCCTGTATTGATGAATGTCTGGAATCTATGTTTTTGATCTTAATCTATTTTTTTCTTTAGGGATTTCTAAAGGGGGTTCATTATCTTTCAACCTTGATTCAATAGGTTAGGTTTATTTATTTATTTATTATTTCGATTAATATACCACCCTTCCCAAAAAGGCTCAGGGTGGTTCACAACAATGAATACACAACACAAGGTAGTTAAAAACAGAATAAAAACAGATTAGGAGCAGAATGGAAAGCACAACCTTAGAGATTAAATGCCTGGCGGAACAGGGTGGTCTTACAGGCCCTCCTGAAGGCCTGTAACTCCGTTATTGCTCGTGCCTCTGCCGGGAGGGCGTTCCACAGGGTAGGCGCTACTACGGAAAAGGTGCACTGCCGAGTCGATGACAATCGGCAAATCTTGAGTGATGAAACCTCCAATAGGTTTTGGTCCATGAACCGTAGTGGTCTCTGGGGAATGTGCAGGGAGAGGCGGTCCTTCACATACACTGGCCCCAGACCTTGCAAAGCCTTAAAGGTTAACACCAGCACTTTGAAGGCAATCCGGTACTCGATGGGAAGCCAGTGCAAACACTGGAGGACTGGTGTGATGCGGCATGTTAGTGTCACTTCAGCTAGCAGTCAAGCCACAGCGTTTTGCACCATCTTCCGTTTCCGGATTACCGACAAAGGAAGGCCAATGTAAAGGGTGTTACAGTAGTCCAGTCTAGAGATGACCGTGGCCTGAATTACCACGGCTAGGCCGTCACCGGAAAGGTAGGGCACTAGCCGCCTCACCTGGCGCAGATGGAAAAACGCTGCTCTGCTCACGGTGAAGACCTGAGCCTCCATCGTCAGCAAAGGGTCCAGTTGGACCCCCAGACCTTTATCCAGCGGCGATGGACTAACCACCTCACCGTCCATTATTGGCAGCCGAAGTCCCCCCCCCAACGACCCGGCCACAGGACCTCCGTTTTCGACAGGTTCACCTTCAACCTGCTGGCCCGTAGCCACCCAGTCACGGCTTCCAGGCACTGATGGAAATAATCGGGTACAGAGTCCGGCCAGCCTTCCATTTATTGAGTATCTTGCTATGGCTCCTCTATATCTTGCCCTGACCTGAGAGTGAACATCAGAAGATCTGCCTATGTCTGTTCCAAAGCTGCCATTGACAGTGACAGGTCCAAGAAAGGTCTACCTTATGTCTGTCCCTTCCTACTCATAATGTCAAAAGGCTTTCCTCAGTTCCCCTATTTATAATGTAGTAAAACACATCAACCACTGTCATGGGGTGTTGAGCTGTGTGGAATGACCTTATTAGCAATGGCTCTTTCTAGCCTCCCTCATTCTACCTGAGGGATTATTATTTCTTTATTCATTTGTTTTCCAGTGGCTGTTGCCTTGGGAAATTTGTCATGCAAAACAGTTGCTGCTCAGAAGAGGGAGGAGAGACCTTTTGGCATCGGGAATGTAACATGTCTGACCCAAGAGACAAGGGACATAATGGAAAGTGACAGATGGCTGAGAGGTAAAGAAATGAATGTTGGAATAAGAAACAAACTCACTGGACTTACAACTGCTTTTTGTCAAGTTCACTTAAAACCATTGCTTTCCAATACTGCAGCTCAATAGACTTCCATGATGTCTTCATGAAATGGAGTGACAAAAATGCCAACTCCACCTGGCAATTCCCCCTATTGTGGGAAACTGAGAAACAAACAAATCAAATGGTTTTGTAAAATGCCAAAGATGGCTGACTCTCAATGTTATTTGAAACCTTCTTGAGATTTACACTTTATTTCGGGGTGCTTTTTTCATCCTCCTTCAACAGAAATGCAATTGGAAAGGATGTTATATGGGGTCATTTGAGATAAAACATCCTAAACAAGAGATGGGCATCTTGTGGCTTTTTACATGGTGTTGGAACCAACTTGTATTTGTTAAAGGCTAATGAGGATGGCAACCTTATAATATATAGTCTAAAGCAGGGGTGGGCAATTATTTTTTCCAAGGGGCCACACGAGAACCGAAAAACATTATGGAGGGCCGCACCTAAAGGCTGAACTACATTCTAATCTACATTATTTATTTATTTATTTACTATATTTACTATATATTACACAACATTAATATTAACATATTAATATATCAAGAAATATTCATATATTATTAGTATTAATATCATAATTATTATATTATAGTATATATAGACATTATAATATATTGAAATTATAATATAATATAACATTATATTATATTATTTATTATATTATTATAATATTATTATTAAATTATTATAAAATAATAATAATAACCACTAAAATAAAATAAAATGAAATTGAAGAAGACAAGGTGTGAACCAAGATAGAGGTTCAAGAGTGGAAGGATCCCAAGATGGAATGGCCCAATGGACCCAGCCCAGAGGATGACAAAGTGGCCGCAGCAGAGCAGAGCAGGCCTCTGCCCGCTCTCGCCCCCAGCCATTCCCCCAGCTGATTGCCATGCCACGGAGTGCCTGCCATCCTGGCTTTGGATTGCCTGCCATCCTGGGAGGCGATCGGGGCCTGCAGTGGGAGCAGTCAGTGACCTGAGGTGGCTGATTGCCCTGGCGACCTGGAAGAGGATCAAGTCTTCCGGGTTGCCAGGGCAATCAGCTGCTGCAGGTCGCGACTGCTCCCGCTGCAGGCCCGGATCACCTCCCAGGATGGCAGGCACTCCAAAGCCGCCGCTCCTCCGATTGTTCTCCGGAGCAGCGGGATGTCTGCCGATGCAGGTTCCACAGCCCGCACTGGGATGGCGGCATCGGCACGCCTTCCTCTTGGCCCCAGCCCTGATACCCTTCTCCCCGGGCCGGACAGAATAGGCTGTGGGGCCGCATCCGGCCCATGGGCCGTAGGTTGCCCAGATCTGGTCTAGAGATAGGAAGAATATTTGAATATTATGAAGAAAAATGTCTTGAGTATCATTATTTTCTGGTTAGGAGAATCCTAGACTGGTGGGACTCTTTGCAGTTTATGTATGTATGTATGTTTTTATTATTCCAACTTATATACTGCCACTCCCCGAGGGCTCGGAGTGGATTACAGTGCGAAGAAGAACAATATACATAAAAACCAAATTAAAACAAAGAGAAATCACTAATCAGCAGGATTCGAATGCCTGCCGGAATAATAATGTTTTGCATGACCCCCGAAAAGGAAGGTAAGCTTCACAGAGCTCAGGTTTCTGCCGGCAAGGCATTCCATAGGTATGGAGCCACAATCGTGAAGGCTCTGCGCCTGGTGGCCACCAGGTGAGAGGTCTTAAAGTTGGGAACATCGAGCAAGTTTTGGTCTTCTGAACAAAGTGATCTCTGGGGTTGGTAGGGGGTGAGATGGTCCCTTAGGTAGGCTGGCCCTGGACCATAGAAAGCCTTAAAGGTGAGAACCAACACGTTGAAGGTAATCCGGTGCTCAATCGGCAGCCAGTGCAACTGCTGCAGAATTGGAGTAATATGACATCTCGCCAGCTCCCTGGCGACAAGTCGGGCAGCAGCATTTTGCACAAGCTTAAGCTTCCGGATCACCGACAGAGGCAGGCCAATGTAGAGGGCATAACACTAGTCTAATCTTGAGATGACCGTAGCCTGGATCACTGTAGCCAGGTCATTCCTAGACAAGTAGGGAGCCAGTCGTCTAGCCTGACGCAGATGGAAAAATGTGACTCTGTTCAGAGCGGAGACCTGGGCCTCCATTGTTAGCAGAGGGTCTAAAGAGACCCCAAAGATGACGGGCATTATGCTTTGCCATCCAGGGTAGGCAACTGGATCTCCCCACCGCCCGGGTGACCCAGCGATAGATTCTCTGTCTTCGCTGGAGCACTTATCTGCACAAAGTTTGCATTTTTTGTAGACAACAGCATTTTCTTCACATATGATTTTGTGTACAGAAAAAATCATTTTCTCAACAAAAAATCCACATGCCAATTTTATGCAGAAATACTCCCAAACTATGAATAGTCTTCAAAAACGGTTGTTTTGAACACATTCTGATAGACAATTGCTAAAATTACTCATTGCTACCTTAGAGAATGACATTCATGAAAAAATTCTAAACTGGAAGACCACAAATGGTCTAAGTTTGACAAAAAAATGGAATTAGTTTTCTAAAGGAATTTCATTCTCTCATTACCTTGCCTACTTAAAGAAATCATAAGATTTCAGTTTCCATGAGGTTGAAAAAGTTACTTTTAAAGATTATTACATGTGTATGCTAGCTGCAGAATTCTTGGAATTGCAGTAAAAAAATAATTTTTCCAAGCTCTGTTTGTTCCTGTAAGCTTTTTTCTTAGCGCCTCAATTATCAATTACATGTTAATATGAAACCCAGATTGTGTATTTTGTTGTGCAGTTTAATTTTGAAATATGAATTGTAAGCACTTACAGTATATTGGGAAAAGTTACTTTTTGGACAATTCAATAAAATCTTAGCATTGTTGCACTTCAATATCTTCCTATTAGCTCGCTTAGTTTGGCTAGAAATTATGAGAATTACTATTAAACAACATCATAGCAAGCGTTTAGCAAGGCCAGTTGTTATGCAGGCCTGATGCTTATGAAGAACATAGTCCAAGCAGTAATTTTTCTATACTTTGGTTCAGCCTAGGTAATGTATCTTCATAGTTTTGATTTTGGTCAGCATGATAGGAAAGATATCATGAGCTATCCCATAACATTGTTTTTTAAGTACAGAATGTTGTCAAATGATATGCACAAACATTGTGTATTAAGTATTGAGTATCATTCACTGGTGGCTGCCATTCTACATTATAGTGGTAGAATTTACTTTACAATCACAGACTACTCCATCACACTAGACTAAAGATACACTTAAAATCCAGTTTCTGCCTCCTGCAGAATTCTGGAGTTTGTAGTTTGGTGAGGCTATTAAAGGTTTGATTTTGTCCTTTGGGAGTTGTACTTGATGGGGTTTATAATTAACCTACAATCAAAGGGCATTCTGAACTCCACCAACGATAGAATTGAACCAAACTCGGCACACAGAACTCCCATGATCAACAGAAAACACTGGAAGGGTTTGGTGGGCATTGACCTTGAGTTATGGAGTTGTAGTTCATCTACATCCAGAGAGCACTGTGGACTCAAACAATGATGGATATGGACCAAACTTGGCACGAATACTCAATATGTCCAAATGTCAACACTGTTGGAGTTTGGGCAAAATAAACCTTGACATTTGGGCGTTGTAGTTCACCTACAATCAAAGAACATTCTGAACCCCACCAACAATAGAATTGGGCCAAACATCCCACACAGAACCCCTATGGCCAACAGAAAATACTCTGTTTTCTGATGGTCTTTGGCGACCCCTCTGACATCGCACAAAACAACGGTAAGTACTGTTCCTACTACAAGCACAAACCATAGAGGGTCCAAAACAGGTAGGTAAATGTAATACATTTGGCAATATCACCACGCAAAAAATTCAATAATCAAGTAATATTGTATTAATATTTTACATAGAGTACTCACGGACCCATATGTCAGAAAGATGCGTAGAGAATTAAACAGAAATATATTGTCGGATAATCCGCATTACACAGTCCAAGTAGTTCCAATGAAAAAAGTCCTGATGGGGGTCCAGAGGAGAATTCAGCGAATGTCAAAATAAGTCCAGCGTTCATTTAAATTGCACGCATTTAAAGAGTAATGCGCCTTACTCCCCGAGTTTGGCCCGTGCCTGACTGCATGTGATTACTGGTATGTATTGTGAATTGTAGTATTACAGTACTGTATTATTTAAGTTGGATTGTCTGTTCACTACTTGGACCTTTTATGTTCATTTTAGATCAGTGGATGCCCTACATTGCCTTATCATAATATTGGGTTTTGAAAAAGCGTCAATAGGTGCGAAACGGAGCGGAAATCCTGAGACTTCCATCAACCCGGCTCCTCTACTACTAATTCTCTGATGGCTCCACTTAAATGCGACTACGCATAAAGACTGCAACATTATCTTACACAATTGTGGATTTACAAAGTGAAATTTGGACTTATTTTGACATTCGCTGAATTCTCCTCCAGACCCCCATCAGGACTTTATTCATTGGTACTACTTGGACTGTGTAATGCGGATTATTCGACAATATATTTCTATTTAATTCTCTACACATCTTTCTGACATATGGGTCCGTGAGTACTCTATGTAAAATATCAATACAATATTACCTGATTATTGATTTTTTTGCGTGGTGATATTGCTAACTGTATTATATTTACCTACCTGTTTTGATCCCTCTATAGTTTGTTTTTGACCCCTCTGACATCCCCTTTGCCCCCCCCCCCAGGCAGGCATATAGCCAGGGGGGGCTTGAGGGGCTTCACCCCCCCCCCAAATTCTCAGAGTGGATTTTCGAGAAGGCCTTACTGGTACATTATTAAAACTGTTATGTGTATTCATATCATGATCTAATCACCATGCTCAATATATCCCATATGCATGGGGGGATTGGGATAATGATACAAAGGATTTGCTAAGTAGATCCTCTCTCACTCAGACTCAGCACACCCCCCCCCATCAAAATCCTGGCTACGGTCCTGCCCCCATGGGTCCCAACCCCCAGGTTGAGAAATGTTGTTCTAAGTTGAAAGTAGAAGTGTGGGTTATGAGGGTATGTGAAAGTATGATAGTGGGACCACAAATTGCCAAATCAGCACAAGTACAAGTGTAGTGAGGTATGGTATTCAAGGTACACAACTTGTTATATATCTGCTATCATTACTAACATGACTTCAGTGGCATAATTGGTTTGTGTGATAAGGTCCATAGTGTTTACTAAGAGGATTTTCAACTGATGGCATGAAATGTATGAGAAAACTGAATACCCTTTTCCTTAATACAGCTTCTTTATCTGCCAGGGGACTTTCTTGCTTTATTATGGTTGACTAAAGTATGTACATCAACAGCTTTTGCATGACTACACAAAAGAATATATTTCCTTTTCGTAAACCTGCGGGGACTTGATCTGTACTCCTTGATTAATGTCAGGATCAAAGCATAGATATCTTCCAGATTTCACACTTCCCTAAATGCTGCAAATCAGTTTCTCGCTTTTAATGTATCAACATATGTTTAAAATGGTTATGCTGAGACAAAATGTTTCCAAAGTACTTACTTAAACATGCATTTTTAAAAATAGAACTAGAATGGAATGAATTTATGAATGAACACAACAGGAAGTTACAGTGATCTGTAAACACAATACAAATCTGTCCTTCACTATTCTAAGATGACACCAAGGAGGGGGAAAGTATGAGTCCAGATCTTGATGAACTATGACTCACATCACCGTCTTCATCAGGCAGGGACAATCTTCGGCCCTCCAGGTGTTTGGACTTGCTCCCACAATTCCTAACAGCCGGTAGGTGTTGATGCCCGAAACACCTGGAGGATCAAAGTTTGCCCATGCCTGTTCTACAGCTTAGGGGATGATGGGAACTGTATTCAAATAATAGCTATAGCAGAAACTGGACAAGGTGCTTTTCTGGACTACCATTCTTATGGTCATCTGGTCACCATGGCCAGTGGACCTGCCATCCAAAAAAGAATTGATCTAAGCCAGTGTTTCCCAACCTTTTTTGAGCCGTGGCACACTTTTAACATTAAAAAAAATCGGGGGCACACCACCAACCAAAATGACACAAAATGACACTCTAACACAGTAAAGAACGGCTGGGGGATGGTGGCCTGCTGGGAGCAGCTGTTGAGAGTGCCGAAGACAGGGAGGGGGAGGAGCCAGGCCATGCCATGCCCCGCCCCCTCCCTCCAGTTTCAGCTCTCCCACAGCTTCTCCAGCCTTGAGAGGACAGTGCCAAGCTAGCAGTGGCAGAGCCAGCACAATGCTGGCTTGGCACTGTCCCCTCAAGGCTGGAGAAGCTGTGGGAGAGCGGAAGCCAGGAGCAGGGGGCAAGGCCAGGCCATGCCCCGCCCCTCCCTTTGGCTTCCTACTCCATGCGGCTTCAGCGAGCAAGGGAAGAGAGTTATGGCGGGAGTCATGGCGGATTGGAGGCTGGCTGGGGAAATGGCCGAAGGAGGTGGTGCCCCGGCCCATTCTTCTTTTTCTTCGCCGCCGCCCGGCCCTTCCTCCTCCTTCCCCAAGAAGCAGGAATTTGACAGGAGGAGGGGGTAGGAAGGGGGGCAGGGAGCCTTTCTCGCAGAGGTCCGTCACGGCAGGAGGTCCGCCATGGCACACTACTGTGCAGCATCAAAGTGGTTGGGAAACACTGATCTAAGCTATGATCTGGAAAATAACAAGTTGGCCATGCCTGGACTAGAAGTCTATGAAGAAGCAGAGGGGCTGCCTAAACTGGTTGAAAAACTACTAGAATGCAGGAGCCATTTGGGAATCCTGCTTCTTGGCAGGGGGTTGGACTGGATGGCCCATGAGATCTCTTCCAACTCTATGATTCTATGAATTGCTATTGGGAAAAAAGCAAGATTCTCCAAATTGCCTGAACTTCTGCTCTGTGTGCTTTTAAGGATTCGGTGCAAGTTTGTTTTCACTTCAAAAACTTTTTCAAACTTTTGCAATATTGGGTTAGTTACTAAACAGAGGGTGAAATTCAATAGGACCTGATGGCTAAAAAAATGTAATGTGGAGAAATTGAAACGCTTGAAGGCTAATGTCAATTTATATCCTTATCTCCCTTTCCTTCCCATGCTCCATAGACTGCTTCAGGAGTGATCTGGCTTTCCAGCCCCTTTGGACATTCCTCTAGGCTGGTTGTGTTCTTTAAGACATGTTTTCTAAGCACGCAACATCTCATATTTTTCCCCTCTCTATGAAATCTTCACTCTGCTTAATCTAGCATCAAATTTCCTTGGCAGCTGTGGCAGCCATAGAAAACTTAGTTTCCAACAACACATTTCAGAGGTGGTAGGGGCACATGAGTAATGAAGATCTTAATGGGTTCTTGATTGACTTGGTCTAACTGCAAGACATTCTTATCACTTGCCCTATAGGGAGTAGCTGCCTTATATAACTTCCACATCACCTCGAGTTTCCACATCACTTCCACATCACATCGAGTCTAGAGCAGTGGTTCCCAAAGTGGGTGGTACCACCGCCTGGTGAGCGGTGGGGCAATCCAAGGGGGCATTGGGAGGCTCAGGACAATTTGGGGGGCACTGAACCCCTGTAAGGGCACGGTGGCATGAGCCAGGCTTGCTTGCCAATTGCAGGGTCGCACGCTTGTGAGGACGTCCTTGTTGGAAGAAAGAGGCGATACACAGGACTGCGCCATGGGCGGGATTGATGAGAGGAAGGAGGTGCGTGCTGCGGTTTCCATGCCAGGGGATTCCAACTTGCAGGGCAGGCGTTGCCATGGAAACCGCAGCATGCACCTCCTTCTTCTCGTCAACCCTGCCCACGGCGCAGTCCTGTGTATTGCCTATTTCTTCCAATGGGGACATCTTCACAAGTGCACCTTGCTAGGCCCGACACGGGGCGAGTGGGAGGCACTTTTCAAGGTGGGCCTCGCTTGTCCAGTGTTGGACCCTTCTTTTTTCAATGCCATAAAAGCATGCAATTAAATTAACATTAAAATTAAAATTAAAACACATTAAAACATTTAATTTTATGAAAAAGGTAGACACTTTAATACATATATCTTTCTGTTTAATTGCTATTTAATTTTTTTAAAAAAAAATTTAGGAGGGCAGTGAGTAATTTTTTTTCTGGAAAGGGGGCGGTAGGCCAAAAACGTTTGGGAACCACTGCTCTAGAGACAAGGGGTGGTCCCAGATAGCAGGAAATCATGTGCTTTTGTCAGGAGCAAAAAACCTGGGACCTGAGAAGTTGTCCAGATACAGACCTGTTGGTCCCCAAATTTCTGCTTTCATTGTCCACACTTGCTGCTTTGTTGAGGGATTTTGCGACCCCAAGATTGCCGCCATGTGACTTCTTCGTTTTTTAAAAAAACTTAAGATTCAACATGCGAAGATAAGAATCACTGTATAAATTCTGTTCCTGGATTATACAAGATGCAGGGTCATCTGGGCAGACAGGATGTTGTTCCAGGTTTATACATGTCTATTCCTGATTGCTTTGATTGTGTAAAGATGTACAACATTGAGTAGATGCTGGCAACTCTGTCCTGACCACAGAATATGTGCATTCCACACGTTTCATACATTTTCTGGCACACAAACAAGGTTTTCATGATCTACTCAACTGCTTCCTTCTTTGTAGGAATGGCCCAATCAGGAACAAACATCTAAAACCCAGGAACAAACCCAGATTTTAAAATCCTGTAATTTCCGAGTGCACAGGCATTCGAAAATGTGGATTTTTTGGCTCAAAATCGGGAGCCCCCATCGGCGCAGTGGGTTGTGCCACCCTTGTGCCAGCAGGACTGAAGACCGACTGGTTGGAGGTTTGAATCTGGGAAGAACTTAGATGAGCTCACTCTGTCAGTTCCAGCTCCCCATGCGGGGACATGAAAGAAGCCTCCCACAAGGATGGCAAAACGTCTTAGCAGATGGCCAATTCTCTCTCACACACCAGAAGCAACTTGCAGTTTCTCAAGTTGCTCCTGACATGGAAAAAGAACCCCCAGAATATTCCCATGTCTGTGAATCTCACATTTTTTCAATTAGTAGCAATTGCTTCCACATTTACAGGGAATGGTGTTTGGTCACCCTTCTGTTTGCTGCGAAAGCTCCTGGGATAAAGGTAATGTCTGCATGGGCCCCTAGTTTCCATTCACTGCTGAGCCATGGAGATTCACTGTGTGGCCTTGTGTGAGTCACACACTCAAGGACCTTCAGACAGGTCCTTTATCCCAGGGTCTGATCCTTGGTTTTCTGCTTTAAATTGGATTATATGAGTCTGAATTGCCAGATAATCTGGGATAAACAAAACCTGGAATGAAAAGTCTGTCTGGAAGGGTCCTCACAGACTCAGAAAATTTCATTATAAGGTCACCATAAATTGGCAATGACCTGAAGGCATTTCCTTCAAGGACTTGAAATAGTTTTGGATAGAATCTATGCCAGTGTTTTTCAACCTTTTTTGAGCCGTGGCACATTTTTTACATTTACAAAATCCTGGGGCACACCACCAACCAAAATGACACAAAATGACACTCTAACACAGTAATACATATAGTTAATATGTTTTTAAATGTATTTATACACACAGTGTGAAACCTGGGCCTGTTTCGATGAACACAACATAGATATCCTGGCAGGAATGGCAGAAGGTCTTGCTCAACAGCTGGGAGTTATAGTTCACCCACAATCAAAGAGCATTCTGAACTCCACCAATGATGGAATAGAATCAAACTTCCCACACAGAACTACCATAACCAAGAGAAAATACTATAAGAGTTTGGTGGGCATTGACCTTGAGTTTTGGAGTTTTAGTTCACCTATATCCAGAGAGCACCGTGGAGGGGAGGGAGGAAGACGTGGGGCGAGTCTGCGCAGTAGCGCCTGCACGGGTCACATCTTCCTCCCTCCCTTCTCCTGCAGAAGCGGCAGCGTGAGCAAAGCGAGGCAAAGCAAGCAGAGCGAGGCTGGGAAGAAGGGAGCCCGAGTGGAGAAGAAGTGTTCAGCAGGAGGGGGAAGAAAGGGTATTGGAGGTTCCAATTTCCCACGGCACACCTGATGATCGCTCACAGCACACTTGTGTGCCACGGCACACTGGTTGGGAAACACTGATCTATGTATTTACAATTCTGAAACAATTCACTGTTTTAAATTCATCAAATTGACCCATTGGATTATTATGTTTGGAAAATTTAGCACTGTAAAACCGGGCAAATGGGAAAGCCATCAGCCCTGCTGTATTTCAGAGTAGATCAGATATCTTTGGAAATGCAGTTTTGGAGTAGAACCACTGGCAGTTTTCATTTTAATAATAATTTAAAAAACACCGCTCTGAAAGCAGATTAAATGTAGTTATTATAACATTTAGGAACTGACACTCTCACCAGACGTGTATATGCAATAAAGACTCATGTTGAAGCTGACTTCTGCAATTATCTAGTTGATCCACTTATCAGCTTACATTCTGCAGTGCATTAAAGCGCATTAGAACACCAAGTGCTCCTTATCTGGAATACACTTATTATTGTTCTCAATGATGTGTGAAATTAGCCCCTGTCGGAAATTCTCTTCAGTACTTATATACTGTTTGGAGAGGGGGGGGGGAATTGGGGGGGAATCAAAATATTGACAGTTCGAGTTTATAACTATCGCTTTTTCTGATACCCGGCACCCAGTGCCTGCCCTATCCATGTGCCAAATTGGCTTTAGGATTGTGTTATACACTTGTGTCAAATCTTATGACAGATAGATACATGGAGAAAAAAATTCTCCCTTGCTCTCAAACCATAATTAGACACAAAAGATAAAATAATTAAACATACTATGCACAATCAGTACATAGCAGGGAGAAATAAATAGATAAAATAATCCAAAGGATTACAGTCATGGTGAATATTATCTTAGCCTCTAAAATTTCAGAGATGGAAATTGAGGTGCATATGGCCAATCAATATCAGAATGTGATTGAATTGGCAGGAGTTCTTAATGAAGAAGAATATATCTGCTAGGAAATGCTGTGATTGTTTGCTTTTGCCTGAACTACGGGGAAAAGGAAGATTTTGCCTCCTTCTGTTCTCCTTAATCACATGCAAATTATTTTTGCAGTTGGACTCAGTTTGCAGTTACTGGATTAAGCTGTTGACAAAGGGCGAACTGGGAAAAAGAAACTGGAATATTTTAAAGCATCTGAAACGTCCTTGGCAAATTGGGTCAGTTGTAGTGTATGCATTATGATACAATATGTAAGTATTTAGCATTATAAACAGATTGAAACACAGGGTTTTAAAACCAATTATAGCTCAATATTCACCTTTTTACTCAGACCAAACATATATTTATTTGTTTGTTTGTTTGTTTGTTTATTTATTTATTTACATCAGGGGTGCTCGTTAGGTAGATCAGATTATATGGCAGTGTGGACTCAGAAAACCCAGTTCAAAGCAGATATTGTGTTATATGTTTCACATTTTTGTAGTGGGTAGGTAGATCATTTTGACTTGGTTGTTTTATAAGTAGCTCGCATGCTGAAAAAGTGTGAGCACCCCTGATTTACATCATTTATATTCTGCCCTTCTCACCCCGCAGGGGACTCAGGGCGGATCACAATGCACATACAGGCAACCATCCAATGCCATTTGACATACAACATATATAGACAGACATAGAGGCAATTTAACATTCCAGCTTCTGGTCACCAGTAGGAGCTGTCGCTTCATTCTTTTTTTGTGTATTTCCTGGAGATTTTATGGCCTTGTAAATCAGTTAAATTTATATGTCAAATGGATACGGATGAAGTAATCTATGAGCTCATGTACTCGGTGGTGATACTTACATAGCCAAAACATCAGCCTATATCAATATATCATTAGGGCTGGTTGATCCAAAAAAAATTGGGGGGGAGGGGGGAGAGGCCCTGTTGTTTCGAAATAGAGAGTATTCCGAAAAATTTTGGGAATTTTTTGAAATTGATTTGTATTTAATAATGAAATTTATTACTATTTCGTTATTGGCGCCATGCATGCGCAGTGCGCAGGGGATGCCCATTTCCATGCCCCCTCGCCAGGTCAGAATCAACCTGATTCTCAGCTAGCGAGGAGGGATGGAGTGCATACCCTCCACGACCCCTCGCCAGCTGAGAACCAACGCGGGTTATCGTTAACCCACATTGGTTGTCAGCTGGCAGGGGAGAGTGGAGGGCACCGGTCTCCACTCTCCCCCACCAGCTGAGAACCAACGCAGGTTAAAGATAAGAAAGGGCAGAAATAAAAACGACATAATAACGCGCCCTTTACGGAAATGGCGGACCCGGTTTCGATTTAGAAACGTCACTTACGGGTTGCTGGCCGTGGGTCTAATTGGAGTCTAAATGCTTGGAGAGGGAGAGGGCATATTTTGTTAGATGTGAAGAAATGTAACTGGATATTTGTTCTCTTCTGCCCCTAGAAGGTAGGATAAGGTCTAATGGTTTGATGTTACAAGATAGTTAATTATTTACAATTTATATTAGAAAGACCTTCTTGACAGGAACATCAGTCCAGCATTGGCATCTATTTTTGCCTCGAAAGGTGATAGGGTTTCTTTCTCTGGACATACACAAAAAGTGGCTGGACATCTACCTGCTGGTTTGCTTTAGCTGGAGTCCCTGCACTGAGCAGGGGATTGGACCCGATGACCCACGAGACCCCTTTCAACTCTATGATTCTGTGGCTCTAACAGGAAGAAAGTATGGCAGCCACATGGATATGGAAGCTGGCAGGTGGAAAGCAATATTGCTGGTGTCAAACAGACGCCTTCCTTCTTGAGGCAACAGAAATGAAGAGATAAAAGTAGTGGAAATAACCAAGAAGAGATCAATAGGAGTGTAAGCGGTAGCTGGGAGGAAATCAAAGGAGCACAAATCAAGTCAGAGCACTTCTCCACCGGCTTTTCCTGGGTGGTTTATTACCACCTCCTGTGACTTGCTTTAGAGTGAGAGCTCAAGTGGTTTTGCTTCAAGTTTATGTTATTCTTCATCAGGTAAGAGCATGACATTCAATACCATTTCACTCCCCACCAAAGCTGTGGGCCAGAGCAATATACCTCTACTTGAAACTAGTCTGGTTTTGGACTTTGCTTGGAGTTTGTATAATTTGCATTTTGCTGGTTTCATTAGCTGCATTTTCCACATTTGTCAGTAACTTGCCTTTCCCCCCATTCATTCTCCATAACTTAAAGGATCGATTTCAAATGGTAATGGATGTTTAAAAGCTATGGTTGCACAGTTACCAATTATTTGAATTTAAGTTGTACTTGTTTACACCCAGATAAAAAAATTGGTGGTTGATGGCTCTACTTTTTTGTTAAAAAGCTTCAAAAATCTACCGTAATTTAATTCCTCTTGGCTTTTCTTTGGGAACGAAGATTTATGAAGGACTCATCCCATGCTTTCTACAAGCTCGTTGATGATTCGGAGGTTGGATGTGTCCTTCGAGCCTGTGCAATGGATTTTTCAGGTGGAGTGCAGCATGCACAGAACTGGCCTCACCCTTTCAACCAAAGGTTCGTCTGCCGGGGCCTAGCAAGCTGGGATAGTGGCAGCGAGGTCCTCAGGTCGTAGGTTTGGTTTGAGTTTCCTTCTCTAGATGGTTGACCTTACAGGATGACCTTACAGGGTTAAACGAACACCATCTGCCCAGGTTTGAAATCAGAGTTTTCCTTCTCCTAGGATGGTTGCTAAAAGGCTAGAGAGCCCATCCTGCCCTTTGATGCTCATTGTCAGACCCTTCGGTTGTGACCTGACTGGCATGGGAGGCCCTACTGGTGGCTATTATGCTAACACCAGCATAGCTCACAACTTCATTAGGGTAAGCAAGCCTCTCCCCCACAACAAGGGGGCGCCAACGGAGAGGTAAAGGTAATTTAATTACATTTATGTCAATAGTGGGGGAAATTTAACAACAATAGAGTCTCTTATTCAACCTTTGCTCATCCAACATTCTATATACCCAACACAGTTTGCTTCCTGCCCGGATCCACAGCTGTTTCAATACATTGCGATGTTCTGGTGCGAAATTCGTAAATACAGTAATTACTACATGATATTGCCCTGTATTGAACTGCTTTTTCTGTTGATTTGTTGTAAAACATGATGTTTTGGTGCTTAATTTGTAAAGTCATACCTTAATTTGATGTTTAATAGGCTTTTCCTTAATTCCTTCATCCATATTATTGAACATTTTCGCTTATCCAACCTTCTGCCAGCCCATTTATGTTGGATAGGCGAGACGCTACTGTATTACATTTGTAGAAGGAAAGAAGACCAAGTTTAAAAAATCTTTACCGTTTTTATCTATACAAATATTAATATTTTCATATATGTTTAGTTTATTGTAAATAATACCTTTGTTCGTTTTGGCAGATGTTTGAAGGATAGTTGCTCAGATGAATATGGCCTTTCAAAATGCGCTGTCCAATGTATTTATTGCATTTTAAATTTTGGTAGGAATTGATTTGTATAGCTGTATTTCTTTTTAGCATTTCTGAGCTGCCTTGAGTCTCAGACCAAGTATACACAGGCAAGAAAATCTAGACTCACCCTGAATTGACTCCATTCAGTGTCATGGCTTTACTCCATTTTGGCTGAATTTGAGGGATGCTCCAGAGTTTTCCAGAAAGTCCAGAGCACCCCACAACTTTAGGGCACTTTGGGCAGTTGGATTAGATTCAATTCAGACCCGGTCACTGTCTGGATAGTACACTGCCACTATCATCCTTTACTTGCAGTCATCAGTGTAGTGGAAAGGGTGTGGATCATGCTTGTGCCGCCACTACACAGCAACGCACACAGGTACATGCTAATCTCACCCCCAACATAGTCATATATTTCATTTTAGGCTGAATATTTGACCCTTTCCTCCATGATGGCTTAATCTAGGGATCATTACTAGTGTTAGAAGAAAAAAAGACAGATGCAGAAGTTTGTAACCTGTGAACAGTGAGTTCATTATACCTGGAGTGGATACTTCACAGAACTCATCCCCAGGGCCAGATTATCAATGGTTCGGGTGCTGCAATTGCTCCAGGCACCTCACTGTCTAGAAGTTTAGTGCTGAAAGGCAGTAATATAACTTCATTCTTCTTCCCTAATCACTTCCTAAGTATTATATCAAAGAAGGCAGGCAAACGGGCATTGCAGTTTGGTGATGGTCCCTATCACATGACACTGTATAGATTTGGCTAACAATTTGCTTCCCAGTCATGATTGCCCTGTCCCTAGTTATCGATGGGAAATACTTATAAACAGATCACAGTCTTGCAATATTCCATTCACTTTCCTTAGTGCAGTGTTTCCCAACCAGTGTGCCATGGCACACTAGTGTGCCGTGAGCGATCATCAGGTGTGCCGTGGGAAATTGGAACCTCCAGGAAGGGGGGGGGGGGAGTCTAGTTTGTTGAAGCATAAAAACCCTAAGAAACCTACCTCGATAAAGGCACAAAATTACAAACACACACACCCTCCCCACCCGTTGTCTATTTGGTCTCCCCCTCTCCATGCATTGGGAAGGCCCGCCTCCCTTTCCCCAAGTAGAGACCTCCTCTTGCCTCCTGGGGGTTCTGTGTGCGAAGTTTGGCCCAGTTCTATCATTGGTGGGGTTCAGAATGCTCTTTGATTGTAGGGGAACTATAAATCCCAGCAACTACAACTCCCAAATGTCAAGGTCTATTTCCCCTGAACTCCATCTGCATTCATATTTGGGCATATTGAGTATTCATGTCAAGTTTGGTCCTGATCCAACATTGTTTGAGTCCACAGTGCTCTCTGGATATAGGTGAACTACAACTCCAAAACTCAAGGTCAATGCCCACCAAACTCTTATAGCATTTTCTCTTGGTTATGGGTGTTCTGTGTGGGAAGTTTGTGTCTTTCTGCCATTCCTGCCAGGATATCTATGTTGAGTTTGATCGAAACAGGCCCAGGTTTCACACTGAGTATATAAATACATTTTTTAAAACATATTAACTATATGTATTACTGTGTTAGAGTGTCATTTTGTGTCATTTTGGTTGGTGGTGTGCCCCAGGATTTTGTAAATGTAAAAAGTGTGCCGCGGCTCAAAAAAGGTTGGGAAACACTGCCTTAGTGCAATGAGTCCCTCTTAGTTTTGTGCCAGCATGCCAGGAATGAAGTGACATTGGGGGACAGGATTCTCATTCTCTTCCCCTACTAGTCTGGCTGTTTTACTTTGTGCGTGTGTGTGTTTGTGTAAATATATACCTTTATGTTTTTAATGCTGTATTTGTGCAACTGCACTAACAATTAAATAACCAAACAAGGGATCTCTATAGTCTAGGACAGGGGTGCCCACACTTTTTCAGCATGCGAGCTACTTTGAAAGCAACCAAGTCGAAAAGATCTACCTGCCCCAGCTGTGTGTGTGCTCCCGTCGCTGTGCGTGTACTCCCGTCGCTGCCTTCCGCCCGCGCGGCACATCTTCAGGCCACGGGGCATTGCGGGAAGGAGGGAGCGCGAGGCGCCACCTCACGCTCCGCCCTGCATCTTACACCGGCGGTGGAGGCTGCATGCCTGCTTCCGGAGGAGAGAGAGGCAGGGCACAGCGCGAGTTGGCGCCTCCGGAGGCCCCGGCTCGCGCTCCCTCCGGAGGCTCCACTTCATGCTCCCTCCTTCCCGCAATGCCCCGTGGGCGGAAGAAGTGCCACGCGGGTGGAAGAAGCACCGTGTGGGTGGAAGGCGGCGGCAGGAGTGTCGCGCGCACGGCAGAAGTGCCCCATCTGGCTGCGATCGACCAAATTTGGTCTCGCGATCGACTTCCTGGGCAGCCCTGGTCTAGGAAAACGCTTTTCCTGCATAGCAGCGGATTGGATTAGATGGCCCATGTGGTCACTTCCAGCTCTATTATTTGATTGTATGATTCTAAGATGGAGTTATGAGGATGAGCAGAAATCTGACTATGGGACTCCAAAATGGCAGATTAGTATAATTTCATTACCAAAGAGAGATGCAATATCGAACATGCTCAACATAGTATGTATCTATTAGATGACTATCGTGGAATAGTGACTTGGTGTGATATGGTCCATTATCTCCCCATATTTCTACTATCATCAACAGTTATGTAGTTGAGGAAAAATTCAATGAAATAAGGCTATTAATCTCATTGATTTTGCTGGTCTGAAAAAGCATCCACAGTTCCTCTGTACTGAATTATATAATTTCTGTGTTGCCCCTCCTAGAATAGCTTGCACATATACACAAAAGGTTAGTTAGTAATATACTTCTGGGCTCCAACCTCTTCAATCTAGCATCACTCACTCTTTCAAATACAAACCTATTAGCCTTGACTTCCATACTTCAGAGGCAATTAATCAGCTTTCCGCAGTGTGATTTCAATATTGGTCTTATTTCTTGTCATTTCATCTCCCTCTTCCTATACATTCCTTTATCTTGCCCAAGGCTCATTTCCTCAGCATGTTGATGTGAAGCCCATGTCTGCAATGCAGCACGAGCTCGGAAATGTCAAACATAATGGGGAAAGAAAACTGTGGGGAAGAATTCATGGGAACTGGCTAGAAAGGGTTCCCAAAGGCCACGCAATTGCACACTGCAGAGGTGCGATGAATTTGGAAACAAAACCCAAAGACTGCAAAGTTGTGGCCAAATGTATTGAAAAATTTATTGCCTACCTCCAGAAAAAAAAATTAGAATGGCCTCACAATCAAGATGATGTTCTTTTCAGGGACATGAACTTTTTCAAGAACCAATGAGAAGTTCTGCACATCTTGACTAGCATCCAGGTGGGGAAGAACTATAAGAACAAGTTGCATCAAACACATTTCTTTCATGTTGAAAGAACTGAAAGTATTGAGGGTTAAATGTAGTATTAGGGTTAATTTTATATATCTTGTATTTCCTGTACTCATTGAGAATTCAAATGCCCACTCCCAATGAAAAGGAACAGCGATACTAGGGCCCAATACCCCATGGGGGTTGCAAGGGGGGGTGTCAAAGGGGGTCACCAAAGACCATCAGTATTTTATGTTAGCCATGGGGGTTCCGTGTGGGAAGTTTGGCCCAATTCTATCATTGGTGGGGTTCAAAATGCTCTTTGATTGCAGGTGAACTATACATCCCAGCCATTATAACCTTCAAGTGTCTATTCACATTTGAGCATATTGAGTATTCGTGTCAAGTTTGGTCCAGATCCATCACTGTTTGAGTCCACAGTGCTCTCTGGATGTAGGTGAACTACAACTCCAAAACTCAAGGTCAATGCCCAATAAACTAAGTTTGGTTCAGTTCCATCGTTGGTGGAATTGAATGCGCTTTGATTGTAGGTGAACTATAAATTCCTGCAACTACAACTCCCAAATGACAAAATCAATCCCTTTCAACCCCACCAGTTTCCTCACCACAACATGAGGAACTGTATTAAGGTGTTGTGGCATTAGGAAGGTTGAGAACCACTGTCCCAAAAGCTGGTTGTCAGATCTGGGTGCAAGGTAGCTTGTGTTATTGGGGTTGTAGCTTCCTGGATACTCCCTTCCAGGATAAAGGGACTAACTATGCTTCTTGTAGAAAGTGACATTTGCAGGTAAAAAAAGATGCAAAAGACTGAATTCATGGACCAAAGAAGTATACCAAAAGGTGAGATAAAGCAGTGTTTCCCAACCGTTGTTTTGCTGCACACTACTGTTCCATGACGGATCATCTGGTGTGCCATGAAAAATGTCTCCCCCCTTTCTCCCTCTCCTACCGAACTCCTGCTGCTTGGGCAGGAGGAGGAGGAAGGTCCGGGCAGCGGTGAAGAAAAAGAAGGGAGGGAGGAGGGAAGAGTGACATCGCTCAGGCCCTACCTCCTTCCCAGTGGCAGAAGCTTGCTCGTGCCTGATTGACTCATGAATGAGGAGGACCCATTGCCATGGGTAGTGGCTCACGGGCGAAAGGGGCGGCAGCGGAGAGGGAGAAGGTGGCAATTCCCCATCCATGGCGCCGCTCTATGCCATGACTCCGGCCCCTCACTCACTGAGGCCGCTCGGAGGAGGAGGAGCATGTGCGGTGGACGGGCTTCAGTGGGCGGGGCTGAAGCCCATCCACTGCTCATGCTCCTCCTCCTTCTCCGCGCAGCCTCAGCGAGCGAGGGGCCAGAGTCATAGCAGGAGTCATGGCGGAGAGCAGCCCCCGTCCCCGGTGCCACTCTCCACCATGACTCCGGCCACTCGCTCGCTGAGGTCACGTGGAGGAGGAGGAGAATGAGTGGTGGGCGGGCTTCAGTGGGCGGGGCTGAAACCCATCCACCACTCATGCTCCTCCTGCGCGCATCCTCAGCGAGCGAGGGGCTGGAGTCATGGCGGAGAGTGGCGCTGGGGATGGGGAATTGCCACCTTCTCCCTCTCTGCTGCCGCCCCTTTCGCCCGTGAGCCACTACCCATGGCAATGGGAGCAGCTGAGGCTGGTGGCAGGACCCTGGGCCGGAGCCTGGGCTTGGTGGTGGCCCTCGGCCTGCTCTACTGCCTGAGGGACCCGTTTGCCAAGTTTGGTCCAGATCCATCATTGTTTGAGTCCACAGTGCTCTCTGGATGTAGGTGAACTACAACTCCAAAACTCAAGGTCAATTAACTATATGTTTTACTGTGTTAGAGTGTCATTTTGTGTCATTTTGGTTGGTGGTGTGCCCCCGGATTTTTTTTAATGTTAAAAGTGTGCCGCAGCTCAAAAAATGTTGGGAAACACTGAGATAAAGGGCCATTGTTACTTGGGTCCTCCTCATTCATGAATCATTTTATATAAGTGTTGATGCCTCTTTGGTTCCAACAATGCCTTGCCTCACAGGGCTGTTGTCTAAGCAAATGAGATCATCATGAGCTTTCCATTAAGCCATCAATCACTCCAAGATAACCACCTCACCCACTAGCAATTCCTTTATTAAAGGCATTGGAGTGTTTATAGCTTGTGATTAATTTGGATGGACATTTTCAAATCCAAGTCTATTTTTTTTATTTAAAAAAGGCTTTTGCGAAAGAACAATATCCAGAAGATATGTAGGGGGAGGTCTGTTGGCTGGAGATTTTAGGTGTGTGCTGTCAGTTGTGTCAAGCTGGCTCTGAACAAAGTTGTGAGCAGAATGATAACAGGCAACAAATAGCACTAAGCAGGCACTTGACAGCTGAGAAAGAAGCTGATTAACAGGCGTTGATGTGCGCTTGATTGATTCAAGAGCACTTTGGGGATACACCTTTTCCTAGAGTGTAAATTGCAAATCTATAGGAGTTATCCATAAATAAGAGCAGTAAGATGTCCCTGGGAAAGGCTTCTTCCATATATGAGCAAAATGAGATTTATTTTTATTTCTGTGTGTATTCCACTTTGTAATTGTGCATGCTCCAAGCTGCCCTCAGACACCTAAAAGTCTATCACCAGACAATTACAACAAAATAAACAGCACCATGATGACCAATTAAGAGCATTATTAAAATTGATACATTTTTCATGATTTGAAGCAGTGGTGGATACATTGAGATCTATTAGAGCAGTGTTTCCCAACCTTTTTTGAGCCGCGGCACATTTTTTACATTTACAAAATCTTGGGGCACACCACCAACCAAAATGACACAAAATGACATTCTAACACAGTAATACATATAGTTAATACGTTTGTAAATGTATTTATACACTCAGTGTGAAACCTGGGCCTGCTTCGATGAACACAACCTAGAAATCCTGGTAGGGATGGTAGAAAGACACAAACTTCCCGCACAGAACTCCCATAACCAAGAGAAAATGCTATAAGAGTTTGGTGGGCACTGACCTTGAGTTTTGGAGTTGTAGTTCACCTATATCCAGAGAGCACGCTGGACTCAAACAATGTTGGATCAGGACCAAACTTGGCATGAATACTCAATATGCCCAAATATGAACACAGATGGAGTTTGGGAAAAATAGACCTTGACATTTGGGAGGAAGGCTGAGGACGGCTGGCGAGGGAGTCCCTCCCGGAATCCCACCTGCCTTTCCTTCCTCTCAGGGTCCTCCTGCCAATCCCCGACCCTTTATCCCTGTGAAGGAAGGCCCCTCCTCCCCTTTGGGGCCCTTCCTCCTCGAGGGGCTGGGGGGGGGGTGGACTGAGGGGAAGGGTGCCCCGGGGCCTCACCTGGGACGCAGCAGGGCTGAGCCTGGGCACCTCCAGAAGCAACTGGCTCCTTCACTTCCTTCACCACCGCAGGAGGAAGGTGAATGCGTCTGCCACCCCCGGGACCTGGTGCATATGCTCCCAGACAAGTACACTTCCGCTTCTGTTCCCTGCCCTCCCTCAATTGGAGGCTGGCTGGCTAAACAGCCGAAGGAGGTGGCGCCCTGGCCCCTTCTTCTTCTTCTTCTTCACCACCGCCCGGTCCTTCCTCCTCCTGCCCCAAGCAGCAGCAGCAGGAGTTTGGCAGGAGGTGGAAGAAAGAGGGGAAGAGAGGTTTTTTCCACAACACACCAGGTGATCGCTCACGGCACACTAGTGTGTCACAGAACAGCGGTTGGGAAACACTGTATTAGAGGACCTAAATGCCATTTTTGTGATCCTGCAACCTCTCCACAAGTCCCCCCCCCCCAAAAAAAATTCACAATAAGTTTAAAAGTAAGATAATTTTAAGATAATTAAAATCATTTTAATGAAGATTTTAAAGATATTTCTCCCAAAACATATAAATATGTGGAAAAAAACCTCCACTACATTCTGAAAGCACTCTAGAACTTTTTACTATCCCAAATGCTTCCATCTCCCTCAGTAGCATTTCAGTCATGGAAACCTACTAAGTGGCCTTGAGCAAGTTACATTCTCTCAGCCTCATAGAAGGGCAAATGCAAGCCCTCTCTGAAAAAGCCTTGCTAAGAAAAGTCCATGATAGCTTCATCTGAGGATCACATAAATTGGCACACTTCTGTTGTGAAAGTGCTCAACAACAAACTTACTTCTAGGCAGAGTAAAGTGGCTCTGGCACAAGCAACTGGGAGGTACCATAGCCTGGATTTTGATTTGGGGGGTTGGGGGATGAATCTGAGTGAGAGAGGGTCTATCCTACCAAACCTTTTGTATTGAGTCTGAGTGAGAGAGGGTCTACCCTACCAAACCTTTTGTATCGAGTCTGAGTGAGAGAGGGTCTATCCTACCAAACCTTTTGTATCGTTATCTCACTACCCCCATGCATGATCACAGCATGGTGATCAGATCATGATATGAATCCACATAGCAGTTTAAATAATGTACCGGTGAGAAGTCATGGACCACCCTGATAATTTCGGGGGGGGGGGAGCCCTCAACCCCCCCTCCCTTGCTATGACCCTTGTACCTTTGGAGGTTGTGCTCAAATCCAGCCACAGGGGACCCTGTTGCTCCATCTTCTATGATGAAGAGCCATCAGGACTTCCTCCTTCCTGTTGGTTGCCAGCATTTTCTGATCTTTTTCTTTTATGGTGTTGTAAAACACCTCCCCCACATTTTAGCGGTACCTAATTTCTCTACTTACAGCTCTAAGCTGTTTTCAAACTGCTTAGGTAAACAGTGAGCGGGGCTGACAGTCGGGTGCTCACCCCAACTCCGGCTTCGAATTGGAAACCTTTTGGTTGGTAGAACTTACTGCTGCTACTGATGATTTACCAGCTGTGCTATAGCCTGGCCCTTGTGCTGGCAAGGTTTCTGACCAAAAGGTCAGCGGTTTGAATCCCAGGAGCAGGGTGAGCTCCCATCTGTCAGCTCCAGCTTCTCATGTAGGGGCATGAGAGGAGTCTCCCACAGGGTGGTAAAACATCCAGGCATCCGCTGGGCAACGTCCTTGCAAACAGACAATTCTCTCACACCAATAGTGACTTGCAGTGTCTACGGTCCCCCCTGACACGAAAGAAAAATGAAAGAGGGCGACATTGCATCTGTCTGCTGTATCACTGTTATAATTGAGTCATTCTTAATGTTTTAACATTCATATCATATCACACCCAAAGATTTTGTGAATAATTAGAAGAAGCATTAGAACATGTTCCCCATGTAGACTAAAGGAGTGGGAAACAATTCCCCTCTCACACCCTTCCTTCGTGCGTTTGATTCTATTTATTTCCCGAAATTTAATTAGCAAGCATAATTTTTGTTCTTGCAAGTAATCCCCACACTCTAGAAGTAAATAATTAACAGCTCCTCGGATAGAAATGAAACAAATATCACAAATGTAATCAGGTGTTTATAAAGATATTTATTCTGTAATGGACCAAAGTTTGTTCTGTAAAGTAATGAAGTCCCAAGAGCCACAGAATGGTTCTTACAACATGTTAGTAAAGAAAATAATAAGATTCAGAGATTGAAAAGGTCATTCATCTCATTAGGAGATTTGTCACTGTTTATGAAGAAAATGTCAAAGGTTAGCAAAAGCTATGCACTGGAGTGTGAAACTGATGACATACACCCACTAGCAGCTGATAAAGGCTTTCCTTCCATCTGAACTGCTACTGCCCTAGCCTCTGAGAGAGAGAAATAGACCAGAAAACCCCATCATGTCTTGATTCCAGCAACTTAGGAAATGTATTTATTTACGACATTTATACACACCGCCTTGCCGTGGCTGGAGTGAGGGGGACAGCCTTAAACTGGCTGTCCTCTTTCCTCCACAATCGGAAACAACGAGTGCAAAGGGGAGAGTTAGCCTCCGGGGTGTCCCCTCTATCTTGTGGGGTCCCTCAGGGAGCCATCCTCTCCCCTCTGTTATTTAACATCTACATGTGACCACTCGCTCAACTGGTACGTAGATTTGGGCTTGAGTGCCATCAGTATGCTGATGACACTCAGCTCATTCTGAGAATGTAGGACCGGCCCGACTCCGTACCCAATAATTTCCATCTGTGCCTCGAAGCCGTTACTGGATGGCTGCGGGCTGGCAGGTTGAAGGTGAATCCAACGAAGACAGAAATCCTATGGCTGGGCCACCCGGGCGATAGGGATATCCATCTGCCGACCCTGGATGGCGTGGCACTATGCCCGTCACCGTTAGTAAAAAGCCTGGATGTCCTCTTGGACCCTCTACTGTCAATGGAGGCCCAAATCTCCACTGTCAGTAGAATTGCTTTCTTTCATCTGTGACAGGCAAAGTGTCTGGTTCCCTATCTGTCCCCCAGCGACCTAGCCACCGTGATCCAGGCCACGGTCATCTCAAGATTTGACTACTGTAACGCTCTTTACATTGGCCTACCCTTGACGGTGATCTGGAAACTTAAACTAGTGCAGAACGCTGCAGCCCAAATGCTCCCAGGGGAACCTGCGAGCTGTCGTATTACACCGGTACTCCAGGGTCTGCACTGGTTACCAATTGAACACCGGATCACCTTCAAGGTATTAGTCTTGACTTTTAAGGCCTTGTATGGTCTGGGGCCAGTTTACTTGAGAGTTATATACTGTTCCCATATAACCCCCTGAGATCTCTAAGGTCAGAGGATCATAACCTCTTAGATATCCCCAGTATGAAATCGTTCTGTCTGACAACAACTCGCCGAAGGACATTCTCCATCATCACCCCGGTTCTATGGAATGCCTTGCCACCTGAAACTTGAGCCTTGCGAAGCCTGACCACCTTTTGCAAAGCATGTAAAACTTACCTATTCAGGCAGGCCTTTGAGTCCTGAATAATCTGTTTTCATTCTGTTTTAACCCTGTTTTAATCCTGTTGTTTTTATTAGTACTGTTTTATATAAAGTCTGCTGTAAACCACCCCGAGCTGCTGGGAGTGGCGGTGTACAAATCCAAAAATAAATAAATAAATACATAAATATACCGCCTTTGTGTGTGAATAGATGATACACCTCCTGCCAGGTAACCAATAAGGCACAAACACAAGTGGTCGGGTGAAAATTGGCCACAACTCATTTATTGAAAACTGGAACAAGGGTTGGTGGCCATGCATGGGTCCTGGATCAGGGATCGGACAGCCCATAGTTGTCCGCAGATGCTTGCATGCCTGGGTGCCACCGGCCCAATACCAGTCCACAGAAACTCGGCACCCCAAGGGGCCAGGGCATTATCCCCCCTTACCACCAAGGGGCAAGAAGCCAGCCAGATCCAGGGCCCATGCCACATGCCAAACACAGAGTTGCGACAATGAACATAATAACAACCGAAAGGTGAACAAAATGCCAACGATGAATATACAGCAAGAAAATGTACAACCAAACAAACAACGTATGCAAGTAGGGTGGGAGGGAGGAAAAACAGTAACTGGTCCCCCGGTGCCAGCTGGAAGCCTCGGGCAGCCTTAAGTAGGCTTCCCGGGCGGAAGTGAGGGCCGGCCAGCTGATGCTAGATGGCGGGGCAGAGCCAGCCCTGTCATTTGCCAGCTGGCGCTGGTGGCAGGAAACCTTCCCGCCACCCAGGGGGCTTCTGGGAGGAAGAAGCCCCTCCCCACCAACAAAGATGGAGATGAGGACTTCCCCGCACCGCAACTCGCTTGGCCGGTAAGTCGGCCAAGCCATTTCTCAGCCCAGGGGCGACTCAGGGCGGTCTACAATTGGAAACAATTCAATGCCACAATAATTATAACAATTAAAACAACCATAAAATAGTATTTAAAACATTTAACATACAATATAAAATATTTAAAATATTTTAAAATATTAAAAAAGTTAAAGGCCATGAGAGAAGAATAGCCAGAATTTGCTGGATTCAGTCACCTCCCCATTGATAGCCCCCTTTCCTTGTGGGTTATATCTTATTTAGATTGCAGATCACAACTCCCCCTGTTTTAGGGTCCTTCCACACAGCCAAATAACCCAGAATATCAAGGCAGAATAATTCATAATATCTGTGCATCTTCCATTCAGAAGAAATCCTGTAGGCATGAGAAAAAAGTTATGGAAATGAAAAGAAATCGGAAGGGATTCATATGTATGGGAATTTCAAGTTTATACGCATCGCAGGGCCAAGGAAGTGGACTTTCTTTTCTGCACCCCTGGGCCCAAATTTTCGTTAGATTAGTAACTATTTCGGATGACCACCAAACAGGAAAAATTCCCCCTCCAAAATAGCTTTGCAGACATAACTCACAGTCAAATCGGGGCCTTTCCATGCTTGGAGCCTAATTAGAGTGAAAGGCCACCTCCAGGAAGTGAAAAAGGAGCCGGAAACGATAGAGAGATCCAGATCGGGACTCCGAGAGGGGCTGGAGGACTGACAAAAAAGTGATTTAAACACCCAGGAAGGGGTTTAGATAGAAGGACAGAGTAGAAGGACATAAGAACTGCTGAGAGAAGGGCAGCAGGACTGAAAAGAGCACGGAGAGGAGAAGGAAGAGTTCAGAATCAAGAAAAGCCATAGAGTTCAAACGGAGGTCCTAGACTGCTATGGTAAAACTGAATGGGAAAAAGCTGGAGTGAGGAGAACTCTACAGATTAGCAAGGCCTGCACCAGAGGTGGGCATTGGCAACTATTTTATTTAATTATATTAATAATAATATATTAATGCATTATATGTCCCTGCAAAGAAACCCTGTCCTTTTATAATATTATTAATAATAATAATAATATATTAATGCATTATATGTCCCTGCAAAGAAACCCTGTCATTTAATAATATTAATAATAATATTAATAATAATATATTATTGCATTATATCTCCCTGCAAGGAAACCAAGGGAAATGTTGCCCCTTGATTTGCCTGTGCTTAAAACAGTGTCAGTCCTGTTTCCCTGCTTTGCCTACTTTAGAACTACTAACGAATTTCGTTAGTAATTACGTTACATTTTAGACATTTTTGGAATTTTTTGTAAGTCTTTCTATTACTAATAAAAAAAATCCCCCCCCCCCCATTAGATTTTCGATTCCCTATTTTTGGGTTCTAAACCATGCCTGAAATCCTGAATTGCAAATTTTCTCATTCATCAAGACTTCATAGAATCATAGAATTATAGAGTTGGAAGAGACCTTGTGGGCCATCCAGTCCAACCCCATCCTGCCAAGAAGCAGGAAAATCACATTCAAAGCACCCCTGACAGATGGCCATCCAACCTCTGCTTAAAAGCCTCCAAAGAAGGAGCCTCCATCACACTCCAGGGTGGAGAGTTCCACTGTTTAACAGCTTTCACAGTCAGGAAGTTCTTCCTCATGTTCAGGTGGAATCTCTTTTCCTGTAGTTTGAAGCATTTGTTCCGTGTACTAGTCTCCAAGGCAGCAGAAAACAGGACACGGAATGATTGCTTCAAACTACAGGAAAGGAGATTCCACCTGAACATTAGGAAGGACCCTTCTTTTCTCCCCTCTGATTCAAAATTTTGTAGATATTCTTTTCAGCCCTAATAAAGATGAGTTTCAAAAGACTGATTCTTCTAAGTAACTTTACATCTGTATAAAAAGAAGCCTCTTCTAGCCATCATTCTCAATCTGGGATTAGGGGACCTTTTAGCATATGAAGCAGTGATGCACAACCATCCAATCAAAGCAGTCCAATTAAAAATTGCCAATTAAGTCAATTAAGTGCACTTCATTATAATGAAATACACTATGCAAGGGATCCGAATACAGAAAACCTATGCTGGAATCACTGGTGGTATCATTTGGTAGAGGATTCGGATATTTCTGTTTCATGTAAAACACCCACTTTCAGTTCACACTTGTGGAACTGGAGTTACATATGTGGTTCTGTTCACTTGTAGATGCTCATTGTGCATAGATGTGGCCGTTTTGGTCCACCTGGAAGCAATTAACAAGTAGAGTCAGTCTTACATATCCATGAGCATTTAGTCCATGGATTCAATGAGAAATATCTTTACAAATCCAAAAAGGAAATCTTGACCCCCCCAAAAACGCTTGCTAGGCCCTCCATTGATGTCGAAGCATACCCTACTGTAGCCTCCCACCTATTCACAGATCCACAGGCTGCCTCTGGCATTGGTCTGAATTGTTCACTTTTTATATAAGGCCACCATTTTATGAAACCATTTCATATAATGGGATTGTGAATCTGCAGATATTTATATCCACAAGGAGTCCTGGAATTGGACTTTCCCACCCTGGCGCAGCTGGGGGGGGGGAAGCAATTTGCCTCCTCCCCCTGGATAAGAGATTGGATTGTTCCTTTGGTACTATCCAAAAAAGGGGGCGGGGCTGGCCTTACTGTGGGCCAGTCCTATTCCCTCATTCTGCTCCTGAGCATCACCCACCACTCCCACCCATTGACAGTATAACTATTGGTTGCCCATTGGGACTGGACAGGAATTTTTTCCCTCCTATGTTCTAGGAGGGTTTTTTGCCTACCCTATACTGTTATTAGGGGCTAGCTGGGATGATCGGTATATAAATAGTAGGCATGGTTTAGAATCCTAAAATGGTGAATCGTAAATCAAATGGGGGGGGGGATTTTTTTTTATTAGTAAAAGAAAGGAAACACAAAAAATTTCCCAAAAATTTCTAAAATGTAACTTAAGTACTAACGAAACCGTTAGTAATTCGTATGCCAGAGCATGTGCATTCAGATGGTTTTGGCCTACAACTCCCAGAAATCCTAACAGCTGGTAAAGTGGCTGGGATTTCTGGGAGTTGTAGGCCAAAACTTGAATCAATCACACTGAATTCTAGATGGGACTCTCCAACTAGGAAGGAGGGAGGGAGGGAGGGGGTATTCTATTCTTGGAAGCAGCAAAAGAAAAGGAGGAGGAGCTTCCCCCTCGCTCCTCGCTGCCTCTCTCTCACCCGATCCCGAGGGAGCGAGGGGCCCAAGTTTGCCCAGGCTGGTCATATACCTACATTCTATGCACATGCAATAATACAGCAGTAATAGCAATGGGAATAAGAAGGGGTAAAATTCAAACTGAAATGTTCTGAGTGGTCCCTGCCTCATGCGGGTGCAAACGGGCTCTTCTTTGTGAGCCCGGAAATTAGCGGGAGGAAAAGACAGTGTTTTCTGCTTGGGTGCACACACATACATATTCTTTGGGGGGGTTGCTGCAGAATCTTCTCTATGAAGCCGGATTCTGCAACAAATCCCCTCCCAAGAATATGTATGTGTGCTCCCAAGCTGAGCTTTCCCCGGGCTAATTTCCGTTGCACCGCATGAGCCCGTTGCATGAGGCAGGGACCCCTCAGAATACTTCGGTTTGAATTTTACCACTTGTTATTGTTATTACTGCTGTATTATTGCATGTGCATAGAATTAGGTATGACCAGTTGGATTACTTATAATATTAGGCAGTGGCACTTACAGTAGCATTCATTCTATTATACATTAGGTTGGTTTCTCACCCCAATACTCTTTGATGCCTTAGATCCTGGCAGGGCAGGAGAGGCAGGAAAGCCTGGAAAAATGTAAACACAGAGGATTACTCAAGTAAATCTGCAAGGAGGGCCCTTCATCCAAAGTGCCCTCCTTTGCAGATTTACTCTGAGTAATCCTCTGTTTACATTTTTCCAGGCTTCCTTCCAGCCGAGGAAGGAGCGAGTTTAGGGCTTGCCTTGCCATAATATTGGCAAGGGAGGCGGGAGGGTGGTGAGAGAGAGGGGTGCCCCCTTATGCCCCCCTTACGACCTAATAACGACACTTAAGAAAATCCTGGCCCCGAGGTTCTAAAAGAAAGTCCACTTCCTGGTTGGCGTTCCAGGTGCGGAAACGCCGAAAGTAGCATTTCTTACGAATTTCTTACGAAACGAATCATTTTCATAACTTTTTTCTCATGCCTAATAAATAGGCTTAGAGTAAATAGATTAGAAATACAAAGGTTGGTGTATACCTAAGGCACCCAGGCCCGGATTAACCAATTTTGGCGCCCTAGGCCACACTTTGGAATTACGCCCCCAAACCAACCTCTACCGCACCCCCACCTCCTCCTCCTCGCGGCTCCGTGCGCTTCCTGCTTCTGCCGCGTCTCCCAGGGGCGAGCCTTCCCTTCCTTCCTCCTCCTCCTCACCATGCACCTGGCTTCCTTGAGTCAAGGAACCCGGGCGCGTCGCGGAGGAGGAGGAAGGGAAGCTCCGTCCCAGGGCGAGCCTTTCCTTCCTCCTCCTCCTTGCCGTGCGCCCGGCTTCCTTGAGTCAAGGAACCTGGTGCGTCACGAGGAGGAGGAGGAAGGGAAGCTCCGCCCGAGGGCGAGCCTTCCCTTCCTTCCTCCTCCTCCTTGCCATGCGCCCGGGTTCCTTGAGTCAAGGAACCCGGGTGCGTTGCGGAGGAGGAAGGGAAGCCCCACCCCCGGGGGTGAGCCTTCCCTTCCTTCCTCCTCCTCCTTCTTGCCATGCGCCCGGCTTCCTTGAGTCAAGGAACCCGGGTGCGTCGGACGCGCCCGGCTTCCTTGAGTCAAGGAACCCAGGCGCGTCGAGGAGGAGGAGGAAGGGAAGCCCCGCCCTCGGGGTGAACCTTTCCTTCCTCCTCCTCGCCATGCCCCCGGCTTCCTTGAGTCAAGGAACCCGGGTGCATCACGGAGGAGGAAGGGAAGCCCCACCCCTGGGGGCGAGCCTTCCCTTCCTCCTCCTCCTCACCACGTGCCTGGCTTTTTTGAGTCAAGGAAGCCGGGTGCATCGACTCGTGGAGGAGGAAGGAAGCCCTGCCCGCAGAAGCACCCAAAGATCGACTTTTAAAAAAATGGGCGGTCCAGTTCTGGCACCCCCCCCCCTCGGCTGCACCCCTAGGCTGTGGCTTAGTGTGGCCTTATGGGTGATATGGGCCTGAAGGCACCCCTTAAGGGTGTGGGCCATTACACAAACACTCACCTAACTTTATGGGTGAGGTGATATCAAATGGCCCAGAAATGGGGAGAGTCTGGTCTCAACAATTTAAGAGAGACTTCACTGGACGTTTCCCTTAGGGGTTGCCCGGGTTTAAATTTCCAGGGGACCCAGGTGTTACGCCCTAAATAGCCGCAGGGTAGATTGTATAAGACGCTACCTCGGCTTTGCTGCACCAAGATGAACTGACACCTAAGTTAGTTAAGTTGAAAGTTACATAGGTAACATTTAATAAAGTTGCCCAAATTTTAAATCCATATTGCTGTTGCCTTGTCTCGTTATTTCGGGGGTTGGAAGGCAAGAA
The DNA here is from genome assembly GCA_030556195.1 of Anolis apletophallus. NCBI lineage: Eukaryota > Metazoa > Chordata > Lepidosauria > Squamata > Anolidae > Anolis > Anolis apletophallus. The sequence goes on along the minus strand of JARBWK010000003.1, from coordinate 19,406,127 downwards.
ATCCTATCAGATACTGAGGACTCACTCCATAGCCGGCATGGGCAAACTTTGGCCCACCAGGTGTTTTGGGACCTCAACTACCACAATTCCTAACAGCTGGTAAGTCAGCTAGGATTCTTGGGAGCTGAAGTCCAAAACACATGATTGAAGGACAAAGTTTGCCCATGCCTGCTCTATAGGCAGCCAGAGATTGTAACTCAGTGGGTTCCAAGTGAGAGGTGCGGCGAGTTGTGACTGCTTCAATCTGCCCCAAAATCATGGTATTTTACAAGAAGATCATTGTTGTTTTGTGCTTCCAAGTTATTTTTGACTTAGGTGAACCTATCACAGGGGTTTCTTGGCAATTTCTGTTTAGAGGACATTGAATAAGGTTAAGAGATTTGCCCAAGATCACCCAGTGGGTGATGTAGGGATGCATACCATGGTCTCCAGACTCCTAGTTCAGTGCCATAATTGGATGTAAGGGACATAATTATATACATCCATGTATTGCCTATTATCTTTCCATATTGACCAGAGTTCAGTAATTTCCTTTAGGATGGAAGTGGCACAATTGAGGTGCTGTTACATTAAAGACACTGTCTTGAGTCCTCACCAGCCTCTCTTCGTGAGGATGTAAAATATGCAACAGGGACTCAGATTCTGAATGCAGGTTCATACAGAACGAGAATGTTTATAAATATTTTGGTTTAAAAAAAATGTAAATTCCCATTATTCCCTAATCCAAAAAAGGAACTTACTCAAGCTCTGCCAAAACAATAACAACAAACAAACAAACAAACAAACACTTTATTTGTATCCGATCCCATCTCCCCTCTGGGGGCTTGGGATGGATCACAACAAAAAATGGCAGACTTCAATCCCAAAAGTACATAACTGATAAACCAAATAATTAATATGACACAGGTAAACAAGGTAAACAATACGGTTCTGGCCCGGCTTACTTGTCCGAATGCATCTCCCCTTATGTCCCACCTCGAAATTTAAGATCTTCCGGGGAGTCCCTGCTCTCGATCCCACCTTCGTCGCAAATACGTTTGGTGGGGACGAGGGACAGGGCCTTCACTGTGGTGACCCCTCGCCTGTGGAACTCACTCCCCAGCAAAATTAGATCGACACCTTCCCTCCTTTCCATCAGAAAAAAGGTAAATATGTGGCTGTGAGACCAGGCATTTAGTTAGATACTGGACAAATGGCGGACATTAACTGATAAGACTATTGAAATGGACTGCAGATTGACATGGTTAACTTGAATACAGAACTAGAGTGTGTTTTGTTTAATTAATGTTATTTAATAGGTTAATCTATTTTAATGTATTTTACAATGTAATTGTTGTTTATTTTTGTTATGAAATGTTAGCCGCCCTGAGTCCCCCTTCTGGGGTAGAAAAGAGCGGGTTACAAATGATTGAAATAAATAATAAATAAATAAATAACAAATCAGGCTTCCTGTGGTTCTCTCCTACTTGGCCTCAACACATGAATATGCACACGACCCATATACATGCTGCTTACACACATTGAGTCTCTCTGGCTCACAGTCACTCTGCTGGTGCCCGCTGCAGGCACCTCCCAAGGAAAGGGCTGCTGCAAATCCTCCTGTGCAATGGAGGCACGCACCATGTCCCCTGCAGCTGTGCTCCACAGCCCTTCTTCCAGGACCCTCTCTCCCTCTAGGGTCTTAGGGTGGCCTCCCCTTTGCAGCGCCTGACAGAGGGGGGATTTGTCAGAGTAGCGTTCGTAGCCTGCAGAATGTCTCGGCCCCTTTTACTCTCGGTGTGATAAAAACTCAAAAAATACACATGAGTCTGTTACTTTAAAATATAGTTCTATTCACTGCAGGTCAAAAAACACAAAACAAAACAGAAGAATTCTTCTCTCACCAATATACAACAAACAATATATCTGGTGAGTCTTCTTCTTTACATGACAATATGCAAACATATAGAAAAACAATATTTATTTATTTATTTATTCAATCTTGTATTTCGCTCCTCCCTGCAGACTCGGGGCAGAACACACAATAAAACATACAGCATATAATAAAAACCTATAACATACAATAAAACATAAAACATTGTCTCAATAGTAAAATTCATAGAACCTGTGGATTCCATTGGACTCAAGGTGTAAAACACGCCAGGCCAGACTAGATTAATTAAAAGCCAATCTAAAAAGGGCGGTCTTGCAAGCCCTCCGAAAGGGGGCAAGCTCTGGAATCGCTCGAATATCATCTGGAAGTGAGTTCCACAACACAGGGGCCGCAGCAGAAAAGGCTCGGTGCCTAGTTGTGGAAAGGTGGCAAGAGCAGATAGATGGTACCAGTAGCAGATTCTGACTTCTGAGCATAGAGATCTCGGGGGGACATACGGGGTAAGGCGGTCCCTCAGGTACTCAGGCCCTAGACCGTGTAAGGCCTTAAAGGTTAGAACCAACACCTTGAAGGCAATTCGGTACTCGATGGGGAGCCAGTGCAGTTGCCGTAAGATGGGAGTGATGTGCTCCCTCACTGGCGGCCCACCAGCAAGCGAGCAGCGGCATTCTGCACCAGCTTGAGTTTCCGGATTGTCGACAAGGGAAGGCCAGCGTAGAGGGCGTTACAGTAGTCCAATCTCGAGATGACCGTAGCTTGGATCACCGTGGCCAGGTCATCCCTGGACAGGTAGGGTGCTAGTCACCTAGCCTGTCGTAGGTGATGGAACGAGGATTTGCTGACCATGGAGACCTGAGTTTCCATGGACAGCAAAGGGTCCAATTGGACACCCAAGCTCTTAACAAGGGATGACGGGCTAAGTTGCTCGCCATCCAGGGTAGGCAACTGGCACTCATCCAGCCCAGGGCGACCGGGCCACAAGATCTCTGTCTTCGACGGGTTCACCTTCAGCCAGCTGGTGCACAGCCATCCAGTCACGGCTTCAAGGCATTGATGGAAACAATCGGGTACGGAGTCTGGTCTGCCATCCATTCTCAGCAGAAGCTGGGTGTCATCAGCGTACTGATAATACTCCAGACCAAAGTCGCGATCCAGCTGAGCCAGGGGGCGCAAATAAATGTTAAACAATAAGGGAGAGAGGATAGCCCCCTGGGGGACCCCACAACTTAATGGGAGCCTCCCAGAGACCTCCTCACCCCTCTCCACGCGTTGTCCCCGATCCTGGAGGAAGGAGGCCACCCATTTAAGGGCAGTCCCCCTAACCCCAGTCACAGCTTAATGGTGGGTTAACAAAACAAGCAGGGCTGATCCACCCTGGTCCAGCTGGCGGCAAAATACAGTCTTTCTACTTGGTTATCAGTAGAATGTCCTTGTCTTGCCATAAACAAGCAGTTTCCTTGGCATTCCACACTGCTACTGTAAGGGAACTTGGGTTTAGCTTGCAGAGCTCATAAGGTGGAAGAACTCAGCCAGACCGATAAATCCAAACAAGACTCTTTATTCAAGCTGTACAGGATGACGCGGACAGCCTTTGACTATTCAGGTCAAAGAACAAAAGGCTGCTGCGCCTGTGGCGTAGTTAGAAAAGTTTTTACACTCTTTCTTATCAGCAAGTAACATTCCCCACATTAACCCTTTATATGGCTACTTCCTTATTCTACTCTCTCGAGTCTAGGCAGATTATTGCTTGCATATGGGCACTTTCAGCATCTCCTCCTCTTGGGAGGGGTACTTTCTACTTTTTAACCCTCTCACTAGAGCAGTGGTTCCCAAAGTGGGCGGTACCACCCCCTGGTGGTTGGTGGGGCGATCTAGGGGTGCGCTGGAAGGCTCAGGAGAAATTGGGGGGTGCTGAACCTTGTAAGGGGGTGGTGGGGGCGGTGGCGTGAGCCAGGTGACAGGCTACCAAGCATCTCTGTGTGTGCGTGTCTCTTACTCTCTTTCTCTTTTTCCCTCCTCCCGCTCCCTCCTCCTCCTCTCGCCAAGCAAGGGATAATAATAATAATACCTTTGGGGTTCCCTTCCAACTGGTTGAGTCTTATATCAATAATAATAATGTCCTTCAACATATTTAGTGGAACGTGGATTCAGTGCGGTAACCAATTTATTAACAAAAACAGAAACTGATTGCAAAATAGTCAATCGCGATGATTTGAGATTACTGCTGACGAAAGTAGAGCCAAGGATTCCTAGATTGGTAGCAGCATACCAGGTTCATCCTTCTCATTAAGATGATTTTGAATGTTTTAACTTTTTTTGTATTACCTTTCTATTCTAAGTTCAATAAATAGTTTCATAATTTCAAACTTCAATGTTTCTAATTTACAACTTTCTTTATTATATTTTACGAAAAAGGTAGAGATATTAATGCATATATCTTTCTGTTTAATTGTTATTTAAAAAATTTAAAATTTATTTCTAGGGGGGCGGTGAGTAAATTTTTTTCTGGAAAGGCGGCGGTAGGCCGAAATGTTTGGGAACCACTGCACTAGAGTTTTCAGCTTCAGGACCGCTCCCAGTTTCTTCAGCTCAAAACGAGCCATCAAGCCAAGTCAAAATGCAAAACTCAAAGTTTGCAAACTTAGTGCTTTGTTATATCCAGGAACTGATAACACACCCAATTAACTTGTGGCAGGTATAACAGAAAAGGTTCTGATCCTCCCTGTTACTTAGAAAAAGCCTGTTGTAAAACCCTAGTAGCAACAGGACTCAGCGAGAACTGTGGTACTGCATCCAGAGGAAGTACTCCTGGAAGTACTGGTCTGTCTTTGTGGCCAGAAGGCCGAGCCATAGCACCCTGCCTCTGGCCATGTCCTCCTTCAGCGACCACATCAAGAGCATAACCGTCCTGTCTAACACACCACTCACCTGGGGGGCTGTGAGCAGCACATAGCAGGTGTGGTGGCTCTGCTCAAAGAGGGGCCCCTCAAAAACAACTATGGGTCAATGCTGTTGCTCATCTCCATGAGGACGTTGAGAAGGGATGGGTGGAAGAAGTACAGGTGCCACATATGTTGTGAAGCATTGCCTGGGGAGCCCATCCTATTGGTGTAAAAGAAAAACAATAAAAAGTAAAATATGCATATTAGTTTTCTCTGACTAGGTATATCAACTAGAGCAGGGGTGCTCATTAGGTAGATTGCGATCTACTGGTAGATCACGTAGGGCGTCCTGGTAGATCGCAGGCAGGAAGGGAGGGAGGCTTAGTCCCGCCCCGCAGGCTCCCGATGCCGCCCAAGTGCTGTCGGCCCTGGGTTATCTGAGGTCCTTTCCACACAGTTGAATAAAATCCCATGTGATCTGCTTTGAATCAGATTATATGGCAGTGTGGACTCAGAAAAACCAGTTCAAAGCAGATATTGTGTTATATGTTTCACATTTTTGTAATGGGTAGGTAGATCATTTTGACTTGGTTGTTTTATAAGTAGCTCGCATGCTGAAAAAGTGTGAGCACCCCTGAACTAGAGTAACAGGTATAGACACATCAGGAATTTTGTAATATTATCAAAAAAAATTGTTGTCGAGAAATTATAAAGAAGCCATTGCTGTTGAGCTCATGCTTCCAGATGTGTTTGTCATATTCCTTTAAGAAATACATAATTCAAAATGCAATGGACTTTATGGTCTGTGTCAGTTTTTAAAATCTTGCTAGAAGTCTTGATAACTCATCATTTGAATCCATCTCATTTTGTAGCAAGGTAGGGAAGGAAGAGAGTGAAAGAATTTGAGATAATTTCATGTTATTCAGTAACATCAACAGTTATTTTACCTCACTGGGCGCATATTGTAACAAACATTGACATTTGTGGAAGATAAGCAGCTGTTCAGTTTTTCTAAACTGAGATGTGATAGCATAATAGTCTGGATGTTATGACTTACTTCCTTTCTAAAGGGTAGCAAATAACCTTGGATACATCTTAACTGGAAATGCTTTTACTGTATATTGAAGCTGATTGGGTTGCCTGTCAAATGTTGACATCTAACTCCATTTGCGTCATTTCTGTCTTTTTAAAATACTGTCATTTCAATTATTTTTCAGCATCTTCTGGCTAGATTCACAAACTGAGTGGTGCATATTCCTAAATGTGAAAGGAAAGTTAAGAAGGCATAGAAAGCAAGCACATGGATTTCATATTTGTTAAGACATATTGGGAAAGTCTTTTAAAATCTTTTCTTTGAAAGGCCAAACACTGGTCGGTAGGAAGAAAATCAGAGGAGGATTTGCGTGTGCATGGGTGATACACCTCCCACCTGATAACCATAAAGCCACTGTGACGCCCCCATGGGGCTGAAATTATATCTGTATTATGTACAGCAGGGCTGTCCAACTTCTACCGGCCCAGGGGCCTGAATTCCGGTCACTGATGACCTGAGGGGCCGTAGGGTCTGCCCCCGTCCCCAGCTCTGCCCCCTCCCCACCCCCAGCTCCGCCCTCTCCCCCGGCGCCCTCTCCCCTTATTTTTATTTAATATTAAATATTAAATATATTTATTCCATCCTCCCATCTCCCCTTATTTTTATTTAATATTAAATATATTTAATTCCATCCTCCGCTCCCCCCTTATTTTAATGTATCCAATCTCCCCTTATTTCATCTTTAAATATATTTAATTTTATATTTAATACATGAGGGGATATGGGGGGAGGGAATGAGGAGCCCCCTGAGGAGCCCCCTGCTTCGGCCTACCTTTTCCAAACGCGCAGGATCCAGGAGTACCCGGACGCCGACAGAGGCGACAACCGACTGAGTCGAAGAAGGTCCTAATCGCGTCTGTGGGCCTCAGCGATCCAGTAGTAGAGTATCGCGAGAATACGCAATCCACGCGGGATTTCGCTGTCAATGCCGGCGTGATCTCGTGTTGACAGCGAAATCCCGTGTGGATTGTGTATTCTCGCGATACTTGCTCCGAACCCGGAAGTAGGTTTTTTTAAAAAAAATTATTTATTTTATTTTTCAATTTTTCTTTTTTATTAAAAAAGCTTAGGGGGCCGTAGGGAAGGGGCTGTGGGCCATATACGGCCCCCGGGCCGCCAGTTGGGCAGCCCTGATGTACAGTATTTGGTTTGCCATTTATCTTCATGGGCCTTTGTTCTACTCCAGCCATGTGGACAAATGGGAGGGGCTATGTTTTGGCTCCATACCTGAGGTCATCACCTCTAACTCCTCCTCTTCCAGAGGTCACATGGGAGGCAGCATTTCCACTCTGGCCTCATTCTAGAGATTCCATGGGCATAGCAAGGCAGGAATTTATGCTTGCTGAGGACAAAGCAATCTAAGTTCACCCTACTAGGCCTCGCCTTCACTTCCAGCCAAACCTGCAGCACAAAGGAGAATCCGTTCTCAATATAGGCTGTGGATTTGGTGGCTTATACAGAACTTCGTGGGTCTACAAAGCCTGGGAGCAACAGGATACCTGGAACTTTAAGAGAGGAACCTTCGCTTTGCACAGGCAAGTGGATGAAACCCTTTGTTTAAGGACTTTTCTTGCAACTAGGGTTGCCACTTTTTGATACAAGAAATAAGGGACATTTACGGGATTTTTCACAAAAATAAGGGACACTTCATTTAAAAACTTGAAACTCAAACATTAGATAGTAGTTTTATTAACAGAATAAGATAATGATTGAAACTCACAAAAGAAACTGACTTATACCCTCTTAACAGTACATAGTATGTTTCTTTATGCTTTGTCATGCAGAAAAAACATTATTAGAGCTACCTTATATTCTCCATCTGTATTTAGTACTTGACTTTGCTGACTTTAAAAGTGCACTGTCTAAACATTAAAATAAAATAAATTTTATAAGACAGTACATCTTCATGATTTTTATGTCAATAGTTAATGGTATAGTATAGTATGGGATACGCAGCATTGTATAGTATTGGGATGCACAACTAGGTCTATTTTAAGAGTAACTCTCAAGCAACCAGAAACTATCTTTATCCAACATGATCCAACATTCCCCTTGGGTAATGGTTAATTATTCTACTGTACTTTGAAAAAGTCCTGTATCGCCTCTTCCTTCCAACGGGGACGCAGGCTGCCCTGCGAGTTGAAATCCCCGGGCAGGCATTGCCATGGAAACCGCAGCGCGCACCTTCCTCTGGTCAACCCCGCCCAGTCCTGTCCTGTCCTGCTAGTCAAAAATAAGGGGCAGGGCCTGAAAATAAGGGACACAAATTTTAGGGCCAAAATAAGGGACATCCCTTAGAATAAGGGACATATGGCAACCCCACTTGCAACCTACTTTAAGCTTTTGGACCATCGGTTTTACTGATTGTTTGAGTTCAGCCTCTTCTGAGTCCTGAACTCATTGCTTAAAGCTATTTCCAGGTCCCCTGCATGTGGGAAGGCCTTATTCTCTGTCTCCAGGGCCTGTCCATCCCCTTTAAAGCTCTTTTTGACATGGAAGACAGAAGAGGTACAAACACAAGTGGTTGAAATGAAATTTGGCCAGAACTCATTTATTGATAACAGGAACAAGGGTTGGCAGCCATGCTTGGGTCCTGGATTGGGGGTCGAACAGCCCACAGTTGTCCAAAGGAGCTTGCATGCCTGGGTACCACCTGCCCAATGCCAGTCCATGGAAACTCGGCACTCCAGGGGGCCAGGGCGTTACCCCCCTTCCACAAGGGGCAATAAACCAGCCAGATCCAGGGCCCACGCCACATGCCACAAAAAAAGAGGGGGAAGGAGACCCCCTTTCACCCCCCTTTTCTGCCAACCCAAACTTCCTGTCTCCAATAAACATACATTGGAAAGGGGGGCCACTCTCCAGTCAACAAGTAACAGTATATGTCAGATTGCACCCACTGTTAAGCCACAGTTCCATGGACCAAGCCGACCTCGTTACGCCCCCCCATGCATGCCTGCCATCCCCCATAGCCGGCGTTGGCGTGCCTTCAGCTCAGTTCGTAGTCGCATGATGCCTCCTTGAAGCTGTGCCATGCTTGTGCCGAGCTCCTGGGCCCAGTGTCTGCTGATATGCCCTGGGCAGCCTTAAGTAGGATGCCCGGGCGGAAGTGAAGGCCGGCCAGCTGATGGGGGAGGGCAGGGCAGAGCCAGCCCCATCATTGGCCAGCTGGCACTGGTGGTGGGAAACTCTCCCACCATCCCAGGGGCTTCTGGGAGGAAGAAGCCCCCACCTCTGCCAAGATGGTGATGAGGACACCCCAGCACCGCAACCCGCTCAGCCGGTGAGTCGGCCAAGCCATTTCTTTGAGGGTTTATCCAGAAGGGAAAGCATGTCTGGTGGTATCAGGGTTCCCAGCTCTTTTTGTTTTGATCTAACTTAACTATTCATAAGTTTGTATCCAAACTCTCCCTTGACATATTCTGGGTTTCAATTCCTTGCCTAGTCCTCTATGTCCTTCTATGTCCTTCCTCCTCTGTTTCCTATAGGTCATATGTAAACATACCAAGTTCCATGGGTCTCAATGACTTGGCTTCCATAACTGTTACCATTTTGGTCACCTTTCTCTGGACACAAAATCCTTTGTGAAGTGTCATACCCAGAACTGGACACAGAATTCCAGGTGAGGTCTGACTAAAACAGAATGCATTGGTACTATTACTTCCCTACACTATATTCCTATTGATGCAGCATGATGTGCTGCCCCATCACACTTTTGACTGATGATGATGGGCCAGTATTGCCTCTCCTGTCCTGAATTTCCCCTCAAACCCAATGGGAAGATTATTTCCCTGTGCTCTGATCAACAGCTGAATGGACCCCCTTCTCCTATGCTGCTGATGGTGGGAAATGGAAAGAGTTATGATCCATCCCCTCCCCAACAGCAACACAGTTATTTAAAGATGACCATTAAATCACATCCCAGTCTTTTTCTCTCCAATCTAGAGATACCCCTCCCCACAAGTTCATAGCTCTAGGTTTCCTGATAATTTAATATCTTATGGATATATTTTGTTGCTATGTGTCTTCAAGTCAATTCTGATTTATGGGGATAAATTTATGGGAGAAAATGTTCCTCTGAGACTGAGACAGGATAACACAGTAAGTTTCCATTAGGGTTGTACATTCAGGGTAAAACCTGACCCGTTTCATGTCTTGGGTTTCGGTGGGGGCCCCAATCCATTTTTGGGAGCTTCCTGAATTCGGGAGGGCGCATATCAGTTTTCGCTTTCCAGTGCCAAAACATCTGTTTTCTATCAGCCCATTATGGGAGCAGGGTCTTCCCACACAGGCTCCCCTTCCTGGCATGTGTTTTATGGAGGCTTCTTCTTACTTTCTGTTTCTACTCTCGAGTAAGAGACGCTCGGCTGGCTGCAGGCCCTGGCAAGTGCATGTGGTCCGGCATGCCACACACACACTCTCCTTGGAAAGTGTGTGTGTGTGCCCTGCAGGCCCAGAGCGCCTGAGCCTGCCATGGCCTGCAGCTGAGTGCCTCTTGCTCTAGATAAGAGGCACTTAGCTGCAGGCGCTGGCAGGTGCGGGCACCGCTACACATCACACATGTACCCTCCTTGGAAAGAAAGTGTGTGTGTGGTATGCAGGAAGGTCCAGAGTGCCTGTGCCTGCCAGGGCCTGCAGCCAAACACCTCTTACCCTTGAGTAAAAGGCGCTTGGCTGCAGGCCCTGGCAGGTGCGGGTGCTCCTGCACACCACTCTCCTGTCAGGTGCGGGTGCTTTTGCATGCCACACTCACTTTTTTCCAAAGAGCGTGCATGTGTGGCATGCAGGAGCACCTGTGCTTGCCAGGGCCTGCAGCCAAGTGCCTCTTCTGCTGTGATGGTGAGAAACAGGCCAGGAGCTGGGACCCATTCCTGCTTGCTTTTGTATCAAGCTGAGTGCATGTTTGGCATGCAGGAATGCCTGTGCTTGCCAGGTCCTGCAGCTGAGTGCCTATTGCTCTAGATAAGAGGCACTCCGCTGCAGGCGCTGGCAGGTGCGGGCACCGCTACACATCACACATGGATTCTCCTTGGAAAGAAAGTGTGTGCGTGGTATGCAGGAAGGTCCAGAGTGCCTGTGCCTGCCAGGGCCTGCAGCCAAGCACCTCTTAACCTTGAGTAAAAGGCGCTTGGCTGCAGGCTTAAATCATAATACCACATAATCAGACCTTCTCATCCCATTTAGCCTTAAAGCCTTTTCTCTTGCTGTTTCTCTAGATTTTTAATTTTTTAAAGATTATTCTATATGCATAAGGCCATCTTAGCTGACATTTTCTGTAACACTCTCACCTGGTACATCAAACTATGAAAAATGAGTCCACTGATAATAGATATATGAAAGTAATATTTTAGAGTCCATCACAGGTATGCAGCAATCTTGATTATTTCTGCCTATAATACATTAAAGGCACAACAAACCGAAGTCTTCTGGGAATGGCATAGTTTCTTTGAGAGCTTATTTTCAGTGCAGTGGGTTAGTCATATAGCTTTGTGCGGTAAATATCTAATCCAACTTCTGCCATCAACTTCAGAGACAGACATATATGATTAATGAGCGCTAGAGGCTTGTGATGACATTACTGTGCCCCTTAGACAGAAGATAAAACTCCTATTCTTAGTTTTCATAAGCCCAGAAGCAATGTGATGGTGGTGGGGAGGAGGGGGAGAGAAATGAACCAACATCACAAGGTATAATGAAAGTTTATTTTCTTCCAAATCACCTGCTTGCAGTGTAAATTCCAAGCTTTCACATCAAATATTTCAAGCATTAATTTGTCTCCTTTCCACTTCTTAATATTTAAGTTTTATATGTGTAATTTGATCAAGACTTACATGTATTAGAAAAATAGCACTGGCATTTGCGGAATATTTGTGTAACCTTTCAGATTTTCTGTGCAATATGTTTGTGGCTAGAATTTTGCAAACAACTGAGATTTATGTCATTAGATGTTGGAAAGTCAGTAGAAGGAAAGTTTTGGTCACCTAATACTAGAAATGTATCAGAAGAATGCTGACTGAGCGTCATAATGGGAAGAGTTTTCATCTTCCTTAAAGAAAGCGATGCTGCCTTGTTGCAACTAGAAAGTGGAAGTGAGGATTCGTGACAGCGCAAAAAAGATTAACACGAGGCTCTCCTGAGTTCAATAGACTACCAAGGGCCTCGCTTGAAAGTGTAGGAATATTTGGAATCTATATTAAGTAGAGGGCAATAGGGATACTACAACACGAGCTTGTGGTAGAAACACTCTGTATGCACTTGTAAAATAAAAGGAAAAAGAAGAGAGAAATGCATACATTTATTGTCCCTGGAAATCAATTTTAGACTGGTAAAGGAGACAGATAAATGAAGATGACCTATACTTGGTTATAAGAGCCCTTAAAAGCTGACTCTCATTTGTGGATGTAACCTAGCATCTCTTATTGGTCTTGAAGCCTCATAGATTATATTTGAAGTCAAAGGGAAAACAAAGACTCCAGAGATATTATGACCCGAGGCAGTCAAGCTGGCACTGAAGCAAGTTGCCATGTGCACCCACTCCATCATTGTCATTATTGACAGGCAAAGCCCATTCATAGCTTTCAATCTCGCAATATTCCCATCATCTACCTTGGTGCGATGGGTACTATTCTACCTCTGTGTTTTTATTTACAGTGTTCCCTTGTTAGTTTGCAGTTCGCTTTTCACTGACTCACTCTTTCACAGATTTTTAAATAAATATTAATATAAAATATTTACATTACATTATTTACATGATGGTGGATAGCGAGCGGCTCCGCCTGGCGGCCAATAGGTTTCAGAAAGGGAGGTTGGTGTGCGGGCCGGGACTCCCTCTGGCGGCTCTGATTGCTCTCTTGTGACTTGGAGTGCTTGTTTGGCTGCTCCTTCTCCTGGTTCTTCTTGGCATGCTTGGAGCTCTTGACTCGCTTCAAGTGGGACAAGCTCTGTGAGTGGGAGCAGCCCATGCTGAGGATGCCTGCCTATCTCTCTGGCCTCTAAGAAGAATGAGCCAGGGTAGTAGCAAACAACTAAACTAAGACAACGTTAGCACTGAAAATATGAATCATATAGTGCAATAATAGAGTAAATAGATTCTTATTATAACAATAAGCATCAGAACGTGGGCGCACTCAATACCATTGAAGATAACTCTAAGTCCATGGGTGAGAGACATTCTGGGTATGTTAGATGCTAGCCACAATTCTTAGATGTAATTTATGTGTATAATTCTTACAGACAAGGGCATGGATATGTATGGATTAAGCCTTGATAAAGTTCTCGAAACGGATTCCAGCGGCCCCGATGTTTGTGGATTACCAACCCGTCGGCTTCCACTTATCCCGGATTTCTTCCAGGAGCCTGGACGTTGAGCTCTTTACCTGTCCTCTGATATTTGTCCTATTTTTCCAGTCCTATTATTGTTAGGCGCACCGCCTTGGATTTACTGACCTATACCACAGAACTATTGACTTTTCTGGGTCCCGTTGAGTTGAACTGTATTGAACTTTATTGAACATTGTGTTCTTGACATTGAAATCTCTTGTCTCTCACCCATGGACTTACAGTCATCTTCAATGGTATTGGTAACCTTTTATTGTCTACTATGCAAATTCCATATGTATTGTTTTGTGTGTGCGCTCTTTTTTATTTTGGACTTGCAACGGCCTTTGGTCAAAAGCAATAAAATTTTATAATGGTATTGTGTGCGCCCGTGGTCTGATGCTTATTGATTGTTATAATAAGAATTTATTTACTCTATTATTGCGCTATATGATTCGTATTTTCCAATGCTAACGTTGTCTTAGTTCAGTTGCCTCTCTGGCCTCCACAGACCCAGGCAGAGCGGTGGTCTGAGGCGCAGTGCGGAAGGCCTGACAGTCATGAAGTGTGGCCTACTGCATTACCGCGGCCTCGGAAATGGCTCTGGAGGCGGGTAAGGAAGCGCGAGGGCTAGACTGCACATGTGCACTTCTTATATATGCTAAAGTAATGTGTAAATATTAAAATAAATATAGCATCCCTACTTTGTGGATTTTCACTTATCGTGGGTGGCCCTGGAATGGAACACCCGCAATAAATGAGGGAACACTGTAATTATTTCTTTACAGTATTTATACCCCGCCGTTCTTACCCTGAAGAGCACTCAGAGCAGCTTACAGAACATACATCTAGCAAACATTCAATGCCGATTATACTATTAACAAGAACAGACAAACACAAACAGAGATAAAGCCAGTTTCCCCCATCTTATGTGTGGTATTCATGCTGGCAATAAAGTTATCTTTTCCCTTCCCAATTCTCTTCCCACCCCTTTGTTATTTCCAAGGTGGCTCTTTTCTTTTCTTTCATATTTATATTTTTCAAAGTTGACAGTGCAAAATTAAAAAAAATTGAACTCCAAAAATGTGGCAAGACAGAGCTATGGGGGTATGTGGAACAGCAAATTACTAAATCAGCACAATTGCACAAATGAAGAGAGATGCAATATAAAAGGTATCCATCCCACAGTATCAATGATGACATGACTGCAGTGGAATAGCAGGTTTGTGCAATAAAATCCTAACTATGAGGGTCATATCTTCTTTTTAACAACATATGTGTAGCACAACTTCTTTTCTACAAGATAGTACTATTCAAATTACTACCAGTTTATCTGTCCAAACACATATTTTTTTATGAACCATCTAAGACAGGGCTGACCAGGAAGTCGATCGCAATCGACCAGTTGATCCCAGGACCAAAGGAGGTCGATCCCAGCCGGATGGGGCACTTCTCAGAGGGGGCGGAGCCAGGTCGCACCAAGCCCTGCCCCCTTCCCTGGCTTCAGCACTCCCAGCAGCTTCTCCAGGCTTGAGGATGGCAATGCCAAGCCAGCCTTGTGCTAGCTATGTCACCACTGGCTTGGCTTTGCCATCCTCAAGCCTGGAGAAGCTGCTGGGAGCTCCAAAGCCAGAGGGGAGGGGGAGGGGCTTGGTGTGGCCTGGCTCCGCCCCCCCTCTGGCAATGCCAAGCCAGCCTTGTGCTAGCTATGTCACCACAGACTTGGCAATGCCATCCTCCAGCCTGGAGAAGCTGCTGGTAGAGCGGAAGCAAGAGGGGGCGGGGCCAGGCTGTGCCAAGCCCCGCCCCCACCCCTCCCCTCTCCAGCCTTGAGGAGGTAGGTAGATCTTTCTGACTTGGTTTTTATTATAAGTAGCTTGCATGCTGAAAAAGTGTGGGCACCCCTGATCTAAGAGATTAAGATCTTCTGGGGAGGCCCTGCTCTCAATTCCACCTCCTTTGCAGATACAGTTGATGGGACGAGAGAGGGGGCCTTCTTATTGGTGGCTCCTCAGCTTTGGAACTTCCCAGTGTAATTAGATCAGGGCCCCCCCTATCTTCAGAAAAATAGCAATGACATGGCTTTAGGACCAATTCTTTGGTTAGTGAGCAGTACAAGAAAAGTGAGCAGTGCAAGCAATTCAAAGTGCTGGTTTTAGCCTATAAAGCCCTAAATGGTTCTGGCCCAATGTATCTGTCCAAATGTATCTCTTCTTATGAACCATCTAGGAGCTTCTCAGTGGTGGCCCCTCGGCTGCGGAACTCCCTCCCTAGGCATATTAGATCACCCCCCCTCCCTCCTGACCTTCCAGAAGAAAGTAAAAACCTGTCTCTTTGAACAAGCCTTTGCAAACACTGTGCAATAGGCTAAAACGGATCTATGTGGAACTGAATTGTGGAACAATGAGATGAACAGTGAAGGCACAGGTTTTATGTTTTATATGTTTTAAATTGTTTTATCGTATGATTTTATACATTTGTTTTAAATGTTTTAAATAATATTTTATATATTGTTATGGCATCGAATGGCTGCCTGGTTGTCAGCTGCCTTGAGACACCTTCAGGTTTGAGAAAGGCAGGATAGAAATAGCGTAGATAAATAAATAAAATAAATAATAGGGAATATGTGAAATTGACAATGGAATGGCTTTGAATAATGATTCTGGATTATGTAATTTTAATGTTTATACTAATGTTTAATTCTGTGTTTTAATGTCTAAATGTTGCCTATGTTTTATGGTTTGATATTGTCTAATAGTTTTAATTTATAGTTATATGTTGTTTGATTTATTGTTCTGGTAGCATCACCCACTTTGCCTAAATCATCGAATAGCCACCCTTGAAGGCTCCCCCCCCCCCAATCTAACCAAATAAGTAAAAGTGTGAGATTATCAGATCGGCGCTCTAAGGCAGACATGGCATTGTCGACTACCCCATTTGTGCAAGAACCTATCATGTTTCCCCAAAAGTGTGTATTATGTGTTATTGTGGTTCAACTGGATTGCATTCAATTGTTTCTGTGCTCTTTTCAAATGGTTGTCTTAAATAATGCAGGAAGAACATGCCCTACAAGATATAAACCAAGCAACATGTGGTCAAGCCAAAGCAGTGTGCTCACAATCTTTCATGCTGGTTTTATAGATTTTGAATTGTACTTTCAAATTATATCTGAATTGGTATGCTAGCGGTCTGTGACTCCACAACAAAGAGTGATACCAAAAATAACATAGCTTTTTATATTCTTTCAAATTGTTTTAATGGTATTTATTAGAGTAGGTTCAGTCGGAATCTTTGTTATTTGGATTAAAATCGGATTAAATCAATTTTTGAAGCGATTTCGAAGCGATTTGGGAATGCAAAAGTATTCTTGCCCTTTCGAAGCCACTGCGCAGACAAGCAGTTATTCCTCAGGGGAATGTGTCCCTTTTCCAGTTGCTAGAGGGGGTTGTTGGGGCGTAACGCTGGCATCCACTGGGCAGTCAAGTGTTCATTCCTCGGTGGGATTCATCCCTTCTCCCACTGTTTGAGGGGGTGGTCTCAGCAGCGGTGGCCCGCCATCCACAGGGCAGGCTAGCAGCCAGTGCTGCGGGGAATCGGAGGGGTGCCTGTTTGACTGCCCTGTGTATACCAGTAATCCTTCAAAAGGGGTTAAGTTGCCTTTGTTAGGTGTACTTGGATTGTGCCACCAAGAGTTCATTCCTCAGGGGGATTCATCCCTTCTCCCACTGTTAGAGAGAATGGTCAGGGCGGAACGCTGGCATCCACTGGACAAACAAGTGGTCAGTCCTTGGTGGAATTAGTTCCTCCTCCAGGTGTTGGAGGAGGGGGTCGGGGCACAATGCTGCCATCATCTGCTGGACAGACAAGTGGTCAGTCCTTGGTGGAATTAGTCCCTTTTCCAGCTGTTGGAGAAGGTGGTCAGGGAGGACCGCTGGCATCCATCCACAGGGCAGGCAAATGGTCATTCCTCAGGGGATTTCATGTGTCCACCAGTTGCTAGAGGGGGTGGTCAGGGAGGACCACTGATATCCTTCTACAGGGCAGGCAAATGTCCAGTCCTCGGGGGATTCGTCCCTCCTGGTCTTTGAGGGTTGTGGCGATGGGGTGGAATGCTGGCCAATGGTAGGCAGCCATAACTTGGAGAGCCGAGGTGGGACGCAGCTGTCCTCTTGGGATTCCTCCCTCCTGATCAGTGTTGAACAATGGCTTACTGTAAAAATTGTCAAAAACCCAGATATCTTCTAAACACGTTGAAAGTTAATATGCTGACAGAGGAGAGTCTTTTCTACCACTGTGGCAAGTTTTGTCAGTAGCGGCCTAAAACTGAGGTAAAGGGAATCTGCCAAGTTTTGCCTGACCCGTTCAGGTTTTCGCGTTTTGTGCAATTGCGGCCGCCATTAACGAAGCCATTCAAAATTTTTAGAAATTTCGGAAAATTCTGATTTTTTCCAGAAAATTTCAGAAATCATTTAAGAAACGATTCATCAGCGCCTACAGCCAAAACAAGTTTTGAACTATTTTTTTCTTGATCAAACAAGTATTTATATTTAAGATAGATGTTTTTATTGTTTCATTTTAATATGCATTTAATGTGTTGCCTAATAGGCTGTTGACTGCTATAAAGAATTTGTCCTTGTTGTAAAAAGATATCAGAGTGTGATAAAGATGGTGGAACCTATTAATGAGGAAGAACAAACAAAGTAGAAGTTGTAGCAGTTTGCCTTTTTCCTGGGTCTAATGGGAAGGAAAAGATTCCTCCCACTCCTCTCCACTCCCCTACCCATGAGTCTATACTGATCATTTAAACTGGATTATATGGCAATGTAGATGGGGCTTGAGTTGCACTTTGAATACAGTTTTCAGCAATTGAAGTATGCTGAGATGAAAGAGGAAGACAGTGAGACATTTGAAAAGCAGCTGAAAAGTGGAATGACATGAGATTATTTGGGAGAGTCCTTGCCAAATCAGGACATTTGAGGGGTGGGGTGGAAGTACACTCTCTTGAAGAAGATTGTCACTTTTGGAAATGTCTAGGAGGATTCTTTCACTGAAAAAAAAGGTTTTGGGTGGATTTTTTTTGTGTATCAAGAGTGACTTGAGAAACTGCAAGTTGCTTCTTGTGTGAAAGAATTGGCTGTCTCTAATGATGTTGCTCAGGGGACGCCCAGATGTTTTACCATCATGTGGGAGGCTTTTCTCATGTTCCCACATGGTAAGCTGGAACTGACAGAAGGGGGCTCATTCTGCTCCCTGGATTTGAACCACCAACCTTTCAGTCAGAAGTCCTGCCGGAGCACCGAGGCACTGAGAGTATTGGGGTGGGGTGAGGGTCTCCAAAACTTTTTGCTATCTGTGATGCATGTTTTGGGTTATGCTATTTAGACTCATCTCAATTTTTCTCTAATCTAGTATGCACATGTATTACCAGATATACTGTGCCCCTGCTTTTCTGGCACAATTACACCCCAAGGCCTTCTTGCCAGAATATCATTGTAGCATCCAGCAGAAAGCAGCAAGAACCATTTTAACACTGCCAGCCCCAAAATGAGTTGTATAATTAAAGCGACTGCCTGATTAACTCCATTTACAATATAATAAGAAAGTTTCACATTGAAAATAAGAGCCTTATAGACATCTGTTGCTCTAAGAAAAAAAATCAGGATTCTCGCAGTGGTGGTTGGTGTCTGTTGGCTTTTGAGTGAAATGGATGAACAATATATCTTCCAATACACCACATCAAGACCTCAGTACAAAATCCAATTATTATTGACTAAGGCCTGTCTACACTAGCCCCCAAACCCAGTTTTGATCAGGTGTTGCTCCTGGATGTTCTAATGATACTCAAGGATTTTGGGTCTGTAATATGAGGTAAAACCAGTTAACCCAGTTTTACCCTATGTTACAATAAGTCAAAGCATGCTCTGTCCATACATACATACCAGTGCCACCATCTCCTGTGCACAGGAAATGAAAGCCATGGAGTGGGTCTGTGTTACATTGCCATCACTGTGGCAGCATCCCATGGAGAGTTTTGGACATCTCTAGCATCTTTCTAATATTTATTTATTTTTATTTTTTATTTAAATTTTCCCGAAGCTCAGGGCAGTTCCCAGCATATAAAAACACATAAAATTTTAAAACACATAAAATTTACATCATGAAACAGTTCACAAACCCAACCTCTTACAGTCACATAACCAGACATAGCTGATTCATACAAAGTGGCAGTGGCACGGCAGGGTGGCAAGTTGTTAATCATGCGCCGGTCAGACATCAAACGCCTGCCTGAACAGCCAGGTCTTGCAGGACCTACGGAAAGCCATCAGGTCCCGCAGGGTTCGTGTCTCCGGCGGCAGCAAGTTCCATAAGACCGGCGCAGCCACTGAAAACGCTCTCTGCCGTGTGGTAGAGAGCCTGCAGAGCTTCATACCTGGGACTTCAAGTAAGTTAAGCCCCTCTGAGCGCAGTGATCTTCTGGGCACATATGGGGTAAGCTGCTCCTTCAAGTACACTGGCCCCAAACCATGTAAGGCCTTGAAAGTCAAAACTAACACCTTGAAGGAGACCCGGAATTCAATCGGCAGCCAGTGCAGATTGCGCAGGAGTGGTGTTATATGGGCCATTCTTGTGGCTCCTAGCAGCAGGCGAGCTATCAACAAAGAGATCCATTATCAAATATCAACAAAGACATCCATTTGACAAAGGAAAAGGATTTACCTTCCCATGATTATTGTCTTTTCCAGTGAAACATGATATATCCAAAGCGTGTTGGTCTCAGCTTGATCATATTAACACATATAAAAATACTAAACATGCATAAAGTGTTTTGAATGCAATTTTCCTGCTTCTTGGCAGGGGTTGGACTGGATGGCCCATGAGGTCTCTTCCAACTCTATGATTCTATGATCATTCTTCTGACCTGATATATTCAAGGCTGATGTCTTATTTCAATAAGAATGTTTTTGTCGATTGGCAAAAAGAGTAGATATGAGTGGGGCAAACATGTCTCCCTTGGAAGGAAGTTCTGTCACCACTAAAAATACTCTCTTCTGTATCTTCACTAGACAAGGTTCTGAGGGTGTTGTTGGGACTCAGGAAAAGCCTCAAAAATATAAGACTCAGGACACTTCCACACATCCCATTTTCCCAGGAACATTCACGTTTTAAAATCTTGAATGTTCCTGGGCCCCTATCCACACCCCCCCCCCCCAAAGTGTGTGCTTTCTGGGGTGGGTGTCCAGGGGTTCTCTCAGAATTTTCTTTAACCCCCCCTCCCCAAAACCAGTGTAAAAATACAAAAGAACTTACCTGGCCTCCATTAGAGGATTGCCAGAACTCTCCTGGTGTGTACAAATGATGCACTAGAAGAAGGGGGGGGGGAGAGAAGCGATTTTCCTCCTCCCCCTCCTTTCTCCTGGCATGTCATTTGTACATGCCAAGAGTGCTCCGGCAATCCTGATTTTTGACTGAATTATGAGACCATTAAAGAACTCCAGGAACGCTGAGGAATGCGGAAAGAACAAGGGACGATGAGAGATGAGGAGTGTGCCAGCTCCCCCTGATGGCCAGAGTTTGCCTCTGTTCGTCTATATGTGTGTATATGGAAATGGCAGGGATTGTCTGCTAAGTATCTGTACCTGTAATCCGCTCTGAGTCCCCTTCGGGGTGAGAAGAGCGAAATATAAATAAAGTAAATTAATAAATAAATAAATAAATCCTGTAATGGAAGCCAGGTAAGTTCTTTTGGTTTTTTTTACACTGGTTTTTAGGTCTCTTGGGGGGGTATTCTCACAGTTTTCCGGCCTGAAAACCATGGGAATACTGTCTGGACTGCAGTCCAGATACTGGAAGTAGTGGGTTTATCCTCCACCTTCCAAGAAAACGTGGAAAACCCCCACTAACAAAGGGTTTTCCTGGATTGTGGTGAATTAATTCAGGTTTTTCCAGGACGTCTTCTGGACAGCCCCCCTTTTATTGCGGCAACTCCCGCATTAAAGGGTCTGTCTTGATGCGCCCTCAGGCAGACCAATGTGGGGAGAGACCTACAAAATATGCCATCTCAAATCATGGAGAAGTTCTTCCACTTAGGGATCTGAGGCTCATCTGGAGTAGTATTGCTCCACACAGACCCCACCGATGGCTAAACTGTTCATGTTCATTAAGAAGTGGTTTTGGATCCGACTGTTCAAGGGTGCCAAAAGTAATTCAGCCCTGCTGCACTATCACCTTAAATTGGTGGTCCCTTGCCATTGCTGTGAGTGTCAGAGTATCCCTGACCATCATCATGCATCTTTTCTGACATCAATAGACATGCCATATGATCAAGGATTGCCCTCCTCCTTCTCCCTCACCCTATTAATCCTTGCCAGCACAGGAAAGTATGTAGGATCAAGGCAAGTGCATTCCAACAACATATGAAAGGCTGCACACATTCCATACTCCTTGGCTCTGACTCTAAAACATAATATAAAAGAACTCTCTAAATGGTTCTTAGTATTGGTAACCTTCAAGGCTGAAAAATAGAATCTTATCATTACTAGAAGATTAAGATCAGACCTCAGTAGTGATATTTGGAGAAATATATTAAGACAGGAGAGAGACAGACTGGAGAGTAAAATCGGAAAATGAGAAAGATATAAATTCTGATTTGTATTCCAGTTTTATTGAACTGCGCCAGTGTTTTGTGTAATGTACACTCTGTTAAGTATTTTTTAAAACTTATCATACAACCTTTGTCACATTAGGTGGTGTCAATACATTGTTCAGAAGATGTAGGAGGGAGAAGAGAGAAGAAAATGATTAATGCTGCATGATAATGTAAGGCTTTCAAAGGCTAGAAAAGGTTTCTGATAAAAGACCAAAGAGAAAGAAAGAAGATCTAAAGAGAGGTGAGAAAGGTGGACTTCAGCAAAATCTGAGCTATTTATTTAAGGTGGAATCCCATGGAGCAGTGGAGCCAGAGAACATATGGCTGGGTTTTAGCTCATGTGGATTGCTAACATCATAGCAAGGAATAGACAACAAATTGTTTTCTATTCCTTGCTTGTTTTTAACCCTGTCCTAGTTTGACACATGACCAAAAACAAGCAGTTGGGATGCTGCATTTTGCCATATGTAATGGACATCACCACCACCACAATTTTTTTGTTACCTACTTCTCCTCATGGCCCGAGGTGGGGTACCATACAGTTAAAACACATTCTCATAAAATGCATATATTAAAATATGATAGTGTTCCATTATCAAGTGATAGGTCACTAGTTGGCGCTAGAGAGAGAAGGGTAGTCTATTTTACAGAGGGGGAGTTGAAGGAGGGAAACAATTTCCCCTGTTTTCACTGGTTATTTCCCCTTGCCTCCTCCCATATCATAAACAAGAGTTTCCCCCACAACGGGGAAATGTGTGTGTGTGTGGGGGGGGGGGGGATAACAGGAACATAGGGTGAAATGGCTTTACTCCTTCAACCCACCTTCCACCCCCATAAAATGGACTATCCTTCTCTCTCTGTCGCCCACTTGGATAATGGAACAGCACTTAAAATACATGTTACAATTATTAAAATGCAATAGAAATAGAATGCAAATTTAAAATTCATAGTTTAAAATGGACTGGGTAAGGCTGCTGGATAAAGCACAAACATGTTGAACATATGATAGAGAACATTAAAAAATATTACAGAAAATACCAGAGTTTCAGGTATGAGAAAATCAGCCATCTATGGAGACGTTTCCCAGGGGATGCCCAGATGTGATACTTTCCTGTGGGGAGGCTTCTCTCATGTCTCCCAATTTGCTTCTGACATGATAAATAAATAAATAAAACCAAAGGGATGATGTTAGAGCAAGAAATCAACCATATTTAATGCATAAAAGAGCTCCCGTTCTTCTTCCTTCTCTTTCTAATAACAGGCTTTAAAATTATTTCCTCTACATCTCCCAATAGGCCAAGTTCAAATGAATAATGAACACAAAGGAAGCGGCTTGTTGTGCATTCATGCGGGGATATAGATCCTTAAAACATAAAGTAGGCCTATAATATTTCTATAAACTTGTAATAAAACACTGCTTTGGCAACCCTGTCTTTTTCTGCAAAACATATTTTATTATAGTTTCTCTTGCTTGCTGTGCATATGTTATGAAGGAAGGCAATAATTTCTAACAGCGTAGGTGAAAAGGCTGGGAGCTCTTTGGAGAAGGCTTTGGTTATAAAGTTCTGATCTTTGTATGTTCAATGGTGTGGTGAAGTCATATTTCTTTATTACAGGTTTTAAATATGGTTGATATATATATATATATATATATATATGTTGAAGGAGTAAAAACTTGGCAAACCCTAAAGGGTTAACGAAAATATTAGCATGCAGAAAGGGGTTTCCGTTACCGTGGAAACAGGAGGCGGAGCTTGCAACTGTCCTTGGAACCTTTGAATTCAAACTTTAGCAGTTGGGCAGTTGACAGCAAAAGTCGAAGGAGAGAGGGTGTGTGGAGAGTTAGAGAGTCCATTTTAGCCAGCTGTCAGAGGGTTTTAAAAGTCTTCTACTCTCTGAGAGAGAGTAGAAGAAAAGCTGTGTTTGAACTGCTAGGAAAGCAGTTGGGTTTAAGGACAAGCAGTTAGTGTAAAGGCTGCTAGGGCTATTGGTTCTGAGGGTGCAGCTATATAGTATCAAGTTGTATCTCCATAGTTAGTGTATTGTAACCTTAAGATACGTGCCTCCAAGAAGATACTGTAACCACCTAAGCTTTGAACTCTGAAACCTCCATGTTTAGAATACGGTTTGAATAAAATTTACAGTTCTTTAACAAAGAGATCTCCCTGTGTAGTTCCTTCACACACAAGCCTCTAAAACAACTCCTTCCTAGTGGGTAGCCAAGTATAGTGAATGGTGGCAGCAAAAGTTAACAAATAGTGTCAGTGGGAGTTTGGGTTAGAGGGATACCCTGCCCTGACACAGTAATCAGAAGGTCAGTGGGAAAGCTGACCGGTGTGAATACTTATTACATTATATGGTGGCAGCAAGTGGAATTAAAAGAAGTCTCTATATAAATTGGTGGTAAGGGTGGAATAAGAAAACTATCTGGCCACAGTTGAAAGGGGTAATATAGAGGAGTCTTTACAAATGGTCTCTACTTTGAAAGGAATATTTGGTTCCATCACTTAACATAAACACACACACACACCCTTTTAAAATCTAGAAGTCAACTTCTGGTCACTTCCCTATTTTTTTTCTTTGGGGGGACAGCTTTGGGTGTATCCACACTGTAAAATTAATGTAATTTTGTTGACCTGAATCCTGAGTTTGTTCCTGGCATGCGGACACTGATTCATTTATATATTTATTTACTGTATTTATATACCACCTTTCTCACCCCTGGGGGGACTCAAGGAGGTTTACAACATACTGATGGTTAACCAGGCTTTAGCACAGCTGGCTAATCACCATCAGCAATACATCTTACCAACTGAAATGTTGACAGTTCGAAGCCCAGGTCAGGGTTACATTCAGCCCAGCTTACTGTCCACTTAAGCAATTCGAAAACAGCTGTAATCGGTGAGTACAGAAATTAGGCACTGCTTAAGCAGGGATGTATTTTACGGCACAATAAAAAAATACCAGCAAATCCTGGTGATCAAAGAAAAGAGGAAGTCTGTGAACAAGGTTCTTCATTACAGAGGATGGGGCGACAGCACTCCCTGTGGCTGGAATCGAGCACAAACTCCAGGACGCTGAAGTTGGGGAAAATGCCAACATAATACCTCTATCTTTTGCCTATCCTGTCTGTTTAATGGTATTGAATGTTTGCTGTGTATATGTTCTGTGATCCACCCTAAGTCCCCTTTGGGGTGAGAAAGGTGGAATATAAATGCTATAAATAAATAAAATATATTTAGTCACTCAGAGATGAAGGCAGAATCAGAGTTCCAGATCTGACATATCTTATGTGCATGGACACCAGTATTTTATAGACTTTCAGGCTAATAGAAGAGACAGAAACTGGAACATTTTAAATCACAGGTGAAAAAGTGGACGGACAGAGAATTAATTGGGATTGTCACTGTCAAATCCTAAGAAGTGGAGGGTGTGAACAAAAATACAGCATTATATTCAACTGTGACTGGCATTGACGTATGGAAGGCTGGGATTTGTAGTTTGGTGAGGCACTAGCCTATTGTTTTTTGCCAATGATTTCCCAATACAGTACACTCTTGGTATCTGCGACAATTAGGTCCCAAGACCCCCTATAAAAATCAAAATCCGTGGATGCTTAAATCCCACCATATATAATGACATAATAGAACGGTGTCCTTATTATACAATTAGAAAAGCAGGGCTTGCCTTCTGGATTTCTAAAAATATTATTAAGTTGTGAATATTTGAATCCATAGATGCAGAATCTGTGGATATAAGAGGCTAAATGTAATCAGTAGTCTTGTGCACAGATCCATTTTTAGTTGGTACTTTTGATCATTTCGCTCATTCATTTCATGCCGGTGCTTGAAATGGCAAGGGCCAGCCATCACTGATTCCCATCCAAAAAGAGA
Source organism: Anolis apletophallus (assembly GCA_030556195.1). Classification (NCBI taxonomy): domain Eukaryota; kingdom Metazoa; phylum Chordata; class Lepidosauria; order Squamata; family Anolidae; genus Anolis; species Anolis apletophallus. Next base: position 19,380,422 of record JARBWK010000003.1, on the reverse strand, counting down.
CCACGTGGTAGCCTACCACGGCTCCACCTCACCTATTCGGCACCACAGTGGAATCTTTTTGATTTTCCTGATTCTTTCTATTTAGTGTGCTGACTGGGAGTTGGGAACCTGGACTGCACCCATGTGTGTGTTTGGGAGCTTGAGAGTCACTTTTAGTTTCTTTTTCTCCTTCCCTTCCTCTCCTTTAGAAAATATTTCTAAATATATAACAATAATAATTATTAATGATAATAGTAAACCCAACAAACAAAAAGAGAACTCTAGCTCTCCTCTAGAGTAGAAAGTAGAAACAGGCAGCTTTAAGGAATCAAAACCTCAAGGAGATTGCAGACAGATCATAGATACGGAGGTGATTTTTAAGGTAGTCTAGAGAGGATAGCTCTTTACTGAGCTCCAGGTCATCTGCTCTTCCTTCCCTGGGCCTCCTTAAAACTAAAATGCCTTGGAAAGATGCATGTGGCATGGTGCTGGTGCTGTTGAGAGAAAGTGTGCCTGCGGTTGCCTCACCGCTAGAGTAGAAACAGCTTTAAGAAGTATTAAACGTAAACCTGGCCTCCTCTACAAACAGAAGGTAAAGGATCAAGAAAGAGTATCATGACTCTGATGCTTTTTAGAAACCAGGTCTTATTTATTTATTTATTATTTGGTCTGTATGCCGCCACTCCCCGAGGGCTCAGAGCGGCTCACAGTCCATATAAAAACATAAGACAGAGTAAAACATCTAATTAAACTAAAACAAAATTACAATTTCAACTGTCAAATGCCAACCGAAAGGATGACAGATCTCACAAGGCAGGACTTCAGTTGGCAAAGTATTCCAAATAGATGGCGCCACCACAGAAAAGGCTCTGCGCCGAGTGGATGTTAAGTGGATGGTTTTATGACTAGGCACTTTGAGGAGGTTCAGATCTTCAAGTCTTAATGAAGCACATTGAAGGGGAGTCTGTTGGAAGTCCCCACCCCCACCCCCCATAATGGGCTGGTCGGAGAGGGTGCTTTCTTAATCCCATTGCTGACACCCAGGCTCCCTTGAAGGGAAGAACAGAAAGGCTCCCAGGGGAAAGGGGAGTCTCCCAAGTTCCCCACTGCCTCCAATGGGCCAAAAATATCCGTATTTTCAGATGCGGAACAAAAACGCCCATTTGGCAGTGCACCTATTTTTGTGAGGTGCAAGAAAATGGATGTGGGATGCTTCCGGTATCCAGCAAGAAGAAATGGATAGGGATTCACCCAAAATGCACAAGCCTAGTTATCAGTGGTATATCTATTTTACTTTAGGATCTTGCCTAGTTCCCTTTGGCCTTTTCTGTGGTTACAGAATCTATGGATATAAAGAGCCAGCTGTGCTACTTATTTTATTTTTCTTTTTTTTATTTTTTTAATTTTTTTTTATTTTATTTTTTTTTATTTTATTTTTTTTTTTTTATTTTTTATTTTTTTTTATTTTTTTTTTTTTTTATTTTTTTATTTTTTTTTTTTATTTTTTTTTTAATCATTTTTAAATTGTTAATTATTTTTTAAATTTTTAATCATTTTTAATTTTTAAATTATTTTTTAATTTTTAATTATTTTTTTATTTTTAAATTTTTAAATTTTTAAATTTTTTAAATTTTTTTATTTTTAATTTCCACACTGTCTTTCTCCTGGAATGGGATCCAAAGAGGCTTCTAAGCACAGTGACTTAAGAATATTTATAGTAAAATTTCTGAATAATGAAAATCATTCCTTTTAAAATTCTTTTTAAAGTCAATTTAAACATAAAAATGTAGAAAGACAAATAAAACATTGTATATTTGTTTGTTTGTTTTGTGTGAAATATAAATTAAATACAGTACTACTCTGTAAAATGCCAATCCCAAGCCTCCATAGGTGGAAAGTGGAATCATGGTGCTTTAATTGTACGGTGTGCATAATGCTGTTGGCCATCCCTGTTGCGGATCAAGAAACACCAGTAACATAATAAACAGATCTCATTACAAAAATGCTTTTCCTGTTAAAGCCAACTATAAATTGAATTTTGAATAAGGAATGTTCTTCTGAACCCTGCAGTTGTTGCCATAGTTACCCAAAGAGTCTTCTGTCTAGAACAAATCTTTCACTTCATTTACCTGCTTTGTATTATTTTAAAAAATACAAACTGCATGTTGCTTTTCACAATGTTGTGAACAAGAAGCCTATTAAAGCAGAACGCTGTGACAGTTGCCCTGTGAAAGATATATGGATGGGTCATTCAGGTAAGACTGGGGTTACACTGAGAAGGGGGATCAATAGTATTGCTTTTAAATTTAATTGAAAGAGAATATATTCAATACACTTCCACCCACTGTAACAAGGATAACAGCGCTCCAGCCTTAGATGGCAACTTGACGTCCCCCAAACTTGTGTTTGCAAGGGATCAAATGGAAACAGAAACTTGTAATCATCTAATGGAAGCAGGCAATCTGTGTTCAATCTGGAGAGCTTGGGAGCAGAATAAAATCCAGTTTTGTCATTCCTATACTGAAAGTGTTCTCTCCTTGTGTGCTAATTGGCCCATGATAAACGTCTGCCGTGTTTAACCATATTTTACTTGTGTTCCAAGGATCAGCCACAAAGAAGAACTTTGGAGCCTTCTTGACCATATTTGCAATTCAAGGTGGAGGTGCCTTTTTGACGCATACCATAAGAGACAGCTATTGTGCTTTTGAGTGTCAAAGAATCAGAGAAACATTGAGTTGGAAGAGACCACAAGGGCCATCCAGTTTAACCCTATTTTGCCATGCAGGAAGATGATCATCCAGCCTTTATTAAAAAAAACTTCCAGAGAAGAGTCCATCACAGCCCCAGGCACATATTCCATTGCCAAACAGCTCTTACAATCATGACATTCTTTCTAATGTTTAGGTGGAATCTGTTTTCCTTCTATAGTTCCATAGCACCGAGTGATGGCAATTAAAGTGGTGTCAAACTGCATTAATTCTACTGTGTAGATTCACCCTTAGTCTGCATCAAAGTGTAAGAAGTAGGCCTGGGCAATCATGGTTCTAAATGGTTCTAAAGTACTTACAAAACTAAAGTTCTGGTGGTGAAAACTATTTTATTTATTTATTTATTATTATTCGAATTGATATACCGCCACTCCCCGAAGGCTCGGAGCGGTTTACAAACAGAACAATAAAATTAACGATAAATAACCACAAACACACAACATATAATAAATAACAGTTCAAGACTACCCTATGCCCACCGTTCTAATATTAATCAAGCTGCATGGCCTCTGAATCCTATTTGATGCCTTCGGATCTTGAGGAGCCGGTGTGAAGCTCAACTCTCCTTGGAAAACTTTCGACTGTATGGGTGAGCCCAAAGATTATTTGTCTTGGGCTCCTGTAGCAGGTGAAGGGGTACAACTGTTCCCTTTTAATGTGGAAGACGCCTTCCTATCCGGTCTTCTAGGGTCAGTGATTTTTGGGCTGGCAGAGTTTGATGTTTGGGGAAGGGAGGCTGAAGTTGCTAGCTGTGCCAGCTAGTGAAACCCATTCCCCAGAAGGTCCGGGTCTTAAAGCACCTCCAACAGGGACCCCTTTTTCTGGTCTTATGCCTGCTAGGGTCTGTAGGTGGGCTTCCTCCCATATAAATGGTTAGGTAGAGGGAATTCTAATATTTGCTCACAATTTTGTGTTATCTTTGTGCACACAGTTCATAGGATTCAGCTGTTTTCTCACCTATTCCGATTTTGTGGGGTGCAACTTTTCTTTCCCTGCTATCTCAGCTCAAAAATTTCACATGATGTAAATACATTAACAAATACCCTGCAAACTACCCAGTCAATATACTTACAATAAAATCAACAAATTATGTTAAGCACACTTCAAAAAATTAAAGGCGGCAGCCTAATTATTTCGCCGATGGGGAAATGGGAGAGACAAATGGGACTTATAGAACTTGGCTGAGCTTTCTTAGTATTGGTTTTATAATTAATTTGAGGAACCATGTTATTTGTTTTCATTAACCATAATTGGACAATAAATACAATACTTGCAGATTTTCTCTTTCTTTCTTCTCTGAGTAGCAAATTCTAGGAATAAAATTCAAAGAGTGAGGCATGTTTTGCTGCTTCCCAATACCTAGAAGGCCACATACTAGTCTGAGCTGCTACAAGCTTCTCCCTGTGATTTTTTTCCCTTTGGCACAGAGGTGTGTTTATCATTTACAATGTACAGTATATGACATCATTTCACTACTACATTTCCTGCCTTAACTTTGCTGCCAATGTTAGCATTTTGCCTTTGCATCCGGCAATAACTGATCGTTTGGGTTCATTGGGGAGCAGGAGAATATTTAATGCTCTCCTGATACCTCTGAGATTATGCACAGATTTCATGTCGGAGGTGTCTGTGCACACTGTAGCAAGGAAAAGCTTAAATGCCAAATAATCCCGGCTCTTCTTTGAACACCCTGGAGGCTGGAGTCGAAAAAGAACTCTTGTCTTTTGCTTTTATGGGAAATCGATACGTTATTTATGCAGGATCTTAAAGAGCCACTAAGAAACTTGAAATGAGAATTGTTTTCAGACAGAGGGTGAGTTTTCATAATCTTTCAGCTTGCCAGAGAAATTGCTTGTCGTAAATGAGTTGATGGTGGCTAATGAGGTGACAGGGAAAAATGGAGTGGGGAGGCCAAAAATTACCCATGGTCTCCCATTCACAGTGACACTTAAAAGAAAGAAAGAGAATATCACAATCTGAATTGGCTCATTTCTTTCTTTTTTTTTTCATCCCTTGCTCATGTATGCATTCTATTGCACTGGTTTCAGAACAGTTGAATGAAATGAGTCCAGCAGGTAGGACAGCCACTTATTTATTGACAAGAGAAGACACCAATAAAACTAAGCATCCCAACTAAGATGGAGAGGTGCAAAAATCAGATATCTGCCAAGGTCCCATGAGTAGTCCACACTAGAGTAAAGTCATTGAATTAGCGGGTTTTGCCAATAATAATAATAATAATGATGATACACTTTATTTATATTCCGCTCTTCTCACTCCGAAGGGGACTCAGAGTGGATTACATCACACATACGGCAGACAGTCCCTGCTGGATCCACATACAATTGCATTCAACATACAAACATATGACAAGTACAATTTTAGAAGGATTTTTCTTCAGGCTGCATCACAGGGTGTGGTTGTTCCATTACATCATTACATCATCATGTCACAAGGGGGTGCTGTTACTTCATCCTCGTGATGGAGACACTCTGTTTTTTCCGCATTCCACCTTCCGACAGCTGATCTAATTTTTTGTTTAGCCGTTGTAAGTCCTTCTTTGAAAAATTCTTCCCCACTAGGCGGTTCCCAGTTTTATCTAATCACAGCTGAGCTGAGCTGTTTTCAAACTGTTGGGTGAACAGTGGACAGGGCTCACAGCTGGGTGTCCATACCAGCCCGGGATTCGAACTTGCAATCTTCAGATCTTTAGATTGCTAGCACAGCTGCTGTTATCGCTATGCTATCTCTCCGGCCAAGCTCACCATTCAACACTTGGTTCAATGCATTACTCTTGGGAACAACCAAAGGATTCTGGCCATTTTTTAAAAAAAGGATCTAAAAATAGAACAAATGTAATACACATAAGCCAAAAAGATCCCAGCCATGATTTTTAAACATACAGTTTCACTTTTGTATTAGGCTTGGTTAGGTTCATTCGGAATCTTCGTAATTCGGAATAAATTTGGAAAGATTTGCTTTTTGAAGCAATTTCGAAGTTTTTAAGGAAACCGGAAGTCCCTTTGCCCTTCTGAAGCTTTTTCCGCCATTTCTGTTGCGAAGCAGTGAGTTGGAAGTGATTCAGCATTTCCCCACTTCTGGTCCCTGTCCTCAGCTCAAGCCTGAGAAGCAGTTTAAAACCCAGTGGATCTCTTTCCTCCCTCCCGTCTCCCCTCATGAGCCTGGGAAGCGGTTTAAAACCCAGTGGATGAATTACCTCCCTTTGCTTCCCCTCCCTTCTGTAATAAAACCAGAGTCCCCTTGGGGAGATGAGTGCGGGGTATAAATGAAGTTAATAAATAAAACAACTACTTTCAAAGTAAAGACCTCTCAACGAAACAGGAAATAACACTTTGAAACCATTAACAAAGGATTCGGAAGTCTCGGAAGTTTTGAAAGGTTTCAAACTTTTTTCTGTGAAAATTGGAATTGACTTTAGATCTGAACCACCAGCACCCCCTACATCCAAAATGAGTTTTGAATATTTTTTTAAAAATCAAACAAGCCTATGAGAGTTACATTTTTGAATTTATCATGGAAAGAGGAACCATGGATAATAGCAATCCCACCAGAGAGGAAGAGTATTTTATCTGTGGGGCATCTTTAATGAAGAACATTTCATGTTGGCAACTTCACAATCTAACTATTTACAGTCATCTCATGCTTTTATTTTTTTTAAAGCATGAGCTTTGTTAGAATTGATCCCCTGCTGTTTTATTGTCTCTGACTGTCCATATACTGTATTATATATTAATAATTGTTTTGTATTGTTTTGTTTCATTTTAAAAATAATGGTTTTATAATGTATGTTCAGATTAAGACAGATATCAAAGTTGGTAAAAATACCATAACAATAAAAAGAGAACAAATAGTCCAATAATATATCTGGCAATATGGAAGATGGAGGGATATGCCCAGTGGTGATCAATAAATCCAATCAGTTTTATTTGGTCAGGCTTCCTCTGGAATAGCATCTTGAGTTGTGGGAAACACAAATAAAGAAGCTGCAATATCTAGAACAGGGCTGGGCAATTACCGGCCCTCCAGGAGTTTTGGACGTCAACTCCCAGAAATCCTAGCCAGTTTACCAGCTCTTAAGATTTCTGGGAGTTGAAGTCCAAAACACCTGGAGGGCCGGTAATTTCCCACCCCTGATCTAGAACAATGGTTCTCAACCTGTTAGTCCCCAAGTGTTTTGGCCTACAACTCCCAGAAATCACAGCCAGTTTATCAGCTGTTAGGATTTCTGGGAGTTGAAGGCCAAAACATATGGGGACCCATAGGTTGAGAGCCACTGATCTAGAAGAAGGCGACTCAACTAGTTAAAGCTGGCATGGGCAAACTTGGGCCGTCCAAGTGTTCAACACCCACAATTCCTTAGGAGTGGAAGTCCAAAACACCCAGAGGGCCCAAATTTACCCATGTCTGGGTTAATGGTCTGGAAGCCAAGCCCTTTGAAGAATAGCTTAGAGAGCTGTGTATGTTTATCCTGGAGATGAGAAAGTTAAGAGGTGACATGAGAGCCATGCTTAAATATTTGAAAGGATGTCCTGTGGAAGCTTGTTTTCTACTGTCCTAAAGAGCATTGGATTGAAATTGCTGGAAGAGATTCCACCTAAAGATTAAGAAGAACTTCCATATGGCTAGAGCTGCTTCACAGTGGAAGATGCTGCCTTGGAGTATGGTGGAGTTGCCTTCTCTGGAGGTTTTTAAGCAGAGATGGGGTTGCTACCATTCAAGCAATTTTTTGTTCTTGCATGGCAGGAGGTTGGACTGTGTGGCCCTTGTGATCGCATTCAACTATATGATGTTATGAGACATTAAAGGAGCTCACCGAGGGGGTTTTGCTTAACATAAGACCAAACCATATTAAGTGGCCTTGTCCTGCATTGGGGGCAAGAAGGGACTGTGTGTCACGTGGACACAAAATCTCACCACCATGGGTTAAACTGTTTGTGTATATATTCCCAAAGACAGGGCTGGCATCACGGACTTTGAAGTAGCTCACTCACATTTAGCATCTGGACAGCTGGCTTAGTAATGAAGTGATCCCTGGCCCTATCCCATAATGAAAGCTATGACCCATCATCAACTGAAACTATAAGGGCTGGTTGATCAATAAAAAATTGTTTCTAAACTCCTGTGTGTGGGAGGAGCTGCTGTAGTTTTGAAATGGAAAGTGTTCCAAATTTTTTGGGGAAAAGTTTGAAATTGATTCGTATTTAATTACGAAATTAGTTATTATTTCGTTATTGGTGCCACACATGCACAGTGCGCTGGGGATGCCTGCCTCCACGCCCCCTTGCCAGCTTAGAATCAACCCGTGATAGCTCTAATGTGGGTTGATTCTCAGCTGGCGAGGAGGGATGATGTGCATGTCCTCCACGCCCCCTTGCCAGCTGAGAACCACTGCGGGTTAAAGATAACCCACTTTGGTTGTCAGCTGGCAGGGAAGAGTGGAGAGCAGCTGGTGTAACGACTCTTCAATACTCGATAAGGATCACGCGTAGATTGTAGCACGGTCCAACACGATTTTATTGTAGGTACGACACATGTGAAGCAAAAGCACCGTCCCGCCACCCAAACACACCTTATATACCCCGAGCCCCTCCCCATTGCCCATGCAATGTCCAAGCAGGGTTGCACCATGTCCGGTGATTCAGCATATCCCATAGTCCAAAGGGATGTGACCTCATGGCCCCATGAGTCAGCATTATGAGTCCAATTGTCCAATGTCCAGGCTTGGAGGAGTTACCTCACTTCCCTCCGGAGCCACACACACATCTGGAAGTTACGTCACTCCCACTTGACTCAGCACAGGCTCTATGCAGCTGGAGCCAAGGTCATCAAATAACTGGGGCAAAGGTCGGTGCAATCTCATGGCAGGTTGGGAGCCTGAACTTCTCCTAAGCTCAGATCTCCCAATCCTGACATAACGGTCTCCTCCACCACGTCCTCCCCCTAAAAGACAAAATACATTCAATCTGGAGGAGGAAAAGGCCCCACATACTTCTTTAAAAGACTACAGTGAAATGTGGGATGAACCTTCCCTAAACTCTTGGGCAACAGAAGGGTATATGAGACCTTATTTACTGCATTCTTAATCCTAAAAGGCCCAATGTACTTCGGACTTAATTTCTTCGAGGGATAGCCCAATTTCAGATTTTGCGTGGACAACCACACCAAGTCCCCCTCACTGTACTCCTCCCCTTCCTGCCTCTTCCGGTCTCCAAACAATTTGTAGGAACGCTGTGCTTTTCCTAAAGCCGCTGCTACTTCTTTCCAATCCTCCTGGGCTCGCATCCTCCATTCCACCTTCTCCTCCCCCCCCCCCAACTCCAACAGCTGGGGCAAAGGAGCCACCTCCTGACCATAGACCACTTCGAAAGGAGACCTCCCAGTGGAAGAGTGTACCGAACTATTATAGGCCACCTCAGCATAAGGCAACAGATCGGACCAATTATTCTGTTCCTTGTTGCTAAAAATACGCAAATAAGACCCCAATGATTTCTGAGCCCTCTCTACGCCGCCATTGCAACAAGGATGATAAGAAGTCGTCAGACGCCTCTGGGCCCCCAACACCTCCAAAAACCGCTCCCAAAATTGGGCGGTAAACTGGACCCCACGATCACTCAAAACCTGCTCCGGGCACCCATGCAAACGGTACACATGCTGTACATACAGCTCAGCCAGTCTCTCTGCACTAGGAACCCCTTTAACGGAATAAAATGGGCCTGCTTAGAGAACATATCTAACACAGTCCAGATGTACTTGTAACCCCGGCTTGAGGGCAACTCCCCCACAAAATCCGTACTGACATGTGTCCACGGCCTCACAGGAGTAACCACCACTTGAATCAACCCCTGCGGCTTCGCAGAGGGAACCTTATTCCTAGCACACGTTTCACAACACTCTACATACTTCTTCACCTCAGCCCTCATGCCTGGCCACCAATACCTCTTCTTTAGGGTCAAAAGAGTTTTTGTGACCCCCCAATGACCAGCAGATCTATGATCGTGATTCAACCTCAGTACCTTTTCTCTCATACTCTGAGGGACATACACCTTGCCTCCCATAATCCATAAACCATTCAATAGCTTACACTCTTTCTCATGACTCTGCAGCCACACATCACCTACATAACCTTTCTGCAATTCCAAACTCCATTCGTCTATCACTCCTTCTTTCTTAATCTCACACGCCGTTTGGGACCTTGTCTGCACAGCCAGACCCCAATGCTCCCTGGCAAACACCTCTTCGGACTTATGCAACTCATTCTCTCCTACACTCGGATACCGGGACAAAGTATCAGCCACCACATTCTCTTTGCCCCTTATATGCTGCAGCCGAAAATCAAACCTAGCAAAAAACTGAGCCCACCTCACCAATTTAGGAGACAACTTCTGAGGGTTCCTCAGATACTGGAGGTTCTGATGATCAGTCATCACCACAAAAGGGAAAGCAGCACCTTCCAAAAACTGCCGCCACGTTTGCAAAGCATTCCGCACAGCAAACGCCTCCTTTTCCCAGACTGGCCACTTCCGTTCATGCTCTCCAAACTTTTTAGAAAAATAAGCACACGGCTTCAATCTACCTCGCTCATCCTCCTGCAATAACACTCCACCATAAGCCCAAGCAGACGCATCACACTGCACCACGAAGGGTTTCCCCACATCCGGATGCATTAATAAAGGTCCATCAGTAAAAGCTTTCTTTAATGCCACAAACGCCTCCTGACATTCCTTCGTCCAATCCAGCTTAGCACCTGGAGACTTAGTCCTCTTTGATTCACCCTTACCCTTGGTTCTCAACAACTCCGTAAGCGGGAGGGTTATCGCCGAAAACTCTGATATAAAAGTGCGATAAAAATTGGCCAACCCTAAGAAAGCCTGTAACTGCCTACGAGTCTGCGGAGCTTCCCAGTTCAACACATCCTCCACCTTAGCCGGATCCATTGCGACTCCATCCTCGCTAATTCTATATCCTAAGAAATCAATCTGAGCCTTGCCAAACTCACACTTACTCAATTTCACATACAGACTCGCTTGTCGCAACCTCTCCAACACCTCCCTTACCAAACTAACATGCTCATCTCTAGTGCGCGTCACAATCACAATATCATCCAAATACACAAACACCCCCTTATACAAAAGGGGGTGCAACATCTCATTTATTAATTGCATGAAAATACCGGGAGCCCCCGCCAAACCGAATGGCATTACGACCCATTCGTACAGCCCGAGGGGGCAAGAGAAAGCAGTCTTCCATTGATCGCTCCTCTTCACTCTCACCATATGAAACGCGTCAATCAAATCCAACTTGGTAAAAACCTTACCACCTCCCAACTGACCTAACAAATCCTTAATCAAAGGTAAAGGATAACAATTGGTAGTACTAACAGCATTCAAACCTCTATAATCAATACACAGCCGCAACCTACCATCCTTCTTCTCACGAAACAAAACTGGGGCCGCGATGGGAGACTCGGACCTCCGAATAAACCCCTTGCTCAAATACCCGTCTATTTGTTCCCTCAAAGCTTCCTTCTCCTTCACTGTCATGGCATATATTTTGGGTTTAGGTAAAACAGCTCCCTCCTTGACCTCTATACTACACTGCACATTGCGAAGGGGGGGAAGACCCTGGGCCAGAACCGGATTAAACACATCTGCATAATCCCAATACTCCACAGGCACCCCTTGTACTTCACTCTTACCCTCCTTCTCTTTATTAGGGGCACATTGCACAATTCCTGTCTTCCAATCAATCTTGGGGTTCGCCTGCTCTAGCCATGGCATCCCTAACACCACCTCATGCCCTTTAATGGGGGCCACCACAAAATCAATGTCCCCCTCCCAGGGTCCCACCCGACCCTTCAAATCTTTAGTCCCCACAGAGAACGGGCCACCCTCAATAAAAGACCCATCCAACTGAGCAAAAGTTATGGGCGTTTCTAAGGGTTTTGTCCCCCCACCCAAATCCCCTATCAACTCTGGGGACATAATGTTCTCCGAACATCCGCAGTCTACTAAAGCTTTCCTTTCCACAATCTTATCCCCTTTATACAATCCCAAAGTGCATTGTATGTTAGAGCTCACCCCAACACTTTTTTTATCGTCATTGTCCCCACTTGCTGCTTTAGCAGAGGCCACCTTCACTGGCTCCAGCACCTGCCTCTGCCGGCATTGGGACGCAAAATGACCGGGTTGAGAACAGATGAAACAAAGGCCCCGTCCCATCGTTGGCCTCCTCGTAACACCGGACCGGTTGTCACCACCGCGCCTAGGCTCTCCTCCTCGGAATCGCCCTTCGGCCGCACCACGACTGGACCCCCTGGATCTCGCAGGCTGGAAACGACGCCGCTGCACCTGGGCAAGGATTCCTTCCACACTGCCGGCCAACTGGATCCACCCATCAACGTCGCCAGGATCATCCCGATGCAGACACCACTCAAGGATCTCCTTCCGCAATCCGTCCTTAAACAATTCAAGTAGGGTAGCTGGGGACCATTCGGCAACTTTCCCAGCTAACCCCATAAACTCTTCCGCATATTCGGTGACGGACCGGGATCCCTGGGTCAGGCAGCGCAGCGCTTCCTTGGCTTTAATCCTCTCCAATGGATCTCGAAACCTATTCTGAATCGCCTGCAAAAAATCTTTCACAGATCTTAAACACGGGTCCCGGCGGTCATGGCATTGGACATACCATTCAGCTGCCCTTCCTTTGAACACCGCTCCGACGGCCCTCACTCGGCTGCTATCGCTGGGATGAAGGTGACCGTAGTCCTCCATATGATCTTGCACCGCAGCAGCAAAAAAGGCCACTTTACAGGCTTCACCTTCAAATTCAACCCGTAATGGCTCTTTCTTCATACGGGCCCCAAACTCCTGGGACAACACTTCCCTCCCTTGAGGGACCTCTGGCCTGGTAACACCTCTTCCCATGCCAGCCGGTTGCGCCGGGCACCTCATCTGAGCCGGATTCCCTCCTGGATGGCCGCCAACAGTCCACACTCCGAAGGGAGATCTAGGACGCTCAACCGATACTCCACCATCCATCCATGAATAGTAAGTGAAGTCTCCTCCTCCCGGGGCACTCCACATGGACTCCATCGGCTCTCTTCGGGACATGGCCCGAGACATCCTTCTCATGGTCTGCTCCATAGCTTCCATCTTACACTTCATCACTTCCAATTCCGAAGGTGATGCAGGTTCCGTGGTTTCACTACCACACTCCATCAGGTTCATCTGCACTGGCCTGTCCTTCGGCACAGTCTCTTTGGGCCAACGCACCTCTGGATCCGCCTGAGCTGACCCGTCCTTCGGAACAGCTTCCACGATCCCTCCGGCCCTTCGGACCCCCATCTGAGCTGGCCTGTCCTTCGGCACAGTCTCCCTGGTCCCGCACACATCTGGATCCCCTTGAACTGACCAGTCCTTCGGAACAGTTCCTCCGATCCTTCCAGCCCTCCAGACCTCTGCCTGTCTGGAGCCATAGCGCTCTCTCCTTCGGCGGGCCACTTCCAAGCTCACCTGAGCTTCCCACAGTCGCTCCGCTTCTCCAAACTCATCCTCCTGGGCAACCGCACCTTCCATCATCTCACGGCACTCATCCGGGTACCCCACTTGGTCAAGGGTGGTCCAATCCCACTCCATAGTACGCCGGATTTCCTCAGGGGCTGAATCCCATCCATCAATATACTCCTCCTCTCTCCAAGCCAACCTCTCCATTGCTGGGATAGTTGAAAAAAGGGTTTTTGCTTCTGTAACGACTCTTCAATACTCGATAAGGATCACGCGTAGATTGTAGCACGGTCCAACACGATTTTATTGTAGGTACAACACATGTGAAGCAAAAGCACCGTCCCGCCACCCAAACACACCTTATATACCCCGAGCCCCTCCCCATTGCCCATGCAATGTCCAAGCAGGGTTGCACCATGTCCGGTGATTCAGCATATCCCATAGTCCAAAGGGATGTGACCTCATGGCCCCATGAGTCAGCGTTATGAGTCCAATTGTCCAATGTCCAGGCTCGGAGGAGTTACCTCACTTCCCTCCGGAGCCACACACACATCTGGAAGTTACGTCACTCCCACTTGACTCAGCACAGGCTCTATGCAGCTGGAGCCAAGGTCATCAAATAACTGGGGCAAATGTCGGTGCAATCTCATGGCAGGTTGGGAGCCTGAACTTCTCCTAAGCTCAGATCTCCCAATCCTGACAGCGGGTTAAATATAAGAAAGGGCGGAAATAAAAACGACATAATAACGCACCCTTTACGGAAATGGCAGACCCGGTTTCTATTTTGAAACGTCACTTCTGGGTTGCTGCCCGCGGGTTGAATTAGAGTCTAAATTGATTTTAATACAAAATAATAATGGTTTTCTAAAGATAACAACCAGAGATATCCACCCCTAGAAACTATGCCTATTGCGAAATATATTCTCACCAAATATGAACCCATTGGTTTTAATGGGAAGATAATATAAAACAATTAGTGATGGGTGGGTTTCAAAGGGCTATACACATCAGTGTGTTTCAGATCTCTTCCCACCAAAATTTTGCTTTGTATTCAAATTCCAAAGCAATTCATGAGAAACATCTTCAGAACATAAAACATTTCCCCCCGAACTAATGAGTTTTGCAGCAGGGGAGTTTTGTACTACAGTGGCAAAATGGCTTGGTTTCATCCAGCAGCCCCCCCAAGTATCCATGCCGAAAACATGCCTGAAGGAAACTAAAAACTATAACCTCAAATCAATGAGACTGTGTCAAAAAAAAACCTTCTCAGTACAAAATTTCACATGAAGAAAGATTTCAGAATAATTAATCAAAAGAAATTTTTGTGGGAAATCCACACTACTCATGCAGTGGCAATTTTACCTGTGGAATTCGGATTTATAGTACAAAATAGTAAAATTCGGCTATTCACCCAGGCTCTTATCTGAAGAAATTTCCTCTTTCTGTATTATGCTAATGCCATTCGTTTTTTTTACTGCTGTTTTAAATCGGTGTTCCTGTTGTTTACTTGAATTATTGGTTTGTTACATCAGTGCTATTCTATCATAATTCTAAATTTATGTATGATTGATAGGTGTGTATAAATGTGTGTGTATACACTAGTTATTCATTTTCTGGCTGAAAAAATTGATTTCCTGACTCTTGGGAGACCTGGCCAGGAAGAATAATAGAGTGGTGATTTTTTTGTGTGCAGTTTTTGCCTCATATTCATACAACCTGTATTATTTCATAAAATTATTATGCAGAGAAAACCACATGGAGATTTCGGCCAAAGAAGAGTGAGGGTTTACACAAAAACCATTGTTTACAATGAATCGTGTAGTGGAGGTATTCCCAAAAGACTGTTTTTTCTGTGTGAAACATAACCTTACATAAAAATGAAGCTACTTTGCTTATTTTTCTGTGCAGAATAATTCCCAAGAGACTGGGAAATGTGGTAATTGGGTGAAAATTGTGCAGAAATATTTATTTTTCTCTGCCGAGAGAGACAACCTTTTCATTTTACATGGTTCTGTTTCTGAAGGTATACTTTGATGGTTCAACTTGTGTTTCACTTACCTTTTGTTGTCTGTTTATTTTGATGCTGGTAATTGATCGAAATAAAATACACTTATTTTTCTGTACTCAACGTATCACCAGCCTCACGGTAACATGTCAAGTCTACAGATTCAGAAATTGTCTCCCTTTACTTGCATGGCCGGATCACAGAATTGCACTAATGGATATATAGTGATGCTGGAGAAGCTATAATCCCCAGAACCAAAACATTGTGCAATAGGTTGTTCCAACTTTTGATGGTAATTTTGTTGTTAATGCCTGAATATTTCTGCTGAATCTTTTGGGAAGATTGGCAGTGTTTTTCCTCCACATATTGCATATAGCATCTGGGCTGTGAGGATACAGTCACGTATATGACAATGGTAGAATTTCCAAATCATGTTTTATTCAATACAACAGATTTTGCCATTCTTTCCACTTTAAAAAAATATAGAGCTATCTATATTATCTACAGTTATTTTCTATAAAGTCCTTGAGGACACTGTGAAAAAATAATGGGGCATACCTTTCTAAAATATCTGGTATAATTTAAAGGATTTGCTTTAGATACTATATGAATCCACACACATGACTGGAAAGTCATCCAACCTGATGTTTATCTAGAGATTTAAATATTCTCATCTTTTGTCCTCACATCTAAAGATGAGTTTCTGCAGTATTCTCTCAAGTGCAGCAAGAGAGAAAGATTTCTCCACAGTTTTAAAGAGCTATTCACACTCTGTGGAGTCTTTGGGGGAATTCTTCTTCTCAAAGAAAGACACAAAAAGCTTTCCCCACTAAATCAATGTGTTTCCTGTGCAAATCACATGGTTTCCTGAACCAGAAACACATTTCACACACACACACACACACACACGGTTTTATCAGAAAAGCCATTTTGTGTAAAAAGCAGTATGTGTTTATCACAGAACAATTCCTTTTAAGAGTTTTCAAAATTTAAAGAATCACCCATTTTTTATTCTTCTTTTGCAGAGGCATCCTTACTATTGGTTGAACATTTCTTATCCAGGAATTCAAAGGAGCTGATTTCTGCTGTTTGGGAAGTCACTACAAATCTTCTCCATGACATGTCAGGGCTGGCAAGGGGCATTGGCGGAGTGACTTGAGTGCAGAGGGATGGACTAAGCTTTACCTTCCAACCCCCGAAATAACAAGACAGGCAACAGTAATTGGATCAAATTTGAGCAACCTTTATTTAAAAGTTACCTATTTAAGTTTAACTTACTAAACTCAGGTGTCAAAGGAACAAAGTGTGGCCACGCCGAGGTAGCGTCCGCGAGCGGACGACCCTTCGGCTACCCTGGGAAACTCCCCTGAGTCCCATATAATACAAAACAGGGCAACCTCTCAAGGAAAACACAGGAAAACCTCTCTGAAAATATTTAACCGGACTTTCAAAATTTCTGGACCAATGGAATCCCCCTCACCCTTAAACTGCCATCCAGGTAAGTGTATTTGTGCACTGGCCCAACCAACTTTGAGGAGTGCATGAGTGAATATGGGTCTAGGATTACTCTAAACTATTTACACTGTCCTATTTATAAAACCAGAGTCCAAGAGGCATCCCAGCCAGCCCCTAATAACAGTATAGGGTAGGCAAAAAACCCTAGAACGCAGGGGGGGAAATCAATGACGGAGGAGAAGAAAGGACCTAAGGTGACCACTATACTGTCAACTGGGTCAACACCTCAAAGGGGAATGAAGCAGGAGGCTGCCCCTTTGTTTAATAAATGGCCTTGCAGGCAGCCTCTTTCTGGCTGATAATATGTGTGGTAATATGGCCTCAGAAGGTTCCATCCAGCCTGGGAACCAATCACCTCCCTTGGTTTTTTGTGGGAGGAGCAGCTAAACTATTTACACCTTTCCCCACCCACTGTGTAGCCAGGGAAAGGGCATTCTCCTAGGAAAAGACTGATAAGGGCATAGGAAGCGAGGAATGAGATCCGAATAGCAGCAGGGGGTTGGCCGAAACCACCATTAACATATTTTTTCCGCAGCTGTAGAGATCTGAGTAATAAAGCCAATTCCAAAGGACTTTTGTGAGTTGTCTACATTGCTAGCAAGATCCTGCAGATGCTGACATGAATCCTCAATAATCCCAAATTATCCTCAGTGGATGGTTGAGATAGTGGCACCTTTACTTTCTAATGGTTCAACATATGCCAACTTTGTTTCATGAACAAAGTTATTTCAAATATTGCATAAAATTACTTTCAGGTATTTGTAAAGCAATGCTGGCATTGCCCCTCCCCCCAATGTGCAACAAGAAGTTGCTGCTAACTATGAGAGAAATAGTTAGCAGCAACTGCCTGGTGAGATTAGGTGAGCCCCTTCTCTAGAGAGTTTCAAGAAGAATCTTAAGACCTGGCTCTTCTGCTGTGCCTTCGAAGATTAATCATATAATCTCATGCCACCATTCACCCTCAATATCTGCTTTGAGTGTACACCCTTCCCCCTTTATAAAATGTATTATTATTATTATTATTATTATTATTATACAAATGTCCTTTTTCTACTCCTCTTTGAAAGAATTTTCTCCCTCTCACAAATAATTTGCTCCACAGCTATCTCACCCCCCCTGTTTTTATCTTTCTATTTTAATCTGTACAAGTGGCCCACTCATTGTCCTGTGTCATAAATGGTTTTATTTTACTGTAATTTTACATTGATTGTAGTATCTTATAGTTTATGTTCTATGTAATTGATTATGTTGTTTTTGATTGATTTTGTTGTGTTGTTGTGTTGATGGGCTTGGCCTCATGTAAGCCGCCCCGAGTTCCCGTTGGGGAGATGGTGGCGGGGTACAAATAAAGTTTATTATTATTTATTATTATTATTTAAATAAAGTTGAACACTGAAAGCCATCCACTGCATGGCTATCAGCCTCTTCTCAGCAGACTCAAATCAAAGAAAAACTTCATGAGAACCACTACTCCTCTTCATGTTCTCCTATCAACAGCAATCCCTCTGGGAAATCCCAAATGGGTGCACCCCACAAGGGTCTCCCCCAGGAGCAAACTAAGAATAGGCAACTTGGAAGTCCATGAACAGACTCAGAAGTGGAGTGGGCAGATCAAAAGACAATCTGGCAAAATGGCACTACCTAGAAGAATCCTCCACGTTGTGCAACTGTGGAGCGGAACACACAACTCCACAAATGTATACTTGTCCACAATGCCCTGCCTCATGCACACAGGAAGAATTATTTAAAGCTACAGACAATGTGGTTGCCTGTTTTTGGTCAAAAATTATTTAGCCACTTGTATTCCCTCTATTTTTTCAGTTGTATAGCTATTGTATAGCTATTTATGCAATGCTTTTGACATGAAATAAATAAATAAATAAATAAATAAAGCTATTTGGAAAAGGAGCATATGAAGCCTACATTATTTTCATGTTTAGACTTGGGTTCTAAATCCATTTTCATGTTTAGACTTGGGTTCATGTTTAGACTTGGGTTCTAAATCCAAGGTAACTGATTGTGTACATATATGCAAATATAGATATTTCAAAATGCAAAATATGTCTGACTCTATGTATTTCAGACAAGGAATACTCCAGAAAGCAATTTTTTAATTCATCTGGGAAGCAACTAGTAAATGTAATTTTTGTCCATCATCCTAAATTCTATTGCCCTGACTAGAGTGGAGCCTTTAATTAGAGATATCCCTATATTGATTCATCATTGAGGAATTTGATTCAATGGTTTTATTTTTATTGGGATTAACCAATAGGATTCTACACCTTATATTTTATATTTTCAATTGGGACCAAAACAAAGATTATAGAAAAGTTGTGGCCTTAATCTACCAAGCTATTTTGGATGCCTCCCAAATAATTCGTATTTCTTCACTTTTTGCTCTATAATTATAGAATCATAGAATTGGATGAGAATACAATGGAAGGGAAATCTGGTCCAATCCATTTTACCATGCAGCAATACAGAATCAAAGCACCCCGAACCAATAGTCATCTAGTCTAATTTATTGTACAATTTTTGACCAGGTAATGCTAAACGCGAGTTGACATTCCCATACCTTTTCTTGAATGTATGGGTTTGCTCCATTCATCTAGGCTTTCTAAAAATGCTGGTTTCATTTTTGTTGAATTTAAGGGTTTAAAGCACTCCCAGTCAATGTTTGTTTCATTCAACTAATAAATGAAAATTTCAATACCAGGTGTGGAGAATTCGCCGCTTACAGCTAGCGTCTTCATTTGAGGATATCTTTTTACAATCAAACTGCCACCATAAGAATCTTAGCCACCCGATGTGAGGGGTTTATTTTGAGGCTTGTGTTTTGAAATGATGTCACAGAGAGATTTGTAAGGAGGAACTTCAACAATTTATTTTTAACAACAGCATGGAGGTTTCAAAGTGTTCAGAGCTTAGGTGGTTACAGTAACTTCAGATGAGGTACAGATCTTAATGTTACAAAGTTCCTAAATACAATGCTTGACTGAGTTTTTTTTCAATCTCTGGCTTGACAATACTATAGATACTCTGCCTCAATAGGCTTCCTATCTATATATTAGGTTAGCTTACCAGCCTAACCTATAAACAACGGTTCCTATAGGCTCTCTAAGCTTATCTGCTTTTCTGCAGTAACTAAAACCAGCCCTTTCTATTTCCCTCAGAAAAGACTACAGCAACTCTTCAAATTGCTACCAGCTAGTCTAACCGCACCTGACTAACTGAGTAAATTCAAACTTGCACCTGCTAAAGCCAGTGTTAGGCTCCGCCTCCTGTTGTCATCGCAACCGAACATCTCAGAGGCTGTGCACTTTAATATTCCCCATTAACCCTTTGTATTCTGTTTAGCATATAACCATCTAATACAATACAAATGTAATAATACAAACCACACATTTAACCATAAAATAAATACAAAACTCTCAATACATATAGTGACTTCAGTACACCAGGCCATGCAGTACCAGTACCCTGGGAATAAATAAGATGGATACAGTTGTTTACTTAGAAATACTGAAATAGATGTTCATGAGGGCTGTAGAATCAAATGTTAGAACTGGAAGAAGAAGCAACTTTGCAAGCAAGGATAATTGATCAATTGATACATTGTCAATGAATGTTTTTTTTTATATTTAGAGTGTTACGCCTTGTGTCTGGAGTTTAATTGCTGCTTGTAAACCCCTTTGCATAGTAAATGTGTATTGATTGCTTCTCCTTAAGAACCTGATGTCTCTCTGTCTGGACAAAACAGTTCCTGTCTGATAAAATATCTGAGTCACAGAGCAATGTTAAAGCGTGGAGAAAGGCAATGAATCCACTTTAAATCTGATTTCTGCCTCCTGCAGAATTCTGGGGTTTGTAGTTTTGTAAGGCTGTTAAAGGCTCTTCCCTAAACTACAAACCCCAGAATTCTGCAGGAAGCAGCAACCAGATTTAAAGTGGATTCATTCTCTAGTGCAGGGGTAGGGAACCTATGGCTCGGGAGCCACATGTGGCTCTTTTCATTATTGTATCTGGCTCTCCAGGCCTCTGTTTCCCAGCATGTAGTGGGGAGGAGTGACACAAATGCGTCACGACTGTCGCTTGCGCTTCTCCATCGTTGCCTCTTCCTCATCCCCCGCTGCTCTCGGGGCCCTCTTCCTTCCTTTCTTTCTCCCCTTCACCCTCTCCTTCTCCTTCTCTTCTTCCTTTTCTCTCCCTCTCTCCCCTTCCTTCTTTCCTCCATTCTCCCTCTTCCTTCCTTCCTCTTCCTTCCTCTTCTTTCTCCCCTTCACCCTTTTCTTCTCTCCTTCCTTTTCCCCCATTCTCCCTCCCTCCCTCCCTCTTCCTTCCTTCCTTCCCTCCTCTTCTATTCTTTCCCCCAAGACTTCCTTTCCTTCTCCTTCCTTTCTTTTCACTTCCCTCTCTCTCCTCTTCTTTCTTTTCTTCTTTTCCCTTCATTATTTTACTTTTTCCTCACTCCCTTTCCTTTCTTTTCCCCACCCTTTCCTTTCCTCCCTTCCCATTCCCTTCTTTCTTTTCCCCTCCTTGTCTCACTCCTGCTTTTCTTTTCTTCCTTTTCCATAGTTCGTTCTTCTTTTCTTTCTTCCTCTCCCCCTCCCTCCTTTATTTCCTCTATCTTTCTTTCTTTCCCCCTTCCTTCCATCTTCTCTTCCTTCCCAGAGTCCTGAGCATGCCTTTTGCAGACCCAGGTCTGAAGTGTCTCGTCATTCTGCCGGGGGAATCCTTTTCTCATAGTATGTACGTATATATTCACATTTAGTTGAATTCAGTCTTAAAATATATTTTATATATTATATGGCTCTCACTGAAATAAATTTCCAAATATTTTGCTTTCATGTCTGAGTCAAAAAGGTTCCCAACCCCTGCTCTAGTGTGATGAGGACCTCAAAATAAGCAAAAACTCCTTCTTTGGAGGACAGCAGATGGCATTAGGAACACTGTCTATAGCAGGGATGGGGAAAGTTACTATGTTCCCAAAGTTGTTAAACTCCAACATCAATCTTCCTCAACTAGTTCCTCAGGAGAAAGATGATGGGATGTGTACTCAACAACAGGTTCATTGATTCCCCACCTCTGCTCTAGGAAACATATAAACTGGGAGGAGCTATGCAGAAGTGATGGTCTTGAATCCTACTGTTAGTCCCTACTTTATTTATGTACAGTATGTGTGTTCTTTACGTTGCCTGACAACATGAATTTCAATGGGCCGACTTACCTGACTATTAGTGATGTCTACTGGTGGTCTCTCATTCAAGCAGTAATCAATTTGGATAATATTTCATGTCCAAAATCAGATTAGATGAGATGTGTCCAGATTGCTATAGTGGTTTTACTGCATTGGTAGGTGTAATTCCTCTCTGTTGGCACCCCCTTGTTGTGGGGGAGAGGCTTGCGTACCCTAATGAAGTTGTGAGCTATGCTGGCAGAGGCAAAATAGCCACCGGTAGGGCCTCCCATGCCAGACAGGTCACAACCGAAGGGTCTGACAAAGAGCGTCAATGGGCAGGATGGGCTCTCTAGCCTTTTGGCAACCATCCTAGGAGAAGGAAAAATCTGATTTCAGATGGTGCTCGTCTAACCCTGTAAGGTCAACCATCTAAGAGAAGGAAACTCAAACCAAACATACGACCTGAGGATCTCGCTGTTACCGTCCCAGCTTGCTAGGCCCCAGCAGATGAACCTTTGGTTTAAAGGGTGAGGCTAGTTCTGTGCTCCACCAGAAAAATCCATTGCACAGGTTCGAAGGACACATCCAACCTCCGATCATCAACGCGCTTGTAGAAAGCATGGGATGAGTCCTTCCTGAATCTTTGTCCGTGAAGAAAAGCCAAGAAAGGTATAATAATAGGCTAAAATGTTTAACCTATCAAACAGTATAACTTGCGACTGTGGAGCAGAAAAAACAACTCTGTATCTGTATGCTTGTCCACACTGTCCTGCCTCATGTACAGAGGAAGAATTGTTTAAAGCTACAGACAACGTAGCCACTGTTGCCTGTTTTTGGTCAAAAAATATTTAGCCACTTCTGCTCTTTTTATTTTTACCTTCCAACCCCCGAAATAACCAGACAGACAACAGTAATTGGATTAAATAAGGGCAACTTTTATTTATTTTAAAGTTACAGATTTAAGTTTAACCTCACTAAACTCAGGTGTCAAGGGAACAAGGTGTGGCTAAGCCGAGGTATCATCCGCGAGCGAACGACCCCTCGGCAACACTGGGAAACTCTCCTGAGTCCCCAACAACACAAAAATGGGCAACCTCTCAAGGAAAACACAATAAAACCTCTCTGGAAATACTTACCCAGCTCTCAAAATTTCTGGACCAATGGTATCCCCCTCAGCCTGAAACAGACGTCCACCTGAGTGTATTTGTGCACTGGCCCAACCAACTTTGAAGAGTGCATGAGTGAATAAGGGTCTATGGATTACCCTAAACTATTTACGCTGTCCTATTTATAGAACCGCCATCCCAGAAAGTCCCAGTAACAGTACAGGGTAGGCACCCCCCCTATTTTTTATTATTTTTTACGTAGAAGGGGAAAAAAATCCTACCCGGCCCCTAAGGCGACCACTATACTGTACCCGGGCGGGAGTGGTGGGTCAACACCTCAAACAGGAATGGAGCAGGAGGCTGCCCCAAAATAGGCAGCCTCTGCCCCCTCCCAGAAGATTCCCAAGGAACCAATAGTCTCCCTTCGTGCGAGGAGGTAACAGCCTTTCCCCGCCCACTGCGTAGGCAGGAAAAGGGCATTATCAGTTTTAGACTTCTTTATGCAATGCTTTTGATACAAAATAAATAAATACATAAATACTAGGTTTCAAAATAAAATTCTCTAAATGATGACTCATTGTTGAGATTTGGACTCATTGGAGCTTTCATTTAGCAAAGGACAAAGACTCTATTTCTGCTATTACAGAAAGTGCCTGCCATTATAAAAAGGCAGCCTATGTCCTCTTCTCCTCTTTGTTCATTAATATCTAGAACTGCAAGCTCACATCTAAACCAGTGTGTTCCTTGTTTTACTGCACCAGCTGCCACGCCAGTGGGTGGGAGAATTCTTTTATTCCATATTTTGAGTTAAAAACAATATTACAGAGACAGAAAAGTGTGAGATCATTGGTTTTGTCTTGGTGATGTAATGAACATACAATTTATCTTAGTTTGACCTTTGAAGGAGCTAATAAGGTAAAAAAATGTGTTGTGGTCAGCTGTAAAACCCTCCTTGTTCCACTTTCCTTCACCCCCTTGTGATGTAATAAGAAATTCATTGCAGATTTGATAAATATGAACTTAATATGATGTATTGGAATGAATGGAAGAATGGAAGGATGTATGGTTGGGGTTATTAATTTTGGACGCACCAGTATAATATTAAGGCCTGCAATAACTAACTACCTGCTTTCTGGACTGTGATAAAAACCTGCTAATAAGAAGTGAAAAGTAAACGCCGATAAGAACTGTGACAATGCTTCTTTCAAGTTAAGGAAATGTTTGCAACATTCCTTATGTTAAGAAGGAAGTCAACACAAGCCTTGTGTTTGTCAACACCAATAAAGAAGAGTCAACATCTGGCCAGGAAACTGAGATGAAGCCAGGATGGAAGACATCTATCATTAATTTACAACTTTGGGACTACATCAGCAGAATATTCCTATAAAAGACTCAATCCAATATTTATTTATTTATTATTTACTTCATTTATATTCCGCTCTTCTCACCCCGAAGGGGACTCAGAGCGGATTACAGGTACAGATACTTAGCAGACAATCCCTGCCATTTTCCACATACACAGTACACACTGTACACAGTACACACAGTACACACATATAAACGAACAGAGGCAAACTCTGGCCACCGGGGGAGCTGACACACTCCTCATCTTCTCAGCGTCCTTTGTTGTTCCTTCCACATTCCTTAGCGTTTCCTGGAGTTCTTTTAATGGCCTCATAATTCAGTCAAAATTTGCCTCCCCACATAATGTGGTACCTTCATCACCTACTTGACAGATGCAACTGTCTTTCGGGCTGCAAAGGTTGACAGCAGGCTACACTTAAGGTCGATCACCTGCCTCGACCCGGGCAGGCCTCAAACTCACGACTTATTGGTCAGAGAGATCTTATGCAGCTGACACTTAGACAGAGACACTGTTCATCTGCTATACTCTGCTCCATGGGAAGGAGAGAGATAGTGTATCTATGGAGAGTGTCAGATATGCTATGGGAAAGCATGATTCTGGTAACTTTGGTGCTTCTTTCTCAAGGGAAAAGGAAGAAGTGCATTTTTGAGTCTTGGATTTTGTGCAGGGAGTCACGTTCTGCCGTATGGAAAACAGAGATCTGATCCGTGGCATTGTGCTTGGGGAAAGGATGCATTTTGGCGTTTTGAAGTTTTGGCATTATGGAAGTTATGGAACTATGCGTTGGCAGGCTGCAGGAAAGCAGGATCTGGCCTAACAGGCGTGCTTCTCCAAGGAGGGAGAAAATTATATGGAAATATTTGAATGCCTGAGGATGAATGCATGCACATATGGTGTGAATGTTGAGTGAAAATGTAATTCCTCTTTGTTTGTTTGTTAGCCATGTAATTGTAAAGCCAATGTAGTTGCATAGAATCTGCATGTCTGTATGCCCAATGTCATTCTACGTCTAAATGTTTTTCTGTAATCTGATCTACTCTCTCATGCTGGAAATTGCAATAAAAAGAACCTATGCTTTAAAGTTATTGAAAAGTCATTCATGACAAATTGGTATCAGAAGTGGGATATTATTTTCCAGTTTGGGAAGGTTATTCATAACAGTGACATCAGGAGAGGAGCAAGCTAACCATAGAAGACTATTGTTTCTGTGATCCCTTTTTAGCTTTCTTTCACCATTCCACTATCCCATGTAGTATAATAGATTGAAATATTTGCCAAAGACATGGAAGCCTATAACCTCCATGGCCTTCGTTCAGCTCCCAACCACATCCCATTCCTGGCCAGATCAGCTAAAAGTTGAGGGGGAGGCATTAAACCCTCAAGGGGCCTCTTTGAAAACTTCACAGTTATTATTTATTATTTTCTTTATTATTCCAACTTATATACTGCCACTCCCCGAGGGCTCGGAGCAGTTTACAGTGCGAACAAGAACAATATACATAAAAACCAAATTAAAACAAAATCCTGTATAGGTGGTATCTTACACCATACAGTATAGCCAAATTTAGTAATAAGATTAGTAATAAATGTTGGAGGTGCCACAAAGAGATTGGGTATTTTCTACACATGTGGTGGGGTTGCAAAAAGATTTAAAAATTCTGGGTAAAAGTGTATGGAGGAATTAAGAAAGTTTTGGGAATGGAATTCCCTTTTAAAGCCAGATATATGTTGCTGGGTTTATTTGATTTTGAAATAGGAAAAAATGAAGAAATTTTTTTTTGTTTACTGCATCACTGCAGCACGGATGGTGATAGCCAGACGCTGGAAGGAGGACACCCCCCCGAATGTAGATGACTGGATCCTTAAGCTGTTAGAAGTGATGAACATGGACTGTTTGACAAAAGCAATGTCGCACCAGATGATTGCCACGGACTGGTCTTCGTTTATAGATTATGTGAAAGGACTTAAAGACATTGAAGGATATATAAATGTCAATATATGTAAATAATCGAACTGCTGCGGTTGGATGTGTAAATTAAGAGATTGGGGTATCGAGCGGAATCATCTAAGAATCATTAGATAACGGGGTGGGAAGATGGTTATGGAAGTTGATATTTGTATAGTATGCTCCTTGTAGGGCGGGATGATGGTGGGTGGGGGTGGGGAGGGAAGGGGGAGGGTTGGTAGAGGTGGTGGTGTGTTTGTTTGTTTTTAATTTTGTTGGAAACTCAATAAAAACCTTTTAAAAAAACCAAATTAAAACAAAGATAAATCACAAATCAACAGGATTCGAATGCCTGCTGGAATAAGAATGTTTTGCGTGCCCTCCGAAAGGAAGGTAAGCTTCGCAGAACTCGGGCTTCTGCCGGCAAGGCGTTCCATAGGTATGGAGTGCCACACCCCAACATGGTCCCCAACCTGTTTCTTTGGTCAAGCCAGACCACAGCCATGTTAATTAATTGAGGCCTCCTAGGCCAAAAGACAAACTGCAGCCAGGCAGTGTTTGCAAAAATTCCTAGGTCATTCCTTGTTCAAGGCTAAGTAAAGCTCATCTCCCTCTCGGCCCGATAAGCGGAGATGGTATGACTCTTTCTCCTTCCCAGGTGCCTCTGCTAATTGGAGCCGCATACCATTCTCATGTGAAAGGCCTGAAGAGGCCAGCTGGGATATGTTTTGAGAACTGATGTTCGACGCAGTCACGTCGAACAGATCAAAGCCCTAGGACCTATATAGGGTCGGCCTCAGAGACAATGGGTATCTTTCATCAACTTTGCATTCTCCAAGCCAAGATTCACCGAACCTGGTCCGGTCACCGGGCCTGTCAAGAACTTTGTTGCCAAGAATTTTGTTTGCTAAAGCTTTGAACCAAGTATTTGCCTTTCCTGGATTAAGCCCGTTTGGGGCAAGAAGATTCTCTTTGCTTTGTTCCTACATATACTGTACCAAAGGACTATAATCTTGCTTCCTGCCTCCATGAACTATTGCTGCTATCTATTGATGCTTTAAACATCTTTAGACTATAATCCTAGTCTCTTTACTATATATTATATTCTAAATAAAGCTTTGAAATGTGGCCAGTGTCAAGCGGATTACTGAGGGGTCTTCCAGGTCCTTGGGGTGCAACATGGAGCCACAATCATGAAGGCTCTGCGCCTGGTGGCCACCAGATGGAAGGTCTTAAAGTTGGGAACTTCAAGCAAGTTTTGGTCTTCCAAATGAAGTGATCTCTGGGGTTGGTAGGGGTTGAGGCGGTCCCTCAGGTATGCCGGCCCTGGACCATATAAGGCTTCAAAGGTGAGAACCAACACTTTGAAGGTAATCCGGTGCTCAATCGGCAGCCAGTGCAACTGCTGCAGAATTGGAGTAATATGACATCTCGTCGGCTCCCCAGCGAGAAGTCGGGCAGCAACATTTTGCACGAGCTTAAACTTCCAGATCACTGACAGAGGTAGGTCAATGTAGAGGGCGTTACAGTAGTCTAATCTTGAGATGACCATAGCCTGGATAACTGTAGCCAGGTCATTCCAAGACAAGTAGGGAGCCAGTCGTCTAGCCTGAAGATAATTGGCAGTGATAAGGAAATTATAAACTTCTCCTTTTGTGGGAGGGAATCATTTAAAAATCCAGTCCTTCTTGTTGAGGATTATGGCCCTTAACTGTGACTCAGTAATGCACTGCTGACCCAATATCCAACATTCTGGAAATGCTCAACTGTACTTGAAGCTTTGATGTAAGGACAGAAGTAATCTGAATGAAACTTTGAATTCACCAAAGTGAATGAAAGTTGAAAGACCTGTGATGATGGTGAAGTCATTATTGATTTTGGGAGCAGAAGGACATTGCCCTCTGTGCCTTCAACTCCAAGAACACTCTTGTTCTCGATTACTATCCCCGGCCATCTAATTACTTTTGCTTTATTTTAAAAATGAACACGCTAATGACAGATTTCTTCTAGCCGGCAATACCCTCTGGCTTGTTACATTGTGCTAACTGTTGGAATTACAAGACGAGCTGAAGGAGGTGCCCCTCTTTTCTTAAAATTGACACTGCATCCCTTCGGCTGCTGATAAATAAAGAAAAGTGAATTGGCATCGATCCGCCCCACAGTTGGAACGGCAGGAATGAAATCTGCTTGAAGCTACAAATCAATACAACATTTCTAACTGAGACTATAATATTAAAATCTATGGAGAAAAAAAGTACAGGGTGGTATGTTACAGGAACCCTCCTTGTTTCAAAGGCAGCTGCAAGACCGTAATTTCCCAGCTACAACACGATATATTTTTCAGTGTAATGTATGGAGAAACAGAGTTGAAAAAACCCACCCTGAATGCTACCTGAACCAGAGCTGGTCCTACCATTAGGCAGAGTAAGGTGATACCTGTTCTGAGATGGAACAGATTTCAAATCCAGAGGTTTCCAAGACTTCATTGGGAATAAAAAAACCCATCACACATCATGGCTACAAGATCGGCTTTATTGGCAGTCAATCAAGCAGCAGGTGGTCTACAGCAGAGATAAAGCAACACTGTCCTTTAGCTCATGGACTCCATCATCCACTCATCACAAGTGGTAGAGCAGACCACTTGTATCTAATTCTACCAAGACTATCCCATGACCAGTTCCTCAAGGCTGATTGATAGGGTGCCAATCCTGGGTGAGGGTGATGGAAGGTGGACTCCCAAGGTTTATATAAGGGAATCCAATTGTGCAGGCATGACACATCTTCCATCCTTTTTGCTATCAGACCTGAACAAGAGGTAGCAGGAAAGTTGACACCTTGGTCCATTCCAGATGCCAGTTCATTCCCAGCCTTAAATTGTCCAGCTAACAGGATACTGTCTAATTGATATGGATGATTTGAGACTGTTTTAAACAGTTGATTTTGACATGGGATAATTTATTTTAGTATTTATGTTTGTTTATAGTTTATGTATGTTTTGGCATTGCATGTTTGTTGTATATATGTTGTGCTCCACTATGAGTTTCCTTCAGAGTAAGAAGGGCAGAATATAAATGTTTCAAATCAGGGCTGCCCAGGAAGTCGATCGCGATAGACCAGTCGATCCCGGGACCAAAGGAGGTCAATCCCAGCTGGATGGGGCGCTTCTCAGAGGGGGGCAGAGCCAGGCCACACCAACCCCCGCCCCCTCCCAGGCTTTGGCACTCCCAGCAGCTTCTCCAGGCTTGAGGATGGCAGTACCAAGCCAGCCTTATGCTAGCTATGTCACCACTGGCTTGGCATTGCCATCCTCAAGCCTGGAGAAGATGTTGGGAGCTCCAAAGCCAGAGGGGAGGGGGCAGGGCTTGGTGCGGCCTGGCTCTACCACCCCCCTTGGTTTCCGCTCTACCAGCAGATTCTCCAGGCTTGAGGATGGCAATGCCAAGCCAGTGGTGGTATAGTTAGCACAAGGCTGGCTTGGCACTGCCATCCTCAAGCCTGGAGAAGCTGCTGGTAGAGCAGAAGCCAGGGGACGGAGCCAGGCCGCGCCAAGCCCCGCCACTGCCCCCTCCCCTCTCCAGCCTAGAAAAGGTAGGTAGATCTTTCTGACTTGGTTTTATTATTGCGTGCTGAAAAGTGTGGGCACCCCTGTTTTAAATAAATAAATAAATAAATAACAGCGCTTACTAAAATACATTGATCTTTGTTTTGTCATTGGATAGTTTTCACATTTGGAAATGATGCTTGACAAGGACTCTAATAACTTCAATATGTGAGGCCGCTCTGAGTCCCCCTTGGTTGAGAAGGGAGTGGTACAAATGTAGTAAATAAATAAAATAATAATAAAGCCCATTTTCCTGGTGGCAGAGATCTTCTCCTTCCATGCCTTCAGGATCAGATGCTCAGAAGTGGGAGCAACATTTTTCAGGAGAGAACTATGTGCCATGTACGTAGGTAACAATATTCTCAAGCTTTCTCGTGTTTGGTGATAAAGAGTGTCTCAACACATTGAAGTGCCTCACTGAAAAATCTGTCAGTCTCCATGATATATTTTTTGACATGTACAAAAGTGAAAGAAACACCTTTCTTCTTTTTCGCTCAGTAGCAGCCATAGCAATGGCAAACCACACTGGGTTGTGTGTGTGTGTGTGGGGGGGGGGGGGGATATCACATGAAAATACCAGAAAGCCCTGATTAAATTTTCACAGGGTGAATCCCATAATGTGAAAGATTATCAAAATATGTGCCAAATTTCTTCTAATCTTACCCAACTGGAAGAGATGAATTGTAACTTGTTTTTAAAGGGTTTTTTTTTTAAATTAAAAAGACCAGTTTTCCCGCTCTTCCCAGTGGCAATATTGCCCAACCCTGACTTTTGGATGGATTGTTGGGTGACATTTTGGAGCATTTTGTGCAGTCCTGGGTGATTTGGGAATCCCGAAGGTTACAAAAATGGTTATGGAAGGGAGGTGCATGATGCTCATAGCATACAGTCTCCCAACTCCTGATTTCGATTCCTGGGTGCTTTAATACAGTGTTTCCCAACCAGTGTGTCGTGGCACACTAGTGTGCCGTGAGTGATCATCAGGTGTGCCATGGGAAATTTGCACTCCCCCCCCTCCTAGCAGCCCCCTCAAAGATTTCCAAGAAACAAATTGAGCCTCTCCACTTGGAAATGTTTTTTTTTACTATTTCACTGGATTTTTGAGAGCCCCCCCCAGGAACTGTTTATAACAGCTTCATGACATCCATAGTTAACTGGAAGCAAGTTTCACTCAGGGTCTGGAAATTTCACAAGGGTCTGGAGAACAAGTCCTATGAGGAGCTGGGCATGTTTAGCCTGAAGAAAACTGGGCATGTTTAGCCTGAATGTTGAAGAGAAGGGCTGAGAGAAGAAATACATTTAGCCATGTATAAATATGTGTTAGAGGAAGTCATATATATGTTGTGCCCCAGGATTCAAATGTAAAAACAGGCTCAAAAAAGGTTTCACACTGAGTGTATAAATACATTTAAAAACATCATTAACTATATGTATTACTGTGTTCCAGACAGTGTCATTTTTGTGTCATTTTGGTTGGTGGTGTGCCCCAGGATTTTGTAAATGTAAAAAATGGGCTGCAGCTCAAAAAAGGTTGAAAAACACTGCTTTAATAGGAAGGAGAAAGATGTGAGAATTCATTTCATGGAGGTGCAAAACCTGGGCTAAAGAAGGTAAACTCTCTCAGCTAGTTGAGCTGATCTGATCACACAACAAAGGTTTAGAAATAGCCAAGTTCATAGAAAACACATGTTCAAAGTTCTGCTTTTCTCCCAAGCCGAAGCCTTGAAATCTTTGTTCATTCATTATTAAAATACAAACAGCCTTACTTTCTGTTCCTATTGGGATTCCACTCCCTAAAGGCATCTAACAACCATCAAAATGAAACAAACACCAATATAAATGTTATCAAAGCATTATAAAAAACATTAAAACTAAGAACCGTAACATAATATTTAGAACAAGAGCAAGCAGAATCAGACTTAGTATTATTTCATGGTGTATTATTCAGTTGGGCTCTGTTATTTTATTGTATTACATAGTTTCTATTCCATATGTTTGCAGTTACTATCCTTGAGATATCATTGGAGTTATGAAATTAATCTGGAATATGAGAAGTACATAAGTGAGTAGTATATTATAAACATTGGTATTATGATCCTTCAAATAATTTCTTATGGCAATTCTAATGAAAACCTGTCAGGGTTTTCTTGGCACAAGTTGTTAATATAGGCTTGTTACTGTCTTCCAACAACAACAACAACAACAACAACAACAACAACGGATTCAGATGATTCATTGGAACTTGTGTCACAAAAACCATCTGCCTGTGACAAAGAACTGATGGGATCACAAGCCTGAAAAAGTTACAGAAAATGAACATGCCCAACTACTCTGGGACTTCCAAATTCAGACTGACAGAGTTTTGGAGCATAATACTCCTGACCTCACGATCTTGTTAAAAAACCAAGTATGGATCATTGATGTTGTAATACCAGGTGACAGCAGGATTGAAGAGAAACAACTGGAAAAGCTGACACGATATGAGGATTAAAAAATTGAACTGCAAAGACTCTGGCACAAGCCAATAAAGGTGGTCCCAGTGGTGATCGGCACACTGGGTGCAGTGCCCACAGACCTTGGCCAGCACTTAAAAACAATCTACACTGATAATGTAGACAAACTGCACTACAAAAACAATCCTACCATTTCTACTGTTTCTTTCATGTCTTTTGTGTCTTCTGTTTCTTGCACTACAAAAACAATCCTACCATTTCTACTGTTTCTTTCATGTCTTTTGTGTCTTCTGTTTCTTCGGGAGTACGAAATGGGAAGCCCCCTCCACACACGAAAATCTGCTTGGCACAAAAGCCTGCTTTTGTCTGCAGCTGAACTTGCCTCCTTGCCTTGGAAAGAGAGTGCACATGTGGCGGTGAGTGTAGGCAGGCCCGGAGCATGCCAAGGAAAGTGCATGTGTGGTGTGGTGTGCATAGAGTAAACAGGAGTAAGCTGTAGGGAATGCAGCAAAACTCAACAAAGTAGGACAAGCAAACAATGTATAGACTATATCTTATTTCAATGTATTAAACAAGTTGGCATATAGTACCCAAACTTCAATGCCAAACACAGTCATGAAAGTGTCTTACATAAATATCAAAGTCCACACTATTTATATACAAGATATCAAAGTCACAAAGTCTGCTGGGATCACGGTACCTGTGGAGTAATCGGTAGAAAGGTAAGTCCTAAATGGTCCAATTAGCGTAATCCAACTAGAAGGTTGAGATGATGTGCCACCCCAAATCCATAGTGGGGGTTACTCCTGTGGTACAGCCTGCAGCAGTTGTGATGAAACTGTGGTCCGTATCCTGGGAAGATGCCAAAGGATGCCAGACCCGACCGCAACGGTTGAACAGCAAGGCCTGATCTGTTTCGCCCAGAAGTGGGCTTTTTCAAGCGGATATATATACAGCAAGATGCTACGCATCACAGATATACTTAATTCTGTAATAATAACGACATAATTAATGTATGTCCAATTCCTACAGCTATGGTGCCGAAAATATACAGTACATATCCAGGTATACATACATAGTCATGGCCTATGGCTAGTACAATAAACCATTCATTCATTCATTCATTCATTCATTCACAACCCTAGTTAATATGGGACTCGAACTCAAATTCTATTTTTCAAAGAAAGAGGAAAATTACAAAAAAAAATCCCAAAAAACCCAGACAGAGCCATTCCTCCCTAGTCTAATTGCTGAGCTGTGGCACTTAGACATGTCTATATCCTCCACTTCTGTGTGCTATTTCTGTTTTCAAAAAAGTGTGAGTTTTTATTTAAATAAAATTGTAGATGCATTTGATCTGAAAATAAGCATAATAAATGCACTCTTTAACTGTGGACACTAGCAACTGAATGGCAGTTTTCCAGAAACTATTTTTTGCTGCCATGGGTAAAAATACAAAACCTAAACTCTTCTGCTGAGCAATGCTTTGCTTCTGGACCTAGACTGATGTACTTTTACTTTTCCATTCTTAAAGATGGCACAAAACAATTGTCACATACCTGGCCCTGTGTAGGATAATGATAGCCAAAGGGCAGAAAGTTGCACACAAGAAATAAGGTCAGCCCATCCACCTTTTCCTAACAGTAAATGTCTTTATTTATGGTCCAATTCCTCCTTGCGACAGCATTTTTATGGTGAAGATTTTACAGCATTAGATTCTTTTTTCTGCTGCAAAATGTTTCACTAACTTTCAACTTGATCACTTTCTGTGTATACCCCAAAGCAGTGGTTCTCAACCTGTGGGTCCCCAAGTGTTTTGGCTTACAACTCCCAGAAATCCCAGCCAGTTTATCAGCAGTTAGGATTTCTGGGAGTTGAAGGCCAACACTTCTGGCGACCCATAGGTTGAGAATCACTGTCCCAAAGGCATCAGATCCCATCTGATCTTAAATGTTAAGCAGGATCAGCCCCGGACAATTCTTGGATAGGAAGCCACCAACCAGGCATGTAGCCAGGGGGGGGGCTAAGGGGGCTTCAGCCCCCGAAATTCTCAGGGTGGTCCGCGAAAAGGCCTTACTGGTACATTATTTAAACTGTTATGTTTATTCATATCATGATCTGATCACCATGCTCATTATATCCCACATTAATGGGGTTATTGGGATAACAATACAAAAGATTTGCTAGGGTAGACCCTCTTCCACCCAGTCTCAGCCCCGAACCAAACTCAGCCCCCTCCGAAACAACATCCTGGCTACGGCCCTGCCACCAACTAATAGCAAGTGTTGTAGGCTATATTTCAGCAGAAGAAACAGGCAAAATCGCCTCTCAGTATCCTTGTCTTAGAAAACCCGAGGGATCCATGGGCAGGGGCGGTCCGACAGGTAGGCCAAGGAAGTGGCCGCATGGGGCACCATCTGGCAAGGGGCGAATTCCCCTGCCCGCGGGCGCCGGCACCAGACAGCGTCCTGGCCCTGCCGGTGTTCCTCAGGCAGCGCCGCGGCTGCCTGCTTTTGGGCCCTGGCCTTGTGCGCTCCGACGCCGCTTCTGGGCATGCGCGGAGGTTTTTGCGCAGGTGCAGTTGCCCCGGAGCTAAAGTTGAGCGCAGGAGTAACTGCGCATGTGCAAAAACCTCTGCGCATGCCCAGTAGCTCCTGTGCGCAGAAGCCTGTAAGCAAAGCACTCCGCCCTGCCGCTGAATACAGTGACCCAATTGGGCAGGCAGGGGGCGGAGCCAAAGGGAGAGGAAGTGGAGCCAAAGGGGTATTGGCGACGTATTGCCTCCTGACAGCCGCCACTGGAAGTAGCCGCCGCGCGCTGAGGCGAACTCCCTCGCCAGGCCCAATCACTTCTGAACCCTACCACACCCGCCCACCTCCCCGCGTGCTGACTGGGAGCATCAAGGAGAGACAGGTGCAACTGCAGGCAAATAGTAACATATAATCTTTTATTTTACTTTATTTTGGGTTATTTGAGTTTTATAGGAGTAATGAAAATATTTAGTAGAGGATAATTTTATTTATTATTTTATAATAATAATATAATAGAATGTTGTATTATATTATAATGTCAATATATTATAATATAATTATATTGTAATGTAGTATAATATAATTATGATATAATATAGTATGAGTATGTACTATAATATATTGCATATACATTGATACAATATAATACTACTAATGGTATTGTGATATTATAATTGTATATTTGTTTTACATGGGGGGACCAAAATAATGTTGGGGGGGCACCAAATTAATGTTCGCTTACCATATAAAATTACCTTAGACCGCCCCTGTCCATAGGGTCTGGTGACTGAAGGCAAAAATATAGTGATTTGGCTCCAACCATGTAACAAGAGGTTTGTTCTTGAAGGCACTTTGAAGTCAGTAGAAAATTTACAAAACCATTAATGTTTGTACACTTGTTTCAGTAGTACAGCTATCTATATTTCGATGTGGAATTTAATAGTGTATCCTATATACATGCCTCTTAAATAGCTGGAATCTTTTAGTGCCAGACAACTGTGTAAGTGCAGGAATACATTTGGCTGTACTCTTTTCACAGTTCTGAGACATATGTGTTCGCTTTATGGTTGGGGAAATGGAGCTCTCCAGGTTGCAGACAGGTGGGATGGTCACTTCATATCTACTTTGGATTTCATTCCTCAGTTGTTCTCCCTGCTTTTTTGATACACAAGCTGTTATAAAGAAAATATAGGTGTCTATGGTATTACTTTTATGTTATAGAAATCACATGCTTGATCACAATTACCAAAGTTAATGTGTTGTCCAGTGGGACAAAACAAAAAAAGCATCAGAGGTTTGAAGCTGATTCAACCAACTGTTTGAGATATTTCTTCAACAAACACAATTATTTCTATTTCTGTGTATACACCTATAGACTGGCATAGCATGCGAGCTACTTATAAAACAACCAAGTCAAAGTGATCTACCTACCCACTACAAAAATGTGAAACATATAACACAATATCTGCTTTGAACTGGGTTTTCTGAGTCCACACTGCCATATAATCTGATTCAAAGCAGATAACATGGGATTTTATTCAACTGTATGGAAAGGACTTCAGATAACCCAGGGCCGGCAGCACTTGGGCAGCGTCAGGAGCCTGCGGGGCGGGACTGAGCCTTCTTCCCGCCCTGCCTGCGATCTACCAGGACGCCCTACGCGATCTACCAGTAGATCGCGATCTACCTAATGAGCACCCCTGATCTAGGCAGTAGAGTTTATTTATTTGTTTGTTTATGACATTTCTATTCCACCTTTCTCATAATAGAATTATAAAATACATTAAAACAATTAAAAACATTTAAGACAACATCTTCAAAATTAATCAGGTAACGCTCAAACATAATCCAGGCCATTCCAATAGTCATTGTACATCATTCCATATCTATCTATTGTGCAAATTCTCCAAAGGCTTGGCCACGGAGCCATATTTCACTCTCTTACAGAAGGTCAGGAGGGAGGGAGCTGATATAATATCCCTGGGGAGGGAATTCCATAGCTGAATTCCAGTTGATATTACATATACTCATGCAGTTGATATCATGTATACCAGGGCTGTCCAACAGGCGGCCCTGGGGCCGTACACGGCCCCCGAGCCCCTTCCCTCCGGCCCCCTAACTTGTTTTAATAAAATACAAATAAAAAATAAATAAAAAATAAAAAATACCTATTTCCGGGTTTAGGCAAGCATCGCGAGACTACGCCAGCCACAGGATCGCGAGACTACGCCAGCCAGCGACGGGATTTCAAGGGAGGTCGAAATCCCGTCTGTGGTTGCGTAGCCTCGCGATAGCTGCCGAAATCTCGGGTCCCACGCGATTTGCGGCCGGCCTGGGCGCGCGCCTCCTCCTCCCTCGGGGTTGTTTCCAGGCCAGCCCCATTCCCTCAGAGAGGGAGGAGGGAGTGAGGCAGGAAAGCCCCTCCTGGCTCCGTCCTCTTCCTGTGGAGGGCCTCGCTTCCCACCCGGCGGATGGGAGAGCCGCCGCGCCCGGCCTGAGCTTGGCCTCAGCTCCAGCGGGGCTCTTCGGGGACGGCGGCAGCATTGGCGCTTCGGCCCTGTGGCGGGGCTCCCGCAGTATGGATAAGGAAGGGCCTGGCTCGAATCAATCAATCTACCCCGCGGCTTGTTTTCCCTTCAGGGAGGGAGGGGGGGAGCTCTTGGGGCCTCCTCCACCCGCCTCTGGGAAAGGAGGCCCCATCAAGCCCTGCGACGGCATTGAGGTGTTTAGGTTTTTTTTTGGTGTGTCCCAATTTGAGTGTGGACTCAAATAACTCAAAGGTATTAGGAAACATTCCCTCAAATCCACCAGTGTTCCCATTTGGGTATATTGAGTATTCATGCCAAGTTTGGTCCAGATCCATCATTATTTGAGTCCACAGTGCTCTCTGAATGGAGGTGAACTACAACACCACAACTCAAGGTCAATTGTAAGTAAATTGGAGCCGGGTAGGGGGCGGAGCCAGGGAGGGGCAGGGGAGGAGCCTGGGAGGGGGCGGAGCCAGGGGCGGAGGCAGACCCTTCGGCCCCCAGTTGATCAGTGACCGGAATTCCGGCCCTTGGGCCCGTAGAAGTTGGACAGCCCTGATGTATACTATGCTTTATAATCATGGGAGTTTTAGTTTTATCAAGTCTTTAGCCTTTTCTGACAAAGATTGCTCATGCCTTACCAAATTACAGCTTGCAGGACTGCTTCACATTGAGCCAAGGCAATTAAAGTGGTGTCATTAATTGTATAGTGTAGATGCAGCCGGAGTTTTGATGCTAGTTAACCTAGATTACAGAACCAGTGTGTCTTACTGATATGAATGACAACTATGATTCTGCGGACCAGGTTCAATTGCCCACTCGGCCATATGGGGTTAACTGGTGACTTTGGGTGAGTCACAAATTCTGAGTCTTATAAAAATCCAGTCGATTCACTATAAATGATACGGTTCCTATGCGGTTCCAGCCCAGTTTACCTGTCTGAACGTATTCTCCCTATCAACTGTCAAGAGTGCTAAGAATGTCTGGAGAGGCCCTGCTCTCGGTCCCACCACCTTCGCAGGCGCGTCTGGTGGGGACGAGGGACAGGGCCTTTTCTGTGGTGGCCCCTCGGCTGTTTAATTCGCTCCCAAATGAAATTAGATCCCCCCTCCCTCCTGACTTTTAGGAAACGGGTGAAAACGTGGCTGTACAATGAGGCCTTCGCAGAATGAAGGTGTAGATCGCGAAGCGACTAAAGTCGCTAACCACTTGATGCGCACCGAATATATGGATGAAGTTGGACTTGATTTTACTTTGGCGAAAGGCTTTTTAAATGTATTTATTGTATTTTATTGTAAATTTATGATGTTTTTAGATTTTAAATGTTAGCATTGAATACTTGCTGTTTGCCGGCGTGAGTCCCTCTTCGGAGGTGAGAAGGCTGGGGTATAAAAGTTTCAATAAATTAATAATAATAATAAATAAATGACTTAAAGGCACACAACAACAACAACAACAACAAAACATGTTTTTACAAAATTTATTTTTTAGACATGGGTTTTTATACTGTTTACACAGATACAAGTTTGCAACTGATCAGCAATCTTAGTATTTTCTTATTATTCTTTTTTTTTACATTTTGTACAAAACCTAAATGTCATCCAACCTTTTCTTTCATTCTGATCATAAACAAAATAATCAATATCAGTCCAGGCAATGCCAGGTAAATTTCTAAGTACTCTGTAGTTATAGAAAATTCATGGTATGGAGAGAGAGCTAGAAAATTTTGATGCAGGAGTCTTCTAAATCTGGCTTCCTCTTTTCCAGATGACCTGGAAAAGAAGAATGACATTGCCACCCAAAGCTTTCTTACCCTTTAAATCGAACACTTGTAACATTGGTAACATTAGTAACACAGATAATAATTCAGTATGTTGATGTGTTATAGAAACTCATAACTATGAGCAATCAGGACGTGTTGATCGATAAGTTGTTTTTCTGGGGCTTGTTAATTGAGTGGATGGCTCAAGTTGAAAGGACTCCAAAACTACCCGGGATAATTAGCGTGATGAATATCAAAGTAATCAAGGTAGCAAAATGTGAAAGCAATCAAGAGCCATATTAATCACACTTCAAAGTGTAGCTTCATTAGCCAATAGGCTAGCTCTACTTAATGAATACAGCTTGGTTATAGAAACAAATATATTTGAAATTCATCTTGCGGGAAGCTGCAAGATGAATTTCTCATGACCCACCGGACTGACCAAACTACCATCTTAATGCTCCCCAAGAAAAATGAATTGTTTCATCCAGAAACTTTCAGGAATGGCAATTGATATTTGAAGTAGTTGGTAACTCCCCCACCCCTGTATTATTGAACCTTCAAAAATAAATAACATTTTACTTCCTCTCCTCTCTGGAGAGGATAGTGGGGAATATTGCCAAACTTAAGAACACAAGAGTAAGGGAAACAAGGAGGAAAATATTGCATAAGTGGTATCGTACTCAGGCCCAATTAACATATATTACCCAAAATGTGAGTTCTCGATGCTGGCATGGCTGCCGAGATAAAGGGGTTTATATGCACCTACTATGGGAATGCGATTTAGTCCAAAGATTCTGGAATGAGGTAGAAGAGGAGATAAACAGAGTTTTGAATATAAAATGGACTAGCACAAAAGAGATGACGGTGTTGGTTTAAAAGAACAAGATGGGTGAATACTCGGAAATGAAGACAGCAATGATAAAAAGTGCCCAGATGGTGGTGGTTTTAGGATGGAAAGGACTCCACGAAATGGACAATAGACAATTGGCTGCGGTACTTAGTAGAACACATTCAATTTGAAATTATGGAGATGAAGGTTAATCAATTACATGAGGATAAATTGCGACAGCTGTTGGGACGATGGGATCGAGTGAGAGGATACATTGTATGGAGAACCCGGGACCAAACCATTAGGAATAAGTTGGAGTTATTGTTTAAGATGTAATGTAAAATGTCCCAGAAGCTTGCAGAAGAGGAAGAAGAAAAACAAAGATGTAACCCTCAGCAGGGGTGGAGGGGTGCGGATGTTTGTGAGGGGGGGAGGGTTATATGCACAGGGCACACTGTTGTTTATGTTGTTTATGTATATATGTTTGTATAGATGTTGTGAAAATATTTTTTTTAAAAAAATGACATTTTATTTCAAAATCAGAATGGGATTTCTGGCCACTTCTCTGTTTTTGATCTTTCACAGTTGCTTGCCCTCGCTTTGTAAAATGGAATATATGCCGGAATATAAAGGAAGACATGATCAGTGACAACACTAAACATACCTTTCCTTATCCTCCTATTTATTTATTTATTTATTTATTTATTTCACCCTCGGGTGACTCAATGCGGTTAATAATAGTACAATTCAATGTTAGACATCATAAAACATCATAAAAAACATCTCCCCTTCTTGCGCAAATATCTAAAAACATCAAAAACAATAAAAATTAAAGTTTTTACAATTTTTTAAAAAAACTGTGTTGTCATAATTAGTCCATTATCCATTCCGTCATCGTTATCATTCCTAGGTCAATTCCAAGTCAGTTAACGAATTAAGCTAAAGCTCTAAATGTTTGCTCGAAGAGCCAAGTTTTAAATTTTTTTCAAAAAGTAAGGAGGGAGGGAGCCGATCTGATATCCCTGGGCAGGGAGTTCCACAGCCTTGGGGCCACTACAGAGAAGGCCGTGTCCCTCATCCCTGCCAGACATGCTTGTGAAGCCGGTGGGATTGAGAGCAAGGCCTCCCCTGATGATCTTAAATCCCTGATGGGTTCATAGGGAGAGAGACGTTCGGATAGATAAGCTGGGCCAGAACCCAGCTATATATGTTCCTGTATTAGGTGAAAATGGGCTGGAGATTAAAGAAGGATGAGATTTTTTTCAGACCATTTTTGATAACAGTAACTCAACATTCATGTATTTATTCATATTCATGTTGAAAATATATTCTGTTTTTAAAGTACTACACTATTATAGTACTTTAATATCCATTTAACAGCATTAATTTCATCCTATGCAATTCAAAGACAAGTATTTTTGACATGTTTAAAATTATTTGTCACTTCGGAACAGCTTCCACGATCCCTCCGGCCCTCGGACCCCATCTGAGCTGGCCTGGTCGTTCGGCACAGTCCCTGGTCCCGCACACATCTGGATCCCCTTGAACTGACCAGTCCTTCGGAACAGTTCCTCCGATTCTTCCAGCCCCTCCAGACCTCTGCCTGTCTGGAGCCATAGCGCTCTCTCCTTCGGCGGGCCACTTCCAAGCTCACCTGAGCTCCCACAGTCGCTCCGCTTCTCCAAACTCATCCTCCTGGGCAACTGCACCTTCCATCATCTCACGGCACTCATCCGGGCACCCCACTTGGTCAAGGGTGGTCCAATCCCACTCCATAGTACGCCGGATTTCCTCAGGGGCTGAATCCCATCCATCAATATACTCCTCCTCTCTCCAAGCCAACCTCTCCATTGCTGGGATAGTTGAAAAAAGGGCTTTGCTTCTGTAATGACTCTTCAATACTCGATAAGGATCACGCGTAGATTGTAGCACGGTCCAACACGATTTTATTGTAGGTACGACATGTGAAGCAAAAGCACCGTCCCGCCACCCAAACACACCTTATATACCCTGAGTCCCTCCCCCATTGCCCATGCAATGTCAAGCAGGGGTTGCACCATGTCCGGTGATTCAGCATATCCCATAATCCAAAGGGATGTGACCTCATGGCCCCATGAGTCAGCGTTATGAGTCCAATTGTCCAATGTCAGGCTCGGAGGAGTTACCTCACTTCCCCGAGCCACACACACATGGAAGATTACTCCCACTTGACTCAGCACAGGCTCTATGCAGCTGGAGCCAAGGTCATCAAATAACTGGGGCAAAGGTCGGTGCAATCTCATGGCAGGTTGGGAGCCTGAACTTCTCCTAAGCTCAGATCTCCCAATCCTGACACTACAACTCCTAGAAATCCCAGCCAGTTTATCAGCAGTTAGGATTTCTGGGAGTTGAAGACCAACACTTCTGGGGACCCATAGGTTGAGAATCACTGTCCCAAAGGCATCAGATCCCATCTGATCTTAAATGTTAAGCAGGATCATCCCTGAATAATTCTTGGATGGGAAGCCACCAACAAATAGCAAGTGTTTATTATTTATTTATTCATACTTGATTGGCCGCCCTTCCCGAAAGGTTCGGGGCGGCTCACAGCATATATAAACAGTCAAGTAAAAGACAATGATTAAAAGTGTTGTAGGCTATATTTTAGCAGAAGAAATAGGCAAAATCATATCTCCATATCCTTGCCTTAGAATAAAAGACTAGAGGAGGAAATTAATAGAAAACTTAAGACGCTAGGTACAAAACACAAGAAATTCCCAAAAGACAATGAAATAAAGCTTCGAATGGACTCTTTATTAAAATAATGGAAAATTTTGGAATTGGGGAAAATTGAAAGGAATCTCAAGTGTTTAAAACAACAGCATTTTCAAGATGCTAACAAGTCAGGGAAATGGCTCATGTCAAAATTAAAAAAGGAAACAAAGCAACTATATTACTCAAATAATAAACAACGATAAACCTATATACGAGTCCAACCAAATAAGAGAACAATTTAATTTTTTTTACAAACAATGATATGCCCTTGATAACATAAAAAGAGAAGGAACAAGCTTATATAAGTAATATGAGAATCAATAAAATCTCTGAGAGACAAAGAGAAATACTTAATAACCCAATCTCTAAACTAGAAATAAAAACAGCTATCAATAAATTGAAAAACAATAAAGCACCAGGACCCGACGGTCTTACTGCTAAATACTATAAACTATTTATAGAAGAATT
Source organism: Anolis apletophallus (assembly GCA_030556195.1). Lineage (NCBI taxonomy): Eukaryota > Metazoa > Chordata > Lepidosauria > Squamata > Anolidae > Anolis > Anolis apletophallus. The sequence goes on along the minus strand of JARBWK010000003.1, from coordinate 19,337,107 downwards.
AACACACTCTCTTCATAAAGTATATTTCTATGTGGAATTTAATAATGTCTCCTATATACATGCCTCTTAAATAGCTGGAATCTTTTAGTTCTAGACAACTGTGTCAATGCAGGAATACATCTGGCTGTACTCTTTTCACTGTTCTGAGACATATGTGTTCACTTTATGGTTGGGGAAATGGAGCTCTCCAGGTTGCAGACAGGTGGGATGGTCACTTCATATCTACTTTGGATTTCATTCCTCAGTTGTTCTCCCTGCTTTTTGATGCACAAGCTGTTATAAAGAAAATATAGGTGTCTAAGGTATAACTTTTATGTTATACAAATCACATCAACAACAAAACTTTATTATGGTCACTGACCAGCACAAAGCGGGCACAAGCGCCCTAAGAGGAGAAGGACAACTCCCCAGTAAACAGTTATCTAAAATTAGATTAAAAATCAGTATAAAAATATATTTTAAAAGACAGGATATTGTAACAGGTATGGAATCGAAGGGGGAAGGGAGTGGTTGATGAGAGAGGTCAAAAACACTGGTGGGGGGCATTAAAGGGCAAGGTAGGGGAACACTGCGAGTCTAGTAGCATTTCAGCTGTAACATGTTGCTCTAACTGCATTCTCAGCAGGGTGTTGCCTAACGGTATCAGTCATCAACTGTCTGTACAAATCACATGCTTGATCACAACTACCAAAGTTAATGTATTGTCCAGTGGGACAAAACAAAAAAAAAAGCACCAGGGTTTTGAAGCTGATTCAACCAACTGTGTGAGATATTTCTTCAACAAACACAATTATTTGCATTTCTGTGTATACACCTATGGTTTTGTTTTAGTGGATATAATTAAGAAAATTGTTGAGAATTAGACTAAGGTCCCTCAACTGGGAAAAAGGTGAACAAACAACAACAAATAAAGGTTGGCATCTCAGTTTCATATACTTCTATGAGCAATTAGTAACTTATGTTTAGAAGGCATATTGAGGGTGCATCATTCTAGACCAGTGTTTCCCAACCTTTTTTGAGCTGCGGCACATTTTAACATTAAAAAAATCCGGGGGCACACCACCAACCAAAATGACACAAAATGATACTCTAACACAGTAATACATATAGTTAGTTGACCTTGAGTTTTGGAGTTGTAATTCACCTACATCCAGAGAGCACTGTGGACTAAAACAATGATGGACCTGGACCAAACTTGGCAAGCGAGCCCCTCAGGCAATAGAGCAGGCCAAGGGCCGCCACCAAGCCCAGTCTCCAGCCCAGGGTACTGCCTCCAGCCTCAGTCACTCCCATTGCCACAGGTAGTGGCTCACGGGAAAAGGGGCGGCGGGGAGAGGGAGAAGGCGGCAATTCCCCGTCCCTGGCGCCGCTCTCCGCCATGACTCTGGCCCCTTGCTCGCTGAGTCCACGCAGAGGAGGAGGAGCATGAGCGGTGGACAGGCTTAAGCCCCGCCCACTGAAGTAGGTCCACTGCTCATGCTCCTCCTCCTCCGTGCAGCCTCAGTGAGTGAGGGGCTGGAGTCATGGCGGAGAGTGGCGCCGGGGACGGGGGCCGCTCTCGGCCATGACTCCTGCCATGACTCAATTAGGCACGAGCAAGCTTCTGCTGCTGGGAAGGGGGCGGGGCCCGATCGACGTCACCCTTTCCTCCTCCCTCCCTCGATTGGAGGCTGGCTGAGGAAACGGCTGAAGGAGGTGGCACCCTGGCCCCTCCTTCTTTTTCTTTGCTGCCGGCCTGCCGTTCCTCCTCCTCCCCCAAGCAGCAGGAGTTCATCAGGAGGGGGAGAAGGGGGGGGGGAGACGTTTTTCGTGGCACACCAGATGATCCATCACAGAACAATAGTGTGCCACGAAACAGCGGTTGGGAAACACTGTTCTAGACAGTAGAGTTTGTTTGTTTGTTTGTTTGTTTGTTTATGACATTTCTATTCCACCTTTCTCTACCCCGGAGAAAGGTGGCTTACACATAGGCAACTCAAGGTGGCTTACACATAGGCAACTATTCGATGCCATGAAACAATATACAATTAAATAAACATTTAAATAGAATTATAAAATATATTAAAACAATTAAAAACATTTAAAACAATATATTCAACAGTTAAATGTACACTTAAATATTAAAACATTTAAATAGAATTATAAAATACATTAAAACAATTAAAAACATTTAAGACAATATCTTCAAAATTAATCATGTTTTATCAAGTCTTTAGCCTTCTCTGACAAAGATTGCTCGTGCCTTACCAAATTACAGCTTGCAGGATTGCTTCACATTGAGCCAAGGCAATTAAAGTGGTGCCATTAATTGTACAGTGTAGATGCAGTCAGAGTTTTAATGCTAGTTAACCTAGATTACAGAACCAGCATGGCTTACTGATTTGAATGACAACTATGATTCTGCGGACCAGGTTCAATTGCCCACTCGGCCATATAGGGTTAATTGGTGACTTTGGGTGAGTCACAAATTCTGAGTCTTATAAAAATCCAATCGATTCACTATAAACGATATGGTTCCTATACGGTTCCAGCCCAGTTTACCTGTCTGAACGTATTCTCCCTATCGACCGTCAAGAGTGCTAAGATTGTCTGGAGAGGCCCTGCTCTCGGTCCCACCAATTTCACAGGCGCGTCTGGTGGGGGCGAGGGACAGGGCCTTTTCTGTGGTGGCCCCCGGCTGTGGAATTCCCTCCCAAATGAAATTTGTTCCGCCCCCTCCCTCCCTCCCTCCTGACTTTTAGGAAGCGGGTGAAAACGTGCCTGTGCAATGAGGCCTTCGCAGAATGAAGGAGGAGATCGTGAAGCAACTAAAGTCGCTAACCACTTGATACGGAGCAAATATATGGATGAAGTTGGACTTGATTTTACTTTGGCGAAAGGCTTTTTAAATGTATTTATTGTATTTTATTGTAAATTTATGATGTTTTTAGATTTTAAATGTTAGCATTGAATACTTGCTGTTTGCCGGTGTGAGTCCCTCTTCGGAGTGAGAAGGCTGGGGTATAAAAGTTTCAATAAATTAATAATAATAATAAATAAATGACTTAAAGGCACACAACAACAACAACAACAACAAAACATGTTTTTACAAAATTTATTTTTTAGACATGGGTTTTTATACTGTTTACACAGATACAAGTTTGCAACTGATCAGCAATCTTAGTATTTTCTTATTATTCTTTTTTTTTTTACATTTTGTACAAAACCTAAATGTCATCCAACCTTTTCTTTCATTCTGATCATAAACAAAATAATCAACATCAGTCCAGGCAATGCCAGGTAAAGTTCCAAGTACTCTGTAGTTAAAGAAAATCATGGTTATGGAGAGAGAGAAAGAGCTAGAAAATTTTGATGCAGGAGCCTTTTAAATCTGGCTTCCTCTTTTCCAGATGACTTGGAAAAGAAGAATGACATTGCCACCCAAAGCTTTCTTACCCTTTACATCAAACACTTGTAACATTGGTAATATTAGTAACACAGATAATAATTCATTATGTTGATGTGTTATAGAAACTCATAACTATGAGCAATCAGGACGTGTTGATCGATAAGTTGTTTTTCTGGGGCTTGTTAATTGAGTGGATGGCTCAAGTTGAAAGGACTCCAAAACTACCCGGGATAATTAGCCTGATGAATATCAAAGTAATCAAGGTAGCAAAATTTGAAAGCAATCAAGAGCCATATTAATCACACTTCAAAGGGTTGCTTCATTAGCCAATAGGCTAGCTCCACTTAATGAATACAGCTTGGTTATAGAAACAAATATATTTGAAATTCATATTGCGGGAAGCTGCACAGCAGAACTCATCTATATTTGGTACTCACGACCCACCGGACTGACCAAACTACTATCTTAATGCTCCCCAAGAAAAATGAATTGTTTCATCCAGAAATTTTCAGGAATGGCAATTGATATTTGAAATAGTTGGTAACTCCCCCACCCCTGTATTATTGAACTTTCAAAAATAAATAACATTTTACTTCCTCTCCTCTCTGGAGAGGATAGTGGGGAATATTGCCAAACTTAAGAACACAAGAGTGAGGGAAACAAGGAGGAAAATATTGCATAAGTGGTATCGTACTCCGGCTCAATTAACATATATTTCCCAAAGTGTGAGTTCTCGATGCTGGCATGGCTGCCGAGATAAAGGGGTTTATATGCACCTACTATGGGAATGCGAGGTAGTCCAAAGATTCTGGAAAGAGGTAGAAGAGGAGATAAACAGAGTTTTGAATATAAAATGGACTATCACAAAAGAGATGGCGGTGTTGGTTTAAAAGAACAAGATGGGCGAATACTTGAAAATGAAGACAACAATGATAGAAAGTGCCCAGACGGTGGTGGTTTTAGGATGGAAAGGACTCCACGAAATGGACAATAGACAATTGGCTGTGGTACTTAGTAGAACACATTCAATTCGAAATTATGGAGATGAAGGTTAATCAATTACATGAGGATAAATTGTGACAGCTGTTGGGACAATGGGATCGAGTGAGAGGATACATTGTATGGAGAACCCGGGACCAAACCATTAGGAATAAGTTGGAGTTATTGTTTAAAATGTAATGTTAAATGTCCCAGAAGCTTGCAGAAGAGGAAGAAGAAAAACAAAGATGTAACCCTCAGCAGGGGTGGAGGGGTGCGGATGTTTGTGAGGGCGGAGGGTCACGTGCACAGGGCACACTGTTGTTTATGTTGTTTATGTATATATGTTTGTATAGATGTTGTGAAAATAATTTTTTTTAAAAATAACATTTTATTTCAAAATCAGAATGGGATTTCTGGCCACTTCTCTGTTTTTGATCTTTCACAGTTGCTTGCCCTCGCTTTGTAAAATGGAATATATACCGGAATATAAAGGAAGACATGATCAGTGACAACACTAAACATACCTTTCCTTATCCTCCTATTTATTTATTTATTTATTTCACCCTCGGGTGACTCAATGCAGTTAATAATAGTACAATTCAATGTTAGACATCACAAAACCAAAGAAAAAGTATCCAAACACAGTGTTTGGATACTTTTTCTTTGGTTCTACAGTGACCACACCCGTTGTGTTATATTGTACCAGACATCACAAAACATCATAAAAAACATCTCCCCTTCTTGCGCAAATATCTAAAAACATCAAAAACAATTAAAATTAAAGTTTTTACATTTTTTTAAAAAAACTGTGTTGTCATAATTAGTCCATTATCCATTCCGTCATCGTTATCATTCCTAGGTCAATTCCAAGTCAGTTAACGAATTAAGCTGAAGCTCTAAATGTTTGCTCGAAGAGCCAAGTTTTAAATTTTTTTTGAAAAGTAAGGAGGGAGGGAGCCGATCTGATATCCCTGGGCAGTAGGCATGGTAACAAATCGAAAAATGGCGATTCTAAAATCAAAGGGGGGGGGGGGATTTTTTTTTATTATTATATCAAAGACTTACAAAAATTTCCCAAAAATTTCGGAAATGTAACTTAAGTACTAACGAAATTCATTAGAAATTTGTATGCCAGAGCATGCGCTTTCCAGATGGTTTTGTTTACAACTCCCAGAAATCCTAACAGCTGGTAAATTGGCTGAGATTTCTGGGAGTTGTAGGCCAAAACTTGAATCAATCACATTGAATTCTAGATGGGACTCTCCAAATAGGAAGGAGGGAGGGAGGGAGGGGTATTCTATTCTTGAAGCAGCAAAAGAAAAGGAGGAGGAACCCCTCGCTCCTCGCTGCCTCTCTCTCACCCCGATCCCGAGGAGCGAGGGCCCAAGTTTGCCCAGGCTGGTCATATACCTACATTCTATGCACATGCACAATACAGCAGTAATAGCAATGGGAATAAGAAGAGGTAAAATTCAAACCGAAGTGTTCTGAGTGGTCCCTGCTTCATGCGGTGCAAACGGGCTCTTCTTTGTGAGCCGGGAAATTAGCCCGGAAAAGACAGCGTTTTCTGCTTGGGTGCACACACATAAATATTCTTTGGGGGGGTTTGCTGCAGAATCTTCTCTATGAGGCCGGGATTCTGCAACAAATCCCCCTCCCAAGAATATGTATGTGTGCTCCCCAAGCTGGCTTTCCCCCGGCTAATTTCCGTTTGCACCGTTTGCACCGCATGAGCCCGTTTGCATGAGGCAGGGACCACTCAGAATACTTCGGTTTGAATTTTACCTCTTGTTATTGTTATTACTGCTGTATTATTGCATGTGCATGGAATTAGGTATGACCAGTTGGATTACTTATAATATTAGGCAGTGGCACTTACAGTAGCATTCATTCTATTATACATTAGGTTGGTTTCTCACCCCAATACTCTTTGATGCCTTAGATCCTGGCTGGCAGGCAGGAGAGGCAGGAAAGCCTGGACAAAATGTAAACAGAGAGGATTACTCAGAAGTAATCTGCAAAGGAGGGCCCTTCATCCAAAGTGCCCTCCTTTGCAGATTTACTGCTGAGTAATCCTCTGTTTACATTTTTTCCAGGCTTCCTTCCAGCCGAGGGAAGGAGCGAGTTTAGGGCTTGCCTTGCCATAATATTGGCAAGGGAGGCGGGAGGGTGGCGAGAGAGAAGGAGGGTGCCCCCTTATGCCCCCTTACGACCTAATAACGACACTTAAGAAATCCTGGCCCCCGAGGTTCTAAAAAGAAAGTCCACTTCCTGGTTGGCGTTCCAGGTGCGGAAACGCTCGAAAGTAGCATTTCTTACGAATTTCTTACGAATCTTTTAATTTTCATAACTTTTTTCCCATGCCTACTGGGCAGGGAGTTCCACAGCCTTGGGGCCACTACAGAGAAGGCCGTGTCCCTCATCCCTGCCAGACGTGCTTGTGAAGCCGGTGGGATTGAGAGCAAGGCCTCCCCTGATGATCTTAAATCCCTGATGGGTTCATAGGGAGAGAGACGTTCGGATAGATAAGCTGGGCCAGAACCCAGCTATATATGTTCCTGTATTAGATGAAAATGGGCTGGGGATTAAAGAAGGATGAGAATTTTGTTTCAGACCATTTTTGATAATAGTAACTCAACATTCATGTATTTATTCATATTCATGTTGAAAATATATTCAGTTTTTAAAGAACTAACTATTATAGTACTTTAATATCCATTTAACAGCATTGGTTTCATCCTATGCAATTCTAAGACAAGTATTTTTGACATGTTTAAAATTATTTGTCAGAGAGCTCTATGCCTCACTAAACTACAACTCTCAGCATTCCATAGGATGCATCTGAGGCATTTAAAGGCTTATCAAAGTGTTATAATTGATAGTGACAAAAAGACCCGATCACAGAATGAACGAAAGCTGATGAATTTGTCCATCCAAGCCTAGTCTTTGAAGTGTATAACTTTTACAATTCTAATTTGAATTCCTCTTTATTGACCCATATATATGATGCTGAGCTAGCGTGGAAACTTCCTTTTCTGAGAGCTACTCAGATTTATACCTATATTTCAGAAAGAATAGAAAAAGTTTGAGTTTTTTAAAAAACTGAATGTGGAACAATTAAGTTCCATTCTTTTGGTGGCTGTTTGATTTTTAAGTAGGCAGTGACATCTGATGGCTCCAATGTCAGAGTAGTCGGGAATCCACACAACTTCACAGGAGCTATCCAAGGTGCTGAACTAGAGATGTCAAGGATATCCAAGGAGTAGAGGTGGAAAAATTAAAAAGCGGCTATATCCTTGATGAGAACTTCCTTTTTTGGTCCTGCTCCCAATTTCCTCATCCAATCTGAAGTACATGTCCAGCAAGTAACAATTTTTTATTGATAGGGACTACATGTTGCCCAACATCTGTAAACCCTGTAGGAGCTCAGTTTAGATCAGAAGAGCTGGCAAGGTGCTCTGTATCATCAGCCTTGGGTTGCTCAACAGCTGTCAGTCTCTCTGTGTGTTTAGTTTTCATTGCAGTCAAGCTAGAGAAGCTCATCTCACACAGATATGTGGTTGAAAACAGGAGCAATGTCAAAATAGCTTTGTTGACCACACAATCAAAGAGCATCCTGAACTTTTGCTACAATGGAATTGAACCAAACTTGGCATATTGAACTCTCATTACCAACAGAAAGTACTGAAAGGGTTTGCTTGGGAATTGACCTTGAGTTTGGAAGTTGTAGTTCACCTACACCCAGAGAGCACTTGAGTTTGGAAGTTGTAGTTCACCTACACCCAGAGAGCACTTATGTTGTTGTTTGTTTGCTATCCAGAATCACAATGTTGGAAGGAGGCTCACCACTTTAAGGTCCCTCTAAAACAGGCATGGGAAAACTTCGGCCCTCTGGGTGCTTTGGACTTCAACTCCCACCATTCCTAACAGCCTGAGGCCCTTACCTGCTTAAGTGGCTGAGGGGGGAAAAGGAAAAGAGCCTGAGGCTGCTAGGAATGGTGGGAGTTGGAGTCCAAAACACCTGGAAGATCTAAGTTTGCCCATGCCAGCTTTCGACAGAGACATCTTCCTCCCCCTTCCCTTTTGCGCCCTTTATTCCCCCTGCTGCCAAACACTTTTTCTTCTCCACTCGGGCTCCCTTCTTCCCAGTTCAGGAGGGGAGGGGGAGGGAGGAAGACTTGGGGAAAGCCTGCGCAGTAGCGCCCGCACGGGTCACGTCTTCTTCCCTCCCCCTCCCCTCCTGAACACGCTCACGCTGCCCCCTCAGATCAAAATGGCGGCAGAAGCAGCAGTGTGAGCAAAGCGAGCAGAGCGAGGCTGAGAAGAAGGGAGCCCGAGTGTATAAGAAAAAGTAAGTGTTCAGCAGGAGGGGGAAGAAAGGGTATTGGAGGTTCCAATTTCCTACGGCACACCTGATGATCACTCATGGCACACTAGTGTGGTGCGGCACATTGGTTGGGAAACACTGGTCTAGACGTCTGAAATCCAAAATACTGTAATATCTCAAACTATCCACATGGATAGTGGATATAGTGACACCTTTGCTTTCTGATGGTTCAATATACACAAAAATTGTTAAGAATGTTGTGTGTTAAATTGCCTCCACATTAGATTTATAAGGTGTATATGTGACATCAATGAATTTCATGTTTAGACTTGGGTCATATCTCACCATGTATTTCAAAATCTGATCTTTTTTCCTCCAAAGTATGGAAGACTTCTGATTCCAAGCAGTTCAGATAAGGGATACACAATATGTACGCAATTCTACAACAAACAAAATAAGGCAAAATAAATAAGACTGGTATTTATTTATTTATTTATTTATTTCGTTCGGCTTCGTTCGGGCTCGGGGCGGCTCACAACACCGATAAACACATCATAAAAACAGGGCATAAAAACATCATTAAAATATCACTAAAATGGCATACTAAAACACAACGGTAAAAGACAGCGATCTGAAGTATGAGTCTCTTCAACAGGAGGGTGCATAGCACTAGGACCTACACCTGGAAGGCGAGCTGGAACAGGTGGGTCCTGCACGCCCGCCTGAAGGGGAGCAGGTCATGGATGGCACGCGTATCTGCCAGAAGGTCATTCCAGAGCATTGGTGCAATCACTGAGAATGACCTTCGGCGGGTAGAGGTAAGTTTGGCAGCCTTTACGGAGGGGACAGCCAGAAGGTTAGTATCCTCGGAGCGAAATGGTCTCATAGGGCAGTATGGGGAGAGACGGTCCCTCAGATACGCTGGCCCCAGACCGTGTAAGGCCTTAAAGGTAAGAACCAACACCTTGAAGGTATGTGCCACCAATATGATACCAGCCAAGGTATTCAATGACCGACCAAAATATTTGGTGCACAACCAGACCTGAATCACTTCCCTTACAGATCTTGAGTTTTGAAGCTTCCTCAGAAGAACCAACCAACTGTGATGAGAGAGATCATTTCTATAAACCCCCGGGAAAATAATTTGGAAGAAATCAATAGGCAACTGCCCCTTGTCTCATTGCCAGAAGAAGGCTATTTTCCCAATCAATGAAGAGGTTTCTTTGGTGGAGCAAATGTATTTGTTGTAGGTTAATCAAACAGCACCGCTTGACACTGACACATGTTTCTGTGTATCAGATACAATTTCCCCCAGCGAGACTCTGTCATAAATAAATAAATACACGAAGTGGAGAGTGCAATCATATTGGAGGGACAGGCATATTACACATTTGAAGATAATGGAGTGTGATCAAAGAAGGCATTTCAATCAAGGCAGCTTGCAGAATGTGAATTAGGTCTCCAGAATGCCGTAGGCTGTGTAGAAATCATCCATTAGGGACAGGGTGACAGGGTCAGGGGTCCAGAATTGGTCCTTTCTTTCAATTTTTTGGGGTGGCAAACATTTCTACTTTATTGGAATGCCTCCTTTTGCATATTCGAGGGGGACTTGGTGTTTCTGCAGGCAGCCTGTTAGAAGGAGATGTGTCTTTATTTAATTATTCATTCGATTCATCTCTCACTTTATTTTGCTGTGAATTGCACTCAAGGCGCTTTGTGATTAACTGGAACAAAATAGAGTCAAAACATTAAACAAAGAGAAGGATTAAAAATTAAAGCACTGCCCAAGATGATTCATTATGTTTGCCTAATATAAATTTACCCACATGCAGTTGTATGGTGTTTGCGTTATACCACCCTTTTTTGAATGCCAACATTATGGTTGTGTTTAGTGGCAATGTGCCATTGTGAAAAGGCGAATGCACTGGTTCAGTCATCCAAGTGACTCAAATGGTGCACTGAAGGCACTCACTAAAAGCAATGCACCATCCAAGAATACTTAGCTGGGGGAGGTTGCAGATGCCATACTACTCTGCTCTTACAAAAGCTACACTGAATGTCAGTTTGGTTCTGGGCACAATTTGAACTGCTGTTTATGGTCTATAAAGCCCTAAATCAGGGGTGGTGAACTTACGGTTTGTATGCCAGAAGGGGCATGCAGCACCCTCTCTCCTGGTAAACATGCCATTGCCCGTCCTTTTGCCCACCCACTTGCTTGTTCACTCCACTCACCTGCCCACTCACCCACCTGCTCACTCGTCTGCTCACTTGCCCACTGCCATTCATCCTCCCATTCCTTAATTGCATGCCTGCCCCCCCCCCCCAATTTGCCTGGTCGTTTGCTCACCCATTTGCTACCCCCCCCACTTGCCTTTCTGGCCCCTACTTGTCCCCCCCCTTGCCCCTTTCCTGGTTTGGCCACTCAGTCTCTAATCTGCTGTTGTTTTAACTGCTATTGTGTTTTTACTGTGTTTTGTTCGGCCTTTGTGAGCCCCCCCCGAGCCCCCCCGGGAGTGGCGGCATAGAAGCCTAAGTAATAAATAAATAAATAAATAAAAGGTGCTCCATCACTGCCCTATATTGTTCAGATCCAGGCTATCTGGAAGACTGTATCTCCCTGTATTAACCTGCTCATGTCCTGGGATTATCAGGAGAGATGATTTTCTCAGGATCTCATCACACAACAGCAATAGAATGGATGTGAGCAAATGGATGGAAATAAAATCCTGACAAGACAGTGATGCCCCTGGTCAGTTGGAAGATAGAACAGGTTATAGGGATACAACCTGTGCTGGATGGGGTTACACTCCCCCCCCCCCGAAGACACAGGTGCACAGCTTGAGGGGTGATCTGGGCATGTGGCACAGCTGGCTAAGTGTCAGCTGCATAAGATCTCTCTGACCAGAAGGTCATGAGTTCGAGGCCTGCCCGGGTCGAGGTAGGTGCTCGACCTTTAAGTATAGCTTGCTGTCAACCTTTGCTGCCCGAAAGACAGTTGCATCTGTCAAGTAGGAGATAAAGGTACCACATTAAGTGAGGAGGCAAATTTTGACTGAATTATGAGGCCATTAAAGAACTCCAGGAACGCTGAGGAATGCGGAAAGGAACAACAAGGGATGTTGAAAAACGCTGAGAGATGAGGAGTGCATCAGCTCCCTCTGGTGGCCAGAGTTTGCCTCTGTTCGTCTATATGTTGTGTACGTCGAAACAGCAGGAATTGTCTGCTAAGTATGTATATCTGTAATCCGCTCTGAGTCCCCTTTGGGGTGAGAAGAGCAGAATATAAATAAAGTAAATAAATAAATAAATAAATAAATAAATTCATCACTGATCATGGAGGTTCAGATGTCAACGGTAGCCAGGAGTGCCTTTGCAGAATGAAAACTTGTGCATACCTGGAGACGGCAAATCTGGCCATGGTAGTACATGCCTTAGTTACATCCCCAACTGGACTGCTGCAATGCGCTCTAAATGGGGCTGCCTTTAAAGAGTGCTCGGAAGCTTCAGCTGGTTCAGAGATGAGCAGCCAGGCTATTAACGGGAGCATCATACAGGAAAAAAACAACTCCCATGCTATGACATCTCCGCTGGCTTCCAGTTTGCTACCGAGCAAAATTTAAAGTGCTGGTGGTCACCTTTAAAGCCCTAAACGGCTTGTGCCCAGACTGCCTAGCAAACTGCATCTCCTTGTATGAACCTGCCTGGGCACTGCACACAAAAGGAGAGGTCATCCTCTCCATCCCACCCCCATCTCAAACCTGGCTTGCAGGAATGAGAGAGGGCCTTCTCAGTAGTTGTCCTCTGGAACTCCCTTCCAAAGGAGATCAGAATGGCCCCATTGCTGTCCTCCTTTAGAAAGAAAATAAAAACTTCCCTATGTATTCAGGCATATGGTGATGTGAATGTTTAAAGATCCAGCACCATGAAATAAGGAATGGAATTTAGACATGACTTTCAATGTCTGTTTTATGAAAATTGTGTAATTTATTATTGTTGTTTTCATGTGATTTGCTTTATTGCCAAATGAACTGTTATGTTTATTTTGAATTGTTTTCATCTATTGTTGTATTAAACAGCGTTGCATATTTGCCTTTTATGTAGTGATATACCCTGAGACCCCATAGGGCAATGGTTCTCAACCTGGGGGTCATGACCCCCAGAGGGGTCACGGGGCCATTTTCTGGGGGTTGCAAAGGTGCCTCGGTTGGCCCCACCCCTTCTGCCTCCTCAAAATGGCTGCCGGCCCCTGTGCCAATAAAACAGCCCACAGGGCTGCAGGGAGTCAGGAGGAGGAGGAGCTTAGAAGCAAAGGCCCTCACCCCCTGCCGAGCTCAGTAGGGCTCCTTCGAACAAGGCCTTCTGCATCGCCTCCCTCGTGCTCCCCCTGACCGGCAAGGGTGCAAGGGAGGCGAAGGCCCCTTCGCACAAGGCCTGGCCATGTGCGTCACCTCCCTCGCACTCCCTCCAGCCAGCAAGGGCGCGAGGGAGGCAAAGGACCCTTCGCACAAGGCCTAGCATTGTGCATTGCCTTCCTTGTGCTCCTGCCGGTTGGCAAGGGCGCGAGGGAGGCGAAGGCCCCTTCACACAAGACCTGGCTTTTTGTGTCACCTCCCTTGCACTCCCACCAGCAGGCAAGGGCGCGAGGGAGGCGAAGGACCCTTCACACAAGGTCAGGCCTTGTGCATCACCTCCCTCATGGTCCCGCCGCCCGGCAAGGGCACGAGGGAGGCGAAGGCGCCTTCGCACAAGCTCCAGCCTTTTGCGATGCCTCCATCGCCTCTCTCACCGGCCAGCAAGGGCACAAGGTAGACAAGGGCTCCTTCAAAATTGGGCATATTGAGTATTCATGCTACGTTTGGTCCAGATTGATGCTATTGAGAACACAGCTGCGCTGGGCAGGGCACATCTCTAGGATGGAGGACCACAACCTCTATGGTGAACTCGCCATGGGTCAGCGCAAGAGAGGCGCTCCTAAAAAGAGATATAAGGACTCCCTGAAACAACATCTCAGGCTCGGCCAGATTGATCACCAACAATGGTCCACCCTGGCCTCACATTGGGAGGCATGGAGACGCACTATCCACAATGCTACAGCCTCTTTCAAGAAGACACGCCGAATGGGTCTCGAAGAGAAACGACAATGCAGAAAGAACCGCAACTTGGAAACAACATCACCCAAGGAGACTTTCTGCTGTGCTTTCTGCAACCGAACTTGCCTATTTCAGATTGGCCTTTTTAGTCATCAACACGCTTGTAGAAAGTGTGGGATGAGTCCTTCCTAAGAATCTTCATTCGCAAAGTAATGCCAAGTGAGAGAGAGAGATGATCTTATAACCAAATCATTTCCCAAAATCCATAGTCTGTTATTCAAGGTGTTGAAGTCTCATTCTGTAGTTTCCTATTCGCCAGATGCCTATTTAAAAAGCTAGGTATTAAGTTTCTTTCTAAAAACCAGGAGGGATGAGGCCTGCCCGATGTCACTGGGGAAGAAGTTCCACAGCCAAGGGGCCAACACTGAGAAGGCCCTGTCATTCATCCCAACCAATTGCACTTGCGAAGATGTTGGGACAGAGAGCAAGGCCTCCCCACCTGATCTTAAAACTCTTGTAGGCTCATAGAGGGAGATGTGTTCAGACAGGTAAGTTGAACCAGAACTGTATATATGTTTGTTGGAATCCTAGATAACATGTCACATTATGCAATTTTACATAAACCTAGTGAATAGGGGTGGTTGATCCATCAAAAATCTGTTTCTAAACTTGCGTGGGGGTGGATTGTCATCAGTAGTTCGATATAGAAATTGTTCTGAAAAATTTCTGTAAAATTTTGTTATGGAAACGAAATTCGTTATTATTTCCTGTTAGTTCTCAGCAGGAAAGGAGGTGGGGAGGGCATCCGCACCTCCTTCCCTGCTGTGCTGAGAACTAACGCATGTCAAGGCTTGACATGGTTTAGGTCTTAGCAGGGAAGGAGGTGGGGAGGGCATCCCCACCTCCTTCCCTGCTGAGAACGTAACAGGAAATAATAACAAATTTCGTTTCCATAACGAAATTTTACAGATTTTTTTTGGAACAATTTCTATATCGAACTACCGATGACAATTCCCCCCCCCACGAGAGTTTAGAAACAATTTTTTGATGGATCAACCACCCCTATTAGCTAGGTTTATGTAAAATTGCATAATGTGACATGTTATCTAGGATTCCAACAAACATACAGTATATACATTTCCTCCTGTTCTCCAGGCTCTCCCTCCGCTTGTGAGGGAGAGCCTGGAGAACAGGAGGAAAGCTCGGCCGGGCTACTTCCAAAGCGCCCGCCTCAGCTCTCAGCTGGTGAGAGGAGAAAGGAGGGTGCTGCTGCTCTGCAGTCTCCTCTCACGAGTTGCGAACTGAGGAGGGGAAAAAATGAACTAATAACGTGCCCTTTACAAAAAAATGGCGATCCTGGGTTCAGTTTTGAAACTTTACTTCCAGGTTGGACGCCGAGGGTCGATATAGGGTCAAAATAATTTCAAATATGAAATATTAACGGGTTTCAAAGTATTTAAATTGGAGATATCCACCCCTACTAGCTATGTAGCAGAGGTGCTAAGAAATCTCTTTACTGAATTCCAAAGGTGAGTAATCGGATTCAGGCAAGTGCAACCAATGTGCAGTGGGTACTTTGCCAGCTCAGCTACCTAGTAACATAACTGTATACATAGTATGGATTTTACACAGCTGCAAAGTTCTAATTTCTCCAGGTAGAAGTCCACTTACAAAGAGGTAAAGCCCCAACAGGATTCCAGAAAAACCTTGTAAAGAAAGGGCCAAGGCTGATGTATGCTTTTAAGCTGTTTTTAACTGTTTTTAATTGCTTTCTATCATTTAAGTGCCTTTTGCAAATTGCTTTAATTTCATTTTAATGTTTACTTCTTGTGTGTTTTTAATTGTATTTTTTTTAAAAAAAACTGTAAGTTTCCTAAATTATACGGTAATAATACATCCATAATACACCATAATATGCACCATTCTTAGCTTTTTCTTCTGCTTAAAACACACACACATATATATACATAGCCAATGTGAAATTCAATAGCAGAAATTTCTGTAGCTGAGAATCTCATTTGCTAGACTGAGAACAGAACAAGATTCTTAGGTCCAAAAGTTGCTGCTCTTAGATTTCATATCACTATGTAGAGACTTTGAATGCTGTACAAAGATTAAAATGGCATGCATTATAATGTATTGCAGTATAGTGTACCACAGTGCTGTCCAACTTCTTCCGGCCCAAGGGCCGGAAGAAGTGTCACTGATCACCTGGGGGGCCGCAGGTTATCAGTGAGCGGGGGGCGTGGCCACTCCCGGGGGCGTGGCTGCTCCCGGGGGCGTGGCCGGCCTCCTGCGTGGCCCCCATTTTCAGGAGGGTTTCCCTGGGCGACGTTAGGCTGGGTGACGCCTGACGTCACCCAGCCTAAGGTCACCCAGGGAAACCCTCCTGCAAGCCTGGATGGCTGGTGGGGGAAGCAAGAAGCGCTGCTCGCTTTCCCCGCCAGCCTTCCAGGCTTCGGGGAGGGGTTTTGCCCGGCTCCTGTGTCTCTCTGCTCAGAGAGACAGAGGAGCCGGGCGAAAACCCTCCCGCAAGCCTGGATGGGTGGTGGGGGAAGCGAGAAGCGCCGCTCGCTTTCCCCGCCAACCTTCCAGGCTTCGGGGAGGGTTTTCGCCCGCTCCTGTGTCTCTCTGAGCAGAGAGACACAGGAGCCGGGTGAAAACTCCCCCGCCAGCCTGGATGGCTGGTGGGAGAAGCGAGAAGCAGCGCTCGCTTCCCCCGCCAGCCTTCCAGGCTTCGGGGAAGGTTTTCGCCCGGCTCCTGTGTCCCTCTGAGCAGAGGGACACGGGAGCTCGGCAAAACTCCCCACCAGCCTGGATGGCTGGGGAGAAGCAGAGCGCCGCTCGCTTTCCCGCCAGCCTTCCAGGGTTTGGGAAGGGTTTTCGCCCAGCACTGGCGTCTCGAGTGCCGGGTGAAAACCCTTCCCCAAACCTGAAGGCTCGCGGGGAAGCGAGCGCCGCTCGCTTCCCCGCCAGCCATCCAGGCTGGCGGGGAGTTTTCGCCGCTACCCGTGATGCCTTGGAAGGGAGGGAGGCGCCGCGGGGACCCCCTCCCTTCCAAGGCATCGGCCCGGAGAGAGAGGGAAGAAGAGGGCGGTGCAGGAAGGAGGAGCTAGCTCTCTTCCTCCTCCCTGCGCCCCTTGTCCCTCTCTCGCCGGCGCCGATGCAAACCGGTTTGCATCGGTGCCGGCGAGAGAGGAAAAGAGGGCGGTGCAGGGGAGGAGGAGCTGGCTCACTTCCTCCTCCCTGCCCCGCCTCCCCTCCCCTGGCCGCCAGTTAAATTTTTTTAAAAAAAATTAAAAATGGCGACTGGGGGCATAGCGGGGGCCGGAGCCAACAGGCTGGGGGGCCGTGTACGGCCCCGGGGCCACCAGTTGGACAGCCCTGGTGTACCATATATATTTGTGTATAAGTGGAAGGAAATTTCCAGGGCCAACATTATGGATTTTGATACAACTTGATAGGTTAAGGGCCATTCTACAGTGAGAAAAAGGTAATAGCATTGACATGTGGGGTCAGTCACCACTGGCCATTTTCTTGCACAGTCATTTAAAAAGGCCAGCAGTGGCATCACAATGGAGATGCATTATTCAGGAGGATGAAAATCACACTTTTTCATCCGCATCCTTGATCCTGCTTTCTTGTGCTGCATCTGCACATATCAAAATACTCTGGAGTAAACTGTTCCAGAACTTCCCTGGATGCAGCATGATGTCATGATGCAAGGACTCGGCCGGCACCTTAATCACACACACAGAGACGGTAATCAGCTAACTATTTATTGAAGAATAAAGAACAGATGAAAAGGCAATTGTCCATCAAAATATAGAAAAGATCAGTCCAAAAGTAAAGAGTCCGTAGAAACTTAGCTCCGTGGTCCTCAGCTCGCTTCACTCCGCTTAGAATAGAAGTGGCCGAGCTACTGAGGATCCGTTCCCACGGATCCTATACTTAATCCCCTGTGCCACTGTTTTGGTGTTGGGCTCCTCCTGCGGAACACCTCCCAGGACGACGTGTGTGGCTCGGGCTTCAAGACGCGGCACTATGTGCGCTTTGCTCCAGGCAATCAGCCCTTTGGGAGCAGGATTACAAACCAGGCATTTGCCTCAGCCTCTTATCTCTGACGGCTTGGATCGCGCCGGGAATTGCCCACCTGCTCATTGAACTGCCACGATCCTCATCCCCAGCGTTCCTTGTTTCCCCATTGAGCCACGTCACCTCTGCTCCTGGCACTCCGCCCTGGAACCACACCGCGCTTCACTGACTGGTATTTAAAGCCATCATTGTTGTTACTGCAAGCGCCTGGGGGCATTATTGTCACTGCCCCTTCACAGTGTGTACCTTGTGTTTTGTTCTCATTATATTTGATATTTTTGCTAACTTTGATATTGTGCAGTCTATTCTTGTGTACTCAATAGGATACAAGGGCAGGCCAGACAGGTAAAAGAGGTGTGTTTTTCTGGACCCAGAGCTATTCTATCTCTTTTTTCCATACCCCAGGCACCCTGGATGCCTGCAGCTTGCTTCACCCTTCACTATACCTTCCCGTTGAGGTGCTCCTTCACCTCACCATTGGGACCACATTAAGTCCACGAATCCTGATGAATGTATTTTCTTCTACCGTACTTGTACAGCCTCACCCTTAATGCTTTCATACAGTCACCGCATACGGCAGGGACACCGTCACTGCCATTTTTGAGCTCCCTCCACCATATGCGGCAACCACAGATTCTCCATTCCAGATTGGAAGTTTCAGCACCCACTCTATAAGATGCTCCGGTGTATAAGATGACCCCTGGTGTATAAGTCGACTACCGCATATAAGACGACCCCTGACTTTTGAGAAGATTTTCTTGGGTTAAAAGTAGTCTTATATGCCAGAAGATAGGTACTCATGCCCTGTCTTCCACTGTTTTTCTGGCTAGAAACAGCTCCAAGCACCTTCCCGACAATGTGACTTCTAGTTTGATCACAACAGGGGATCTAGCCATGTGATCTCTAGAAGCAACATTATCAGCAAGACCCTCCTGGAAAGTTGCTTCGAGCGCCTTCAGGATAATGAAACAGTATTAGTTTGTTTAGTGTGTGGACAGTGGGTTGGGCTGGAGTCAACCCAATCCACACCTCAACTAAACCCTGGGATGACTCTGCAGCTCCTTGGAAGTCCTGGAATAAATTCCGATTCTCCTTGTTCTGGATTAACAGCTGGAAATAGAACATCTACTGCCAAGCCAGGCATACATCATGCAAACTCCCTACAGCAATTGCAAATCTACTTTATTTGACCTGTGAAGACACAGTCTTCATCATGCTAGTGCATGGAAAAATGAATAGGGATAGATAAAGAACACAGAGTTGCCTAGGCTTGCAAACAAACTGACTAAATTATTGTCATACTTAACCAAGTAGAGCAGACCTCTGACAGGAGAGAAAATTGAGAGTTGCTGTCTCTGAGCACCATGAACGGAAGAGACCAGAGACTCAAACAACCTTCACTGACTTTTAACAGTCAGAGTCAAATGTTAATTGATTTTTAAATAAATCACTGACTAAATACCACCAGGGCATCTTGCAAATGGAAAGGAAGGCCCTATAATTAAAAAGGTGTTTGTGCATCACCTATCTGCTGGGAAATATTTTTAGCAGCCCAATATATTCTTGGAGTCTATCTAGCTATCCTAGCCATCATGTGTTGGTTTGTTTTCCGTCCGTGATGGGACTTTCTATTATGAGCCAAGTGCTATCAGTCTTTTCTTATTGTGGATTTAAAACATCAGATCACACTGCTAGTAATCTGGGAGCAGTTACTAGAGAGTATCCAATGAAATCAGATGTTCATTAGACTTGGGCTCGGATCAGTTTGACCTGAAACGATTTGTAATATTTGGTGGACCATTTCGTGTAATCCCCCACAAACAGAATGGGAAGGTGGGAACCGAAAAGCTGGGCAAAATGGATCGAGAGAGTTGCATTTATCAACTACTGGAGAGGATGGAGTTAATTTTGCATTATATCTGGGGCCCTCTCCATTGGCACCCCCATGTCGCGGGGGAGAGGCTTGCATAATGAAGTTGTGAGCTATGCTGGCAGTGGCAAAATAGCCAACGGTAGGGCCTCCCATGCCAGACAGGTCACCACCAAAGGGTCTGACAAAGAGCGTCAATGGGTGGGATGGGCTATCTAGCCTTTTGGCAACCATCCTAGGAGAAGGAAAACTCTAATTTCAAACCCGGGCAGATGGTGCTCCTCTAACCCTGTAAGGTCAACCATCTAGAGAAGGAAACTCAAATCAAACCTATGACCTGAGGACCTTGCTGCCACCGTCTTAAGCTTGCTAGGCCCTGGCAGACGAACCTTTGATTTAAAGGGTGAGGCCAGTTCTGTGCACGCTGCGCTCCACCAGAAAAATCCATTGCACAGGCTAGAAGGACATATCCAACCTCCTTAGTCACCAACGTGCTTGTAGAAAGCGTGGGATGAGTCCTTCCTTAGAATCTTTGTTCGTGAAGTAATGCCAGAGATATCTGGGGCAGGGGTCTGCTGTGGAGCTCCTGGAGAAGATCCTGTAGTGTCTTTTCTCCCTCCCCAGCAGCAGAAAAGTTCCCTAGGCTCCTCTTCCACCCTGGTTGTGTCCATGCTCTGATTGGCTGATAATGAACACAACTGATGACTACAATTCCCAGAACCCTCACTTGTGGTTTGTCTTATTTTTTAAAAAAAATAGAGTAAAAATTTAAAATAATTATTCTGAAACTTGACAGGCTTGCAGTTGTAAATGGGGTCTAAAACTGAGGTAGGTTTCATACAGATAGGCTTTAAAATGACTGAGGATTGAGCCTTTATTTATTTACTTTATTTATATTCCGCTGTTCTCACCCCAAAGGGGACTCAGAGCAGATTACAGGTACACATACTTAGCAGACAATCCCTGCCGTTTCCACATACACACATATAGATGAAAAGAGGCAAACTCTGGCCACCAGGGGGAGCTGACACACTCCTCATCTCTCAGAGTTGTCCAGACTTTGAACCGGTGCTTGGCTGCTGTGTCGGACTGGATGAAGGCTAGCAAATTGAAACTTAATCCAGACAAGACACAGGTCTTCCTGGTCAGTCGAAAGGCTGAACAGGGCATAGGGTTACAGCCTGCATTGGAGGGGGTTACACATTCCCTGAAGACGCAGGTTCGCAGCTTGGGGGTGATCCTGGACTCATCGCTGACCCCAGGTCTCGGCGGTGGTCAGGGGAGCTTTTGCACAGTTAAGACTCGTGCGCCAGCTGCGCCCATACCTCGGGAAGTCTGATCTGGCTACGGTCGTCCACGCTCTGGTCACATCCCGAATAGATTACTGCAATGCACTCTACGTGGGGCTGCCTTTGAAGACAGTTCGGAAATTACAACTAGTCCACCGGGCGGCAGCCAGATTACTAACTGGAGCTACATACAGGGAGCATACCACCCCCCTGTTGTGTCAGCTCCACTGGCTGCCTGTCCACTTCCGAGCTCAATTCAAAGTGCTGGTCTTGATCTTTAAAGCTCTATATGGTTCTGGCCCAGCTTACTTGTCTGAACCCATCTGCAGCTACGTCCCACCTCGTAATTTAAGATCATCCGGGGAGGCCCTGCTCTCGCTC
The DNA here is from genome assembly GCA_030556195.1 of Anolis apletophallus. NCBI lineage: Eukaryota > Metazoa > Chordata > Lepidosauria > Squamata > Anolidae > Anolis > Anolis apletophallus. The sequence goes on along the minus strand of JARBWK010000003.1, from coordinate 19,315,686 downwards.
CCGCCGACTTCTCAAATGCGGCTGGTGGGGACGAGGGAGAGGGCCTTCTCGGTGGTGGCTCCCTGTCTCTGGAATGCGCTTCCTAGCGACATACGATCAATTCCATCCCTCCTGACATTCAGGAAAAACGTAAAAGCCTGGCTATGGGACCAGGCGTTTGCACACTAGCACAAGGCAGCATTTTAGACTGGATTTTAATGGAAAGTTGATGAATAGGGCTCAATGCTTTTTATGGACGGAACACTGTTTTTCTTAACTTAAATGAATGTGTATGATATGTTGATGTAATTGTATTTTAATGTATTTTAATGTGTAATGTTTTGGGGGGGGTTATACTGTGTTTTACTGTGTTTTACTGTGTTTTACTGTGTTGGCATCGAATTGTGTCTTTTTGGAAGCCACTCTGAGTCCCCCCTCGGGGGTTGAGAAGAGCGGGGTAAAATGCCAGAAATAAATAATAAATAAACATGTGACAATCCTATATATCAAGTCCAGAGCTTACAAATCTCTCTCTCTCTCTCTCTCTCTCTCTCTCTCTCTCTCTCTGGTTTGGGCAACAGTTTTAGGATCCCTCCAGCAAGCAACACATGAGGAAGAGGTTCCAATGAAGTCCTAGTGAGTTTACAGGTCTCCCCCAAAAAGGAATTCTCTCCACGTTCAGTTATGCAAGTAAACAGTTTCTGCAGAAGATGCATTTGCTTTTCATACTTATCCCTAGCCATCTGCTCTTTACATGCTCAACATAAATGGATGGTTCAGTTGTTTTGTGTTGCCGTCTGCTTTTCAACAGTCTGTCTTCAAACCACTTTGGCTCTGCATGGTGATTGCCTGCTAATTAGAGAAATTGGGGGCGGGGGAGAATCCTTCATAATTATGCCAGGTGAGCCATACGGTGAATACTAAGTTCCTCCCAGCAAACTTTGTGTTTGCCGCATGGAAAGAGCAACGGAACTTGTGTTTCCTTTCGTTTTGACAGTTGATTCATTACGAAGGGAAAACATTCCTTCCCTAGTCTGTTGCCCATACTTCCAGCTTTTTACTGACCAGCAATTGCAAACAGTTTTGTGAACTTTGAAGAAACGTGTTGATAATCTAAATGCTATTGATATGTCACTTAAATATAATGGTGCACACACGCTGAGGTTACTGTAAAAAGGCTGTAAATTGACTAATTATGCTCACTGGAATAGATAACCTTGGAGGCTTTGGGTTCATATCAACTCCATTTTCAATCCCTTGCCCTACAGATAGCACATACCATATATTTAAAATAATAATACAATATTTCAGGATATTGAAAGGTCTCTTCTCTAAGATAATATTTAAATGGAGTATTATTATCTGCCTTTTTTTGTCTTACCACAATCACTATTTGGTGGGATGCCATATGGGATACCTTTGAAGTCTACCCATAGACCAGATGATACATAATTCCCACTCCTGCATTGTCCTTATTTAAACACGACCATCTTCTGGTTGCTTCTAAAGATATTCATGCATTCAAAGACATCTCCGGACCATCCTCTGTTCGGAAATCAGGCAGCACATCAATGCCTTAAATCAAGAAATAGTTTTTAATTTCTAAAGAGATCCTCGCAGAAATACCTCGGCAAGCAAGAGTCCAAAAGTGGCATGCAAAAACCATGGCTGAAAGACTCCCCCCTGAAGGACTCCCCCGGGGAACACAGAAGACTGGGTCACTTGGAAGGCACTGAACAGACTGTGCTCTGGCACCACAAGATGCAGAGCCAACCTTAAGAAATGGGGCCACAAAGTGGAGTCCATGACATGGAAGTGCGTAGAGGAGCAAAGCACAGACCACCTATTTCACTGCAACCTGAGCCCTGCCACATGCACAATGAAGACCTCCTCTTTGCAAAACCAGAGGCACTCCAAGTGGCCGGCTACTGGTCAAAGAACATTTAATACAATGCCAAGTTTTTAAACTTTCTACTTTTAAATGCATTTCAATTGTACCCTTGGTCTGCTTCTGAGACGATAAATAAATAACAAGGCTATTGGGAACTCAAAGGGAGAAAGGAGCAAGCTTGTTTTCTGCTGCCCTGGAGACTAGGGTGCAGAACAAAGGCTTCAAACTACAGGAAAGGAGCTTCCACCTGACCATTAGGAAGAACTTCGGTGAAAAATAGTATGATCAAATGGGCCAACAATTTTGGACACAATATTAAATTGGAAATCTGGGAAAAGACCTGGAGGACTCATCTAAATTACACGTATTCTTACGACTTAAAAGAGAACTTTCTGAAGATCCAGCACAGATGGTATCTCACCCCGGCTAGCAGAGCCAAGTATTGTAAAACTTATGACCACAGATGTTGGAAATGTAAAAAGGAGGTGGGCAGTTTCTACCACATGTGGTGGTGATGTAAAAAACTAAAGAAATTCTGGAGGAAAGTGTATAGAGAAATACAAATAGCACTTAAGGTTAAGTTCGAAATGAAGCCGGAATATCTTATTCTAGGGTTAATAGACTTTAAATTGGAGAAAAATACAGAGAAACTGTTTGTATATTGTATTACAGCCGCTAGACTAATTCTTGCGAGACAGTGGAAAGAAAGTGAGATACCAAGCCTCGACACCTGGAGATCAAAATTAATGGAGATCATGAAAATGGACATGCTACCAACAGCGCTGGCAGATAACAACAACAGGAAAAAAACGGACTGGACTCTAATAATAGATCATTTCAGGAAATCAAAACTGGACTGGACGATTGAGTTGTAAACATACATACTGTTATAGCTTAAGGTAGTAGGTAGAGCCAGATGACTTTATAGGAACCATAATAGCATAGTAGGATAGTTAATACGGACTATGCGGGAAAAGATCGGGGGGGGCAAACCCCGTTACTGTTTCGTACTCATGTCAAGGTACTTTTTTCTTAATTCTATCTTTCTTCTTTACCTCTCTAGGATTACCTATGGGAGGCTCTACTTACCCCCATTCTCTTCAAGGCGCCTGTTTGCCTTGTTTACCCTTATTCTATGCTCTTTCTTTTTCTTTTTTTTAATAGGTGTGTTTTTGTTGTGTGCTACTACGTAAAACTAATAAAAAAAATTTTTTTTTAAAAAAAGGAAGAACTTCCTCACTGCGAGAACCATTCAGCAGTGGAACTCTCTTCCCTGGAGTGTCGTGGAGGCTCCTTCTTTGGAGCCTTTAACCAGAGGCTGGATGGCTATCTGTTGGGGGTGCTTTGAATGCAATTTTCCTGCTTCCTGGCAGAGGGGTTGGACTGGATGGCCCACGAGGTCTCTTTCAACTCATTGATTCTATTAGCTCTGTGTATGTTGTTTTTCTAATTCCCATGGTTGGTCAACAACATGACCTGTTTAAGGTTTTTAGAACAAGGATTCAAATTTGGTCTCCAACCTAACATTCAGATCACCGTGTCACACCGGCTCTCATACTAATCTTTCAAATCCTCTGCATTTCCCGTTTCCCAGACTTTCAAGCAATGTTGCAGAGAATCTTATCAATTTGTAGTGTGTTTTCTGTAATTTTGCCTAATATAAAGATCTTTTCAGTGTAGCAAACCTAATGCAAACTCTTTTCACTGGGGATTTTATAGTTCAGGATAAAATGGGACAGGCACTTAGGGCTGGAAGGAAAACAGTTCTATTATATTGTAACAAACATGTCCTTCTTGCAGACACTTCTGCAAGACATGTCAGTAAAAAGACAGGCTGTTTCTGGACCCTTAAAAAAACATTCCACCCTTGTCAGTCATGTGTTTCATTTAATATGTTCAAGATGGGATCTGTTCCTACCTACTGTGATATGGGTTATCACTGCCCATCTGACAGCGAATGACAGACGGTATGACCTCATTCTGCCAACTGCCAATCACAGTGCTCCAGAGCTTGGCCCTTCAATTACATTCCTAACACAACTCTGAACAACTGGTACATTTTTATGAATCTGCCCTCAGGGTCACTGCTTTATTTTAAATGTGAAGACAGTCTACGGGTTTGCATTGTCTGGGTTACATCCAGTCTGCTGTTCCTCAGTATATGCAGTTTAGTGGTTTGCCACAAGACGAAGTCAGTCACCTACAGCAAGGTTTTTCAACCTTTTTTGAGCCGCGGAACATTTTTTACATTTACAAAATCCTGGGGCACACCACTAACCAAAATGACACAAAATGACACTCTAACACAGTAATACATATAGTTAATATGTTTTTAATGTATTTATACACTCAGTGTGAAACCTGGGCCTGTTTCGATGAACACAACATAGATATCCTGGCAGGAATGGCAGAAAGACACAAACTTCCCACACAGAACTCCCATAACCAAGAAAAAATACTATAAGAGTTTGGTGGGCATTGACCTTGGGTTTTGGAGTTGTAGTTCACCTATATCCAGAGAGCACTGTGGACTCAAACAATGTTGGATCGGGACCAAGCTTGGCATGAATACTCAATATGCCCAAATGTGAACACAGATGGAGTTTGGGGAAAATAGACCTTGACATTTGGGGGTTACAGTTTCTTGCAACAATGGAATTGAAACAAACTTGGCATATTGAACTCTCATTACCAACAGAAAGTACTGAAAAGGTTTGCTTGGGAATTGACCTTGAGTTTGGAAGTTGTAGTTCACCTACACCCAGAGAGCACTGTGGACTCAAACAATGTTATGTTGTTGTTTGTTTTCTATCCAGAATCACAATGTTGGAAGGAGGCTCACCACTTTAAGGTCCCTAAAGCAAGCATGGGAAAACTTCTGCCCTCTGGGTGCTTTGGACTTCAACTCCCACCATTCCTTTAAAAAAATTCTTTATTAAAGATTTTGTCAGTACATATAGTAAAAAAAATCAAAAAAGAAAAAAAGAAAAGAGAGTGAGTGAGACATTGAGGGAGGAAGACTGGGGACAGAGAGGGGGGAGGCGGGGTAGGAAGGGGGTGGAAGGGGGTTGGAAAGACAGGGCTGGGAGGAAAAGTAAAAAGTAGGGGTTGAGTGTAGATCCCTATTTCTTCCAGTCCGGATTGCAAGTTCATGGGTTTCTTGATCACCATTTCTTTCTATTGTTTGTTCCTTATCATATCCACTTCCTTTCATTTGGTTGGTTTCTATCCTTCTCTTTTATTTTCTTGCTTCTCCTCTTTGAACTTGATTTCTTTTAAATAAATTTTCACTTGGCTCCAGTCTGTTCTGTGTTTTTGATTTTTGTCCATTACCAGACTTTTCAAAATATCTAGATCCATCAATTCTCTTAATTTTAATAACCAGTCTGCAGCACTCGGAATTTCTTTACTTTTCCATCTTCTAGCTCAGGGGTGCTCAGAATGGTGATCGGGATCACCAAGGTGATCTTTGGGCTTCATCCTGGTGATCTTCAGGCCCCTGACCAGGTTTTTCGCAGTTTGTCCTCTTCACGCGCCCCTGCACGCTGCAAAGAAGTCCTCCGTCATTGCTCCTCCCTGCTCCCTGCTCGCGCGCCACCTTCAAAAGTTGCAGAGTCCAAGAGGCAGAAAGGGCCCCCTCTTTTGGATTCCTCCTCCTCCCTCCATCCTTCTCCAGCCACTCAGAGTCGTAGGAGACCAAAGGGGGCAGGCCTGGATGATGCGATGCATGGCTGGCCCCTTGCGCATGCGCAGAAGTGCCCATTCTGCCTCTCTGACTTCTCGTGAGCTCTTGGAGGCAGCACACATGCTGGCGGCGTGGAACTAGGAGCAATGACGGAGGAGGAGGAGAAGGACGCTTTGGGGTCATTTCTTTACCGCATCTCAAAGGTCGGTCTTTTTACTTTGGGGTGGGTGCTTGATTGTTCTGTGGCATGTCTCTTTGTTTATTTTTAATGTTTAAAAATGGCCTTTTAGCTCCAAAGCCTCTTTGCTTGCTTTGTTCCTTGAGAAATATATGTTGGGGAATATGGAAATGTGGGAGAAATGGGGTGGTTGGATGTATTTTTGCATGCCTATTTGTTTACCTTGCTGAGTATTAAATGGCCTTGCAGTTCAAAAGCCTCTCTTCTTACTTTCTGGCTGATAATATGTGTGGTAATATGGCAGTGTGGGAGAAATGGGGTGGTTGGATGTATTTTTATGCTCTGTTTTATATTGTTGTTATTAAATTGAAATGTTGATGTTTTATAACTTCATTTTATGTAAACTGCCCCGAGCCTGCTGGAAGGAGAGGTACATAAAAATGAATAATAAATATAAATAAATAAATAAATAAATAAGAAAATAGTTATACGTTTTACATTTCTGGGTAGGTGATCTTTGGGACTTGGTTTTTTAATCAGTAGCTCCCATGCTGAAAAAGTGTGAGCACCCCTGTTCTAGCTATTTCTATTCTCACGGCTGAAGATATGAAAAAGAAAATCTTGTCGTCATTGCTCTCTATCTGGAAGTCCATAATATTCAACAAATAATAATCTGGCTTCAGTTCCATCTTTTGTTTGAGAATTTTTTTGACGTGGAAACTCCCACCATTCCTAACAGCCTGAGGCCCTTTTATGCTTAAATGGCGGGGGGGAGAGAGGAAAAGAGCCTGAGGCTGCTAGGAATGGTGGGAGTTAGAGTCCAAAACACCTGGAAGGTCCAAGTTTGCCCATGCCAGCTTTCGACAGAGACCTCTTCCTCCGCCTTCCCCTTTGCTCCCTTTCTTCCCCCTCCTGCCAAACACTTTTTCTTCTACACTGACACTTCTGCTGGGGGGGGGGGGGCAGCGTGAGCATGTTCAGGAGGGGAGGGGGGAGGAAGACATGACCCGTGCAGGCGCTACTGCGCAGACTCGCCCCAGAGCAAAGCGAGGCAAAGCGAGCAGAGCGAGGCTGGGAAGAAGGGAGCCCGAGTGGAGAAGAAAAAGTGTTCGGCAGGAAGGGAAGAAAGGGTATTGGAGGCTCCAATTTCCCATGGCACACCTGATGATCGCTCACGGCACACTAGTGTGCCACAGCACACTGGTTGGGAAACACTGGCCTACAGGCACAAAGATCCCCATATTGATTCTTAGCATATCTTTATACCATATATTATCTATAACAAGGTCTAGGAAGATCTAGGTCTCAAATTATATTTTTGTATGATCGAGAAAGTGCAATACCTCATTTGTAGAGCATACACTTTGCATACAAGTCATCCTAGGTTCTATACCATCTCCTATCAGGACTCTTGCATGAAAATCTGGGAAGTAGAACAAGACAAAATCTGTCAGTTCTGCTTTTTCATTTTTTCAATTTCGAGTTCTCTCTGTCTTGTTTATGTGATTTTTGTACATTCTGTTTCAGAAATGAATAAAACAAAATTCCCAAAACTATGCAGAATTTGCATATGGTAACAGCATGTTCTGTGTCAAAATCAGCATTTTATATATTAAAAAAAAACCATATGCAAATTTTGCAATAAAAAGTTTTAAAGTTGTGAGTTTTTTTTCATCCATCATGATTCTACTCATGATTTCTTCAAAAAGTACATTTCCAGACATCCAAACAGTACATTTTTCAACCATGTAAAGTATTTTGATATTTTTCTTTTTTTCCCCTCCAAACAGCAATTGTTTCCAAACACTGCCCTGGACATGGAGGTCCCATTCTCATTATGGATAATCAACATTGATAGTCAAAAATTTCCACAAACCAACTTCTGAAGTTATGAAACTAGTAGCTGCCAATTCGGCTTGAAAAACAGGTTGTTGTTGTTCTTCATGTTGTTGTTGTTGTTGTTGTTGTTGTTTGCCTTCAAGTCACTGAAACAGTTTTAACTGCTATTTATTTTCACCTTGGAGAGTGAAGAGAGCACTGACTGGAAACAGCCAGGAAGGAAATGGCTGCCAACTCTCTGAAGCCTAATCATTTCTAAGACATGAAGCATATTTTAAAGACTGTATAAGACTGTTGATTCCATCTGTTCTCTGTAAGAATTCAGAGACTGCTGTATATATTGTTGCTCTGTTTGACCTTTTGAGATGAAGTAAAGTTACTGTCGCACTCCAGGTGACCTGGGCCCTCTAAATCACTCACACAACACCAGCACTTGGTATGCAGTCTTTTTATTGGAGCAAGAAATCCAATAAATGCAATAAAGGGTAAAAGGTAAAACGTTGAAAAAAGCAATCAATATTCCATAAGAGAAATGTTCCATAAGCCAAAGGCAAAACAAAGGCTGCAAGGTAATCCAGATTAATCAGATAAGCAGTGTCCAAACACCCAAAAGCCAGAATATTTCCATAAGCAGAACAAAGTCTTAAGTCCAGCATAAAACTCCAAAACTAGGAATACAAGAACAAGGTTTCTTGAGGCCTCACTAGACCAACAACTTGAGCTCAGAATCCATGGACCTTCAGTTAGCAAAGTTGCCGTGAATCTAAATTTCCCAAGGCATGAGCAAAGCTGTAAACCCAAAACTAGATTTTTCTTTCTTTCCCCTAATTGGCGTTCAAACCGCAGCAAGAGCGAAGGCTTTGAATTTGCCAATTAGCATTCCTTCTATCCGAAGCCTCCAAACACAGGTGTCCTATCTCCCAACTGCTCTGACTTCAGAGGCTAGTTCCCAGGAGAAACTGAACTCCCTTCATCTACTTTCCCAAAACCCTGCCTTTGCAAATTTCCATCCCCTCACACTTCAGATCCCACAATCCCTGAAGCCAAAGGCCCAACAGTTACTGTTACTTGTTATACAAATCCAAGTGACACATTATTGTACTGCAGGGTATATTTTGGTTCAGAAACAGTGGTAAAGCTTCTGTTTATTTACATTTACAACCTCCAACATAAACTGGTCCAACGGGTGGCAGCCAGGTTGCTCACTGGAGTGGTGTAGGGAGCACACAACTCTCCTGTTGCACCAGCTCCACTGGCTGCCAGGCTGCTCTCGAGTACAATTCAAAGTGCTGGCTTTAGCCTACAAAGCCCTAAACAGTTCTGGCCCAGTTTACCTGTCTGAGTGTATCCTCACCCATGAACCATCTTAGAGATTAAGATCACCCGGGGAGGCTCTGCTCTCGGTCCCACCTTCTTCGCAAGCACAATTGGTGGAAACAAGAGACAGGAGCTTCTCAGTGGTGGCGGCTTGGCTGTGGCAACATCTGATGAGCCCCCTACCTCCTAATCTTCAGAAGGAAAGTAAAAACCTGGCTCTGAGGCCAAGCTTTCAGAGACTAGTGTAGTCCAATATAGATTGGATTATGTGCAATGATTATGGAATCGGCCTTGGACCACGATCTTTGGATGGTGTGATTTTAATACTGAATGTAATTTTTTAAAATGCTTACCTTGTATTAATTTTAACTCAACCAATTTTACGTTTTTAATACCTGTATGTGTTGCAAGGCATTGAATAAATTCCACATGTAAACTGCCTTGAATCCCCTTGAGGGTAGAGAAAGGCGGGGTATAAATAGGGAAAATAAAATAAAGTGGTTTCCAACTTATGGTGATCCTAAGGCCTGTGGTGTTCCAGCCTAGTAGTGTGGTGCCCCAGTCTGGTGGTGTGGTGCCCCAGCTTAGTGGTTCAAGACAGGTACCAGTGGTGCCAATGGATCAGGGCCAGGATGAAGAGGATGAATGGCCTGAGGGGGACAATTCTGCTAATGCAGACCTGTCATGGGATAATGACTGGTTGCATGGGTATTGGCCCGAGGAAGGGGTTAATGAAGATTCTATGGAAGTAAGTTTTGAGACTGCCAGCGAGAATTCCAGTAACCTTGAATCTCACGGGAACCCTTCTTCCTTGCCAGCTGAGGCCTCGGGAAATAGGGAGGATGAGCTTTTTCACCAAGATATGAGTCCACCTGGCCCGGCTAATTTGCTGGCGGGTTTTGATAGAAGAGCTAATATCAGATCTACGAGAAAGGATTGGAATTTGAGACGGGGAATTCAGTGGTCTCACAGAAAATAGATTCCTTTTAAGACTGGCTCTGGGAAGATTTCGGCAGACCCGAAGCTACGTTTGGACTGAACGTTTCCTTGGTTCCAGTCTCCAAGTTCAAGTTGATCGCAGGGACGGCTTGCCCTGCTGAACCAAGTTTTTCCTGGTGCCGTTGTTTCGTTGGCTTCAGACTCAAGTTTCATGTTTTGACCGCAGGAGCAGGCTGCCTTGCTATTCTGATTGCTTTCTTTGGGGCTTACTCCGTTTTGAGCATTTTCCAGATTTTACCTTGGGACTTACTTTTTGCCTTATACCTTTACCTTTTTGGACTATTCTATTCTAAATAAAAGTAGTTTACAGAGATTGCTTGTGTGTGTGATCTAGGGGGGTACGTTCCACTTCTGAGACGCAACAAGGGCAAACAATCACAGGTTTTCTTGGCAAGATTTGTTCAGAGGAGGTTGGGCATTGCTTTCCGCTGATGCTGAGAGAGCGTGAGTTGCCCATGTTCATTCAGTGGGCTTTCATGTCTGAACCAGTATTTCAACCTGGGTCTTTTTGTTAATGTAGGTCAAAGCTGACATGGAACTGATCTTGGGTGTTGGACCTTTGTCCTCAGCAAGGATTGTGGGCTCTACTGTGCAAGGGTTTGTGGGATCCACAGTGCAGGGTGGAGATGGAACTTTTGCAAAGGCATCGCAAAGACAGCATTTGGGGAAAGCTGTTAGGGAGGTCAGTTCTCCTGAGAATTATCAGTGCATAGATAAGGCACCTGGCTGTGGGACTTGGGATAGAAAGAAGAATTGTGTTAATTGGCAACTCAAGGTCTTTCCTTCCAGCAGTGGTTTTGGTTTGCCAAGTAATGGAGGGAAGTGAGATGAATCTAGTTTCTTGATATAGCTATGCTTTGCAACTTCAATTTCAGATCTAGGTCAACTTTGCAATACGCTTCATGTGTTTCAAGTCTCCTGTATTCTAGCTCATGCATTTTAGCCTCATGTGATTTCAGCTTCCTGTATTTCAGCCCAAGTACTCAAGTCTGGACTTTGATTTTCCCTGGGAACCCTTGGGACTTTATCAGCTACTAGCTTGGGGCCCCGGTGGTGCCTGGGTTATTTGAGAAAGGCATTGTGTGCCAAGGTTGGTCTTTGGTACTTCAAGTCCCATCATCCATGGTCTACCCTCCTGTAAACTGTAGAAGGATGGAGACTGGTTCATGTGGGCACAGGGTGCCAAGTGTAGTCTTTTTAGGTCTTTGGTCTGTGGGAAATGAAGGTTTTGAAAGTACTACAAATCCCATAATTCATGGATGTACCTCAAGTCCCACTCTTCTCCATTTGGCAGTAGAATGTAGAGTGGGTCATAGGGGTACTGTGTGTCAAGCTTGGTATTGCATTGGGCCTCTGTGTGGCAAGTGTGGTCGTGATCCGTCATTGGTGTGGGCCACTGTGCTCTAAGTAAGTGAGTTAAAGTACTGCAATTTCCATCATCCATGGTGCATCCTACCTCAAACTGCACCAATATTTAGAGTGCATCGGGGGGGGGGGGTCTGTGGGCCAAGTTTGGTCTTGTTCTGTCATTGTTGTGGACCTAGTCAGGAAAATGAAGTTGAGGAAGCCTTACTGTCAAATCTGGCTGTGGCCTAGTCAGGATGATCAAGTAGAGGAAGCCTTACTGGCAAATCAGGTTGTGGCCTAGTCTGGGAAATTAAGTAGAGGAAGCCTTACTGGCAAATCAGGTTGTGGCCTAGTCTGGAAAATCAAGTAGAGGAAGCCTTACTGCCAAATCAGGCTGAGGCTTAGTTTGTTAATTCATCTGAAGGAAGCCTTTTTTTTTTTAAGTGCACTCTCTGGCACCTTTGAAATTTTGGATGTTGGAATGCTGGCCATGCAGAGTCTGTTATGCAAATTTTCCCTCAGTGGCAACCAATCTCCTCTGTCTGGTGCCTTAGAGGGTTGGAGTTCTGAGGCTGGCCAGTCAGAGCCATTTATGCAAATAATCCCGGAGTGGCAGCCAATCGAAATGCTGGCACAATATTCCTCCCGTCGCTCGGCCCACCCACCCACCGTCCGCAAACACTGACTTTTATTATATGTAATAGATAGATTGGATTTTGCCTGCCTTGGATTTATGGAACTCCTTTGGACTTTGTCTGCTACTGGAATTTGTCTGCTTTGGATTTACTAGGTGACTCTGCAGCATCCATGCTGCCTTTGGGCCTTTGGAACTAATCCTTGGACTATTGATTGGATCATATCTCTTCTATATATTTATACTGCCTATATTGCTTGCTGTTTGCTTCAATAAAAGACTATTCTTTCAGCTGGAGTTTGGATTCTAAGGGCCCAGGTCTACGCTGGTGTGCGACATGGGGGCCCTTTGCATTAAAAGGTCAGTGCCTTTAGTTAGGACTTCAAAATTCATAGTAAAACTCTGAAATACCACCACACTGACATAGGAACTACCCAACTCCCATTGCATATAACGTATTCTTGTGCAAGGATGTGCAAATTTGCTGATTTAGTTTTGAGTGAAAATCCTGAACCATTAATTTAGTATTTGACTTATTTGGTATTCCACAAAAGAACACAGTGAAAAGATTTCATGTCATGGAAGATGAGTTGATGTAATTATATTTCACAGTGGATTCAGTTGGGATTAAATTTTTCCCCATGCTGTGATTGCCACATTAGCCATATGTATAATTGCAACAGGCACTAGGTGGTAGATACAAATAGGTAAACCTCTCTTTAGCTAAATAATAAGGGGAATAATCATATTCCTCCCTGTTTGAATTCCAAGTTCCATGTTGTGATGGCTTCTTTGGTTTTATAAGGCCTTCAAAGTTAGCAATCAATAGCTCCGATGTAGGGAAAATTAGGTTATTTGATGCAAGGCTCCAATCCTGATAGGTGCCTCCTGCTACGTCTGCAACTCCAGGAGGTCGCCAGTGTTTCTAATATTTAAAGCTCAGCCATCTATTTTGCCGAGTCAGGAATCAGTGATGTGAGAAGGGGTGGAAGAAACGAAGAGCTCTGCAACAACTGGAGAACTGTCAAAGCTGTCAGTCCGAAGACGCTGCTATATCTAAAACGAGATGGGAGAAAGGTATGGCATGCCTGCTGAATATTTCCAGGAACAGACTATTTTAGCCAAATTTTGCAATCACTTGCAGTTGTCAAGCTTTCCCTCTTTCTTTGGTAACCAAGGCATCTGTGGCATTGCCATGGTTGGCTTCTAAGTCTGTAGCATGGTAAATCCACTCTAGCTTTTTGTACAATCTTTAAAGGCTGGGGCAAAATTCAGCACCTTGGACAACTACGAAATAGACTCATAATGTTGGAAGAGACCTCATGGGGCATCCAATCCAACCCCCTGCCCAGAAGCAGGAACATTGCATTCAAAGCATCCCCGACAGATGGGCATCTAGCCTCTGCTTAAAGGCCTCCAAAGAAGGAGCCCCCACCCCACTCTGGAGCAGAGAGTTCCACTGCTGAACGTCTCTCACAGTCCGGAAGTTTTTCCTAATGTTCAGATGGAATCGCCTTCCTTGTAGTTTGAAGCCATTGCTCTGCGTCCTAATCTCCAGGGCTGCTCCTTCCTCCCTATAACTTTCCCTCACATATTTATACATGGCTATCATGTCTGCTCTCAGCTTTTTCTTCTTCAGGCTAAATATGCCCAGCTCTTTAAGCCGCTCCTCATAGGGTTTGTTCTCCAGACCCTTGATCGTTTTAGTTGCTTTCCTCTGGACACAATCCAGCTTGTCAATGTCTCCCTTTGTGTGGTTGCCCAGAATTAGACAAAATATTCCAGGTGTGGTCTGACCAAGGCAGAATAGGGGGGTAGTAGGCAAGTAGCCAGGGGTGGGGGCTGGAGGGGCTTCACCCCCCCCCCCAAATTCTCAGGGTGGTCCGCAAGAAGGCCTTACTGGTACATTATTTAAACTGTTATGTTAATTCATATAATGATATGATCCCCATGCTCAATATATCCCATATGCATGGGGTATTGGGATAATGATACAAAAGGATTGCAAGGGTAGACTCTCTCTCACTCAGACTCAGCCCCCCGAATCAAACTCAGCCCTCCCCCCACCTGAATCAAAATCCTGGCTACGGGCCTGGGGGGTAGCATGACTTCCCTGAATCTAGACACTATACTCCTATTGATGCAGGCCAAAATTCAATTGGCTTTTTTTGCTGCCACATCACGTTGTTGGCTCATGTTTAACTTGTTGTCCATGAGATCTTTTTCACACATACTGCTCTCGTGCCACATGTCCCCTTAACTCCAGATGTGTAATACTTCAGAGTTGCCACTCTGAAGAATAACTTCAGAGTTGTAAATACTGCCCCAGGGTCCTTTCATACTACAGAATTATCTTATTCCATTTAACTATCATGGTTTTGTTTCAGTTCCATCACCTTCACAGATGCAGGGATAGTGCCTTTTCCATGGCTATTCCCAGACAGTGGAATTAGCTTCCATGGAAGGTCTGCTTAGTCTCTCCCTGATCATATTTCACTGAGAGATGAGTATATGTTTATTTAGGCAGGCATCTGAATTGTACATTGCAATTTTTGGAATTGTAGTGTGTGCCAATGTGTGCAAGTAGAAAGAGAGTGCATGTGTGGTGGCGTGGCAGGCCTGGAGCTTGGCTGGAGGTGCACTCCGGGCCTGCCTGCACGCTCCGCCACACATTCACTCTCTGAGAGTGCATGTCTGGCAGGGTGCACAGGCAAGCCTGGAGCATGTCTGTAGATGAGCACCTCTTACTCTAGAATAAGAGGTGCCCAGCTGCATGCAATGGCAGGTGTGAATGATTTTCTGACCTGCCTGCATGCCCCCAACCCACATGCACTCTTTTTCCAATGAGAGAGATTGTGTAATGTGCACAGGAAGGCTCTGAAAGTGCACACACCTGCCGGTTCCTACAGCCTAGCACCTCTTACTTTAGAGACAGCAGGTAACAGGTTAAAAAAATGGATGTGCACACCAGGAAAAGGAGCCATTGGGTGGGAAGCCCCCCCCCCAAATAAAGGTCCAATTTTTGGGGGCCTGAACGAAAAAAAAACCATCTTGATTTTGGAAGGTTTCCAAAAAACAGATTAGGTTCCCCAATGAGAGCTGGGACATGAAACGGGGTAAGGTTTACCCTGAAAGCACAATCTTAATAATGATTTAACATTATCACACACAGCCAATAAATAAATAAATAAAAATAGTTCCATCCTATGGAATCTTGAGGGTTTTTAAATTGGTGAGGCATTCTGGCCATCAATTCTAAATGCATCTTACTAAACCATAAAATTCCACTTTCATATCACAGAACCGTGGCAGTTAAAGAAGGATAATGGTGCCATAGTTGCATCATGTGAATGAGCTCCCAGAGTGGGTTTACTATTCCACTGGCATAAGAGTTACCTGCAGTCATCAATCTAATAGAGTCTGGAAGGAACGTGCAAGCCAAAAAGTGGCCTTTGGGACCAAACCTGAGCCATAGGTTGCATGATCCCCTTTCTTGCTTTTGAGCATCAATCGTAAAGCAACCTAAGGCTGAGCCCAATTCAAAGTGCTGGTATTGACCTATAAAGCTCTATACAGTTCTGGCCCAGCTTACATGTCCGAACACATCTGCCTCTATGCCCCATCTCGCAGCCTAAGATCATCTGGCGAAGCCCTGCTCTCGCTCCCGCCAGCATCGCAAACGCGTTTGGTGGGGACAAGAGACAGGACCTTCTCGGCGGTTGCACCCCGCCTATGGAACGCACTCCCAAATGCAATAAGATTGACTCCAAATTAAAATGAGATAAGATTGAATCAAAATTAAAATCATTGTTCTGGGACCCGTCCTTTGGGCAGCAGACGTAACTTGCACTTATTGGACATTGACTGGGATGGTGTTGCGGCAAATGACACTGTGCTTTGTATTATTATTTATTTATTTTTGGTATTTATACCCCCATCTCTTCTCTACCCCCAAAGGGGGACTCAGAATGGCTTACATAGGCAATTTGATGCCATTACATCAAGTTAAAACAGTAACCATAAACATAACCATTAAACATTAAAATGCATAAAATACATAAATACAAAAAGATGAGTTAACAGTATAAAATCTTAATTATAAATAAAACCTTATGGTTTTAACTAATGCTCTATATATTGGTTTTAATGATTATGCAATTGTTTTTAATGTTTTAATGTTTTTGTATGTCACTTTGAATATATTGTTGTATTTTGATTATATTCTTGTATTGTGGTGTAGCGGCCTTGTACGGTTGCGAATGTAAGCTGTCCTGAGTGCCCCTTTGGGGGTAATAATTTATTTATTTTTATTATTTCGATTTATATACCACCCTTCCCAAAAAAGCTCAGGGTGGTTCACACCAATGAACAACATAATCACAACATAGTTAAAAACATAATAAAACAGATTGAGGCAAGAGTGGAATTTAACAGCCTTAAAGGTTAAACGACTGTCTGAAGAGATTGGTCTTGCAGGCCCTCCGGAAGGCCTGTAGATCAGTTATTGCTCGAGCCTCTTCTGGGAGGGCGTTCCAAAAGGTAGGCGCTACTACAGAGAAAGTACGCTGCTGCGTCGAGTACAGGTGGGAGATCTTAAGTGATGGAAACTCCAATAAGTTTTGATCCATGGACTGTAGTGGTCTCTGGGGAATGTGCAGGGATAGGCGGTCCTTCAGGTACACTGGCCCCAGGCCATGCAAGGCCTTAAAGATTAACACCAGCACTTTGAAGGCAATCTGGTACTCGATGGGGAGCCAGTGCAATCACTGAAGGACTGGAGTGATGTGTCGACATTAGTGTTTTGCACCAGCCAAGTCGAGCGGAGCGTTTTACGTTTCCGGATTACCGAGAGAGGAAGGCCAATGTAAAGGGCGTTACAGTAGTCCGGTCTCAAGATGACCGTGGCCTGGATTACCATGGCTAGGTCGCCACTGGAAAGGTAGGGTGCCAGCCGCCTTGCCTGGCGCAGATGGAAAAACGCCGCTCTGCTCACGGTGGAGACCTGAGCCTCCATCGTCAGCAGAGGGTCCAGTTGGACCCCCAGGCTTTTAACCAGTGCCGACGGGCTAACCACCTCACTGGTCATTATTGGCAGCTGGAGCTCCCCACCCCAGGTGACCCCGCCACAGGACCCAGCCACAGGGTAGAGAAGTGACGGGGTACAAATACCAGAAATAATAATAAATAATAAATTTTCTGATTTCTTGCCCACTAATCTCTGTTTGAATTATCTCACAGACTGCCAAGAGGCCAAATCCACCTGCCCGGAGTTTCCAACAGCAGTGAAGACATTGGCACATGATTTCTCCTAGACATGCTAATCCTTCTGGCCCTTGGTGTTGTGTATTGTTTTCCAGATTGCTTCCTAGCTCAGCTGCAGCTGGAGTGATTAACAGGCTGACACGCTGGTAGAGCAGCAAGGGACAGATTTTGTTGGAGAGCTGCACTGTTTGTTGTATGATTCTGAAGCGAGAGACATATCAAACTGGCTGCTTCTCATAAACCGCTCTCCCCCAATAATTAGGCAAGGGTGTTTTCTTCAGCATAGTCTGTGTGTTTATCCAAATTGGAAATGAGTTAAAATTCCAATCCAAAAGCTTGCCGAATGTAGATACTGCTGAATATATAGCAATTATCCGAACAGCTCTATATTTAGCTAATTGACCATTTGGGCTGCATACACTCTCCTCATTTTCTTCTTATCATTCTTTTATAACGGGAGAAAAAGAGCTCATTTCTCTTCAGTGGGAAAGCAATTTTATCAGTGACACCATTTTGGTACTGTTGTTTCAACATGCAACCCTTTACTTAAAGGTGAATTCTGTGACCATGGTTTGTTTTAAAATACCATTTTTCTTTATCTTCACAGCAGAATTGTGAAGGGGTTATTAGATGAAAGAAACAGTGTGTGTGGGAGGCAGTACACGGCTATATCCAGGGATGCTTAGAGCTGACCTTCTCAACCCTTTTACCCAGGAAGATCTCTTCAAATGATTTTCAGAGCTCAGAGAGATCCTGCAGAAAATCATATATCACCATCTACAGGTGGTTCTACATAGACTCTTTATCCCAGGCCTGATCTGGAGTGTAGAATGCTGGATCGTCACATGGTGAGGTTTACCACCAGTCCCTGGCTGAAGATAATCCCTAATGTCCGCCTCCCATTCTTGTTGTTATGGTGGCCAGTTGTTGAGACATGGCTAATGTTGGTAGCTAATTTCCTGGAGTGATTTTGACCAATGTGCGCAGTGTTTTTCAACCTTTTTTGAGCCGCGGCACATTTTTTACATTTACAAAATCCTGGGGGGCACACCACCAACCAAAATGACACAAAATGACACTCTAACACAGTAATACAGATAGTTAATAAGTTTTTAAATGTATTTATACACTCAGTGTGAAACCCGGGCCTGTTTTGATGAACACAACATAGATATCCTGGCAGGAATGGCAGAAAGACACACACGAAGGTCTTGCTCAACAGCTATCAGTCTCTCTCTGTGCTTAGTTTTTATCGCAGTCACCCAATCCTCAGGGAAAACTTACCTGGTCCTCAGGGAAGCCAGCTGGAAAGAGAGCAGCCAGACGGAAGCACACTCTGAGGCAGAGAGTTCCACTGCTGAACAGCTCTCACAGTCAGGAAGTTCTTCCTAATGTTCACCATCCTACACAGACATGCTTTTCTGCCAGTGCTGTTGTGCTCTCTCTCTCTCTCTCTCTCTCTCTCTCTCTCTCTCTCTCTCTCTCTCTATATATATATATATATATATATATATATATATATAAAATGGTTGCTGTTGTCCAAAGTAGCCTATAGACAGCAAAAACACATAATGCAGAAACACAAAAGACGCCCCCCCCCCCCCACCGGAAGAGGTATGTTTACCAACAACCCTCCCCCCAATTAAAAACAACAGAAAAAACTCCAAAAACAAAATGGACTACAACTCCCATGATCCCCCACACTTCAGAAAAAAACACGGAACAGGCACGCACAGAGGCTCCTTTCCTCCCCTCCCATATGTCCAACAGGAAAAAACACGCACACACGAAAGGCAGTCACAAACGGAAAAACAGAGGCTCCTCTCTCCCCCCTCCAACCGCGCGCACACGAAAGGCAGCGCGAAACAGGGGTAGCCATGCAAAGAGGCTACTATCCTCCCCCCTTGCGCACCTAAGCTTCTTGGCATCTCCTCCCCACCCCCACAACTACCTACCGTGCATGCAAATGACCCAACCATTCAGAGGGTCGCCACATGCCTTAGGTCAAACAGATTGCCTACCGCAGAAAACAACAGCGTGCAGGACAGGCACGCTGAGAGGCTCCTCTCCTCCCCCTCCCACTTTTAAAAAAAAAACCTCCCAAAGCTCCTCTCCTCCCCCCACCCACTTTAAAAAAATAAAAACAAACCGCGCACGTGAACACATGGGCCAATCAGAGGCCCGGTGCGTGCCTATGCTTCTCACCACCTCCACCCCCAAACTACTTTTTTAAAAAACCGTGCGCGCGAAGGCACACACCAATCAGGGACTGAGCACGCAACCATGAGGAGCGAGCATTACGACCACAAGGTGGGCGGGTAGGCAGCCAAGTGAGTCCGGGAACCAGGGAAGAAGGGTGATGGGGAAAGGGGAGGGGCACCGCTATTGTGCACGTGCGTGCGTCAAAACCCCTTCTCTCTCCTCCACCCCCAAAGGAAAGTAAACAAACAGACCGCTGGTGGGCGGCACAGGACGAAAGGAAGGGGAGAAAGACAGAAAGTCCGAGCGAGGGGTGGGGGAGGGAGAGAGAAAAGGACGGAATGAGAAAAGGGAGGAGGGAAAAGAGGGAAGGAAAGACAGATAGAAGGAAGGATGGAAGCAATAAATGAAGGAAGGAAAAAGGTAGAGAAGGAAGAAATTAGAGAAAGAAGATAAAGAAAGGGGGAAGGAAGGAAAAAGGAAGGAAGAACATACAGTAGAAAGGAAAGGAAAATGAAAGGCATCAAAGAGGTACAGAAGGAAGGAAGGCGAACAGACAGGAAGGAAGGAGAAAAGGCAGGAGGACAGAGAGAAGAGAAAAGCTGAAGGATGAGGGGGAGAGCCTAAAAGGATGAAGGAGGCCCACTGTCCTTTGCAAAGCCGGGACCTCGCTTGGCGTCGCTGCCCAGGCTTCCGAAGGCCTCTGCTACAGCAAACGAGGCCCCGCCTTCGCAGAGGACAGTGGCTCTCCCAACTCCTCCTAGCCTCCTCCGTAACCCTTCCCCCAAGGAACAACAGAAAGAGGGAAGGAAGGAAGGAAGAAGACAAGAAGAAAACAAAAGGAAACAGGGAAGGAGGGAAGGAAGGAAGGAAAGAAAGCAGGAAACAGGGAAGGAGGGAAGGAGGAACAGAAAACAGACAGGTAATAAGAGGCAATAGAAGAGGGCGAAGCTGGTGAAGGGAGCAGCAAAAGGAAGGGAAAAAAGGTAGGAAGGGAAAGGAGGGAGGGAGACAAGGGGACGGATGTCAGGATAGAGGGAAAAGAAAGACGGAAGGGAAGGAGAAAAGGCAGGAGGACAGAGAGAAGAGAAAAGCTGAAGGATGAGGGGGAGAGGGAAGAAAGGAAGTACAAAAGGCAGGAAGAGATGTTACTGTTGGTCTTCGCCACATGCACACACGTATATACATATACATATATACACATGCATGCACATATATACATACACAAATATACATAAAGACATGCACACAAACACACATACACACACACATCTATACATGCACAGAAATATACCAATATACACATACACACATCTGTACTTACACACATCTATACATGCACAGAAATATATACATGCACACATACATACACACATCTGTACTTACACACATCTACACATCTACACGCATATACATATACAAAAACACGTATACATAACTATGCACATATACATGCATATACATATATACATAAGTACACACACACATAGACACACGTACACATAGACACAAATCCATATATATACATACATACACATATAAACAGACTGGGCGTCAGGAAAGAGAAAAACCCACAGCAACATGTGGCCGGGTCAGCTAGGATTTTATTTTATATATATATATATATATATATATATATATATATATATATATAAATAAAATCCTATATATATATATATATATATAAAATCATATATATATATATATACACACACACACACACACACACACACACAGTATATATATAATGTAATGTTCCTTTGTGGGATTAACATAACTCAAAAACCAATGGACAAATTGCTACCAAATTTGGCCACAAAACATACTAATACTAACCCAAGGAGAGACCATCAGTCAAAAAATTGATTTTGTCATTTGGGAGTTGTAGTTGCTGAGAGTTATAGTTCACCCATAATCAAAGAGCACACTGAACTCCACCACTGATGGAATAAACCAAACTTCCCACATAGAACTCCCATAACCAAGAGAAAATGCTATAAGAGTTTGGTGGGCATTGACCTTGAGTTTTGGAGTTGTAGATCATCTATATCCAGAGAGCACTGTGGACTGAAACAATGTTGGATCAGGACCAAACTTGGCATGAATACTCAATATGCCCAAATGTGAACACAGATGGAGTTTGGGGAAAATAGACCTTGACATTTGGGAGTTACAGTTTCTGGGATTTATCGTTAGCACACAATCAAAGAGCATCCTGAACTCTTGCAACAATGGAATTGAACCAAACTTGGCATATTGAACTCTCGTTAACAACAGAAAGTACTGAAAGGGTTTGCTTGGGAATTGACCTTGAGTTTGGAAGTTGTTGTTCACCTACACCCAGAGAGCACTGTGGACTCAAATAATGATGGATCTGGACCACACTTGGCATGAATACTCAATACGCCCAACTATGAACACACATGGAGTTTGGAGGAAATAGACCTTGACGTTTGGGAGTTGTAGTTCACCTACATCCAGAGAGCACTGTGGACTCAAATAATGATGGGCGGGCCTCTTCCTCATGGGGAGGGGGACACTCCACCCCTTTCCGACCCTCCCTCCGCTCACCTCAGCTTCTCTGCCGGCCCCTCCTCCTCCTCCCCCGCAAGCAGCAGTAGTTTGGCAGTAGGGGGAAGAAAGGTTATATTGGAGGCCCAATCAATGGAAGACTGCTCCTGATGGAATAAGCTCTTATCCCCCCTTTGCTGAGAAGATACTACAGCCATCTACGCATCTACTGCCAAGGCACAACACTTGGAGGGCCACCATCCTTGGGCTATAGATTTCCTTAGTAAGTAACTATAGCCTTCTTTTTATCCTTTGTTTCTACAAAAACAGGATGAGGCAAGTGATCAAAACATTTGCCACCACCAAAGGGAGCAAAAGTCACATTCTGCTTAAAACAGGCATCGACATGCCGGTTTTTAAGATAAGTCTGGCATTTGACTAGAACAGAAGCTTCTTGGGTCCCAGAACTAAATAGTATTCTCTGTAAACTGGCATCTAAAGGCAGGTTTTGGATAGTTCATTGTTACCTTGGCATAAGAATATTCTGCAGTACCTCATTGAGGAGATTGCTGGCTCATACAAAGGTTGCCATAGAAAAACTGAAAATAGCCAAGGCCATTCGGATGGCTAGGAATGAGGCCTCTTATGATTTTTAAAGCGATGAATGTAGATTCTCTTTTCCTCAGGATTGATCAGAAAATTATCTCCATCCTTGACTTATATGGAAGAAGAAACAAAAGCTGAAACTGGGGCGTCCACTGATGGAATTTGCAATTTTCACATACATCACTTGGGATAATAATAATAATAATAATAATACACTTTATTTATATTCCGCCCTTCTCACCCTGAAGGGGACTCAGAGCAGATTACGGTACACATACAAGCAGACAATCCTTGCCATTTTTATATTTGACATACATCACATACAACATATACAGTAGGAGGTTCTTTCCAATTGAGCCAGGTTCTTCCAGGTACTTCCAATTGTATCACCAGGGTGCTGTTGCTCCATTGCGCCACAGGGGGTGGTGTTGCTTCATCCTCCTATGACGAAGAGCTTGCCAGCCCATTAGGACTTCCACCTTCCGGCAATCGGTCTTCCTTATTTATTGGCGTTATAAAAGTCCTCCCCCGCAAAGCGATCCCTAAATTCTCTACTCACAGCTAGGCTGTTTTCAACTGCTTAGGTAAGCAGAGGCAAGGCTAACAGCTGGCTGGCTGGCAAAACAGGCCCGGTGTGTCTAATTTTATATATATATATATATATATATATATATATATATATATATATATATATAAACATGCTAAGTATTCCATACTGTACAGTATAATACATCCCACATAGGAGAACACGATCCCAAGAGACAGAAGGCTGAATACAAATAATACATACCAATAATCAATCATGAGTACAATAAAGTAGTGGATGCAGCCACTGTAAATCCCAGCACACGGACGGTGCAACAAGGGAAAAGGCCAGTTTAAATCACGTAAGTAAGCAACAGGTGTGATTCAATGTGTGAAGTAACAAGGGTAATTAGGTCAAGATTTCGCTGACAGATAAACGGTCATTTAACCCCAAGGGTAATTCTGTGCAGAGGTGCGTTATCCAGAAACATTCTCGTCTGCGTAAAATTAACTTAATGTCCTGATGTGGTTGCAGAGCAATCCGTTCAAGAACTAGGACCTTAAAGCTATCATACCTGTGAAACCTCTTAAAATGAGTATATAATGCTGAAGATTCATTGCCGGTTCTAAATCTGGAACGGTGTTCCTGAATTCTTAATCGGAGTTTGCGTCCAGACCCCCCCACATAATATTTAGAACAATCACAAATGAGACAATAAATGATATTTTTCAAATTGCTAACTGCTGTGCTAAACCTCAGGATAGAGGCAATAAATACATGTAACAGCTGAAGAAATGAAATGCAAAGATACAGAATGGGGAACGCCTGGCTCGACAGCAGTACGTGTGAAAAAGATCTTGGAGTCCTTGTGGACAACAAGTTAAACATGAGCCAACAATGAGATGCAGCAGCTAAAAAGGCCAATGGGATTTTGGCCTGCGTAAATAGGAGTATAGCATCTAGATCCAAGAAAGCCATGCTACCCCAGACCAGACCTGGAATCACACTGTATCCAGTTCTGGGCACCACAGGTGAAGGGAGATGTTGACAATCAGGAATGTGTCCAGAGGAAGGCAACTAAAATGATCAAAGGGTTGGAGAACAAACCCTTTGAGGAGTGGTTTAAAGAGCTTAGCATCCTTAGTCTGCAGAAAAGAAGGCTGAGAAGAGACATGATGATGGCCATGTATAAATATCTCAGAAGTCATAGGGAGGAGGGAGCAAGTTTGTTTTCTGCTGCCCTGGAGACTAGGGCGTGGAACAATGGCTTCAATCTACAGAAAAGGAGATTCCACCTGAACATTGGGAAGAATTGCCTAACTGTGAGATCTGATCAGCAATGGAACTCTCTGCCCCCAGAGTGTGGTGGAGGCTCGTTCTTTGGAGGCTTTTAAACATGAGTGGATGGCCATCTGTCTGGGGTGCTTTGAATCCAAATTTTCTACTTCTAGGCAGGGTGTTGGACTGGATGGCCCACGAGGTCCCTTCCAACTCTATGATTCTCTTTTGATGATTGCATCTGGCTCACAGATTTCCTAGCAGCTTGCCTAGAGCGTTCCTCCAACCCCCATTCGGCGATTGATTGCTTTGGTCCTCCACAGCAGCCTCATGTGAACTCCATTCCTCTCTGCCTTCCCGTGGAGCCTGGGAGCATTGTAGGGCTTTATTTACCCACTGCTTTCTTGCCCGTATTGTTTGGGGATTGCTCCAGCATTTGTCTTGGTCTATGGATTCTTCGGTTGGACATACGCACCGTCATTCTGCCAGGGGAATCCGTTTCTCATAGTATGTACATATATACTCACATTTAGTTGAATTCAGTCTTAAAATATATACTATATATTATATGGCTCTCACTGAAATAAATTTCCAAATATTTTGATTTCATGGCTCTCTGAGTCAAAAGGGTTCCCGACCCCTGCTTTACAGTCTCTCTGTGCAAATGTGGTCCTGGAAGCTTCAGCCGGTTGGCTCTCCAAATTCTCTCTCTCTCTCTCTCTCTCTCTCTCTCTCTCTCTCTCTCTGACCTCAAGGCAAGGAAGCTCGAAGTCCCAGTCAGATGCCCTATATCAGGGGTCCTCAGTCGATCGACTGGTCGACTGGTCGATCCTGGGACCCAGGGAGGTCGATCCCAGCTGGATGGGACGCTTCTGAGGGGGCGGAGCCATGTCGCGCCAAGCCCCGCCCCCTCCGCCGGTTTCAGCATTTCCACTGCTTCTCCTGGGAAGAAGAGGATAATGCCAAGCCAGTGGTGGCATAGATAGCCACCACTGGCTTGGCATAACCTTTCTGTACCCTGGAGAAGCTGTGGAAATGCTAAAGCCAGAGGATAAGGGGGCGGAGCTAAGCCCCACCAAGCTCCGCCCCCTCCGCCAGCTTCAGCATTTCCACAGATTCTCAAGAGTAGAAGGGGGTAATGCCAAGCCAGTGGTGGCTATCTATGCCACCACTGGCTTGGCATTACCCTCTTCTATCCAGGAGAAGCAGTGGAAATGCTGAAGCCAGAGGGAGGAGGGGGTGGAGCCAAGCCCCGCCAAGCCCCGCCCCCTTCCCCAGCTCCGCCCTGTTATCTCTTGGTAGCTTGCATGCTGAAAAAGTATGGGCACCCCTGCCCTATATGAAGGCAGGAAACCTTCCTCTTGGCTGCCAACTGACTGTTTTGAAGGCACTTGAGATTCCTCAGCATCACCCAACCTTCCGATATGTTGGGTATACTGTATGAATTTCAAGATGTGAAGAAGTAGTACTGGAAAATAGCTTGACCAAGGCCTGGCTAGCAAACCTTCCAACACGTCCACTCTGTGGTCCAAAATCCCCAGGGTAAGGGGTGGAGCGAGCTTGATTGGGTTTTGTAAATGATGATTGACAGGTATTAGGGACCAATCAATGCAACGAATACCTTTGCAAGCAGTGCAGAACTAAACAGGATTGCAGATGTCTCCTTCCTCAGAGGAGCACGGATCTGGAAATGACCTGCGGTGGAAGCCGCGTGACCGCCCAAGAAGATGGAGGTGGAGGCGGAAGAGCAGAGGATGTCGGGGTCTGGCTTCCACCCCCCAGAACACCGATGCGGCGCAGCACTCTGTCATGACAGCGGAGCCTCTGGGGTCATTAAATCATCTACAGACCCATGAGTGAGGAAGGAGCCCAGATCGCCGTATGCAAAGTCCCAGAGACTGCCTCATACTAAGACATTTTGGAACAACAAGTTCAAGTGACAGCGGCCGTGCTTTAAGCCCAGGACTGAAGCTGCCCCAGCAAGCCAAAGCTCCACCGGCACTAAGCCACGGCGAGGAGGGAACGATGCCCCCCTCCCCACGGCGAACGACCTCTATGGCGACCTACTAAGATCTCTTAAGCTGCCTCCTTTCTACGGCTGGCCTGAAGCTCTCACTTGACTGCTCAGAGATTGTCTTTCCCTAATTCCTTCCCTGTCCCCCTTCCCCTTCCCTACCCTCCCTTAATCTGTTGGTGATTTTGTGTTATTGTTTCTCTCAATTCTTGCAAACCGCTCCGAGCCTTCGGGGAGTGGCGGTATAGAACTTTGAGGAAATAAATAAATAAAATAAATAAATAAATATAACAGTGCAAAACCTTATAAACTCAATGTTTAACATACAAGAGGTGCTTGATGCACCGTCACAGTAGGTTTAGTCCATTCCTCTTTGACTGCTTTCATGAAGTCAGTAGGAAAAGGAACATCTAAGGAGGAAGGACATGACCAAGGGGAAGAATCATCCTTGTTCTGTAGTAAATCAGGATCTTCAAGCTGGAACTTGGTGGGGGGGGAAGGGGGGGGGACAAATCAAAGATATTAATGGCATTGTTAAGCAAAACCCCAAGCCCTTCGTCTGAGTCTTGCTGAAAAAGGCATCCCTGAAGCTGGGTCATCCTCCTGTTGATGCCAGCACTATTACTGGGCATATATTTTGGAGCATAGCAAGAAAGCTGTAGTTACCAATTGTGCCACTTCCTAACAACCACGGGAGAGAAAGCTAATGGGCTGTATCTGACTATGGATCAAGGAGCTTTTTAACTTTCTGTTTTGCAGTTGATCCACTGAGCCTGTCATCACAGAGATCGATTCTTTGGAGACTAATTTCTACTTTGAACTTTGTTCTCTGTTTGCCCAATTGTGTGTACCAGAACAGCTTCCAAGAAATGAAAACCCATTTATTATTTTTTTACAAGATAGAATCTCATTATCCCAAGCTATCATTAGGCAGGCAGGAAGGAAGTTGTTCTTCTGTTTGCATCCTGCATTTCTTGGCTGATATCCACTTGTCTAATACGACTCTATACTTACTTGAGGTAGTTGCACTGTATCCAGGGGCGGTCCTGCAAGTAGGCCAAGTAAGCAGCCGCATAGGGCACCATCTGCGAAGGCGGCGCCATCCTGGCCTGCTTTTGGGCGCCGGCCTTGTGTGCTCTGACACCACTTCTAGGCATGCGCTGAGGTTTTCACGCAGGCGCAGTTGCTCCAGAGCTGAAGTTGAGCGCAGGAGCAACTGCACATGCGTGAAAAGCTTTGTGCATGCCCAGTAGCTCCCTTGCACAGAAGTCTGTAAGCAAAGCACTCCCTATCGGGCAGGCAGGGAGTGCTTCCCCTCTCCCTTTGTCTCTGCCGCGCGCGCGTTTGCGGGGAAGGAGAAAAGAATCAGTGAAGGAAGTGTAAGTGAAGGAATGAATGAAGGGCTTTCCTCCTCCTCCTCTGTGACCTCTTCTCTCTCTCCTTCCTTTCTTCACCTCTATTTCTGTCTAGACCTGAGGGGCCTGAGGATATGAGGAGTTGTGGGAGTTAGAGTCCAAAACACCTAGAGGGAGGGGAGGGGGCAAGTTTGCCTGTATTCGACCTCATTTGAACATTTTGGCTGTTTTTCTATTTACATTTACATTGGGATCCTAATTTTGGACTTATGGGAGACTCCTATGAATTATGAGATGGGTGGTAGGTAATATATTCTGATTTTGATGCATTTACATTGCATTTCTTGTTGATTATTATACAGTTCTGCTTAATATTGTCATACAATATAATAAAAATACAATATAACAATAGAATAATGATATATTTTATATTACATGTAATATTACAAACAATATTGCAGTATAGTGGTATTGTACAAAATAGTAATATATAATATTTTATTTTACTTTATTTTGGGTTATTTGAGTTTTAAAGGAGTAATGAAAATATTTAGTAGAGGATAATTTTATTTAAATAAATAATTTTATTTATTATTTTATAATAATAATAATATAATAGAATGTTATATTATATTATAATGTCAATATATTATAATATAATTATATTGTAATGTAGTATAATATAATTATAATATAGTATGAGTATGGTATAATATATTGTATATACATTGATACAATATAATACTACTAATGGTATTGTGATATTATAATTGTATATTTGTTTCACATGGGGGCAAAATAATGTTTTTTGGGGGCGCCAAAAAAATGTTCGCTTAGTATTTAGAATTACCTTAGACCGCCCCTGACTGTATCATTCTTAGGTTGAATACACATGATGCATCTGCTTCTTATGTCATTATGTACAAGACAGTTCCAGAGTTACCATTGTGCTTAGGTGTGCTTAAGCACAGGGCCCCATTGGCTAGGGGGTTCCATCTTCCTGCCAAAAAAAGAGAACCCAATGTATTTTGCTTACGTGGTACAATTCTAAATTTGAAGGCTTTCTGTTTTTGAGCCATTCCAAACATAATTAATGAATTGATAGTTTATGGGGATTTACCACATAGCTAGCAATGTAGGCCTAATGGGCCCAGATCCTTCAGAGTAAAGGACCCCATAACTTAACTAGCACAGGACTTCATTTGTCCTAAATCTGTCACTGGCACAAGAGTGTATATAATGGCTGTTCCGTGCAACCCATTTGAATCATATTGTAACAGGATTCTGAGTTGTTATGGGTTTTCCGGGCTGTATGGCCATTCTCTCCTGATGTTTCACCTGCATCCATGGCAGGCATCCGCAGAGGTTCTGAGGTCTGTTGGAAATGAGGGAAATGGGGTTTATATGTCTGTGGAATGTCCAGGGTGGGAGAAAGAACTCTTGTCTGTTTGAGGTAGGTCTGAACGTTGCTATTGATCACATTGATTCGTTTTTAATGGCCTAGCAGTTTCAAGGTCTGGCTTTGTACTGCCTGGGGGAATCCTTTGTTGGGAGGTGAAGGACTGTTTTTACTCCACTTTTCATGAACCTCTATATAGGTTTTTAATTTTATCTCATCCTTATTCTTTTATCACTGTATCTTGCACATGTGATTGTGTTTGTTGTGGTTGAGCAACCTGAGCCTGTAGTTGCTACAGGTAGTAATTGGGAAGAGGAGAGTTTGTCAGATATGTCCTTGGAAGAGGGAGGTTTGGGCGGGCCTCCTGCAGCTGGGAGAAAGAGGGCTGCAAGTGATGAGCATTTGGAAGAGGCAGAACATAGGAGGAAGGTCCGACAAATACTTAGGGAGCCTACCAGTGATGAGACCTTTGAGGGGTTTGACGTGGAGTTACCCTCAGAAGACAGTGATACTGAGCTGGACTCAGCACTGGTGCAAGATGTCAGGAATGTGTTAAATGCTGAGTCCAGCGAAAGTTCATTTTTTGGTTTTTCCAGTGATAATAGTTGGCCTAGTGGGAATGTGGACTTGGACTGGGGCGCTTTAACTGCAGAGCAAAGATGGGACAATTGGAGGAACACACCCAGGGCTGCAGCTGAGGGCACTAGGGCAGATTTGGGTGTGGAGTCTGATGACTCTGATATGTAAGAAAATAACAGAAAGGGTTGGGGATATAGTAATCTGAGGTAGCCCAAGGTGTTGCTGTGGGTTGCTGGTTCCTGTATCTTGTAATCTTGTGGGTTCGTGTCCTTGTTCTTGATTCCCAGCAAGCTGTGAGTATTTGGGCTGTGTTCATGCTGGGTTCTGGGGGAGCTGTTATGGCAGCTCTAGCTGACATTGTTGCATGTTGAGAGGTTGGGACTTTAATGTGTGCTTTTATGTTTAGTGTCTGCCGCGTCCTGTTTGAACATTTCCTGTGTGGCTGTGAGTGTCTGGTAATTGTATAGAGGGTGAAGGGGGAGTTTGCTGTGGGTTGCGGGGGTTTTCATGTGTTTGTTTGCATACTCAGCTCCTGGGATGTGAAACACTCCTTCTTTCCTTCTCTGGACGGGTCTTCGCATCACAGACTACAAGCCGAGTTACAGCTCAAGTTTCGTTTGAAGACGGACGTCTCATCTATTTTGCTTTCAGTTTTGGGTGTGGGTTTTTTGGAACGCCGGATTGAGGCTATGTTGTGTTAAAAATAAACTGTACATATTTTTACGAGCTTGGTGTTGTCTTGCCATCTGTGGGAGTCGTGACAGTGTTTGTTTTCTTTATTGTATTATTTTGCACTGTTTATTACATTTTGCGTTTGATTTTTAATTTTATTTTTAATTATTATTTTATTGTAATGTTGTTTTATGTCTTTTATGTTACTGCATTGAAATGCACTTCTGGGCTTGGCCTCATGTGAGCCGCCCCGAGTCCCCTCTGGGAAGATGGTGGCGGGGTATAAATAAAGATTATTATTATTATTATTATTATTATTAGCTGGCCCTGATTATTTATTGTCTGGGATTCCCCTGGTTTTGAGTGTTGTTTTTTATTTACTGTTATGATTTTAGAGGTTTTTTTAAATACTGGTAGTCATATATTGTTCATTTTCATGGTTTCATGGTGAAATTGTCCACATGCTTGTGGATTTCAATGGCTTCTCTGACATGGCAGTTGTTAAGAGTGGTCCAGCATTTCTGTGTTCTCAAATAATATGCTGTATCCAGGTTGGTTCACCAAGTACTCTGCTATGGCTGACTTCTCTCGTTGAATTAGTCTGCAGTGCCTTTCATGTTTCTTGATTCATGTTTGGGCAATGCTACCTATGGTGGTCCCTCTGTAGACTTGTCCACAGCTGCATGGTATACGGTAGACTCCTGCAGAGGTGAGAGGATCCCTCTTGTCCTTTGCAGAACGTAGCATTTTGTGGAACGTAGCATGGATTTTCTTCGTGAGTCTGTAGATAGTTTGTAGGTTGTGTTTCCTCACCAGTTTCCCTATGCGGTCAGTGGCTCCCTTGAGAACACTTTTCCTCTGGGTTGATCTTTGTCTTTACTTTCGTTGCTTGTTCTCAGTCTTGCAGCTCTTCTGGGGGTTTTTGGGGAAGAATTATGTTCTCAAATCTGAACTACACAGTAAGTCCATACCATCGAGTCATGGCAATTAAAGTGGTGTCAGACTGTGTCAATTCTACAGAGTAGATACGTCATAAAATGCATTTACAAGCTTTAAGGAGTTGCTCATTATTGCTTTCTGTTCTCATGGCTGATACTTTACCCCCCCCCCCCTTCTCCATGTATTTGTATTAACTAAATAGTTTAACTGCATACCTGGTCAGCCAGTTTTATTCCTTTTCTTTGCAGATTTACATTCACTAACCCAGAAATTATTGCTATCATTGGAATTGCAACACATACCTGTGACTATGTCATCTTCGTTCCCATAAATAAAAAAATATAGCTTTAGTCTGCATCCCTATTTATAAACCCTCCATAAATCTATTTTGAAAAAAATAACACCCATCTACTAAACCAACTGCAAGCACACGGTATTATTATATTAAATTAGGTAGTGTTCCTCCAGCAACTGCAGATTCTTCCCCATCACTCAAACACATTAACTTATCTCTTTGACCTTGATGTATTACTTTAGCCTGCAAACCTAGCTAAAGGAAAGAATGCATCCCTTGAGTCCCATAGTCGATGTAAACTGCTACGGGAGACTTCCATGAAATGGCCTCGCAGAAGAGTGATGTGGCAACCAAGGTGGGAGGACAGTCACTTTGGATCATTTATCAAAGCATTAATCAAGCGTGCAAGGGTTTCCTATGGTGAGCCAGCTTCTGTCAGCTTGAAATATTGGAGTGAGGAAGATTTTAAAGACCTCATGAAATTGGTGCCTGACAAAAGTAGGTGTGTGTGTATGAGAGAGAAAGACAAAAAGACAGAGAGGACTAACACTCTGAAAAACTACTTAGGTCAGTGTACACCCGTGGTTCCCAAAGTGGGCGGTACTGCCCCCTAGTGGGCAGTGAGGTGATCCAAGGGGGCGGTGGGAAGCTCAGGAGAATTTGGGGGACACTGAAGCCCTGTAAGGGGGGGGTGGGATTCCAACTCACAAACTTGCGAGTGTGCGCCTGCCAGTTGGAAACCCTGTGCAGGCGCTGCCTGGAAACCGCAGCACACGCCCCCTTCCTCTCCTCAACTCCACCCACGGCGCAGTCCTGTGTCGCCCCTTCCAATCCAATGTGTCCCTGGGAAGGAAGGGACGATACGGACTGTGCTGTGGGCAGAGTTGAGAAGAGGAAGGGCATGCGCGCTGCAGTTTCCAAGCAATGCCTGCCCAGGGATTCCAACTGGCAGGCTGAGACAGTCGCGTGCTTGCAAGTGTGTGCCTGCTAGTTGGTCCAGTGGAAACGGAAAGCCTCCGCAACTGCAAATGTCCCATGAGTCTCTGCGGCATTTGCAGGCGCCTCCTGGGAGATGGCCATGGCACGAAGAAAAATGCAAGCAGCTCCCAATTTCCAATGTCCAGTATTCTCTATTGCTCAAGTTTAGTTCAATTCCATTCATTTTTTAAAAAAAATTAAAAAAGTTTTTATTGGTTTCCCCCCCTCTCCCACCCTCCCCTCAATTCCATTCATGATTTACCTAATGAGCAGCCCTGCTTTACAGTCCCTCTGTTGATTGGGTCCTGGAGGCTTCAGCCTGATGACTCACCAAGTGCCCTCTGTGGTCTCGAGGTAAGGACCCTCAAGACCCTAGCCAGCTGGCCTATATTGAAGGTATGGGACCTTCCTCTGGGTGCCAGCCAAATAGTTCAAAGGTGCCTTGGTCCCCTCAGAGCTGCCCAACTGTCTAGTATGCTGGGCTTTCTGTATGGAACCCAAGGAAAGTCTTTGTCTTGTGTTACAAGATGTCTTGGCCAAGGGCAGGCCTGGCAAACCTTTGCTCACGTCCTCTTCTGGAGGGATCCAGGAAAACTTTGAAAGAAAATGGATGGATTCCAAGTCCCTGGGGAAAGGGGTGGGACAAACTTAATTGGGTTCTGTTAACAATGATTGACAGGTATTAGGGACCAATCAATACAACTAATACCTTTGCAAAACGAAGCAGGATTCAAAAACACAAGACAACAGTGCAAAAAAAGGACTTTTTGGAACTCAAACCCTTGCAAAATATGCAGGCTGTTAACACTCTAACAATGCAAACCTTTGCAACTTTAAAGTTTTACATAGAAGTGGCGCTTGCTGCACAGTCACGATGCCCAGCTCTACAGACCCTTGTAGGGCTTGCTCTACAGACCCTTGATCATTTTAGTTTCCTGTTGGTCGTTCTTGAACCTACAGTGAGAACAGGAAAATGCGAATAGTAGCAACCTAATCCAAACGGACCACTTCCATAGTATCCCGGAGAACCTAGGAAATTCCTAGAAAGGTATCCTCTCTAATAATTTGCTAACTCAGGAATTCTGGAAGCTGGAGTCCAATATATCTGGAGGAAGAAAGAGTGGGAACCACTGACTTAGATGATCATACCTAACACGCTACTTAAGAATTTTGGAAATTCTAAAATGCTGTCTTGGGTATGGTTTGCTGGGTTTTTCTAAAGTTCGCTTTGATTCTTCTAACTCATAGCACTATGTCCCCATTTTTGCCAGTATTCAAGAGCATTTTTCAGTCATTGTCCTATTTTTCTCCTTTCTTTTCTGTTTTATTCAAGCTGGCAAAGTTCAAAGGAGTTCAGCTAGAGATAAAAGGGGAAAAATGTATTTGTCTGTGTGGGCATTGGCAGACTGCAAATATTGCTAATAGGAAGCTGTTGTGGATTCATGAGAGAGAAACAGTGCCTCCAGCAATGCTGAAGAAATGATCCAGAAGAGAAAGAGGACAGAAAAGGGGCAGAACAAAATCTCATAAAGCAACCTCAAGTTCCATTCAGCTATGTTCCCTCCAAAGGAAACTCGGAGTACTGGTGCTTCCCAAAACTCCAAATTCTAGGATTTCATAGCATTGAGCCAAGGCAGTTAAAATGGTATTTAATTGCATTAATTCTACAGTGTGGAATGACCCCTGGTCTTCATCTGTGGAAAGTTGGGAAATATGTAGTAGTGGTGCGAAGAGTGGTTTGTGGTTGCATGAATCCCCTGAGAACATTTTATTTATTTATTTATTATTTATTTATTATTGCGATTTCTGCGCCGCCGACTCCCGGGGGCTCGCGGCGGCTCACATACTACTGGCTCAGCGCCAGGGAATAGTACAAAAGAAAGAGTGTAATCTAACAGGCAATACAATTAAAACAGTTAAACAGATTAAAATGGCAAAAATTAAAACAGCAGTTTAAACAGTTTAAACAGCAGCAGTGTGTGGGCCTACTCCCGAAGGCCTGCCTATACAGACAGGTTTTGCAGGCCCGTCTGAAGGGGAGTAGGTCCCTCAGGGCTCTGGTCTCGGCCGGGAGGGGCGTTCCCATAGCGTAGGAGCTATCACTGAGAACGCTCCGCGAGTAGATGTTAAACGGGCTGATTTGGCAGATGGAACTACCAACAAGTTGGTCTCTTCGGACCGCAGTGATCTCGATGGGCAATATAGGGCAAGACGGTCCCTCAGATACGCTGGCCCCAGGCCGTGAATGGCCTTAAAGGTGAGAACCAGCACTTTGAAGGCGACCCGGTGCTCAATAGGCAGCCAGTGCAGATCCCGCAAGATTGGAGTTATTCGGCTACCTGCTGGAGCCCCAGACAGGAGCCGGGCGGCGGTGTTCTGCACTAGCTTGAGCTTCCGGATCGTCGACATAGGCAGGCCAACGTAGAGCGCGTTACAGTAGTCCAGCCTCGAGATGACCGTGGCTTGGATCACCGTGGCCAGGTCGTTCCGGGAGAGATAGGGGGCCAACCTCCTCGCCTGGCTTTTAGAGGATGAAAAGTCTCCTCTTGAGCCCTCCAAAATTGGCAAGGAAAGGAATTATTCATTTTTAATATTAAAAATGTTGCCTCACAACTCCAGGTATTATTGGAAGACACGGATTATCTGGATCTGGCACACTCTGGTTTTAGGCCGGGACATGGTACCGAAACAGCCTTGGTCGCCTTAGTGGATGATCTACGCCGGGAGCTGGACAGGAGGACTGTGTCCCTGTGAGTTCTGCTGGACCTCTCAGCGGCCTTTGATACCATTAACCACAGTATCCTTCTGGGACACCTCGCAGGAATGGGCCTTGGAGGTACTGTTTTGCAGTGGCTCCAGTCCTTCATAGAGGGCCGTTCTCAGATGGTGTTGCTGGGAGTCTCCTGTTCAACCCCTCAGCCATTGTCTTGGGGGATTCCTCAGGGTTCAATAATGTCTCCCATGTTGTTTAAAATCTACATAAAGCCACTGGGGGAGGTCATCCGGAGGGAGAATGGAGGAAAGAAGGAAGGGGAGAGAGGGAGGAAAAAGGAAGGAGAGAAGGAAAGGTATCCCACCGCATGCTGGGAAACCGAGGCCCAGGCTGCTCTGGAGAGCCAGATGCAATCATGAAAAGAGCCACATCTGGCTCACGAGCCATTGGTTCCCTACCCCTGGTTTATTGGAACGGCCCTTCAGGAAGGACCAGTCCCCCTTCAATTCCCTCCCCCACCCTGCAACTGACAGGAACCCCCCCCCCCCCCCAACTATTGAGAAATCCAGAAGGGAATAGAAGTGGAGGGAAGAACCAAACTGCAGAATATTTCATTATTTCCTCTTGACTTGGTAGGCACATTTCTTTTTATTTGACAGCAATATTATGATTCTTGTCCTCGTGTTTCTTATAAACCATTAGATGTGGAGAGTCCCCAGACGTGATTGCTGTCAGAAAGAGCATGGGAAACAGTATAAGCAAGCTAAGAGATTGCCCGGTTTGGGACATGTCATCTCTGACATCTGTATAAGGAAATTCTGGTTTCTCCTGACAGTCTCTCTTGATGAAATAAATACTGACACAAATAGGGATTGTTTTTTTCCCTCCAAATGTGGGGTTTCAGATTAGGTTGATTCCCTTTTGCATTGCCACTTAAATTGCATTTGGATTGTGTAGTTAGTTACCATATAAATTATTTTCACCCAACTCTTCTTCTTGCACTCTATGAATGAGCAATTTTCCTCAAAAACAAAGCTATGCCAGAGAAGCAAAATGAAGGCTGATGTTCAGTATAATGCAGCATTCTGAAAGACACACACACACATCCATGTATAAATATTTATTTATTTATTTATTTATTTCCGGCATTTTACCCCGCTCTTCTCAACCCCCGAGGGGGGGACTCAGAGCGGCTTCCAAAAAGGCACAATTCGATGCCAACACAGTAAAACACATAAAACACAGTATAACCCCCCCCCCCCAAAACATTACACATTAAAATACAATTACATCAACATATCATACATTCATTTGTTAAAAAATGTGCTGCAAACGCCATTGGTCTCATAGCCTTGTGGTGTGCAAAGGCCTTTACTTTTTTTTCCTGAATGTCAGGAGGGATGGAATTGATCGTATGTCACTAGGAAGCACATTCCACAGATGGGGAGCCACCACCGAGAAGGCCGTCTCCCTCGCCCCCACCAGCCGCATTTGAGAAGTCGGTGGGAGCAAGAGCAGGGCCTCCCCGGATGATCTTAAATTATGAGGTGGGATGTAGCGGCAGATGCGTTCGGACAAGTAAGATGGGCCAGAACCGTATAGAGCTTTAAAGGTCAAGACCAGCACTTTGAATTGAGCTCGGAAGTGGATAGGCAGCCAGTGGAGCTGACACAACAGGGGGTGGTATGCTCCTGTATGTAGCTCCAGTTAGTAATCTGGCTGCTGCCCGTTGGACTAGTTGTAATTTCGAACTGTCTTCAAAGGCAGCCCCACGTAGAGTGCGTTGCAGTAATCTATTCGGGATGTGACCAGAGCGTGGACGACTGTAGCCAGATCAAACTTCCCAAGGTATGGGCGCAGCTGGCGCACGAGTCTTAACTGTGCAAAAGCTCCCCTGGCCACCGCCGAGACCTGGGGTCCCAGGCTCAGCGATGAATCCAGGATCACTCCCAAGCTGCGAACCTGCGACTTCAGGGGGAGTGTAACTCCATCCAACACAGGCGGTAACCCTATGCCCTGTTCAGGCTTTCGACTGACTAGGAGGACCTCGGTCTGGATGAAGGGTCAATTTGCTAGCCGTCATCCGACACAGCAGCCAAGCACCGGTTCAAAGTTTGGACAGCCTCCTTAGTAACAGGTGGGAAGGAGTGACAGATCTGGACGTCATCTGCATACAGATAACACCTTACTCCGAAACTCCGAATGATCTCTCCCAGCATCTCTTTCAGCATGCGAGCTACTTCTAAAACAACCAGGTCAAAATGATCTACCTACCCACTACAAAAATATGAAACATATAACACAATATCTGCTTTGAACTGGATTTTCTGAGTCCACACTGCCATATAATCTGATTCAAAGCAGATAACCATGGGATTTTATTCAACTGTGTGGAAAGGACCTCAGGTAACCCAGGGCCCTTCCACACATCCTATTTTACAGTTGACACACACACATTGATTTCTTACTACTGGACGAATTGACTGAGGCTTCCTCCCGCCCTGCCTGTGATCTACCAGGACGCCCTACGCGATCTACCAGTAGATCGCGATCTACCGAATGAGTACCCCTGGTCCAGAGCATCCTGGGTGTTTGTATAGCCATGGCGTAATGAGATGGGATCACATATATGGCAACTTTGTTGAACAGTCAACTGCTGCGCCTACTCCTACTTTGTATAAAAGGAAAGGCATGACAAAATTCTATCCTCATGCCCAAATAAGAATTTGGGGAGGGGGCAAAATTGCAAAAATCATAAATTCAAGAGGTGAGGGTACTATAAATACTTCCACAGAATATATTAACTTTTCCCTGCAAAATGTTTTTTTTAAAAAAAAAAAAATGCATGCCTGTGGTAACTTCAAAAGTAGTCATCCCATCAAAGCCCCCTTCAATATTTCAGTTGATTTTTTTTATTCTTTTGCAGTACTAATATTTTTATTTCTTATCAGTGATGTGACCAAAATTGTTAAGAAATAGCCGAATTCAGAGGAGGTGATTTTTTTCTATTGCACTCATTGTGCATTATGAGCTGAGATCTGTTTCCCCACAAGGTCCTTCCCTGAGTAGCGTAGGTCTAGATCAGAATGTAAAATGAGATTCTGCCCATGTGTGATCAGATATTGTGTTTCCCAAGCTGTAGCTGATGCTGGGAATTGTATCTCTCAAAGGACTGTGCAGTTTGGCACATCAACACATAATGCATTGTAAGAAAACTCACAAATACTGAAACAATTCCAAACTGGGATGAAGGGAGTCTGCACAACATCAGTTACGCAGAAGTATTTTTTTTAATAGAGAGGGAGCATTATTAGGTTTTACCATTTCTGAATGGGAAGATGCAAACAGGTTTAGGATTTTCTCAATCAAAGCGAGGCTCCCCCAATGCAGACTGCATTCAGTATTTTTTATTGTGGCTTATGCACAAGTCAGTATTTTAATGGATGTTTTTGTGCATTTTTGTACCATATAAAACATCTTCTGTCCAAGCTTGTGGAAGTAAATTGGCACATTTACTACACATATAGATACAACTCCTTTTGCCACAGAGACAATAAACTTGGCAAACAACACTGATATGAGAGCAGATACCAACTCCAAAAGTAGTCTCAGATAATAGTTCTGTGTCAAAACCATCTCAGATATTTGGATCTGCTGACCCAAGGCAGAGTTTGTCATTAAGAAAACCCCAACTTTGGAGACTGAATGAAGCATTTAGCTGAACAATGGCCTCCCTGTGAAGGTGGTTGACACTACTATTAATTTTCAATGTCTATCCACTAGGATAATTTGTGACTTTGCTCTCTGAGTCTTTGTAAGGTGGTGCAAAAGAATGGGTCTATGGTATGAATTTGTAAGGTGATGCAAAAGAATGGGTCTATGGTATGAATTCATCTGTTAGCACTTTATTACAGCAGTGTTTCTCAATCTGGGAGTCAGGACCACGGGGGCCTTGAGGAAGCTCAATTTGATGAGCCAAATGGGGTTTTGGCCAACAGTGGAGATCTTATTTTTCCCGCGCCTCCCATCCCATCGGCCGCGGTTTGGCTGTGGTTTCAAGCTGGGGCTTGATCACGGCTGCAGACTACAAGCTTCCTATTGAAGCTACCAACTCCTTCCTATTGCAGGGTGGATTCCATCTGGATTGGGAGTTGTCTCTTCTGCCATTGTAAATGCCTAACATCCATTAAATGTTTTACATAAAATTCACATTTTCTTTTGCTGCATTACACAGAGGACTACTGACATTTCCCTTCAGTTGCTCTGCCAGAGATTTATTTATTTATTTATTTAAAACTTTTGTACCCTGACCTTCTCATCTCTATCGAGGGACTCAGACTGGCATTGATATTTGGGCCATATTATTTGACCCAGACTTTTTACCAAAAGGCTACAATACAGTCATAGATCTACACAAGATAACCTGGACTACTTACCAGTAAGACCCATGATGGCATTGTTTGGTATTGTTCGCTATTGTCTCTTATATTGATTCATAATTCATGTTTAATGAACAGTGTTAAGATCCGCATTTCTCTATTTTTCTGTTTGTTTGTGCACTTAAGACTATGCAAAATGACAATATAATGTGGATTATAAGTAATGTACATGGATACATAAATGATAATATTGAATGTTAGAATTTATTTGTATTGCATCCATAAAAATGATATTTGATAGACAAATTATTTTGTCACATGAGGTTTACTGTAGAATGTGGGTATTTATACTTTATGCTCAAGATTATTGCATATATTGTTTCTCTAGTGGTGTTTTGTTGTTGGTTAGAAATTTAGCCCATTTCTATCATTGGTAGGGTTCAGAATGCTCTTTGATTGTAGGTGAACTATAAATCCCAGCAACTACAACTCCCAAATGTCAAGGTCTATTTTCCATAAACTCCATCAGTGTTCACATTTGGGCTTATTGAGTATTTGAACCAAGTTTGGCTCAGATCCATCATTGTTTGAGTCCACAGTGCTCTCTGGATGTAGGTGAACTACAACTGCAAAACTCAAGGTCAATGATCACCAAACCCTTTTCTTTTGGTCATGGGAATTCTGTGTGTCAAGTTTGGTTCAATTCCATCATTGGTGGAGTTCAGAATGCTCTTTGATTGTAGGTTAATGATAAATCCCAGCAACTACAACTCCCAAATGACAATATCAATTCCCCCCACAAACTCCACCAATATTCATTGGGTATATGTGCCAAGTTCGTTCCAGTGAATGAAAATACATCCTGCATATCAGATATTTACATTATGATTTATAACAATAACAAAATTACAGTTATGAAGTAGCAATGAAAATAATTTTATGGTTGGGGGTCACCTCAACATGAGGAAGTGCATTAAGAGGTCATGGCATTAGGAATGTTGAGAACCACTGTATTACAGGATGGATTGTGCAATGGTGAATGCTTAAAATGTAGACATTTCCTTTTCTCTTGCTGTACATCTGATGGTCTTTGAAGATGGCCACTCTATTGAAACTTTGGACAATTCATCAGTACTTTGCTTGGTATCTCCATAAGGTTTTTTCTTTCTCAAATCTCCTATTGAACTACTACAGAGGGTGCAGCAAATGATATAATCTGTGGTGCCACCACGGGGCTGATTTCATATCTGCATTTTGTGTTTTGCTGCCCTAACCTGCAAAGGTCTTTGTACCATTGTTGTGGCCATGCGGTCACTCAGGGATGGAGCTGCATCCTGGCTCCAAACCTGGCATCACCGCCTGTTGCACCTTAGACCTGAAGGATCCCTCAGTAAACCACTTGAAACCAGCCGTGATTAAATGCTTTATTTAAATAAATGAAAAGAGTAAAGAAGATAGGGATATAGTCCATTGATGCTCCCAAGCATCAGGTTGTTGTAAGCAATAGTCCAAAGGTAAAACAGGATAAAATGCAAAGAGTCTTGATGCCCCAATGGGCTAATCCAGGAAAGGTTCTTGGCACAAAGACTTGGCAATAGAGTCCAAAGGCTGGAAGGCCCAAGGCCCAGGCAAGGTTCCGTGAAAGGCTAGGCAGGGAGATCCAACGTTGGTGAGAGATACCTAGAGCCAACGTGAATTAACTTAAGTAGGTTTTCCCCCTTGAAGACGCAAGCTGCGTCGGAGCTTCTTCTCAGGCTTTCTGGCTGGGCTCACCCCTCCCTGGCCTCTTGACCGAGGCTGGAATGCAAGCTTGTTAGTGAAGACATCTGGGCCTCTGGGAGGCTCTGCTGCTTTGTAGTACCAGGCCTCCTTATTGGCTTGGGAAACAGAAGGGATGTGTTTGTCCTTGAACGTTTGGTGAACTAGAGGCTTCTGTAAAAGCTTGCTTTCAGGCCTCTCTGAGGCTTTGGATTTAACATGGCATTGGTCTTGCTGAGGGCCAGAGACAGGCTGGGGCATGACACCGCCCTTAACTCCTCCCTTTTCCAGAGTTTACCTGAGGGGCTGGACATATTCTCTGGCCTCATTCCAAAGGACACAGGGACAAAGCAAGGCTGGAATCTAAGCTTGCTGGGACATAGCATTCTTAGTTCACCTACTGAGTCTACCTTCGCTCTCAACCAAGCTGCAGTGCAAAGGAGGACCCGTCCTCAGCATAGACTGCAGAATTTGGGGGGTTTTCAGGACTCCGTGGGCCTACAAAAGCCAGAGAGAAACAGGACACCTGGGATCAAAAGAAAGATACCTGTCACTCTGCAAAGCAAAGAGGCAAGTGATAGCTTCCTTTTCTAAGGACTTCCTTTTGCAACCAACTAAGCATTTTAGGCCACCAGCATTTTTTTACTGGTTGTTATTCAATAAATCTTGTTTGGTTCACTATTTCTGAGTCTAGCAATCATTATTATAGATATCCTGGGTCTCCCTGCATGTGGGAAGGCTTTTTCTATACCTTCAGGGCTATAGCTTGCAACGTCCATTCTTTAAAGCCCTTTTTGAGGCCCTGAAGGCAGAAGAGAATCATTTCAAGTCTGGCTATAGCGACATAGCCAGTTTTTCTCCCTTCTTTACCAGGCATGGAATAGTTGGGATAGGAGGCTGCAGCAGCTCTTTGCCTAGTAGATTTTCAGCTACAGCATAGTTCCATTTGCAAAAATACTAAGCTGCACAGAGCTATGTGCGGTCCTGGATAATATGTATTATAGGTTTCAATTGGATGTAAATAATGCTGGAATGGAAGACAAGTCACTACCCCCTTTTATTGGTGAGTCTTAAGTGCTTTGAGTAGTGAAAATGTGACAGCAGAACCTGTCCCCCATTTCCCCCCTGCATTCCTGTTGAAGAAAAGCTAGAACCCACTTGTTGACCTTCTGTTGCCCAAGCAAAGTGACGCAGTGTGGGAGAAAGAGGATTGAGGGAATGGCAGCCCCATATGAAAGCAATATTTCAACGTTTTGAATTTCGACAAGCCAACCGGGCAAAAATAGTCAAGTGAAACATAACCCTAGAGACTGGTAAGCATTTTTACAAGCGAAATGAAGAGCTTAACAAGGCCTTTTGAAGGTATAGTTAAATTTTGTGAAGCCCTTACAATCCCACAGTATGCATAAAATAAGCAGGAGGGGATGGAAGTTTGACGCTTTTGTGATAACACTTTGCAACTGTGTGATGAATGACAATGAAAAGGAAATTACAAACTGTAGTCATTTCCAGTTGAGAGGAAGCATGGGGGATTCAAGCAGGCTTAACAGGGCAGTACCCTGTACACAAGTCTTCGTCATATCTTTATTAATGATCTGTCACATAAGAAACTGCCTCTTTCACTGCATTAGGTTGGGATTTCTGGAGTTAATGGGATGGCCTTTTGAAATATAATATAATGATCCATGCTTTAGGAGAGAGGCAAATCTAGTGTAGTATCTGTACTCTGCTTTTATCATCATTGAAAACCCCTGCAACCATTCTCAAATACCCAGATCCCAATTTTTAAGAATAGCATGATTTCTGGGGAGTGTTTTCCCATGCAGAAAGCTTCCACAAACAAGTAGGAACTATTCCCATTCCACCCCAACAAACATTCTTGAACCCTAATACCTCCATTTTATCTGAAGTCCCACTAAAAAATCATGAAAATAAGTGACAACCATTTTGAGAGGGATTGAAGAAGAAAATAAAATATTTCAGCTTGCTGTGGAGAGTGTAGTCCATGAAAAGGTCTGGAAAAAAATTCTTCTGGTTGCCTACTCCTTTGTGTAGAATATTACAGATCTATTGTGATTAGGTAAAGGTTTCCCCTTGACATTAAGTCTTGTTGAGTCCGTAGACACCTCCAAGGACATGTGGCTGGCATGACTGCATGGAGTGCCGTTACCTTCCCATATAAGCGGTACCTATTGATCTACTCACATTTACATGTTTTCAAACTGCTAGGTTGGCAGAAGCTTGAGTTAATAGCGGGAGGTCACCCTGCTCCCTGGATTTGAACCACCGACCTTTGGTCGTCAAGTTCAGCAGCTAAGCGGTTTAACCTGTTGCACCACTGGGGGCTCCTTCTTGTGATTAGTAGCCCTGGTTAGGTTTCTCATTAGTCAACAAATTTCATTTTAAATTAGTTAAAAACTTACATTAAAATGGTTTTAAAGTGTGTCAAGCAACCTGGAAGTGACCTTTTAGTTTTGAAGCTGGGGTCGTCAGGTTTCGTTAGGTTTTTCGTATGTGCATTGGCTCCTTCCCAGGGGCCAGGGGTGGAGGAGATTGGCTCCACTCCTGGCGCTTGCTGGGGGGGGGAAAAGAGGGGAGGAGGGAGAGCAAGAGCAGAGGAGAGGAGGGGGCTGCGGGAGCCCATCCCTTCCCTCTGCATCTCTCTTCCTCAGCTATACAAGCCCATGTGCGGATCCTTCTGCTGCCGCTGCTGCTCTTCCCACTTGAGGCGTGGCTCTCCGCTTCTCCCTTTCCCCACTCCTACCAAGCAAGGCAGCCCTGGCTCTTGGAGGCACCCCGTTGTGCCTGGACTCTGGGCTGGAAGCCATGGCCTTGGCAGGCATGAAATGTGCACTCCTGGGGTTGACCAAGTCTCCCAGCAAGAGAGGAGAAGCTGGCGCAGCAGCTGGGGA
The DNA here is from genome assembly GCA_030556195.1 of Anolis apletophallus. Classification (NCBI taxonomy): domain Eukaryota; kingdom Metazoa; phylum Chordata; class Lepidosauria; order Squamata; family Anolidae; genus Anolis; species Anolis apletophallus. Next base: position 19,271,442 of record JARBWK010000003.1, on the reverse strand, counting down.
ATGGCCCCAGAGTGAGGAGGAAGGCGACGATGAAGAGGCCGCCAAGAAAGAATGGGCAGTGGGAGCCGGGCAGGTTGTCCTTCCTTCCACAGCTCTGCACATGGCTTGCCTGGCATGTTGCAGAAGGTAAGGCATAGCCCTTTAAGGACCGGCTAAGACAGCCAGGGACAAACTTCGGCCCTCCAGGTGTTTTGGACTCTAACTCTCACAATTCCTAGCAGTCAGAGGGCTGCTAGGAATTGTGGGAGTTGGAGTCCAAAACACCTGGAGGGCCGAAGTTTGCCCATACCCTGGGCTAAGGTATCTTAAGAGCATGTTTTTGGTTGGCATTTCTGACATGCGGGAGGCGCCTTTCCCCTCCACTTTTCCCCTCCACTCCTGGCCCCTGGGAAGGAGCCAACGTCAGGAAGCAGAAGATCTGAGCTGTCAAACCCACTATTGGAAGGTTATTGCGCATTGTGCATGCACATCTGCCATAAACGGATTACTAACGAATTTTGTTAGTTTTTACAAAATAATTTTGAACTCCACCCATGTCTGGATTACCCATAAGGCCAACGAGGCCATGGCCTAGGGGCGCAAGCCAAGGAGGGGGGGGGGGCACAGATCACGGACCAAAAAAAACCCTGGTCTGCGCCCCTCTTTCCCCCTTTCTTATGCCCCTCCTCGCTCCTTCTCCTGGCAAAGTCTCTGCTCAGTCCCCACTCTCTCGCGGTTTCTCTTTCGCGTGGACTCTCTCTCGCACTCTCTCTCTCGCACTCTCTCTCGCTCACTCTTGTTCTCTCTCTCTCTCTCTCTCTCTTGTGTGCACCTTTGAAGCAAGTTTGCACCTGCTGCGCTCTCCCCAAGCCTGCCGACTCCCGAGGAGACCTTTGGCACAGCGGAGCTTTCCAGCCGGTGGGAAAGAGGACCTTGGAGGTGGCGGGAGGTTGGCTTAAAGGGGGCGTAATTTCAAAGTGTGGCCTAGGGCGCAAAAAAGTGTTAATCCAGGCCTGACTCCACCAGATACGAAACACCAGCGCCCCCTACATCTGCAGCGAGTTTTGAACCATTTTTTCTTTGATCAACCAGGCCTAGTGATTAGCTACCTTTATTGCCCAAATTACCAGAGCTTGGACTGTTTCTTTAAAAGTCATTTTAGCAGTTATAATCCAAAAACACTCCCACCCCAAATGGATTTACCCTCATAGTTATATTTTGAAAAGATTTTATTTCTTTCCTGTTGGATAGATTCTTATCTAAAATAACAGGGCCAAGCTCTAGTCAAAAGTAGCAAAAGCTGAACCTCTTGCAAGACAAATGAATGTGACAAGTTACTAGGGGTGCACATATTTGCTTATTTTGTTCTCCATTACAAGAACAAATGTTTTAAAAATGTTTTCTACCTGATCGGCTTGATTTGTGAATTTTTATGCACATTTGATGATTTTTCCAATGATTCTGTGCGGAAACATTGCTTTCCCACACAAGCAAATTTGTCAGCAAAAAGCCCCCTGGTGCTACAAATGCTGTGATGGTTGTCCATGTTCTCAATGGGGCGTCTGGCTCAGTTGAACAACCATTCTTTTCAAGGAAGAGAAAATGTGTATATATTTGCATCATTGCCAGAGATCCTAGAGTAACTTGGCAAAAGGAAAAGCTCAATCAAATTCATCTTAGTCTCTCCCAAGCCTCATAGAAGAAACCCATCTCCCTGGGAGTCACACCTGCACTCATGGTCATTTAGACACACTCATGGTCATTTAGTGTCTGGGAGGAGCCCCCGGTGGCACAGTGGGTCAAATGACTTGAAGGTTGCCGGTTTGAACCTGACTTGGGGAGAGTGCAGATGAGCTCCCTCTATCAGCTCCAGCTCCATGAGAGGACATGAGAGAAGCCTCCCACAAGGATGGTAAAAACAACCGCTGCTCTGAGATCAGAGTGAAGAGAGGGGCCAGGAAGGCACCTCCATCTTGCCTCCTGCACTGTGAATATAATATAATATAATATATTGTATATACATATAATATTGATACTATTATAATGTAATTGTTGTGGTACAGAGACAGCAGTGGCTGAGTCCAGGAGTTAAAATATAACAAAAGTTTTTTTAAACAACAAATGGGAGTTGGAATAACAAAAAATAGCCTATCTTCGGCTGTACAAAAACCCCAATAATCCCAGGAAACCCAAAACCAAAAATGCTAAGAAGAAAAGAACTCAAAAACAAACAGCAGACTTCCTTCTGTGGCGTTCAGTCAAAGGGATGTCCATAAGGCGTAGTCCAACATCAATCCGGGGTCATAGGACAGGAGAATAGCATACAGAAAAAAGGAGACATTCCAGAGTCGACAGGAGAGCAGTCACAGTGAAGGTCAAGAGGTACACGGCAGCAGGAGTAATCTGGAAACCAGGAACCAAGACACAGGAACACAGGATACACGAACCAGAATAGCAACTCCTTGACCACCGTGAGGGTCAAGCCAAATACTCACTTCTTATATAGCACTATCAATCAGAGTCATCAGAGAACCCTCCCTGCTCCAAAGCAGCAGCATTCCCATTCCCTGCAGCTGTTGTACCATGTCCAGATCTCTAAGCCAGCCAAAGCTCTTCTTGACTTAAAGGACCCCACTCAGTTTCTGAATGAGAAGATGACCAGTCCTGATCCGTCTGAAACCCCAGAAATGTACTGTCCCCCGAGTCCACATTGCATACATCTCTCACTTCCTGCACCAATGCTGAATCTAGGTCTGTATCACTTTCTTCTGACTGTAATTCTGCATTCCCTGGAAACCCTTCAAATGTATCAGACTCAGAAGGTTCCCTAAGTATATGCTGAACCTTTCTCCTCTGTTCTCTGTCTGAGTCAAGGCTTGAGGCACTAGCCACTCTCTTTACCCCAGCTGTAGGAGCCTGATCATCCAGAGCCGCGCCCCAAACTGAGCTACTGCTTGATGTTACTGCCTCAGCACCTTCCTCCATGCTACTACCTGTAGTAACTGGAGGCTCATTTACAACAGTAATACAATATACTACTACTAATATTAATATGGTATTATAATTATATATTTTATATTACATGTAATATTACTAATAATATTACAGTATAATGTTATAGTACAATGCAATATATAATATTAGTATTGTGCTATGACAAAAATATAATATATTGTATTTACATTTTACTTGTAAGCCGCTCTGAGTCCCCTTCCGGGTGAGAAGGGCAGCATGTAAATGTTGTAAAAAAATAAATAATAAATAAATAAACATCAAAAAGCATCCGGGCATCCCCTGGGCAATGTTCTGCAGACAGCCAATTCTCTCACACCAGAAGTGACTTGCAGTTTCTCAAGTCACTTCTGACATGAACAAAAAAGTGTCTGGGGAAGGATGGGGGACGTCTCTAGCCAGTATTCATCAGTGGTTCTGGATGAAAATACATATAGAAGACATGACCCTTCCAGATCTTCTGGAGATCCTTTATAGCAGTACGTCTCAACCTATGGGTCCCCAAGTGTTTTGGCCTACAACTCCCAGAAATCCTAGCCCATTTACCAGCTGTTAGGATTTCTGGGATTTGAAGGCCAAAACATCTTGGGACCCACAGGTTGAGAATCACTGCTTTAGAGATACAAGAAGGAGACTTTTCCTGTGTTTGTTGAGTTATAGAAACACAGATGGATGCATCATGGATGCCTCTTGCCCTCCTTAAGTGGTTTGGGTAGGGCATGCAGGCCCCAGCACATTACCTTATGAGGGAATAGAAGTTATTGTGTAAAAGAGATACCTTATTTTACAATGCAAATGAAAGCCCATATAGGACTCTAACCCCTTAGAACTCCTATGGTTCTTGAGACCAGCCAATAACAACCCATCGCCATTCCATTATTGTTTGTATTCCAAAACAGGCAACAAAACAGGAGGTCCATCAAACCCCAGGCAGGCCATCATATATGGCTGGTGAATTCTGATTGACCACAAGGTTCATCATTGGTATATGCTGTGTAAAAGTTTCTACAGCCACTCTAACCAAAAGTGTTTTTCATGTGTAATTATAGATGCCAGACCCTCATTACAATAAATTAACCTAATTTCTATTTTCCACATTACTGTATTACAAAAACCCCTCTCAGAAATTAGACACTGACAAGGCATTAATAACAATTAAGCCGTGCCACATACTTTGAAATTAGTCACCCATTCCAAAGAGTAAATGGTCCCAATTCTTTTAACTTTCATTTTATATCAATTTGCTTTTGTAGATAGATAATTATGTTTATTGGAATATTGGGCTTGATTCCAATGGAATTGTGTGTGTGTGTGTGTGTATGTGTGTGTCAAATATTTCTCTTCTTTCCATGAGTGCAGAGAGTGTGATATAGTGTTTGCATTAAGTGGAAATTAATCTATATTAGGTAAGATCTACACTCTAAGCATAATGAAGTAGGAATGAGATGGCAGGCTCATGGGGAAGTGAGATGAATGACATGGCTGCAGGCAGAGAGGTAGGGCATGCCATTTCTGAATGCTGTTGTGTGAGGGGAAAGACACAATGAACAGTGTTCACACTACACAATTTAACATCTTCAATACTTTTTCATTGCCATGAGTTTTATCTTACATGATTCTGGAAATTTATGGAATCCTAGAGTTGAAAGAGACAACAAGGGCCACTGAATCCAACTCGATTCTGTCTTGCATGAACACACAATCAAAGCATTCCTAGTAAATGGCTTGTTGTTGTTTACTCATTCAGTCACTCCTGACTCTTCCTGACCTCCTGAACTACCCTACGCCAGAGCTCCCTGTCGGCCATGGCCACCCCCAAGCTTCTTCAAAGTCAAGCCAGTTACTTAAAGCAGTGTTTTTCAACCTTTTTTGAGCCGCAGCACACTTTTTACATTTACAAAATCCTGGGGCACACCACCAACAAAATAACACAAAATGACCCTCTAACACAGTAATACATAGAGTTAATATGTTTTTAATGTATTTATACACTCAGTGTGAAACCTGGGCCTGTTTCGATGAACACAACATAGGTATCCTGGCAGAAATGGCAGAAAGACACAAATTTCCCACACAGAACTCCCATAACCAAGAGAAAATACTGTAAGAGTTTGGTGGGCATTGACCTTGAGTTTTGGAGTTGTAGTTCACCTATATCCAGAGAGCACTGTGGACTCAAACAATGTTGGATCAGGACCAAACTTGGCATGACTATTCAATATGCCCAAATGTGAACACAGATGGAGTTTGGGGAAAATAGACCTTGACATTTTGGAGTTACAGTTTCTGGGATTTATAGTTAACACACAATCAAAGAGCATCCTGAACTCTTGCAACAATGGAATTGAACCAAACTTGGCATATTGAACTCTCATTTACCAACAGAAAGTACTTAAAGGGTTTGCTTGGGAATTGACCTTGAGTTTGGAAGTTGTAGTTCACCTACACCCAGAGAGCACTGTGGACTCAAACAATGTTATGTTATGTTGTTGTTTGTTTTCTATCCAGAATCACAATGTTGGGAGGAGGCTCACCACTTTAAGGTCCCTAAAACAGGCATGGGAAAACTTCAGCCCTCTGGGTGCTTTGGACTTGAATTCCCACCATTCCTAACAGCCTGAGGCCCTTTCCTGCTTAAATGGCTGAGGGGGAAAAGGGAAAGAGCCTGAGGCTGCTAGGAATGGTGGGAGTTGGAGTCCAAAACACCTGGAAGATCCAAGTTTGCCCATGCCAGCTTTCAACAGAGACCTCTTCCTCCCCCTTCCCGCCCTTTCTTCCCCCTCCTGCCGAACACTTACTTTTTCTTCTACACTGCCACCATTTTGATCCAAGGGGGCAGCATGAGCGTGTTCAGGAGGGGAGGTGGGAGGAAGGTAGACGTGACCCGTGCGGGCGATACTGCACAGACTCACCCCAGAGCAAAGCGAGGCAAAGTGAGCAGAGCAAGGCTGGGAAGAAGGGAGCCTGAATGGAGAAGAAAAAGTGTTCAGCAGGAGGGGGAAGAAAGGTTCCAATTTCCCACGGCACACCTGATGATCGCTCACGGCACACTGGTTGGGAAACACTGACTTAAAGGATGCCATCCATCCATCTTGCCCTTGGTCGGCCCCTCTTCCTTTCTCCATCCATTTCCCCCAGCATCATTGTTTTCTCCAAGCTTTTCTGTCTTCTCATTATGTGGCCAAAGTAATTCATCTTTGCCTGTAATATCATTCCCTCCTTATCCTTATTTCCTGGAGTATGGGCTGGTATGTGGTCTGAGGCATTATCAGAATTTTCCTCCAACACCACAGTTCAAAAGAATCTATCTTCCTTTGCTCAGTCTTCCTTATGGTCCAGTTCTCGCATCCCTAGGTTGCTATGTGGAATACCATTACTTTAACTATGCTGATCTTCATTGCCAGTGTGATGTCTCTACTCTTCACTATTTTATCAAGATAGGTCATTGCTCTCCTCCCAAGAAGTAAACATCTTCTGATTTCCTGGCTGCAGTCTGCATCTGCAGTAATCTTTGCACCTAGAAATACAAAATCTGTCACTGCCTCCATGTTTTCTCCCCCTCTATTTGCCAGTTATCCATCAGTCTGGTTGCCAGAATGTAGGTTTTTTTGATGTTTAACTGCAACCCAGCTTTTGCACTTTCTTCTTTCAACTTGGTTAGAAGGCCCTTCAGCTCCTCCTTGCTTTTGCCCATCAAAGTGGTATCATCTACATATCTAAGGTTGTTAATGTTTTTTCCAGCAATTTTAACCCCAGTCTTGCATTCACCAAGCCCCGCACATCGCATGATGTGTTCTGTATACAAGTTGAGAGAGGAGGATAATAAATTATTTTATTATTATTATTATTAAATCCAATTGATTCATGAGTACTACTCAAGTCGGGAGTAGCAATAGGAATTAGGCCATTGTAATGTTATTCTAATAAAGATTCTGAGATGGTCAGAATTTCTGAAAAAGGACGAATGTAATGCTAGGTTGCCATCAAACTGGAGTGAAAACTGAAGTAAATGGGAAGATGGCGGCTGAGGCTTAACATCTGTAGACATATTGAGAGAAGAAAAAAGAATTTTAATAAGGGCTCAATCCACATCGGTGTCTGAATTAATTATGTATTGTCAGTATAATGAACTGAATACTGAATGAGTTGCAGAATGGGACTCGCAGATCCTTCTACACTTGGTGTTTTTATTCCTAACATACACCAGCACTTAGTTTATAAAAACTGGAGAAATAAAGACAATGATAAATCAACTATCTCTCTGATTGTGATACAATTTTCAAATCTGTTTACAAAAATTACTTATAATAAAAATGCAGACAAACATCAGCTTAAAAAACATATACAGCAGAAAGCACTGGGAATGTGGTGCAGCTGGCTAAGTGTCAGCTGCATAAGATCTCTCTGACCAGTAGGTCATGAGTTCAAGGCCTGCCCAGGTTGAGGTGGGTGCTTGACCTTTAAGTGTAGCCTGCTGTTGACCTTTGCAGCCCGAAAGACAGTTGCATCTGTCAAGTAGGAGATAAAGGTACCACATTAACTGGGAGGGCAAATTTTGACTGAATTATGAGGCCATTAAAGAACTCCAGGAACACTGAGGAATGTGGAAGGAACAACAAGGGATCCTGAGAGATGGGGAGTGTGTCAGCTCCCCCTGGTGGCCAGAGTTTGCTTCTGTTTGTCTATAGGTTGTGTATGTAAGTTCAGGAATTGTCTGCTAAGTATGTGTACCTGTAATCCGCTCTGAGTCCCCTTCGGAGTGAGAAGAGTGGAATATAGATAAAGTAAATTTATAGGATGGGGTCCTCAAAGTAAGGCCTGCAAGGTCATTTACCAAGCCCCCACCCTAAATCTTAGACTTAAGGTAAAGGTAAATGGGGTTGGCACTCATCTCCATTAATAAGCCGAAGAGGCGGCATTGTCCGTAGACACCTCCATCGTCATGTGGCTGGAATGACTTTATGGAGTATCATTACCTTCCCACCGGAGCAATACCTATTGATCTCATATTTGCATGTTTTCAAACTGCTAGGTTGGCAGAAGCTGGGGCTAACAGTGGGAGCTCATGCCGCTCCTTGGATTTGAACCTGCGACCTTTCCGTAAGCAAGTTCAGCAGCTCAGCTGTTTAACTCACTGTGCCACCGGGGGCTCTTCAAACCTGAGATTTAAAGTCACCCTAAGTCTGAAACAGATAGAAGGCATACAACAAAAACAACAATCCTAATTAACGTCACCCTCTCATCAGCCAAAAGCAGGCCCACACATCCCATTGAAATACTGATAAGTTTACGTTAGTTAAAATTGTTTTTGATTTTAAAGATTGTATTATTCTCTCTTTTTTTGCACTACACATAATATATGTTCAGTGTGCATGGGTTTTTTTTCCAAACTAGTCTGGCTCCCCAACAATCTGAGAGACCATGAACCAGCCCTCTGCTTAAAATATTTGATGACTTCTGCTCTAGAAAAATGTCAAGGGTTTCATTGGGTACAAAACAGATAATGGAGCAAGATAGTTATGTAGTCGTGAGTTTTTCATGAGATGTGAGATCTACCAAGGGAAGGGGTCTAGGACTACAAATCACAGCATCGACAGTAAGAGTATTTGGAAGGCTTCCTTACATGCAGAAACTGATTCCTCAGCATCACACTCCTGTACAAAAAAAGAATTATGTGGATCGGATACTAAAAAAATCAAATAAATGGGTCCTAGAGCAAATCAAGCTTGGACTCTCCTTAGAATGAGAGATCCCCAAGGTCAAAGAAGCATAGAATCATAGAGTTGCAAGAGACCACAAGGTCATGCAGTCCGACCCCATAACATTGCTTCAGTGGCATCATGCCAACAGCAAAGTGGAACACTCCCATTGCACCATGCAGGTGACAGAAATGTGGCATGGTTAGCAACAGGTTTTTCCATCAATAGTAGGGGACAAGTTAAACAAAAGAAGGAGGCAGACTAGTCATGGAATGCACAGGGCATCGTATGACAAGGACAATCACCAAAGACAGTGGCCCTGCTTCCATACCAGTTTGCTTCCTTCGTGTGATAAAAGCCACTTTCCATTTAGAAAATGGCCTCTCCCAAGCAAACAGTGATGTTCTTTAAAAGGCAAAAATGACCTTAAGAGTTACTAGAGGGCTTTTAGAAGTAAACGGACCTTTGTGGTTTTATTTATTTATTTATTTACTTTATTTATATTCTGCTCTTCTCACCCCGAAGGGGACTCAGAGCGGATTACAGGTACACATACTTAGCAGACAATCCCTGCCGTTTCCACATACACAACATATAGATGCACAGAGGCAAACTCTGGCCACCAGGGGGAGCTGACACACTCCTCATCTCTCACGTTCCCAGCATCCCTTGTTGTTCCTTCTGCATTCCTCAGCATTCATGGAGTTCTTTAATGGCCTCATAATTCAGTCAATTTTTTTTGTGTGTTTGGGTATGGTGAAGTGTTTTAACCCCTCGATATCTTTCCAAAGATCATCTAGGCTCCCATGGTTGTCCAACCCTATATAGACCATCTCCAAATGTCATAGTGGGCATGTATTTATTTCCCTTCAAAACTCATAAAATATACTTTTACAGCAGGTTGATACCACTTCAATTGACATGGTATAATCTACAAATGATTAAAAATTCTATCATAGAAAGCTCTAGTTTAATCCACTGAATTAAAACGCTAAAACTGTCTAAAGGAGAATTTAAAGGTCTTAACCAAACTAGCAGCCATAGACTTCTTAGGGTGGTGTCACGATAATTAAGGTGGTGTTTCATTTATCATATCAGGAGTGAACCAAGAGTACAGTTGTGATGTATTTAAAAACACAAAGTTTAAAAACTTGGCATTACACTAAATGTCCTTTGACCAGTAGCTGGTCACTTGGAGTGCCTCTGGTCAGGGGCGGTCTAAGGTAATTTTAAATGGTAAGCGAACATTATTTTGGTGCCCCCAAAAAAAACATTATTTTGGCACCCCCCCCTCCGCGCATGCCCAGAAGCTCCAGTGTGCAGGAACGGAAGCCTGTAAACACAGTTCAGCAGGGGAACTCTCTGCCCGAGTGTGGTGGAGGCTCCTTCTTTGGAGGCTTTGAAACAGAGGCTGGATGGCCATCTGTCAGGGGTGGTTTGAAAGTGATTTTCCTGCTTCTTGGCCCACGAGGCCTATTCCAACTCTAGGATTCAATGACGGAAGAAAAGGGAGGAGGAGGACTAGAAGGAGATGAAGGAAGGAAAAAGAGCAGGGGGATGAATAAAGGGAGGAGAAGGGGGAAGAGGAGAAGAAATAGAAAAGGAGAGGGGGGAAGGAAGAAGAGGGGAAGGAACAGAGGGGGGAGAAGGAAGGAAGATAAGAGGGAAAAGGGGGAGGAATAGAGAAAGGAGAAGGAGAAGGAAGAAAGAGTAAGAGAAGGAGATGATGGAACTAAAAGAAGGAGGACGGGGAATAGAGGAGGGAGGAGAAGGAAAAACAGAAGGAATACAGGAAGGAGTAGGAAGAAAAAGGAAGAGAAGGAGAGGAAGGAAGAAAAAGAAGGAATAGAGGAAGGAGAAGAAGGAAGAGGAGAGGAAGGAAGGAAAAGGAAGAATAGAGGAAGGAGAAGAAGGAAGGAGAGGAAGGAGATAAAGAGAGGAAGGAAAATGAGGAGGAATAGAGGAGGAGGAGGAAGGAAGAAGAGGAGGGGAGGAAGGAAAAGGAGGAGGAACAGAGGAAGAAGGAGTAGGAAGAAAAAGGAAGGGAAGGAAGGGAAGGAAGAAAAGTAGCAGGATGGGGAGGAATACAGGAAGGAGGAGGAAGAGGAGAAAAAAGAGAAGGAGAGGAAGAAGGAAGAGGAGAAGGAGAGGAAGGAAAATGAGAAGAAGGAGAGGCAGAAAGAAAGGAGGAGGAGGAATAGAGAGAGAGGAGGAGGAGTAAGGCGAAGGGCTGAAAGGCGGCCCCTCCGGGTATGGGTGTGTGTCGGAAGTGGGGAAGCATCCCTCCGAGGCGTGGCTTTGGGGGAGGCCAAGGTGGCGACCCCACTGCAGCCTGCCTGAAGCCGGGGCGGCCAGGGGTGGCCTTTGGGGGGCCCGAAGTCACCCAAGAATGCGGTTCCACAGGCCGCCTCCTCCTCCTTTCCCCATGGAAACCCAAAGCGCCCCCTTCTTCCCTCCCTGGCCATGGCTTCTGGCCCTCGCCGCCGCCCCCAGGGCCGGGCTGACGGCAGCGACAATGACGTCCTCAGGGGCGGCTCCTGGCCTCCTTTCCCTGGCACCTCAGGTGAGCCGCCGTGGCCAGCCAGTGAGGAGGAAGCTGGCCAGGAGGAGGAGGGGAGGGCGCTAGGCTCTTCTGCCTCCACGCATCCGCCGGCGGCAAAGCACGGGCTCCTCCCCGTGGCCCTCCCTCTTTGCCCTCCTTCTCCTCCTCCATTTGTCTTGTTGCCTCCAGAGAGTGGCACTGTCCGAGGCCGAGCCACGGCGGCGAGGACTGCAAACGCCAGACCCGGACTGGCGCGCGCCTCCCTCTTTCTCCCTCTCCCCCCCTCTCTCTTCCTTTCCTCTTCTCATTCCTTCCTTCTCTCGCCTCAATCTCCACAACATTCCCGAGGGTGGGGGAACCCAGATGGCGCCCAGGGGTGGTCCTGGCACTCTACGCAGTGGCTTCCTCGGCCTACCGGAATGACCGCCCCTGCCTCTGGTGTTGCTATGCAGAGGTCCTCTATTGTGCACGTGGCAGGGCTCAGACTGCATTGTAATAGGATCAAAGTGGTATGAAACAGCTACAGCTGGATGTGGACTTCGACTGAAATGGTGATACAGCTGTTAATACTGTTAATACTGTTTTTTATTGTTTTAATTATTGTTCTATTTATGTTTTAATTGTTGTTATATTATTTTGTTATATGTAGTGGCATTGAATTGTTGCCAAATGTAAGCCGTCCTGAGTTACCCCTTTGGGGGTTGAGAAGGACGGGGTAGAAATACTGGAAATAAATACATCTAGTGCAGGTATACCTCTCGACTGCCAACAGAAAAGAAAAATAGAGGGAATAGTCCTGGAACACTTAGACTTGGCCTACATCTAATAAAACTGCCCCTCTCTCCCCTCTCTCTTGAACCACAGATGACTTGTAGCTCTGTATTTCAGAAGCTATGCTTTGTTTCTATGCCAAGAGGCAACACTTAGCCCAAATAAATCTTTCAGCTTTGTCTTGGTTAATTTCCCAGTTAATTAACTTAAATGTAATTTGACTTTGTGGGAAGTGATAGTGATGTTAGCTGAAAATATTCTACTGAAGGAAGCAGTTGGGAGCATAGCAGATTAAATTGCCAATAAAATAGCTGATTTCTACCCAAAAAGCTGAAGCAGATGGTCTTGGTTTTTGTCCAAAGATTAGCAGGAGATATTTTTTTAAACTCCTTTCCAGTGTGCAGTGACACCAATGGTATTTCTGATGAACAGCACAGTAAACACAAACCAGGTTGTTTTGAATTTAGTGATTAAAAAGAATGTTTCACTTTGGCCCAGGTGCCCACATTGGCACTGCTTGTGACTTCACATTCAACTAGAAGCAGAAGGAGAATGAGAAAGTTTTTATGGCAAAATATGCAGTCTAATACACACACACACACACACACATAAACCAGAAGTCTCCTTGCCATTTCGAAGCTTTTTCTGCTATTTCTCTTACCAATCAATTAGTGAGTCAGAAATTATTCAGCTTTTCAAACCAGTGTGGATGGATTCCCAACATTTTTTTTCCTCCTGCATCAGTCCCGGGTGAGAGCCCTGTTTAACCCAGTTTGGACGGCTTTTCTTCGGTTTCCTTTCTCTTCTGCGTCAGTCCCGGGCGAGAGCTGCTGTTTAACCCAGTTTGGATGGCTTTCCTTCTGTTTCCTTTCTCTCCCGCGTCAGTCCCAGGTGAGAGCCACTGATTAACCCAGTTTGGCTGGCTTTCCTTCAGTCTCCTTTCTCTCCCACATCGATCCCGGGCGAGAGAAGCAGTTTAACCCAGTGTGGATGGATTTCTTCTCTCTGTTTACCCACTTTCTGTAATAAAACAACTACTTTCAAAGTACAAAGTAATAAATAAATAAATAAATAAAGTAAAGACCACCCAATGAAACAGGAAATAACACTTTGAAACCATTAACGAAGGATTTGGAAGTCTCTGAAGTTTTGAAAAGTTTTGAACTTTTTTTCTGTGAAAATCGGAATTGACTTTAGATCCGAACCACCAGCGCCCCCTACATCAAAACAAGTTTTGAACCATTTTTTTGATCAAACAAGATATATATATATATATATATATATATATATATATATTCTCAAATGCTATGCGTTTGAAAATTATTTTGCAGACATTGGCATGGAACAGATTTATTATTTAACAGTATGCCAAACTATCATATTTTATTTATTTATTTATTTATTTGTTCCATCTTGTATTCCGCCCCTCCCTGCAGGCTCGGGGCGGATAACATCATAAAATTCGGCAGGCATGTACATCCATGTCGCCATACAATAACATGCAACATAAAACATACAATAAAACAAAATACAATAAGTCCCGAGATTAAAATTATGTGCATGCCATGGCATTCCCTGAACCAGGGTGCTGATTAGGAAGATGAGTACATTCGGCTTACTCGCCTAGCCGAAGGCCAGTCTGAACAGGGCGGTCTTACAAGCCCTGCGGAACAGGATGAGCTCCGTGGCAGCTCGGACGTCGTCCGGGAGAGAGTTCCAGAGTACCGGAGCCGCCACAGAGAAAGCCCTTTGCCTGGTAGCAGACAGGTGACAGGCGCGGGCCGATGGAATCAGGAGCAAATTCGACTCCTCAGAACGTAGTGATCTCGGGGGAATGTATGGGGCAAGGCGGTCCCTCAGGTACGCAGGCCCTAGGCCGTGTAGAGCCTTAAAGGTTAACACCAACACCTTGAAGGCAATTCGGTACTCAATAGGCAGCCAGTGCAGCTGCCGGAGGATGGGCGTGATGTGCTCCCTTACCGACGTTCCCGTCAGCAAGTGAGCAGCGGCATTCTGCACTAGCTTGAGTTTCCGAACTGTCGCCAGGGGAAGGCCAACGTGAGGGCGTTACAGTAGTCTAATCTCGAGATGACCGTCGCTTGGATCACTGTGGCCAGGTCGTCCCTGGAAAGGTAGGGTGCCAGTCGCCTAGCCTGTCGTAGGTGGAAAAATGACGCCCTGCTGGCCGCGGAGACCTGGGTCTCCATGGTCAGCAGGGGTCCAGGTGGATACCTAGGCTCTTAACAACAGGCGACGGGCTAAGCCGTTCGCCGTCCAGGGTAGGCAACCCGGCACTCATCCCGCCCAGGTCGACCAGGCCACAAGATCTCCGTCTTCGACGGGTTCACCTTCAGCTGGCTAGCCCGCAGCCAACCAGTCACGGCCTCTAGGCACTGATGGAAACAATCGGTACGGTGTCCGGCCTGCCGTCCATTCTCAGCAGAAGCTGGGTGTCATCAGCGTACTGATAACACTCCAGACCAAAGTCGCGGGCCAGCTGGGCCAGGGGCGCATGTACACGTTAAATAATAAGGGGAAGATGGATGGCCTTTGGGGACAGTCACAGTGGGGAATCTCCCAGAGACCTCCCCGCCCCTCCCCGCGTTGTCCCCGGTCCCGGAGGAAGGAGGCCACCCATTTAGGCGGTCCCCCGACCCCGGAGCCCGGCTAAACGGTGGGTTAACAGTGCGTGATCTACAGTGTCAAAAGCTGCAGTCAGATCTAACAAGACGAGCAGTGCCGGTCCACCCTGGTCCAGCTGGCGGCGAAGTTGGTCTGTAATGGCGACAAGCACGGTCTCCGTCCCATGCCCAATACGGAAGCCGGACTGGAAGGGATCAAGTCCAGCTGTGTCTTCCAAGAACTGCTGCAGCTGATCCGCTGCTGCCCTCTCAATCACCTTGCCTAAGAAAGGCAGGTTGGAAACTGGCCGGTGGTGGAGGAGCCGAAGGATCTAAATTCGGCTTCTTCAGCAGCGGTCTCACCATTGCCTCTTTCAGTCCCCGGGGAAGACTCCTTGCTCAAGGAGCTATTTATGATCGTGCCCAGGGGGCCTCGTAACCCCTCCCGACACGCTCTAACAAGCCAGGAGGGGCACGGGTCGAGGAGCATGTAGTTGGTCTAGCTGCAGCTAGTAACTTGTCGACAGCTGCTGCGCCCAGCAATTGGAAACGGGTGAAGGTGGGCCCGCCGAGTGGCGCGGAGTCTCGAGTTCACTAACTGGATCAAACGTGGCCGGAATGTCCCGGCGGAGAGTTGAAATCTTGTCAGCGAAATAGCTCTGGAAAACCTCAGCTGTTGGTGCCAAACCCCTATCATTTGGGACAGTTGGGATTGCTGTCAAAGACCGAATTATCCTAAACAATTGCGCTGGGCGTGAGCTAGCCGACTCTATCAAGGAAGAGTAGTAGACCTTTTAGCTTCCTTGATAGCTTGCTCATAAACCTCTTTGAACTGTTTATAAGCCGATTTCGACGCTTCGTCACGGAGATTCCGCCACACGTCCTCTAACTGTCTCCTCCTCCGCTTCATCGCCCGCAACTCCTCGGTAAACCAAGGCGAGCGATTTCTGCGGGGGGGAGAGAGCGCCTGGGCGATCTCGTCAGGGCCGCAGAAAGACTGGTATTCCAGTGTTCCACCTGCCCATCGACTGAGTCGCTGGGAAGTTCCCATTCCTTAGAGCATTCAGGAACCTAGTGGGTTCCATAAGTCTCTTCGGGCGAACCAGAATAGGTTCGGCACCCTTACCGAGAGGGGATGCCACCCCCAGCTGAACTTCCAGGACTCTGTGATCCGACCATGGAACCTCCATTATGGAGGCTAGGGTCACGCTAATTCGGCGGCGAAGATCAAATCCAGGGTGTGCCCGGCCTGATGCGTGGGACCGGTCTTACAGAGTGAGAGTCCTAGTGCCTCCATGGTAGACACCAGGTCCACGGCTGCCGTTGAGGGTATCGGGCGTGGACATTGAAATCCCCCAAGACAATAAGCTTAGGGAACCTCAATGCCCACTCCGCGACCACCTCCAGCAGCTTAGGTAGACTCCCGCCCGGTGCGTTGGGTGCACGGTACACCAGCAGGAAGGCTACGCTCTCACTAAGATCCACACCAGGCCAGCGCACTCCATCCCCGGAATGTTCGCCGTCGGAATCGTCCCTGGAATTAAAAGTGTCTCGGCTGAGGATAGCGACCCCTCCCCCACCTCTCTGTCCTCATCTGATAACTGGCCACAAACCCAGGAGATGCCACCTCGTGCATAACGACCTCATCTCCCTCCTGGAGCCATGTTTCTGTCAAACAGGCTAGATCGATCTCTCCAGGAGGAAGTCCCTGATGGTCCCGGTCTTATTTCGCACGGACCTGGTGTTGGCCAGAACCAGAGTTGGAGGAGAGGTAGTAGGGAACTTCGCATCTGCGTGCCTAGGGATAGCCCGTAGGTCAGAAGGGGGACGAGCCTCTCTTTGGCTCCTCCGCCTTCTCTCATCAGGCCTACGTCTACCGTCCCGATTGCCCCTTCCGAGATCACACGTATTACCCGCCCCGCACCTCATCCTCCCGAATCCCCTAGGTGTCCGGCCTTCTGCCCTCCCTCTGAAAGGGGGTGTGCCGGTGGTGACCCTCTTTCCCGGGGGACAACAGGTTGCAGATAAAGGCAGGGATGTCCTTCCCTCAACAGGGTCTTGCGTTGTGCATGGTGGTAAAGGTGGACCTTGCCCTGTACCTGATGGTCCACCGGGCCCCCCAGTCGACTGGGGTTGGGGGGTATAGGAATGGGACCGGAAGGTTCTCCCGGTTCCCACCACCAAAACCCACTCCCAAAAAAGGTCCTTGTCCTAAACCGCCCCCTCTTTACGTTCATCAGAGTCTTAGTGGTAGGGTCGCTGGTGTCGTTGCATCCTCCACTCTGTTTCCCTGATGGGCCCCAGCCTGAGCACCGACTCTCCAAGGTGGATTCTGGAGCCAGAGGGTTGCCAGGATTGCCTTCCACCCCCGGTGGGAGTTGCTGACCTGAAGCTGCATGGCGGTGTTGGCTAGGTCCATTCGCGGCTCCTGACCTCGGATTGCAGGTGAATCCCACGGTGTTCCACCTGTTGAGTCACCAGCTGGTGGATGGTCGATTTATCCTCTTGACGCTCGCCCGGCAAGATCAATGGCAATGGAGTAAGTCCTCCGGCCCCAAGGTGGCGCTGGTGCTTTCCGCCCTGTTGACAATGTTCACTCCCCTGCTGGGGGGGAAGGGGCGGGCCTTCCGCTACACTAGGGGGCGGGCCTACCAGGAGTGGGGCTGGACTCACTGCACGTTGGATACGTCTGCGCCGCTTGCGTCGCCGGCGGTGCTTTCGCTTCGCCCCTCCTCCCTCCACCAGGGAGGGAGGGCCGATGTCCCTCCAGCGGAGCTTCGGTGGGACTTCCAATGGGCCGGCTGGGGGCGGTCGCCGATAAGCTTCACATCCGGCGCCGGCGCTGGTGTCTAGTGCGCCTGCGCCTCAGCTCCTCGCCGTCCAGTTCCGGTGGGGGGGGAGACACATGTCTCCCTTCCATGTCCCCAAGGCCACACGCCATTTTGCTCCATACCCGCAACTCCTTCCGCGCCGAGCGGGACAGCGGGAGGCGCCTCGGCCGGCAGCCCACCGGATGCTCCAGGACCTGCTCAACGTCGAAGAGCTCCTCCTCTCCGGCCTCCCGTCGCCCGTCAAGGCCGGTCTCCGGGTGTCCCTGGCCAGGTAACCGGGAACAGGCCTCCGGATCTAGGCCCATCAGGGCGGCTGGATGGCCTGTGCCAGGGGGGTGTCCTGTTCCTGTTGTCGCCCTCAGGTTCTTAGCCGGCTCCTCTGACCACAGTTGGTCGGCCACTGGCGCATCGTCCGCCGGCGTGCCTGGCCGGGCCTCCATTTCTAAGTCCCAGGAGTGATCCCAGAGGAAATCTGGGGAACTCCTTTGATCTGGGGTCGGGGTGGTCGGGATGGTAGCCACCTCTCCCTCTTTCTCCTCCTCGCCCAGAGGGGATCCGGCCAGTCCGAGGCAGGTATCCGCGAGGACTCGATTCAGCCGCTCGCCAAACAGCCTGATCCTCTCCTCTAGCCAGCCGAATTCCTCACTGAGCTGTTGTAGAGTCAGTTGTCCAGCTGGGGCTGTGCCGGGCTTGGAAGAATATGGTATCTATGTAGTGTACTGTGCTTAATGCTAGTTATTAGCTATTAGGGTTGTACAAAATTATTGTTAATCCTTGTAAGCTAGATCAAATTCATTAAATTTATACTTACAGCATGATATCCGAAATGTAAGTATGGGTTGCACCAAAAACTTGAGAATCGAACTTACCTAGTTTTTTTCATTTGGATTTTGTAAACCTCAGAAGCCTCCCAAAGTAATTTTCATTTTCAGTGCAACAAGTAAAGCCAAAAAGGCTGCCATTCATCTTTAAATTAATGACCTCTCACCATTAGACGAGGGAAGCACCAGGGAGAAAGCAGACTTCACTGGGAAAGAGACTGAGAAATCACGGAATTATGGGAAATGTCATTTGGGAAGGCAAGGAGCCCTATGCCAGAGAATTCAAAAGGCCCAGCCCTAAACTACATTTCCCAGAATTCTGCTTAGCATCAGAAAGCCCCAATCAGGATAGGGGAGAGATTTGTCCCTCTTAGCAGCAACCAGAGTTCCAATAAATTGTTGACTTTGCAAAAAGTAGGACTGACTGATACTACTAGTAAGTAAATTTCTGTGCCGGGCTTGGAAGAATTCCCTAAATGGAAGTTCTATTGGTTAATATGAGAGACATTCAATGATATAGCTGTTGTGGCTTTAAAAAAATGTTTTGTCAAAACTTAAATATTAGTAGATGTATAAATATTTCTGAAAGTTGGGGACAGGAGGAAATGATCCCCTGTTATGTTGTGTCTTTGTATAGAAAATTCAAGGAGATAGACCTTGTAGGGTTTTTTAAAAAGTTGTTTATAAACTCCATTGATAAGTGAAATGTTCTGAAACTTGATGGGCTAACAGTGGTAAATGTGTTCTACCTCTTCTGCCTCTAGGGCAGTGTTTCCCAACCTTTTTTGAGCCGCGGCACACTTTTAACATTAAAAAAATCCGGGGGCACACCATCAACCAAAATGACACAAAATGACACTCTAGCACAGTAAAGAACGGCTGGGGGTTGGTGGCCTGCTGGGAGCAGCTGCTGGGAGTTCTGAAGCCGGGGGGGAGGAGCCAGGCCGCACCAAGCCCCGCCCCCCTACCCCCGGCTTCACCTCTCCCAGCAGCTGCTCCAGCCTTGAGGGGGCAGTGCCAAGCCAGCGGTGCCAGAGCCAGCACAATGCTGGCTTGGCACTGTCCCCTCAAGGCTGGAGCAGCTGCTGGGAGTGCCGAAGCTGGGGGAGGGGGCAGAGCCAGGCCGTGCCATGCCCCTCCCCTCCCCCCAGCTTCAGCTCACCTACAGGCCATGCCATGCCCCACCCCCTCCACCCAGCTTGAGCTCTCCTGCAGAGGAGGAGCATGAGCAGTGAACGGGCTTCAGTGGGCGGGGCTCCTCCTTCACGCGGCTTCAGCGAGCGAGGGGTGAGAGTCATGGTGGGAGTCATGGCGGATTGGAGGCTGGCTGGGGAAACGTCCGAAGGAGGTGGTGCCCCGGTCCCTTCTTCTTTTTCTTTGCCACTGCCCGGCCCTTCCTCCTCCTCCCCCAAGCAGCAGGAGTTCGGCAAGAAGGGGGGGAGGAAGGGGGCAGAGAGCTTTTCTCGCGGCACAGCAGGAGGTCCGTCACGGCACACTAGTGTGCCACGGCACACTGGTTGAGAAAGACTGCTCTAGGGCCTGTAAAAGTGGCTTTTGCGAGATGGACGTGAAAGCTTTGGGCCCTGAAAGCAGAGAAAACCCTTCCCATACACAAAACCTTAAAACTCTTTGAGAAACGAGTTCCAGACTTAAAATAGTGAACTCAAACAGGTTTATTGAATAACAACCAGTGAAAAACAACTGGTGGCCCCAAAACGCTTAGTTGGTTGCTAAGAAAGGTCCTTGAAAAAGGGAATGAACACGTGCCTCTTTGTTTTGCAGAGTGATGGTGCTTTCTTAGATCAGGGTTTCTTTGTGGCCTTCACTGTTACCTTGGCTCACGAAGTCCGCTGGTACCCCAAAGATTGCAGTCTCTGTGTGAAGGGAGACCTTCCTATTTACTGTAATCTTTGGCTGAAAGCTTTAGGTTGGCTTTGTAGGTGGACAAAGGTGCTTTGTCTCAGCATGGATGGATTTCCATCCACGTCCATGCGGCTTCTTTGCTGAACTGGCCAAAGAGAGGAAGTTCTGCCCCTCAGATGACCTCAGAAAGGGGAGGGCTTAAGGTGGTGGCGTCACCTTGGCACCAAACACAGTCCCTCCATGATGCAGTACTAAACAACCCCTTTGGGGGCATAACACTACCATTGTAGCAAGTTTCACCCCAGTAGCTGTAAAATGAGGGAGAAAGGAGCCCCTGAAGTTTCCCCACTTGCACAATTATTGTAACCAAAAATAACGGAATTTCATTACTCTTGTTATAGTAATGAAATTTTCAATAACAATGCTTTAGAAACACTTTAGAAATGAAATGCCACTGCCTCCTAATTTTGTAATGAGTTTTGAAACATTTTTATCACCGATTGCACAGTCCTATTAGCTATCCTGGTCTTTTTGTGAAAAAAATTGGTGTGTCTGCATTCAGTCAAAAAAAGGTGGTTCTGTTCCTACTTTATATTCTCAAAAATAAAGTTGCAAATACTCTTTATATTTTCTCATCACCTCCATATCCTTAGTGAAAAGAAGGAAATATCAGGACATAGGAATTATTGCAATTTTGTAATTGACTATATTTTTCAAATACACCTCTTGTTTTCATTCATGCACACATATACACATGCAAAATCCACCAAAATGTATAACCATAAATATTTTTTAGGGATGAAAAGTTTGGGCAATACTGACATGCAATTGAATCACAGTAAAAGGAGTGGGGGGCAAGAATTGTCTCTTTCTCTGAAATACGAGGTTCCTGGGATTTATTTTGTAAAGATACAGGACTAAAGAGATATTAGAACCACCATCTTTGCATCCTTTAGGTTGTGGAAAGCACTGGAAGGACTTCATGAATAAGTCATTAATTCCTCATCACTTGCCAGCAGCTGTCATTCTGGTGATTTAAGAACAATCAATAGGTTGAAGCTGTACTTAAAAAGTTGCTGCATTTGAAATATTGCTGTCTTAAATAACGAAGAAAATTAAAACAGGGACAGAATGGGTAGCAGGCATATATATAATCAGTTGATCAACAAACCACTTGCTCAGTGAGCAATAAATAAATCTAGGTTGATGTAGGGGGACAGGGGGAATCACAGAAAGACGCAAATAGGATAGTTTTTGTTTCATCCTCTCAACTCTTCCAGAGGAAAGAGGGAAATCATATTTGTGTGTGTGTGTGTGTGTTTATATATATATATATATATATATATATATATATATATATATATAGGTGTGTGTGTGTGTGTGTATACAGTATATGTGCTGTGTCCGTAATGAGGCTGAAGTAAACAAAAAAACCACTGGGCAAAAACACACCAAATTTGGCAACAAAACTCCTCACAACGCAAGGTATCACCAACAAAAGACAACTAAAAATAACTGACAAATCCTAAATCCTAAAAAAGTATAAGATGCCACTAAGGCCCTTGCCTTTCCACTCTCAGCCACTTCAGAATATTAGAATGTTGAGGTGGACTGTCACGATGCACGGACTTGACCGGCCCCTTAATCACACACACAGAGACGGACTGAAGGCTAACTACTTTATTGAGTATAAAAACAGTTCAAAAATATTGTCCATAAGAATAGTGAAACAATCCAAAAAAGGCTTGAAGTAACAATGTCCAAAATAGCGTGGCAAATAGGCCAAAAGCTCAGCAAGGCTCCGCACGACTATGCGGATCAGGAAACAGGGCAAGGCTCCGCACAACCAGGCGGATCAGGAACAAGGCAAGGCAAGGCTTGATGACCACTGGCTAGCTTAGCTTCGTGGGCCCACTCCGCTTCACGCCTATTCAGATGAGACGTGGCCGGAGCACTGAGGATTCGTTCCCACGGATCCTATACTTAATCTCTCGGCCGAGGTCCCCGACGCTCTAGGCTTCTTCGTCTCCAATCGCTGCTCACGGACCTCGGCCAGTCTATGCTCTTGGACCATTCCCTTCTGCTAGACTCGATGTTCCGTCTCCTATCAAAGGTTCGACCTTGTCTCTCCGCAGCTGTGTTTCTATCTCCCTGAGAGCTCTCCTCCCTAGAAGTTTCCCAACCGCTTTCTTCCATGTTTTCACTTACTAGCTCCTGAGAATCTCTCCCACCCGGATGCTCGTAGCTGCCAGAATCGCTGTCTTCCATCTGCACCTGGTTATCTATGTCTTCGCTAGGGCCAAACAACATTTCTTCCCATGCCAAGCTCTCTGTGGGCGAAGGAGGCCCATCAGGGGAAAGCTGCCCTTCGCCCCAGTCATCTAGCTCATCCTCTGAATCTAGTTCTGGTACTGCTGGCCCTAATGCTAATGGGACCCCGGGTCTTGACCCCTGCCCTCCAGGCACAAACGAGAACTGCTGTGCTACATGGACCAATCAGAACCCATATGCAAATAACACCACAGTGGCAACCAATCACCATTTCTGACAGCCTCAGGCCCTTGCCTTTCCCCTCTCAGCCACTTCAGAGTCTTAGAATTCTGATGCTGGCCAATCAGAAGCCATATGCAAATAATACCACAGTGGAAACCAATCAGAAAGCTGCCACATATCCGCCCTCCGCATACATACATACATAATATAATGTTACTACTATATATTACAATATTACATACACTCATAGAATAGAGTTAGAAAGGACTCTACCATGGTATTAGGGGAGAATAGACAGGAATGACGGAGAGAAGAAAGGAGGGAGGGGGGAAAAGGTAAAGAATGCAAGAGGGAAAGGGGGAAGGAAGGAAAAAGAGAAGGAGGGAGGGAAAAAGGAAAGAGGGAAGGAAGGAAGGAAAGTGGTACCAAAGGAAGGAAGAAGAGAAAGTAGAAAGGAAAGAAACAGGAAAGGAAAGGCAGGAAAGAGGTAAGGAAGGGAGGAGAAAAGGAAATAAAAAGTGAAAGAAGGAAGGAAACAGGGAGGGAAGAAAGGAGATGAAAAAGTAGAGAAAGGGGAGAAGGAAGGAAAGAGGGAAGGAAGGATGAAACCAAAGAGCGAAAGAAGGAAGGAAAGAAAGAGGTAGAGAAGGAAGAAAGGAGAGAAAGGGGAAGAAAAAAGGGGGGAATAGGTAGGTACCCCTCTTTCATAATAGTCCAGATATCTACCTCTACTTTGAAAATTCTTACTATAGGCCACAACAACGCGTGGCAGGGCACAGCTAGTATATGTATATAGTTGTGCCATCTTCCAGCCCCTTGATAGAGACCTCTCAGCCTTCATGGTTTATCATAGAGATACAACCAAAAATATAATTCTACCAATGTTTATTATTCTCACCCCATTAAATAGCTCCAAAATCCTATTTTCACAGGATCAAGGGAATCAGGGGGCTTTTATAAATCTCCTACTCTGGGTCTAGCAGTTTTAATTTTT
Source organism: Anolis apletophallus (assembly GCA_030556195.1). NCBI lineage: Eukaryota > Metazoa > Chordata > Lepidosauria > Squamata > Anolidae > Anolis > Anolis apletophallus. The sequence goes on along the minus strand of JARBWK010000003.1, from coordinate 19,247,816 downwards.
TTGCCAGGATTGGCTACTGGAAGGAGAGCAAGTTGGGCCAGGATTTCATCCCATTATTTCAAGTTTCATGTGATCAAGCCTCTTAAGAAGGATGGGCTCATGTAGACTCAGGTCCTAGAGAACTATTGCTGGAGCAGTCAAGCATATGTTGCTGTCAATTTTATGGAGCCCAATGAATAAGAAACCTTAAGTTCCTCTGTCAGCCCTGCTCATGGTCATCTATCAATCTGGAATGTGGTTTTTCTATTTTCCTACTGGCTTCTACCGTACCAAGCATTATTGTCTTTTTAAGACTTATATCTTCTCATAATATGGCCAAAGTATAAGTTTCTGTTTAGTCATCTTGGCTTGCAGAGATTCTACTTTGTGTAGTTCCACAGTAGTTGGGCTGCACCACTCTTCTGCTGAATACCAATATCATATAATTGCAGAATTTCATTTTGTTCCATGGTGCAATGGCGAATACATATTGGTTGTCTTCTCAAGCCCAATGAATAAAATATAGTCAGTCCTCCATCTCCATGGATTATGCAAAAACGGACTCAACTGCCCATGATTTGAAAATATTGAACTGTTGATTTTACAATCTATATAAATAAAAATGTAATGTTCATTTGTGGGATTAACATAACTCAAAAACCACTGGACGAATTGCCACCAACTTTGACTACAAGACACCTACTAACCCAAGGAGTGACCATTACTCAAAAAAATTGATTTTGTCATTTGGGAGTTGTAGTTCCTTGGATTTATACTAGAAGGATTTGGTGGCCATTGGTCTTGAGTTTGGGAGTTGTAGTTCGCCTATATCCAGAGAGCACTGTGGACTCAAACAATGATGGATCTGGACCAAACGTGGCACAAACACCCAATATGGCCACAGATATATGAACACAGATTAAGTTTTGGGAAAATAGTTCATGACATTTGGGAGTTGTAGTTGCTGGCATTTATAGTTCACCTACAATCAAGGAGCATTCCAAACCCCAAGAACGACAGAATTGGGGCAAACTTCCCACACAGAACCCCCCCATGACCAACAGAAAATACTTAAGCCCATCCAGTCCAACTCCCTTCACCAGAGCAAGAAAACGTAATCAAAGCCCTCTTGACAAAGAACAATCCAGCCATATAGATATAGATAGATAGATTATATGATTCACACATACACACACAGAGATATAGTATCATAGATTTGAGAGGAAGCCCTAAAGAAGGACAATTATATGTTGCATGTTGCAGAGTAGGCAAACCAGACAATCGCCACATCAACACTGACAAACAACAAGAAATACTGTTTACTCACAAGCATAAAGAAATTACATATATTAGAAAGCAACACTTTCTCATTTCAGAATTTTGACGAATTTATTTTTAATTTTTCCCAAAAAAAATTGGAAATCAATCATATTCGAAGCACCAGCACCCCCTGCAACCGAAACGAGTTTTGAACCATTTTTTTTCTTGATCAACCAGACCTATTAGCTACCTCTCCATGTACTCAGTTTGCATAATTCCTTGGGAACACAGATCACAGACAGCTATTTCCCAAGCCAGATAAATGTTGAATCCTTTGTGTGTGTATGCAGTCAGATGATCCCCTCTCTCCAAACCCGTTCAGATGGGGAGGGAAGGCATGGGCTTTTAAACCGGGATTGGAAGTGCATGCCTTCCCTCCGCTTCTGAATGGCCCTGTTCAGATGGGGAGGGAAGGCATGGGCTTTCAAACTGGATTTGGAAGCCCAGGCCTTCCCTCCACTTCTAAACGACCACAGAAAACGCTTTTTTGGGTAAAAAAGTTATATTTCTTACTTTGGAGGTTTTTTTATGGTCTACAAATCTTTGGAAAGGGGGGTGCAGTGGCCCAACAACAGCAGCTGGTTCTGAATTGAAACTAGTCCAGCTGTTCACAGTACCCCGAAGTGCAGGGAAACTCTGGGACAGTACCTTGCTTTGCCTAATGTGGGGCAAAATTACCTTAAACATCCATGCCCAGTGTTGTGGACACCATGGAGTCCATTCACCTCTGCCTTGAGGCAAAGTGCTTGTTTAGATGGGTCATAGATGATTTCATGGTTCAACTGTAGTTAGGACTAACAAATGGATCTAGACCCATATTAAACTCCATAAATTGTAATCCAAATAAATTACACTTCACCCTCCAACATGTTGGAGGGTGGAACAATTTTGTCTCCTCCTCTCGGAGAAGAGATTGGTTAATTTCGCAGAATGTACTGGAAGGGAGGAGGGGCTGGCATAGTGTGCTGCCAGCCCCTTTTCCCTCATTCTGCTCTGGAACATCGTCCACCACTCCCGCCCAAGGATAGTATAATAATGATCGCTCAAATGGTTTAACATTTGGGGGTCGGATAGGAATTTGCCCACGAGGGTTTTGCCTATCCTATACTGTCTATTAGGGGCTTAGATCGAAAAGCGTAAATAGTTTAGTTATTCAAAGGTTTGTATACACTTAAGGCACCCCTTAAGGGTGTGGGGCATTATGCAAACACTCACCTAGATGGTTAATTTTAGAGGTGAGGTGATGATGAATGTCCCAGGAGCAGGGAGTCTAGTCTCAAAAGTTGAGAGAGATTTCTCCTGATGTTTTCCCTTACGGGTTGCCTGGGTCGAAATCTACAGGGGACCCAGGTAGTACGCCTGAATAGCGGAGGGGTAGACTTTAGGAGACGCTACCTCAGCTTACACACACCAAGTTGAAACTGACACCAACAAGTTAGTTGAGTTACAAGTTAAATAGGTAACTATTTAATAAAAGTTGCCCAAAAATTTGAAACCATATATTTTGTGTCTGTCTCGTTATTTCGGGGGGTTGGAAGACAAACAACCGATTTGTAAGGAAACATAAACGTATGCATGACATCAGCGGGAGATGGGGGACAATATAATTTAAAATATAAAAAGTAAATATAATAGTATCAAATTAGTAGCTGTATTAAAGCAATTCAGTTAAAATGCAACTTAAAATATAAAAAGCTTTATAAACTAATTCAGCTAAAAAATTACACCACATGTTTCATTAACCTGTCTGAATAAAAAAGGAGCCTACAGCCAGAAGGATGACAAGGAGGGATCCATGTTATCCTCCCTTGGAAGGAAGCTCCAAAGCCCAGAAGCAGCCACCAAGGAGGTCCTCTCTCACTTTGCCACCAACAATGCTTGAGAATGTGGTGGGACTGAGAAAACGTCATTTGTCTGCCAACCCCGAAAGAACGAGACAGACACAAATATATATGGTTTCAAATTTGGGCAACTTTTATTTAAATAGTTACCTATTTAACTTGTAACTCAACTAACTTTTTGGTGTCAGTTCAACTTGGTGCGTAAGCTGGTAGCGTCACCTAACGTCTACCCTCAGCTATTCAGGCGTACTGCCTGGGTCCCCTGTAGATTTCAACCCGGGCAACCCGGAAGGGAAACATCAGGAGAAATCTCTCTCAACTTTTGAGACTAGACTCTCCCCGCTCCTGGGACATTCCTCATCACCTCACCCCTAAAATTAACCGTCTAGGTGAGTGTTTGCATAATGCCCCACACCCTTAAGGGTGCCTTAAGTGTCTACAAACCTTTGAATAACTCAACTATTTACGCTTAGCTAGTTTACTAGCCGACCATTCCATCTAAGCCCTAATAGACAGTATAGGATAGGCAAAACCCAGTGGGGCGAATTCCTATCCGACCCCCAAATGTTAAACCATTTGAGCGATCATTATTATACTATCCAGGGGCGGGAGTGGTGGGCGATGTCTTGATGCAGACTGAGGAAAAGGGGCTGGCACCACTATGCCAGCCCCTCCTCCCTTCCAGCAGATTCTGCAAAATTAACCAATCTCTTCTTCGAGGGAGGAGACAAAATTGCTCCACCAGCCAACAAGTTGGATGGTGAAGTGTATTCCTGATGATCTCAGAGCTGACGCTGGTTTATACAAGGAGATACAGGGCACTTCCAAACAGCCCTATGTCCTAGAATATCAATACAGAAAATCCCACATTATCTAGTGTGGATTCAGATCACTCAGTTCAAAGCAGATATTGTGGAGTTTTCTGCCCTGATATTCTGGGATTTAGAGCTGTGAGGAAGGGCCTGCAGCCTACCAAAATAGACTGGACCTGTGCCGTCTAGGGCTTTATAGGACTATGTTTTGCAATGAGTATATCATTGGGAAAAGGGTAGTCACTGCATTCAGATTTGCTGGCGTTTGTTTGCTTCAGAGAAACTTGAACTGGAAGAGTCAAGGATAATGACCCCAGGAGCTATCTATAGCTAGAACATCTCAACTGTGCGCCAAAGCATGATCTGCTGATTACCGAGGCTTTGAAGGCAAACACCCAGGGAAGAGATTGTTGATCAGAGTGTAATTGGGAGATGTGAACTGGGAGGAATCAATGAGCAAGGACACTAATGTATTGACTTCTTGCTTGAAAACACAGATTACCCTTGTGAGACTTTTTTTTATTGCAAAGCGGTAGCGGAATAAAACACACCCTAAATTTGAGTCTCAGTGGCAGATGTACCAGTGCCGGCAGTGATGGTTATACGAAAAGGAGATGGCAGACAGAGTTGTGGTATGCAGCAAGGCTTCCTTTTCTGCTGAGCTAAAGGTCTGGCATATAAGCAGGAGCCAACTTCATTTTACAGTCTTGGCATAGAAAAACCTAGCTTCATTACAGTTTAGAATATTGAGGATGAGTAAAGGGAATTTATCTGTTTTTAGGAGTGGACAGAAAGGCATTAGAGTTGATAAATATACAGAAAAGGATAATAAAATCCTAGCGATGGAAGAGATCGCAAGTCACAGTCAGTCCAACTTCCTGCCATACAGAAACATACAATCAAAGCACCCCTGACAGACAGTCACCTAACCTCTGTTTTAAAACCTTCGAGAAGGAGGCTTCACCCCACACTCCAAAGTAACGGCGTATTCCTGTGTTGAACAGCTCCTAATGGCAGAACGTCCTTCCTAGTATTCATGTGGAATCCTTTTTATTTCAGTTTGAATCCATTTTTCCATTTTCTCGTCACCGGAGCAACAGAAAACCAGCTGGCTTCATCTTCAACATGACATCTTTTCAATAATTGAAACATGGCTGTCATGTCACCTTTCAACCTTTTTCAGGTGAAGCATACTCAGCTCCTAAGCCAATCCACATAAGAATGTATGGCTTCCAGACTGTTTACCATTGTATTGTCCTCCTCTGGACACATTCCAGCTTGTCAATATCTTTCCTGAATTGTGGTGCCCAGAACCGTGGATACAGTATCCCAGGTGAGGTCTTACCAAAGCAGACTAGAAAAATACTTTTACTTCTTTCAGTCTCTGTAGACCAGGGGTGCTCACACTTTTTCAGCATGCGAGCTACTCTTAAAGCAACCAAGTATAAAAGATCTACCTGCCCCCGCCACTGCATGCTCCCATGCGCCCCCGTGCGCTCTTGCCACCGTGCATGCTCCTGCTGCTGTTTTCCGCTCGCACAGCACTTCTTCCGCCTGCGGGGCATTGCAGGAAGGAGAACGCACGAGGTGGGACATGCAGAGGGAGCGCTCCGCTCTGCCTGTCTCGCTGCCAGCGGAGTTTGCACAGCTGCTTCTGGACGAGAGAGGGGCAGGGTGCTCCCTCCAGAGGCCCTGCCTCGTGCTTCCTTCTTCCTGCAATGCCCCGCAGGCAAAAGAAGCACCGCAAGAGTGGAAGCCAGCAGCAGGAGCGTGCGTGCACACGTATGGGAGAAGTGCCCATCCGGCTGGTGAGGCCTGAAGATCACCTGGAAGAGGGCCGAAGATCTACTAATAGCTCCTGAGCTACCTAATGAGCACCCCTGCTGTAGACATTATATCGCTGCTGATGCAGCATACCATCACATTGGCTTTTTAAAGTTGTCATATGCCTATTCTTTGAGCCCTCAGTGGTACAGTGGGTTAAACTGTTGAGCTGCTGAACTTGGTGATCGAAAGGCCGCAGGTTCGAATCTGGGGAGTGGTGTGAGCTCCCGGTGTTAGCCCTAGCAGTTTGAAAACATGCAAATGTGAGTAATAATACACTTTATTTAATACACTTTATTTATATTCCGCTCTTCTCACCCCAAAGGGGACTCAGAGCGGATTACTGGTACACATACTTAGCAGACAATCCCTGCGGTTTTCTACATACACAACATATAGACGAACAGAGGCAAACTCTGGCCACCAGGGGGAGCTTACGCACTCCTCATCTCTCAGTGTTCCCAGTGTCCTTTCTTGTTCCTTCCACATTCCTCAGAGTTCCTGGAGTTCTTTAATGGCCTCATAATTCAGTCAAAATTTGCCTCCCCACTTAATGTGGTACCTTTATCTCCTACTTGACAGATGCAACTGTCTTTCGGGCTGCAAAGGTCGACAGCAGGCTACATTTAAAGCTCGAGCACCCACCTCGACCTGGGCAGGCCTCAAACTCATGACCTATTGGTTGGAGAGATCTTATGCAGCTGATACTTAGCCAGCTGCGCCACATTCCCGGTGCATAGATCAGTAGGTACCTCTTCGGTGGGAAGGTAACGCCACTACATGCAGTCATGCCGGCCACATGACCTTGGAGGTGTCTATGGACAACGTCCACTCTTTGGCTTAGAAATGGAGATGAGCACTGACCCCCAGAGTTGGACATGACTGGTCTTAATGTCAGGGGGGATGTTTTAGCTTTACCTTATGTCTATTCTGTTTTGGGAAGGCCTCACCTAGAGCAGCATGTACCTTACCCACTTCTAGCAATTTTCATTACAAGAACAAATGAAATCCCCATTAATTCTCTTTTGTATAATTTTTCCCAACTTTTTGGCCATCTGCATGTCTTGGACTCTAGATCCCAGAAACATGAAATGATGCACCATATCACTAAAAACACTTAAATATTGCAGTTCCATCCCCACCCAAAACATCACTTCTGTATGAACATTGCAGATCCTGGAGATTGGTGGCTACCTTTTCTCCCAAACACAGAAATGCTCCTTTGTTTCCCCCACTTTTTTGCAGCAACTAAATGGCTGCCCCTGTTCTTCCGTGGCCCCTAAATGGCCTTGTGAGCATTTGCTGATGCCATTAAGCTTCCTTCTATGTATATATGATAGGAAATTATTGCACAAGAAGGTGGTGAATACCTTCTTGTACAATGAATTTCAGAATATAAACATGCCATCAGGACTTTAGCCTCATCTTTCTAATCTTTGAGTTAGTCTTGCTTGCTTGGGATAACCACTATATCTCCTCCATATCTGGTTGCCCTTCATTATGCAATAACCTGATTCATCACTGCTCTTTGAAACAATTAAACACGAGGAGTTGGCCTCTAATGTGCTTTATCTGTTAGTAATCGATGTTGTGAATGGAAGATTTACAAGCTTAGAGCCTTTAAGTTTTCTTTCTTTATGACTTTGGAAAAATACAAACATGCAACTTAGCAGTAGCAAAGTTTTTCAAATGACTGTTCTCATTAAATCTGCAGTTGTTTTCAAACTTTTGAGGAGGTTTGAAGGTTATGTAAGAAAACACATTACTGAGTAAATGGCAAGAGAAAAAAAGAAAACAAGGGGAAAAGAACAAAATGAAAATAGAAAATCATAACCTAACAAACCACAGCAGCAGAGGCACTTTAAGTCTTTCTCGTGAACGTTTGTATTTTTTTAGTAATTAGTTTATTTGACTATCTGTTGTGTGTGTGTGTGTTCTAAGACTGAATAAGCATAATCTTTCCCCCTTTTTTGGCACTACATACATAAAAGATTGGGAACTGTGTGGGACCAGGTCAATTTTTCACCTTAGCAAATGAGTCAAAATTCCTCCAACCCCACCCCTATTTCCCCTTCAAAAGGGTAGCAAGAAATGATGTTGGACCTTGAATTAAGAGCACCCCAACTTAAGAGCATTTTGAGTAGCTCGGCCCGGATTTCATTTTGCCATACAAGCAGTGTTTTGATTGAAGAACTAGTGCCAGAGGGAGCTCTAGTGCCAGAGGGAGTTTTACCTAGAGAGACAGCACTAGCACAAAAATAGATCTTTAGGGTATCAAGGAAACAGTCTCCATGCCTCATGCCTTGTGTTCTTGTCCGCTTTGGGAGAATGCTATTTTGTTTGCTCTTGTCTGCTTTGAGGAACTTTGGGTTAGTTAATTTTGTGTGGTTTTTATTCCTGGTATGTTTGGCTTCATGAAGAGAGAGAGAGCAAATGAGGGAAGGAGGCTGAAATGAGTATGGTATGAAGAAAACAATGCTTCTGTGTCTTTGTGCTTCCTTACTACAACTTTGTGCTTCTATCATTGTGCCACAACTTTGTGCTTCTACCATTTTAAAGTTGATCTTTCTTTTTTATTGTTGCATGTGAATGTGCAGATTTGCTTTGCTGTTACACTTGTCAACACACATTTTTGTTGCCTCAAATGTGCTCCCTTGCCACAACTTTGTGCTTCTACCATTTTTGAAGTCGATCTTTGCAATGGAACGGCCCTGGATTATGTTTTTGGATGGCTTGATTTTAATTGATATTTTAATAATTCATGTTTTAATTGTGTAGTTTTAATTGTAATTGTTTATTTGCTATATGTGGAATCTCCTTTCCTGTAGTTTGAAGTCATTGTTCCACATCTTAGTCTCCAGGCCAGCAGAAAACAAGCTTGCTCCCTCCTCCCTATGACTTTCCCTCACATATTTATACATTGCCATCCTGTCTCCTCACATCCTTCTTTTCTTCAGGCTAAATATGCCCAGCTCTTTAAGGTGCTCCTCATAGGACTTATTCTCCAGACCCTTGATCATTTTAGTCACCCTCCTCTGGACACATTCCAGCATGTCAACATCTCCCTTAAATTGTGGTGCAAACTTTCAATTGCAAAGTTTTGAGATAAGAGTGATTTGAGTTAAGAGCTCAGTCGCCATACCAATTACACACTTAACTCAGGGTATCACTGTATTTGAAAAGGCTCGGGGTCCTGAGTGGTCTAGGAGAAGTTCTGGGTTTTTTTGCACACATTTGGGAGGGGTTTACATCTGAATTTTAGGTATTTTCTTAAAAGGATCTTTTAAATCTGTATTGGATGCCATTGCAGACAAAACCTGATTACACCAAAAGATTACAGTGACATTTTCTTTTCTGGCAAGCATAGGCCTAGATCAGGGTGGGAATAATATGCAATCTTCCGTATGTTGTTGGAGTAAAAGTCCCAACAGTCTGAGAATAAACAGCTGTAATGAAGAATGCTGAGAATTGCAGCACAATGTCATCTGTAGGGTCAGGCGATTCCTACTTCTGACCTAAGTCCATTTCTTGGTCCCAACTACAATTGGCCCAAAGAATGTTAGCATAATTGTTGGCATGTCTGAAATTTGTCTGATTTTCTTTAGTAGCCTCTGTTTTGAATCCTGTTGTTGCGTGGGTCATGTACACTTTCCCCTGTACGACAATTGTGTTCATTAAGAAAGGTCTGCATTCAGCATAAGGTTGGAGAAGCAGAGCTGCTAATGTTGTGTCATTTCACTTGCAGATGTTTGCCTTTTTTTGTGAACGTACTCCACCATAAGTCCCTTCGGGGAGATAGGGGGGAATATAAATAAAGTGTTGTCGTTGTTGTTTTTGGAGGGGACATGCACATGCATTTGGTTGCATATGTGGCATCTTATTTCAGTTACTCAGCATCACTAGTCAACACAAGGGTTGTGTTGTTGATTTTTTAAGATATATTACCTCTCTTTCTTATCTCAATACTTCTTGGCTATCCAGAGTCTGCTCGGAGGCACAAGGAAAATATATACACCAAGCTACTTTGAATCGACTCCAAAGCCCGGAGTGGCTTTCTTTATTGCAAATATTAAGAACTACAAAACTATTTATAGAAATAGCAAAAACACATCTATCCACCTAGCTTTACATCATTGAAAGCAGAGCACATGGTCATCTGATCTCTGTGGAATGTAATTTTATGTCACCAGAACACTCCAAAGTTATGCTCTAGGAATCAAGCACAGCTCTCAGCATTTCGCTTTTACACTGCGTTGGTGCATCCAACAGTTTAAACAATAATGATATTTCATTACATTTAAACCCATGTTCTGGCATGTGTTAACTTAATTTGTATGAAACTCCACATGTGAAGGTATTATGTTTTACAACCACTGGCCACTGCGGGAAAAATTTCATTGAGCTCGTGCAAATACTCTCTGCCTTGATAACAGTATTAATTACAATCATTCCTGTTGCATCGCTCAATGCGAAACCCAGAGGGGTTTCTGCAGAGTAGCAGCAACAGTAAAATGGAAATGTTTTCTGATGCGGAATCATTTCATCATTTTTCAGTCCTTAACATTTTCCAGGTGATTTTGGTCACCCCAACAATGCATCCTTTCACCCTTGAAGACAGCTCCAGCTGTTTCAAAGCAAGTGAGTTCAGATATTAAAACTCTGTTATCAGTTCATTTTTATGGGTTCATGCCAGATGTCTCCCATTCTGGGGGAGAAAATGTGTAATTAAGCTGCAGTTTCAAAGAAGGCTGCAGGAGAAAAAGGGGGATGAATATCACCCCTGTTGCTACTATCAAAGCATCAGCACTTGAAAGAACCTTCCAAAACACATGTACAAAACTGGAGAAGACGTGAGCCATCCATCTTCTTCATGTACATTAAAAAGTCCAGGGATCCATGTGAAGTCTTAGACAAAACAAATCTGTTTTTGCTCCATTATATCAGGCTGAAAACATCTCAGCAAGGACTGGGGATTGAATCTGTAAGAAGTTCATTAAACCTGAAGAAGTATTATAATCTGGAGGCTGTAGTCTGTTCATATTTTGCAGAATATAAGGCAATGGGATCCTATGGCCCTTCAAATATTATTGGACTCCAAGGCTACATCTCCACCACATGTGTCAAACTCAAGGCCTGGTCTAGACGGGCCTGTAAATGTCATTTTAAGCAGGCCTTTGTGGTCCTCCAGGTGCTGAGGATGATGTGCTGTTCATTGTTTTAACTGTTCCTAATATTACCTGTTGTTTTTCATTGCATTAGACATCCTGACTAGTGTTGCTCCTGAGCCGCCACGAGCCTCAACATCTGGAAAGCTGCAGTTTGTTCTGTTTAGTCAGGATAGTGGAATTTGAATGTAGATTCAAGGCTTATGAATATGAAGCCTGACCTAAAGATGTCCTTTAACCTTTCCCCAGCCTCAGATCCACAAGTGTTGTTGGGCTGTATGGTGAAGTCATATTTCTTTATTACAGGTTTTAGATACCTAAAGTTGTCCTTTAACCTTTATCAGATCCACAATATGGTAGTCATATTTCTTTATTACAGGTTTTATATATATTTATATATATATATATATGTTGAAGGGGTAAAAACTTAGCAAACCCTAAAGGGTTAACAGAGATATTAATGTGCAGAACCTCTAAGGGGTTTCTGTTACCGTGGAAACAGGAGGCGGAGCCTGCAACTGACCTTAGAATCTTCAAATTCAAACTGGTAGTTGGCAGTGAAAGTCGAAGGAGAGAAGGTGTGTAGAGAGTTAGAGAGTCCATTTAAGCCAGCTGTCAGCCAGTTTTAAAAAAGACTCTGACTCTACTCTGTGAGAGGGTAGAAGAAAAGCTGTGTTTTAACTGCTAAGAAAGCAGTTGAGTTTAAAGGACAAGCGGTTAGTGTAAAGATTGCTGAGCTATTGGTTCTGGGAGTACAGCTATATAGTATCAAGTTGCATCTCCATAGTTAGTGTATTGTAACCTTAAGATATGTGCCTCTAAGAAGATACTGTAACCACGTAACCTTTGAACTCTGGAATCTCCACACTTAGAACATTGTTTGAATAAACTTTGCAGTTCTTTGACAAGGATATCTCTCCACGTAGTTCCTTCACACACAAGCCTCGAAAACAACTTCTTCCCAGTGGGTAGCCAAGTATAGTGAATAGTGGCTGAGAATACCTATTACATTATATGGTAACAAATAGTGTCATTGGTGGTGGGAGTTTGAAAGGTTAGAGGGATATCCCTGCCCTGACAACATTCAGTGACATCTGGGGGAAGGTCAGTGGGAAAAAGTTATGCTGACCTGTGTGAAATACTCGGTATTACATTAAATGGTGGCAGCAAGTGGAAATAAAAGAAGTCTTTATATAAATCGGTGGTGAGGGCACTTTGGAATAAGAAAACTCCTGCTTCTCCTGCCCCCAGGATCTAAAGCATCAGTTGAAAATGAAATATAGAGAGTCCTTACAGGCTGCTAGTCCCAGTATCCCTAGTCTACATGGCAGACAATCAAAGGTGATGGGAGTTGTCATTCAGTGACATCTGGGGACCCACATTTGGTAAAAACTAAAATATACCAACTACTATGTAAAAAATATTATTGGCTCTCTGCATCCATGGATTCTCCTTCCATATATTCAACAGTCCTTTGAAGGCAGCCATTAGGCTGATGTGGCCCTCAATGAAAATTGGTTTGACACCCTGATCTACACTTTAATGCTGTTGTTCTTTAACTGTCAAGACTCAATATTATGAAATCATGGGAGTTGTAGTTTTACAAGGTCTTGGCTTTCTCTGCCAAAGAGTGCTGCTACTTCACCAAACTACAAATCCCAGAATTCCATAGTTTTGAGCCATGGCAGTGAAAGTGGTATCAAACTACATTAGTGTGCATTCCAAATTCCAATGGTTAGCTCAATGGCATCCAGCTGACCATTGGAAGGCTATAGGTTCCTTTATCCTGTTTTGCATTACAATCCTACACAAAACCTAGATTCTTTGAGTTTAGAGGGATTTACGTTCAAGTCAGTGTGCATATGATTCCAGCTCTAGTTGATGAAACATGGTAGAACTTTTCATTGCTGTGAATGAGAGAAGCAAATTATCATACATTTGTTCATATTTCACAGCTTTTCCGGGACAAATATGAACACAAAATTCGGAACTGTTTGCACATCAATAATGAGAAGATCTTTTACACATTGTGTAAGTATAAAAATAATAAAATACAAAGTACAAAAATTGAAGCTGCCTTATGAAATAAATGTAGTGCCTTATATATTTATAAGACATGAAAAACAATAATGAGTTCCTTAGCTATTGCTAGTTAATGACTACCTTATAGAAGTTGTGGTAAGTAGTTAATGAAAAAATGTCTGCTTTTGTCATAAATCTGGCCACTGATATAGGCATATCTTATAAGATTAAGCTTAATTATATTCACACAACTTAAAATGTGTTGGGGCAAATAAATCATTATCAGTGCCCCTTTGAGGTCTCTTCTCTGTTCATTTACGCAATTATTCTCCCTGTTTTCTCTCTCTAGTTGCTAGGGAACATATTTTTTACTCCCGTCTAGTGAACAGATTCTATTTTGTCTCACATTTTAATGCTGCAAAAGCTTAGTTTTGAAAACACTGCAAAATACAACTAGGGTATCTGTAATCCTTCCAATTATATTGGATTCCAGCTTCTATCAGTGCTAGCGTGCATGACCAATGTTCTGAGATGATAAAGTAGTTGTGACAACGGATGGTGTGTGTGTGTGTATATATATACACACACACACACCTATTCAACTTGTATGCAGAACACATCATGCTATGTACGGGACTTGACAAATGCAAGGGTGGGGTTAAAATTGCTGGAAGAAACATTAACAACCTTAGATATGCAGATGATACCACTTTGATGGCCGAAAGCGAGGAGGAGCTGAGGTGAAATGCATTAACTGTTATCTTTGGAGGCATCACCCCAAGCTGATTGTGGAACACTCTGCTTGTCTACTTCCTTTGCAGGAACCACCCTTGTTGATCTGGTGGCTCAGCTGGCCTGATGGTATTCTCTCCCCTAGCAAGCGCTGCAGCCTGGGCTTCTTCCGGGTTTTCCCTCAGCGCGGCTATTGAGATCACTCCCGAGTGGATTACAACACATGTAATTGTGGATTACAAGTAACTGACCCCTATTCCTGTAAAGATTACCTGATATTATGATTGAATAGACTACTACCCTTGTGGAAACCATCCCTGTAGACTTGCTTTCCCCTCACACCTGTGCTCCTCGATACATTGTGATTGCACCAGCCTCCTCCTCCTCCTCCTCCTTTTTGCTGTTTCCAAGAATACCCCCTCCCTCCCTCCTATTTGGAGTCCCATCTAGAATTCAGTGTGGTTTACCTAAGGTTAGGGAAGCAGGAGAAGCATGCTAAAGGTTTGCCAAAACCACAGACATGAGCAATGGATGGCAGAGGCAATTGATCGATCCATTCCCTCTGGCATCCACTGCTCATGTCTGTGGTTTTGGCCAACTGTTAGCATGCTTCTCCTGCTTCCCCCCGACCAGGCAGAAGGCAGGGACAGGACTCTGGTGTGTGTACTGTGTAAGTTACCCTGAAAAGTAATTTTGGAGGACAGAGATATTTCTGTTAGAAGAATATCTACTGAGAGGGGAAGATACGATCAAATTACAATAATTAAGAAAAATGGTGGCCTCCAGGTTCGATAAGGAAAAAGCTCTTCCGGGTTGAGCCACGTGGTTCAAAAAACTATGAAATTAATTTGCATACGAAATTAAACCGATTTCAAATAAATTTCAACCGCACATATCCAAGCCTAGTAGACAGTGTTGTTTTTAAGGGAAAATATGGTTTGTCATGAGAATAAAATTAGCAAAAGATTACATTTCTAAGAGTAAAACTGATAGACCATCTGTACTGATGAAAAGAGTTTGACATCCCTTTAACTGCCATGTCTACAATCCATGGAATCCTAGGATTTATAGTTTGGCACCAGAGCTCTCTGAAAGAGAAGGACAAATATCTCACATAATTACCAAGTGCAGAATTCCATAGTATTTCTCAATGACAATTAATATGGTCTCAATGTGCTATAATTCTGTAGTGTGGATACAATCTTGAAAAGCTGAATAATAAAAATAATAATAGCAACAACAATAACAACAACTTTATTGTATACCCCCCCCCCCCCTTTTATCTCCCCAAAGGGACTTGGGGTGGCTTACATGAGGACAAGTCTGGACAAATATAGATTAAAAACACAATTCAATAAAATCAAAATAAAATAAACACATCACAATAACACAATACAACATCATAAAACAATCCACAGCCTGAACAGTAATAAATATTGATCTTGGAGGGTTAGGAACTTGTGCAATATTTTCAGGGCAGGGTGGTGGTGAAGCCATGAAAAATCCGATAATGGTTTGGGCTCGAAAGGTAATGTCTTTGGCATTTGAGCGCCAGGTCTATCGGGCAGGGGGCAGTAATAAAGTGCACGAACTGATGGTAACTTTCAGTTAGGGCCAATTCCTTGGTGAATTGTTTAAAGCAGACCCAGGCCAGATGTGGACCGGCAGCTGATTCTGTCTGGCCCAGGGAGAAGGGCATTGGGGGCGGGGTCAAGAGGAAGGGGTGCCGCTGCCGCCATCCCATCGTGGGCTGTGGGGCCTGCGTCGGGAGATAGCCCCCCGCTCCGGAGAACGATAGGAGGAGCAGCGGCTTTGGAGTGCCTGCCATCCCGGGAGGCGATCCGGGCCTGCAGCGGGAACAGTCGGTGAGCTGTGGTGGCTGATCGCCCTGGCAACCCAGAAGACTTGATCATCTTCCGGTTCGCCAGAGCGATCATTCGCCACAGCTCACCGACTGTTCCCGCTGCAGGCCCGGATCGCCTCCCGGGATAGCAGGCACTCCAAAGCCGGGATGGCAGGCACTCCATGGCAGGGCGATCAGCTGGGGAATGGCTGGGGGCGAGAGCGGGCGGAGGCCTGCAGCCTCCGATCAGCTCATGCTCTGCTGAGGTGGCGGCTGGGTCCACTTTGTTATCCTCTGGGCTGGGTCCATTGGACCATTCCATCTTGGGATCCTTCCTCTCTTGAGGATGTCAGCCTCTATCTTGGTTCGCACCTTGTCTTCTTGAATTTCATTTTATTTTATTTTAGTTGTTATTATTATTTTAAATAATATAATATAATGTTATATTATAATTTCAATATATTATAATGTCTATATATATATCTATATATATAAAGGAACAGTCGTCATGTGAAGACTACCTGAAACAGAGAAACCTTACAATGCAGAAACACAAAACTTGCCAACAGAAATAGGCCTCAAGCAAGGTACGTTTGTAGCAAAGAAACTTTCCCCCCAAAACCTAAAAAGCCCCCAAAACAACGAGTAAAAATAAAACTACATTTCCCAGCATCCTCCAGGGCTGCCAGCCTCTACATTCTGACAACATGATTGGCTGCCAATAAGGGCGGATTTGCATAACTGCTGTACTGGCCAGCCAACATGAACATTCCGACCCATAACAAACTGTCAGCCAGAGCCTCCTCCAACACTTTCAAATCAGAAGACCATGATGGAGATCAACACCATTCAAGGGGAGCTCTTCTTCCTTTCCCAAAAGATCTCCAGTGGCTTGGAATTCCACATTAATAAGAGGACCATCCAGCAACAATGGGGTTTGCCAAGGAGGGTGCTCCAGCCCCTCTATATGCAGGCTCCAAGGGATGGAGGTCATCACCAATGGGTGCAAAACACACAGAGCAGGACATCTTGAAAAAGAGAGGAGCAGAAAGTAAGCTAGACATGAAGATCTTGAGAAAGGTGGCTAAAAGGATACAGAAAGGATTTTTAACAGTCCCCCAACAGACACTGGACGCACCTGTGAAGATAGAGATCCCCTGACAGGACAAGCCCTCCCCAAGCTGATCCGTCCTGGCCATGGTACAAGTCAAACCCGAAGGACTGCAGGCAAAGAGCTGAGGCACAAACATAAAACACCCAATTCACTAACAACAATTCCAACCCTTACATACTCAGACTTTCTCGCATCTCCTAAATAGGGCACAGCAACGCGTGCCGGGTACAGCTAGTATTCTATAATAATTATGATATTAATACTAATAATATATGAATATTTCTTGATATATTAATATGTTAATATTAATGATGTGTAATATATAGTAAATATAGTAAATAAATAAATAAATAAATAATGTAGATTAGGATGTAGTTCAGCCTTTAGGTACGGCCTTCCATAATATTTTTTGGCTCCCGTGTGGCCCCTTGCAGAAAATAATTGCCCACCCCTGGTTTAAAGTATGGGCCAAGTGGAACATCCATGTTTTAGGTCCTTGCGAAAACTCTAATCAACATGTAGTAAAATATTCCCAAACTTTAGAAGTATCACAGCCTATTTCTAAAAAGTCACCTCCAAAGATTCCCATTCCTTCTTAATGTTCTGCTTAAATAAACAAATTTAAAAGGATTGGTGAAACTTAATTTCAGGATTAACACACACTTACAGAGAACAACTTTGAAATCTCTACCGCCTGTGTGGTATAGCTGACATAACATTTGATATGGAAAGTATTATTGAAGCCCATCCATTTGTTTCTGACTTCATTTGTATTCAGTTGAGTTTGTAATATTAATGATAGGACACTGCAATAGAGAAAGCCACTTGAAAGTAAGTTGCTTGGTCAGCTTTCATGCATTTTATGGGCACACACAAAGTGAACATTTAATAATGAATGGATCCACCTAAAACTTGAGGCATGCTGCTTTGGTTTCTCTTCTTCCTAGGCTTTCCATTCTGTTCTTTTATCCAAGATCTAATGACACCAGGGGAGAGATAGGAGAGGATATATTTTAAGGAAATGTCAGTTCTGTAAGAGAATGGAAAATATTGAAGATTTTGTTAGGGATGTAAAGATTACCTGCAGTTTTTCTCATCCTAGAACAGATGCCCTGTTCTGAACAGCCGGTCTCTTTATATGAGGGTTGAATGAAAAGTTTCCACCTTCGTTACTTGGGTTTGGATGGGGATATTTTAATAAATCAAATGCAGAAATAATCCTTAGAATGTGCTCCTTAACTACCACTATTCACTTTTCCACATAATCACCTGACAATTGGATACATTTCTGCCAACAATGAACAAGTTTTCTGAAGCCGTCACGGAAGAAGTCGACACTCTGTTTCTGCAACCAGCGTCTCACAGTTCGCTCAACGAATTCATCAGAAGCATAATGATGTCCCCGCAGATTATTTCATTATTGGGAACAGATGGGAGTCAGTCGGTGCTAAATCTGGACTGTATGGAGGATGCCGTACGGTGGTGACGTCCAGTCTCTGAAGTTCTGCTGTGGTGACATGTGAAGTGTGTGGTCTGGCATTGTCATGCTAAAGGAAAACATTTCCCTTTTCCTTTCGGACCATTGTTAGCTGTTGTTTCAAAGTTCGCAGCATTGTGATGTAACAATCTGAATTTATTGTTGTTCCACGTTCAAGGAAATCAACATGGATGACACCATCTGCATCCTAGAACACTGTTGCCATGATTTTTCCAGCTGAAGGCTGTGTCTTGAGTTTCTTTTTCTGGGGCGAGTCATTGTGTCGATATTCCATAGACTGATGCTACCTCTCTGCGTTGTCATGGTGTATCCATGTTTTGTCTCCTGTCACAATTGAATGGAGAAAGGCATCACCTTCATTCTCATAATGTGATAGGAGTTCCTTGTAAATTTCAATTCTGTGCTCTTTCATTTCAGGCGTCAGTATCCTGGGTACCCATCATGCACAGATCTTCTGATAGCCAAGCAAAGAAATAATGCGACCCACACATTCTTGTGAAATGCCGATTATGCTTGAATTTTCTCTCTGAGTGATATGATGATCGTCTTGAATCAATCTGTCAACCTTTTGCTTGTGAAACTCGGTGGTTGCTGTCACAGGACGTCCAACTCTTTGGCAGCAAGGGAGATGGGGGAAGCATAAAAGAAGAGGGAAAGCTTGGAAGAGGGAGGACAAGGAGGAAACTGCAGAGTCCCTCAGTATGCTTTGTGGAGCCCCAAGGGCTCCACGGAGCACACTTTGAGAACCCCTGCCTAGGCAATTCATCCCACTGCTGAACATTTCTTACTGTCAAGAAGCTCCTTCTAATGTTCTGTTGAATTATACTCTCCTGTATTTTGAAACCATTAGATCTAACCTAGGGCTGAAGAGGACACTTTCCCCCTTCTTTCTGTGACACCCCCAGAGATAGTTAAAGAGTGTGATTATGTCATCCCTCTGACTTTCCTTTACAAGCCGAACATATTTATTTATTTATTTAAAACATTTATACCCCGGCCTTCTCACCTCCAAAGAGGGACTCAGACCGGCAAATAGCAAGTATTCAATGCTAACATTTAAAATATAAAAGCATCATAAATTTACA
Organism: Anolis apletophallus; assembly: GCA_030556195.1. Lineage (NCBI taxonomy): Eukaryota > Metazoa > Chordata > Lepidosauria > Squamata > Anolidae > Anolis > Anolis apletophallus. Next base: position 19,228,581 of record JARBWK010000003.1, on the reverse strand, counting down.
ATAAAATACAATACAATAAATACTTTTAAAAAGCCTTTCGCCAAAGTAAAATCAAGTCCAACTTAACCCATATATTCGGTCCATATGAAATGGTTAGCAACTTTAATCACTTTGCGATCTCCTCCTTCATTCTGCGAAGGCCTCATTGCACAGCCACGTTTTCACCCATTTCCTAAAAGTCAGGAGGGAGGGGTGGATCTAATTTCATTTGGAAGGGAATTCCACAGCCACAGAAAAGGCCTTGAACTTCATCCCCACCAGACGCGCCTGCGAAGGTGGTGGGACCGAGAGCAGGGCCTCTCCAGACGATCTTAGCACTCTTGACGGTTCATAGGGGAGAATACGTTCGGACAGGTAAACTTCAGTCTTTTCTCATATTTTCTCATATAGCCACCAGTACGCTGACGACACCCAGCCCATTCTGAGGATGGAGGACAGGCCGGGATCCATCCCCGATAATTTCCAACACTGCCTCGAGGCCGTTACTGGATGGCTGCGTGCCAGTAGGTTGAGGGTGAATCCGCGAAGACGGAGATCTTGTGGTCGGGCCGCTCGGGTGGTGTAGATGTCCAGCTTCCGACCCTGGACGGTGTGGCGCTATGCCCATCGCCTTCCGTTAAGAGCCTGGGGGTCCATTTGGACTCCCAGCTGACCATGGAGGCCCAGGTCTCCGCGGTCAGCAAGGTTGCTTTTTTCATCTGCGACAGGCTCGGAGGCTGGCCCCTATATCTCCCGGAATGACCTGGCCACGGTGCTCCAAGCTACGGTCATCTCAAGGCTGGATTACTGTAACGTGCTTTACGTTGTCCTTCCTTTGTCGGCGACCCGGAAGCTCAAGCTGGTGCAGAACACTGCCGCCCGGCTCCTGTCTGGAACCCCAGCAGGCCGCCACATCACACCTGTTTTGCAGGATCTGCACTGGCTCCCAATTGAGCACCGGATCTCCTTCAAGGTGTTGGTTCTTACCTTTAAGGCCTTGCATGGCCTGGGGCCAGCGTACTTGAGGGACCGACTCACCCCACACTGTCCCCCCGAGATCACTACGCTCCGAGGATGCTAATTTGTTAGAGATACCCTCGGCGAAATCGGCTAAACTGACATCTACTCGCCGAGGGCGTTCTCCGTTATAGCTCCTACACTGTGGAACGCCCTCCCGGCTGGAACGTGGGCTATAAAGGACCTGCTCCCGTTTAGACGCGCCTGCAAAACTTATTTGTTTAAGCAGGCCTTCGGTGAGTAGGTCCTGCCCATGTTCCGCTTTAGCCGCTGTCCTGGGGTGTCACGCTATCTAATTTCTGAACTGTACCTGGGGGTTTTGTATTTTGCTGTTTTAACTGTTTAATTGTCTTAGAGGTTTTATCGCATTGCTTGTGTGTAGTTGTACCTTCGGTTCCTGTGAGCCGCCGCGAGCCTCAGGGAGTCGGCGGCATAGAAACCCGAATAATAAATAAATAAATAAATAAATATTCTTTGTACTCCATACATCTAAGCATCCATATTGCCCTTTCTGAAGCTTGTCAAAGTTATCTATATCCTTCTTAAAATGATGTGCCCTAATCTGAATTCAGTACTCCAGGTGAAGTCTGACCAGCACAAAATATAGTGGCAAGGAGCCTTCTGGAAGAAAAAAGTGTACATCTGAGAGGGGTAGGGAAAAATTGGGTCTTTCGTGGTCACCATCACTTCCTGTTAAACCACATGGTTCTAGTTAGAGACTGTTCCTGGCCATATCAATTGATTCCCCTCTCCTCTGCATGTCTCAATACAACTACCAGACAAACATCTGCAGCACTGTTTGTAAGTGCCTTGCTGTGTTATAACCACTGAAGAGTACAGCATAAATCAGGTCAAAAGCAGATGAAGAATCCCCAGATTTTGGCAGTTTTTCCAGCCAACTGTTATCAACATTAAGATGGATTGGATGGAGGGGGAACCCCTTTGATTCCCTGTTTGTTTGTTTTTTGGATGTGAATGAGCTACAGTCATTCCCCAAATGATAAGCCCTGGTCTTCCTCCCATCCTGAAATTCTGATTAAAGCAAACAGTTTTACCCACAAAAAGGAAAGGGGAAGGGGAGGGGGAGAGAAGATATTTGCCCATGAGATTGAAACCCATCAAAAGAGACATGCAACACAGCATCAACTGCTGACTGTCAGATATGTCTGATCGAGTTTTACATTTTAATTGTAAATCAAAATGTTACTCATTTTTCTGTACAGCAGCAAATCTGGAATAATTCAAGACAAGGACTTCTTGACAGATCTGACTGAATCTCAGTCCACTGAGAATGACTTGAAAGAGTGCAGAAAGAAAAGAAGAATAAAGTGGAGAGTTTTTTTTAAAAAAATATATATAAGAAGCCATTTTTGAACATTGCCTTTGGTAATATTCATCATTTTAAAACATTTCTCCTTTTCTCTCTCAAGCAAAAGAATTAATTGAACATCAGGATAGTCTGTTCTGCAATTTGTACACTCAGAAATATATTGTTGTACCATGTAGACTAACAATGTTATTGTGACACAAGTTTCCATAGACTAGAGGTGTAATGATGTGAGTTCTTTTCATGATCTGTTTACTAGGGCTCTTTGATTTTTTTAAAAAAACATTTCAAAACTCATTTCGGATCTAGTCATAGATAGCGTTTCGGATTATTTAGACTTCCGAAAAAATTCCGATAAATTTCGAAATTGATTCGGGAGTATTTCCGAAATTTGGAAGTCTTTGAAAGTCTTCAAAAATGGCTTCTGCTTTCAAAAAATGGACAAAAAAATCAACAGAAGGGAGAGTCAGTTGTTAGCCATCAACCAATGATCAATCAGCAAGACAATTCAGAAATGACATCTGAAATTCGGAATTCCGAAATTTGGAATTCTGATTTCGGAATTTCTTTTGGAAGGGCTGCTCTCAAAATTGCTTTAAAAAGTATCCGAAAAACTTCTGAAATTTAGGAGTATCCGAAATTTTAAAACAACCTTACTGTTCACATGCGTAATTTACCATATATAGAGAAAACTCAATCAAAGAGTCCTGTCCCTATTTTCAGGCTACACACATTGATATAGGACAAGTAGAAGCTCTGTATGAACTCTCAGCATTGAAATAAAAGTGGATCCAAAATGGAAGCCCGTGGAGGCGCCCACGGGGGCCAGCAGCGGCGGGGGCTCCGGGATGGGCCTCTCGCGCTGGCAGCTGGCCCTGGCGGTGGGGGTGCCACTGCTGCTGGGCGCGGGGGCCTGGTACCTGTGGGGGCGGGGGCGGAGGGCGGGCCGGGGCAAGGGCGCCAGCGAGAGGAAGACCCCCGAAGGCCGCGCCAGCCCAGCCCCCGCAGACGCCTCGGGAGACGCCAATGGCCCCGGGGGAGACGAGACGAGCCCTCTTGATAGAGCCCAAGCAGCAAAGAACAAAGGCAACAAGTACTTTAAAGCTGGGAAGTACGAGCAGGCTATTCAGTGCTATACCGAAGCAATCGGCTTGTGTCCTCCTGAGAAAAATTCTGACCTTTCTACCTTTTACCAGAACAGAGCTGCCGCATATGAACAACTGCAAAAATGGAAAGAGTTGGCCCAAGACTGCACAAAGGCAGTTGAACTTAATCCCAGATATGTGAAAGCACTCTACAGGGGACCAAAGGACATGAGAAACTTGACAATAAGAAAGAGTGTTTAGAAGATGTCACTGCAGTTTGTATTTTAGAAGGCTTTCAAAATCAGCAAAGTATGCTACTAGCAGATAAAGTTCTTAAACTTCTTGGATCCAAAATGATTTGTCTTTCAAAGTATCTTGGAAATGTTCATAGCAGTTGTGATCAGCATTCTTTATGGCTTCTGAAGCAGGAGAGTCAGGTAGTAGAATGTTACAATCGGTTGATATTGGCTGGCATCCTGTTCATTAGTCACAGCTAAAGTAAACCCACTCAATTAATTGTTGAATAGAGAGTCAACAGTTAGATGAGTGCAATGAATTCTATACATGAGTCTAGACAAGACCAAGAGATACTCCAGCTGCTTAACAGATACTGGTTGAAACATCAAAAGCAGCATTGACAATTTCTTTTGGGAAGATGCCTCAAGAAGGAGAGCCCCATCACCTCTCTAGATTCTGAGAATTAGATTAATTACTGCACCACTCTTATTGTCAAGACATTCCTTCTAGTGCTACAGGAAGGGAGTTGAAAACTCCCTTCCTGTAACTTCAAACAATCAGACCTATTTCATTCCTTTTGTGGTAGCAGAGAGCAGTTCTGCCCTTTTCCCTCAGTGGCCACCCTTGAGAAATTAAAAAATTCAGTCATACAACTCTTCAGCCTTCTCTTCACCACGCTGAAAATGCCCTATTCCTTCAACATTTCCCTATATGTTTTGTTTTACGTATCTCTCATTGCCGTTCTCTAGACCAGCTCCAACTAGTCCATATTGTTCTTATATTAAGGCAGTCAGAACAGAAAATGGTACTCTAGATCAGTGTTTTTCAACCTTTTTTGAGTCGTGGCACATTTTTTACAATTACCAAATCCTGGGGCACACCACCAACCAAAATGACACAAAATTACACTCTAACACAGAAATACATATAGTTAATAGGTTTTTAAATGTATTTATACACTCAGTGTGAAAACTGGGCCTGTTTCGATCAACAAAACATATATATGAGTTCCTCTCACATATTTATACATGGCTATCATGTCTTCCCTCAGCATTCTCTTCTTCAGGCTAAACATGCCCACCTCTTCAAGCCACTCCTCATAGAACTTGTTCTCCAGACCCTTGTGAAATTTCACCCTGAGTGAAACTTGCTTCCAGTTAACTATGGATGTCATGAAGCTGTTATAAACAGTTTCTTGGGGGGGGGGGGGACAACAACTCTTGAAAAATCAAGTAAAATAGTAAAAAAAACCATTTCCAATTGGAGAGGCTCAATTTGTTTCTTGGAAAGTTGTGAATGCTTCAGCCTCCCGATGCTCCCAGGTTTGCTCACTGCCCAATTCACCAATGTGGAGCTTCCGGCTTTGACTGTTCTCGCGAGAAATCCAAGCCAACGCGAAAACGTCGACTCAATCACTTCCGTCCAGTGCTCTGCTTTTGCGGAGGGAGGAGGGAGGCAGCGAAAGAGGCCACACAGATCTATGAAACATATGGGAGCATTGGGAGGCTAAAGCAGCCCTGAGCGGGAGCTGGAGCCATGCTGAGTCGAGGTTCCTGAAGGCTTCCTCAAGGTGGGCTTGGCCCTGGCATTCAGCGGAGCCCTTCCTTTGCCTCGGGGAGGATCTTTGGGGAGGGAAAGAGGGAGAAAGAGCTGCTGGGAGGGGGAAGAGTGCCAATTTCCCATGGCACACCTGATGATCGCTCACAGCATACTAGTTGGGAAACACTGCTCTAGATGAGGTCGGAACAGCATAGAATAATGTGGGACTATTACCATATTTTCCTTGACTCAGAAATAATGGATCTACTAATGCATCAATAATAATCCCAACGCCTTTTCACATGCTGGGGCATGCACTCCCAATCTATATTATTACCAATAGTATTACTCACCTAAAGGAAGCTTTATAGCTATGGTTTACCTGTTTGGATCTGAATCATAGTTGGAAAAGACCACAAGGGCTATTCAGTCCAACCCCTGTCATGCAAGAAAACTCAATCAAAGAGTCCTGTCCCTATTTTCAGGCTACACAAATTGATATGGGACAAGTAGAAGCTCTGTATCAACTCTCAGCATTGAAATAAAAGTGGATCCGAAATTATTTGTCTTGCAAAGTATCTTGGAAATGTTCATTGCAGTTGTGACCAGCATTCTTCAGCTTGACCTTTCTATACAGCTCTGCTATATGACTCTTTTATGGAGACACAATGGTGACTGAGAAGTAAGAGTTTTCCATAGATTGAGTTCTGGTTTGCTTTCTTGCTTTCCAGCTTATTTCTGTATCTGCTAGTTTGTTTTGCATCCCACTTTTCTTCCATGGTCATGATGCAAGAGAATTTCCCACACAATTAAAAAGGTTCAACAGAATGAAAATGAAATTACTAGTATGTAACTAGGGGACCTGGGGGCGACGAGGAAGCTACGAGTCTCTTCGGACTCCCCAGAGGGTGAGAGGCTGAGGCTCGGTGGCCTGGAATCAAAGATGCCGGATACCCTCGGGGCCCTGGAGATTGACTTGAATCCTCCGATAGCGCTTCGAGTGCTGGAGAATCACCGAAGACGTCGCTGTCTCTCCCTACCGGAAAGACAGGCTTTGGGAAGATGACAGAAGATGACAACCGACCTTGGGGATGCCGAGGAGGAAGCCACCCTTGGGCCTTTCCCCCAGCAAAACCCTAGAGGTCGCAGTCGCAAGCGTGGCCGACGAGCAGGGAGGAGACGAAGGCGGTGTCTTCTGAGGACCTCGACTTTCGGCACTCCTCGACTTCCGGGTCCTGGAGACAGAGCGGCAAAGCTCCCCCAGAGCATGCTGGGAGCCACTACAAAGACATAGGAAATCAAGACAGGGTCTCCTCCCGGACGTGAACTTCAGCGGGGTGGTGCCAGCCGTCGACGCTTTGGCACCAGGATTTTTGGGGGCGTGAGCTCTGGGTGCTGGAGCCGAACGGTAACACCCGGAGTGGAACTAGCGAACCTCCCATCTTCGGATAGTACACTCCTTCTTCCTGGAACTCAGAGGAAAACAGCTATCCTGAGCCAGCAAGCCTTTATGAAGCTGCCTCCTTCTAGGACGCCTCAAGCATCCTGGGGTCTGACTTGATCCTAACTGTTAGCTAGTCATTTATTCTCTTTAGAATTTATTAGTTAGTCTGGTTAATACTGTATCTGTTGAATTTTGAAATTTATGCATACTATTGTAAACCGCTCCGAGCCTCTGGGAAGTGGTGGTCTATAAATGTGAAGCATAAATAAATAAATAAATAAATAAATAAATAAATAAATAAATAATGGGAAATCAGTCAATTTTGTTTTCTCTTGGAACAGAATTTTTTAAATCTCAAGGAGTTTCCATCTCTAAGATGTAATTTGAAACTCTTCAGAAATGCATTGAAAATTCACCCCCGCCTCTTCCAGCATGGAGATGCCTAGGATATGAATGAGGAAGAGCAATGTCAAGGAGGACAGCATTTTTGGGGTTCTTGACGAATGGGAGGAAAGCTGGCAAAAAATGTTTGAAGTGCTTTGTGCTTTGAGTTTACAGCCAGCCCCCAAGTTGTGAATAAGGTAGGTTCTGTAGGTTTCTTACGCATTGATTGTGGATTGGATGTGGCAATATTTTGTCCTATCCTGACTTCTAGTTAGGTTTATTACTTGACTCTGATACCCAGCATGATGAATAAGGCAGAAATACTCTTCTTGATCTCTTTTATTTTCACCAATAAACTGGCACCTTTACAACAAAGTAAATTTCTACAAGGTCAAACAGGCTTAATAGAGCCATCCTTGAGCTTTTCTTTTTAATGATACATAAAAAAAACCAAAGATAAATTCTACTAATGGGCAAAGGCAATAGTTCAAGGCAACACTGTCATAGTTTCAATCCCCCTGAAATACATCTTGTGCTAATAGGTTTTTTCATTGCAGTAAAGCTCCGGAATAATTTACTGGGGAAGCATTTACATTAGTGGAACTCTTTAACATTTACACTATTACCAACAATTACTGAGTGGTTGAAGGTAATGGTGGGAATAAAAGATTTGTCTTGTACATGTAATTTTTTTTTGGAAACTGTAGTCATAGCTACAGTTACAAAACAAACTACAAGAAGCATGTGAGAAACAAAAAGGCCTTACACACACAAAAACCAGCTGGAAGGCATTATAGAGCGAGGCTGATAGTTCAAGTCGAACAATGGATACAGGTATGTTTCAGTAACATCTGCTGCTTTATACACCTAACCCACTTGTATTTTATGGCTGTGATGATATATTTTAAATTAATAATGGCATTAGCCATTTTGACTTCCATACTTTCAAGGATCAGTGTGGACCCCCAGACTCCCATTTCCTTCAATGAATCACCGCAGAGATTAAGATCTTCTGGGGAGGCACTGCTCTTGGTCCTGCCACTGTCACAGGCGCAATTGGTGGGGATGCGAGAGGGGGAGAGGCTTCTCGGTTATCACCCCTCAGCTATGAAACTCCCTTTCTGGCAAGATTAGATCAACCCCCTTCCTCCTGTCCTTCAGGTTCACAGTCTGGGGGTGATCCTGGACTCGTCGCTGAGCCTGGAACCCCAGGTCTTGGCAGTGACCGGGGGAGCTTTTGCACAGTTAAAGCTTGTGTGCCTGCTGCGCCTGTACCTGGGGAAGTCTGACTTGGCCATGGTGGTCTATGCTCTGGTTACATCCTGTATAGACTACTGTAATGCTCTCTACGTGGCGTTGCCTCTGAAGACTGCCCGGAAGCTGCAGTTAGTCCAACGTTTGGCAGCCAGGTTACTAATGGGAGCAGGGTACAGGGAGCATACAATTCCTTTGTTGTACCAACTCCACTGGCTGCCAATTAGCTTCCGAGCACAATTCAAAGTGCTGGTGTTGACCTACAAAACCAGAAAGAGTCTAAGAGTGCTAATATGTGTCAGTATCATGTAACAGACTTAGAGATATAGTAACATATATAGGGCACTGCGTGCCAAGTCTCATAAACAGTAGGCATGGTTTAGAATCCAAAAATGGCGATTCTAAAACCAAATGGGGGGGGGGGGATTTTTTTTGATTAGTAAAAGAAAGACTTACAAAAAAAATTCCAAAAATTTCTAAAATGTAACTTAATTACTAACGAAATTTGTTAGTAGTTCGTATGCCAGCGCATGCGCATTCCAGATGGTTTTGGCCTACAACTCCCAGAAATCCTAACAGCTGGTAACTTGGCTGGGATTTCGGGGAGTTGTAGGCCAAACCTTGAATAAACCACACTGACTTCTAGATGGGACTCGCCAAATAGGAAGGAGGGGGGGAAGGAGGAAGGGAGGGAGGGGGTATTCTATTCTTGGAAGCAGCAAAAAAGGAGGAGGAGGCCCCCTCGCTCCTCGCTGCCTCTCTCTCACCCGATCCTGAGGAGCGAGGGCCCAAGTTTGCCCAGGCTGAGAGGAAAAGGAAGAGGCCTGAGGCTGTGAGGAATGGTGGGAGTTGAAGTCCAAAACACGTACCTGGAGGGCTGAAGTTGGCCCCTGCGATGGGGCATGGCAGAGCAACGGGGAAGAGAAGCATCTGAGGCGCGCAGGGGAGAGAGAGGAGGAGAAGCGCGCATGTGTGTGTGTGAAGCTGGCCCCTGCGATGGGGCATGGCAGCAGAGCAACGGGGAAGAGAAGGAGGGGGGGAAGCGTGGAGGACTACACTTTCCAGAATGCATTGCCTACCTAGCAGCAGCGTCACTTCCAGTTCCCCATAGAAATGCGGGAAAAAGAAGAAGCTGAATGAAGGCGGGAAGGAAATGAGGGGGAGAAGACAGGGAGAAGTGAGTACGTAGTACAATAATTAAGAATTTATTACGATCATAACGCAAATTGTTGGCCTCAAGGACCGTAAAAGGAAGTCTACTTCCGGGTTCGCGGCAGCGATCCGTAAAACCTCAAAAGTCCCATTACATACGAATCTCTTACGAATCCTTTTAATTTCCGTTTCATTTTTCTCATGCCTAATAAACAGTTCAAAGTTCTATGCACAGTGCCCTATATATGAACATTTGGGAGCTTATTATAAGAATTGTATGAATGTATTCGCACTCTCATTTGTGGCTATAGTGTAATGCACTTGTCACTTTAAATAGGAGTTTGTTACCCTTTAATACAATTTTGATACCTTTGTAACTGTTGTGCTGTGTAGTGCAGTAGTGGGCAATGTTACTATATCTCTGTTACATGATACTGACACATATTAGCACTCATAGCCTCTTTTTGGTTTAGGTTTACACAGTGAGCATTTCCTTTTGTTTTGGTTGACCTACAAAACACTATACGGTTCTGGCCCAGTTTACTTGTCCAGATATATTCTCCCTTATGAACCATCAAGGCTGTTAAGATCTTCTGGAGGGGCCCTGCTCTCTGTCCCACCACATTCGCAATCGCGTCTGAAGGGGATGAGAGACAGGGCCTTTTCTGTGGTGGCCCCTCGGCTGTGGAACTACCTCCCAACTGAGATTAGATCTGCCACCTCCCTCCTGACCTTCAGGAAGATAGTGAAATCCTGGTTATAGAAAGAAGCATTCCCGGAATAATGGCTGAGACCAGCAATAGACTAAAGTTACTGATTATGCATGCGGACCGATCTGGACATGATTTTTTCTTGGCTACTTGGTTCATATGTATTTTAATCTATTTGTATTTTAATCATTTATTGTTTGTATGATGTTTTTAGACTGTATTTTGGCATTGAATCTTTGCTGTTTTTTTACATTTACAAAATCCTGGGGCACACCACCAACTGAAATGACACAAAATGACACTCTAACACAGTAATACATATTGCTTATATGTTTTTTAATGTATTTATACACTTAGTGTGAAACCTGGGCCTGTTTCGATGAACACAACATATATATGACTTCCTCTCAAATGTTTATACATGGCTATCATGTCTTCTCTCAGCCTTCTCTTCTTCAGGCTAAACATGCCCAGCTCTTCAAGCTGCTCCTCATAGAGCTTGTTCTCCAGACCTTTGTGAAATGTCACCCTGAGTGACAACTGAGTGACATTTCGAGTTGCCTTCACCTCAGGTACTGTTTATTACAGCTTCATGACATCCAGTTAACTATGGATGTCATGAAGCTGTAATAAACAGTACCTTGAGGTGGGGAAGCAACTCTCGAAAAATCCAGTAAAATGGTTAAAAAAACATTTCCAAGTGGAGAGGCTCAATTTGTTTCTTGGAAACATCTGAGGGGGCTGCTAGGAGGGGGAGAGTACCAATTTCCCATGGCACACCTGATGATCGCTCACTGCACACTCGTTGGGAAACACTGCTCTAGGGAGATAGAGAAGATCGGGATATAAAATATTTAAATAAATAAATAAAACATTCAGAAAGATGGTAAAAACTTGTCTGTGGGACTAATCCTTTGGGACAGTGCAATAAGGCAACAAAAGGAAAATGATAATCACAATCCAAGTAAAAATCATGTCAAGATTTATTTTATAAAAGCCAATTAAAATATCTGCACTAGCCATTAAAACCTGATCTATAGATCATATGAAAAAGTTTCCGCCTTAATTTATTTGAATTATTTAATCACCATTTCTGAGTGGAAAGAGTAACACTGGCATTCCATTGCAAAAATAATAATCATTCTTCTAATGTAGCAGTAATGATTGCCAAGAGAAATGAAACTGCAGAAGACCTCCAGTCATATTTGCAAGGAAGCCATGGCATCTAATAGCTGGCATGATTGATTCTGGGAATGCTTGCCCGTTGGTAATTGGCATCACAAGGTTTGCGAAAAAAGATTGATTATAAAGATGCTCAATCACAAAGTTCTCCAGGATAATAATAATCACTAAAGAAAGCATAAAATATGGGTTGGGGGAGACGCACAAAAGAGACTTTGCTAAATTACAATTTCTAGAAAACTGCATTGGATTGATATAAATGATCAAGTTTTTTTGTGAGAGAGTTTAAAATTAGGTGTGAGTGTGGAGGAAACCACTAACAATTAATATGTTAAGGCTAAGAACTGGTGCCAAAAGCTAGAATGTGTTTAATTATTTTTCTTCTGATGTATGTTTTCATTTATTTGGATTAATAATAATAATAATAATAATAATAATAAATTTGTAGCTCACTCTCTCTCTGCAAAGGGACTCAGGGTGGTTTGTGGGAGGAATCCCACAAACATTCTTGTCCAATCTTTGGGTCATATTAGGTTATAAGAATTTGTTGTTTCCCTTTTTGAGAAAGAATGTGTTTCTTTCTGTCATTTTTTCCATTAAATGTATATGAATTTGCTATGTGTTTTCAAATATTTATTTCATTACACACTTCTCTATTGGCTAAAAGTGTGTACATTTCTCAACTGTACATATTTACAGCCATTCTCATTGTACTCATGGCTTTGCTCACAGAGAACTTAGGCAAGCCCCCACCCTGGCAGTCTTTAGGAAGAGTCTAAAGACGGCTACTCCAGTGTGCCTTCAATGAATGAACAACAATCCCTGATCTTGACCAAACCCTGCATTAAAAGTCCTTACTCTTTCTTCTAGTGCAATTAAACCTCACCTTCGTCCCTCTGATCTTCTGTCTAGATTAGTGTTTCCCAACCTTTTTTGAGCTGCGGTACACTTTTAACATTTAAAAAATCCGGAGGCACACCACCAACCAAAATGAAACAAAATGACACTCTAACACAGTAATACATATAGTTAATTGACCTTGAGTTTTGGAGTTGTAGTTCACCTACATCCAGAGAGCACTGTGGACTCAAACAATGATGGATCTGGACCAAACTTCGCAAGTGGGCCCCTCAGGCAGTAGAGCAGGCCGAGGGCTGCCACCAAGCCCAGGCCGAGGGCCGCCACCAAGCCCAGGGTCCCACTGCCAGCCTCAGCCGCTCCCATTGCCACGGGTAGCGGCTCACAGGCGAAAGGGGCAGGGGGGGGGAGAGGGAGAAGGAGGCAATTCCCCATCCCCGGTGCTGCTCTCCACCATGACTCTGGCCATGACTCCAGCCCCTCGCTCGCTGAGGCTGTGCGGAGGAGGAGCATGAGCGGTAGATGGGCTTCATCCCCGCCCACTGAAGCCCTTCCACTGCTCATGCTCCTCCTCCTCTGCGCGGCCTCAGCGAGCGAGGGGCTGGAGTCATGGCGGAGAGCAGCGCTGGGGACGGGGGCCTCTCTCCACCATGACTCCCGCCATGACTCAATCAGGCATGAGCAAGCTTCTGCTGCTGCGAAGGGGGTGGGGCCCGAATGACGTCACCCTTCCCTCCTCCCTCCCTTGATTGGAGGCTGGCTGGGGAAACAGCCAAAGGAGGCGGCGCCCCGGCCCCTTCTTCTTTTTCTTTGCCACCGCCCGGCCCTTCCTCCTCCTCCTCTCCCCCCCCAAGCAGCAGGAGTTTGGCAGGAGGGGAAGAAAGGGGGGAGAAGAGGCGTTTTTTGCAGCAAACCAGATGATCCATCACAGAAGAGTAGTGTGCCGCGGAACAGCGGTTGGGAAACACTGGTCTAGATACACTACATGGCCTGCTTACCCAGTGTTTTAAACTTTTAATCCTTGCAACTCGCCCTCCCTAATTACTGTGATTTTATATTTTTGGTGTGTTTATTTATATTGTTTCATATTTTATTTTCATTTTCATTGTATTTTACTGTTCATATTTTATGTTATATATTTGCTCTACTGTACTATTGAGCTTGGCCTCATGTAAGCCACCCTGAGTCCCCTTGGGGAGATGCCAGTGGGGTATAAATAAAGTATTATTATTATTATTTATTTCTCAAATGTTTCCACAAACCTTGGAAATGTATGAGTTTCCAACACAAGTTGTGCTTTTTATGAGTCTTGGAAGATGTTCAAATCTTAGACAGCTTTTCTGTCCAAACTTACCTGTCCAAACGTTAAAAAAATAGAGATGGCTCTCATCTCAGAGATGATCCATATACTAGGAAAATTTTACCACATTGGCTTCAAAGAAATGAGGTGGGAGGTAAGGGCAATGTCTGGACAACCTGTGTTCTCTTATTAATTTAAAGCTGGCGTTTTGCATTTAATAATTTCTGCTCAGTTTTAAGATAGATATTAGGCATGAGAAAAAAGTTATGAAAATGATTCGTTTCGTAAGAAATTCGTAAGAAATGCTACTTTCGAGCTTTTCCGCACCTGGAACGCAAACCAGGAAGTGGACTTAATTTTTCGAACCGGGGCCAGGATTTTATTAAGTGTCGTTATTAGGTCGTAAGGGGGGGCATAAGGGGGCACCTCCTTCTCTCTTACCACCCTCCCGCCTCCTTGCCAATATTATGGCAAGGCAAGCCCTAAACTCGCTCCTTCGCTCGGCTGGAAGGAAGCCTGGAAAAAATGTAAACAGAGAGGATTACTCAAAAGTAAATCTGCAAGGAGGGCACTTTGGATGAAGGGCCCTTCTTGTGGATTTACTGAGTAATCCTCTCTGTTTACATTTCAGGCTTCCCTGCCTCTCCTGCCTGCCAGCCAGGATCTAAGGCATCAAAGAGTATTGGGGTGAGAAACCAACCTAATGTATAATACAATGAATGCTACTGTAAGTTGTTACAGTATATGGAGTTTAGCTAAGTAATTGCAGGATCTTCTTGTTTGAATGTGTGTGTTGAGGAGAAACACCTGGACAATGAAGCAATTAAGCTTTGAGCATTGAGTATATCATGAGGAGGGTTTTCCTTGATCCTGTGTGTGAAGAAGGAGATCATGAAGACTGCCATGGATCTACCACAGGACTTGTCCTGGACCATTTAACAAAGGACTTCTTACACCATCCAAGATGCAGATAATGCATGCTGATAATGCATTGGACTTTGAGTAAGATATCTGCAATGGACTATGTTTAATTTGAATGCTGGTTTTTTGTTAAAAGCTGCTTACTTAAGAGTAAAGTTTTGTTTTCATTTACTCTGGCTCTGTGTGATTTAGCAGAGGTCTAAAACTGGAAAGACTACTGAGCTTCCGCACAGACTGACAAGCTGCAACAGGTTATGGGCCCAGACTGTCCAGTCTGTCCAGTTGCATAGTTGGACTATATATATATATTTTGTTCCAGTTTTTGAAAGACAATTTTGTTTTGCATTGTGTGTTTGGTGGCAAAACAAGAAGATGGATTCTGGAGTGAATATGTCTTTCCCCATGGCCAGATTAAATGGCAATAACTATTCCATTTGGAAAGTCAGAATGGAAAGTTATTTGAGGAGAGAATCCTTATGGGAATGTACAGAGAATCCAGTGCAGCAACCAGCTTCAGCAGAGCAGCTGGGGGCTCAGGAACGAGCAAGGTCTAATCTGATATTGGGGGTCGACGATGAACAACTGGTTCATATATGCAGCTTGCCAACTCCCAATGCCATCTGGGTAAGACTCAGAGAAGTATATGCTTCCAGTTCGGCAGCAACAGTGGCTGTGCTGGCGAGACGACTCTACAGGAAGAGACTGGAGAAGAATGAGAGTCTGAGAGACCATTTGCAGGCATTGCAGAATTTGTTTTTGCAATTGGAGGGGAGAGGCTTTCACCTCACAGAGCAAACAAATGTTTTATTGTGGATGATTCATTTGATGAGATAGTGAATTCTCTAGAGTCACTTCCACAAGCACAATTAAACCTCCAATATATTTGTGCTAGACTTCTAGCTGACTGGGAGAGACGGAAGGATCGTTGCCTGGAGTCTGCAAATACAGCAGGGCATTCTCAAGGAAAGCAGTCAGCCGGAGTTGCACTCGAGGAGGAGAAAGAGAGAGTATGTGTGGTGAGAAAGTGCTTCAGTTGTGGATCTCCAAATCATTTAAAGAGAAATTGCCCAAAGCAGCAAAAGAAGCAAGGAGAGGAAGAAGATGAACCAGAGGAGCAGTTCTTCGCATGTAAGAATAGTGAAGTCCCAAAAGAGTCCAGCAGATGAGGACATATTTTATGTGGACTCTGGATGTTCACAGCATATAGTGAACAATGAAAATTTAATTTGTAATACTGTGAAACCTGAATGTTCAAATGTTACCCTTGCAGATGGAAAACAGTACAAAGTACACAGTCAAGGGGAAGTTTATGTTAAGCATTTGGATAGAACATTAAGGAATGTATTTTTAGTTCCAGAGCTTGACGACAACTTATTATCTGTTGGAAAACTTGATAAAGAAGGTTATGAAGTTAATTTTTCTGGAGGAAAAGTCAGGATTTTGAAAGGGAATGAGTTATGTGGAACTGGAGTATTACAGGGGGATTTGTATGTGTTAATCTCAAGAGGTAATACAGGTGATGTAAATATGATCAGTAAGAATACCCCATTACACAAGGAATGTATTCATGATTTACACAGAGCATTAGGTCACCCTAGTTTCAAAGTGTTGTATAAAATGCCAGGGTTTAGTGAAGGTATTAAGTTGAAAGATTGCAAGAAGTTTCTTGATTGCAATGTATGCAAGAAAACCAAAGCACAGTCAGCTCAATAAGTAAGAAAAGTTTAAGAAACTCAGAGGGAGATTTTTAGTTGGTACATGCTGATTTAATTGGGCCTTTTCAACCAAGTAAAGGTGGGGCCTGTTATATTCTGTGTTTATTAGATGACCATTCTTGTTTTTCTTGGTTTTTTGTTGAAACAGAAGAATGAAGTTTTTGATATTTTCAAAAATTGGGTGGCATATGTGAAGAGGCAATTTGGAGTGGGATTGAAAGCTCTTCAAACAGATAGAGGAGGAGAATTTACCTCACACAGTTTGGAACGTTTTCTGAAACAAGAGGGGATAAAGCACAGACTCACATGTGCTTATCAAAGTGCAGAAAATGGAAAGATTGAAAGATTTGTAAGGAAAGTCAAACAGTCAAAGATTCTTTGTTAGAAGATTCTGGATTACCTAAAAACCTTTGGGGAGAAGCAGTATTGACTGCATGTTATTTGATTAATAGACTCTGGTGTGAGCCTATCCAGAACACGCCTTATTTTATGTTATATGGCAAGAAACCACCATTAGGACATTTACGAATTTTCGGAGCACAGGCATGGGTATTCATTCCAAAACAATTGAGAAGGAAGGGACAAGATAAAGCCAGGAGATTAACAATGGTTGGATATGCACAGGAGCAAAAGCCTGGAGATTTTTAGATAAAGAAGGAAACATTGTTATATCTAGATCTGCGAATTTTGCATGTAGCCAGAACTGGGACAAGATTCATGCTAATCAGGAAGTTTTCTTTCCTATTTCAAAAGAGGAAACTTGTGAGCAAGGTAGATCAACCACAGAGCAGGAAAGTGCTGCTTCACCTCAACTCATAAGTAAACCTATAATTAAGAAATTTAAGAGGCCTAGATCCTCAGATGAGGATGATGAGGTGAATGAAGATCCTGAGGAAGGAGCCAGTAAGAACATTACACTCAGGAGGAGTGAGAGAACCAGAAAGAAACCTGACTGGTTCACAGTACAACATGTGAGAGTGTGTTTGGTTAATCATGAGCCTCAGAGTTATGAAGAAATAGAAAGTTTGCCACATGGGGAGAAAGAAAAATGGTTAGAAGCTATAGATGAAGAGCTGAAAAGCATGGAAAGATTAAATGTGTATGAGCATGCAAATTTACCAGGTGGAAGTAATCCGGTTGACACAAAATGGATTTTTAAACAAAAGATTGATGCTGATGGTCAAGTATGGTACAAAGCGCATCTGGTTGCTAGAGGGTTTACTCAGATTAAGGACATAGATTACACAGAAGTGTATTCACCCACAGTTAGTCCTAATTCTGTAAGATTACTGTTAACTCTAGCAGCAAGTTTAAATTTAAAGGTGTATCATTTTGACATAAGTACAGCATATCTGAATGCCAATCTGAAAGAAAATATATACATTGTACCACCACCGGGTTCGAAATATAGAGACACCAACGTATATTTTAAATTAAATCGCGCATTATACGGGCTTCGGCAGTCCGGGCTTGCCTGGAACGAATGTTTAAATGATGCATTAACCAAAATGGGTTTTGAAAGAAGCCGAGCAGATCCATGTGTGTATGTAAGAAATGTACAGCATGATTATCAAGTATTGTTTGTATATGTTGATGATTTATCATTTTTGGCTGAGAGTCAAGCAGAAGTTGACAAGTTTGCAGACGAATTAAGCAAACATTTTGTGTTAAGAAACCTTGGTCCAATACAATATTTTCTTGGTGTACAGATTATGAGAACTGTACAAGGTTTTGTGTTAAGCCAAAAGGAAAGATAATGCAGATTTTGAAAGGCTAAATATGGAAGAATGTAAAGGGGTCCAATCACCCATGATATTAGGTTTTCAAAATGAAGTGGAAAATGCTGATAAATTTGAAGAACAGGCATTATACAAAAGCATCATTGGTCAGTTATTGCACATATGTAATTACACTAGAGCAGACATTGCATTTGCTGTGAATTTTCTAAGCAGGTATGCAGCCAACCCATCCATTGCTGCATGGAATGGACTAAAGAGAGTTGTGAGATATTTGAAGCAAACACAAGATTTTTGTTTGAAATTAAGTCCAGATGACTCACTATCTTTGCAGGTATATGCAGACAGTGATTTTGGCAATTGCACAGATAGAAAATCAACAACAGGGATTGTAGTTAAATTTTCTAATGCACTAATTGACTGGAAGTCAAAGAAGCAGGGTTATGTAGCTTTAAGTTCCAGTGAGGCTGAGTTTGGTGCAGTCAGTTTAGCATATACAGAAGTCTGTGTAATTAAACAACTATTAAAGGACTTACAGATACCTGTTGAAAATCCTACGGTGATATATGAGGATAATCAATCATGCATTGCAATGGCAACACAGGCCAGAGTGAAACAAAGGAGCAAGCATGTGGATATCAAGTACAGCTGTGTAAGAGATGCAGTAAAAAATGGTGAAATTGATTTGGTATATTGTAATACAGATCTGAATTTGGCTGATGTATTGACAAAGCCACTGAGTGTACAGAAACATCAGAATGTTTTGAATGATCTGGGGATTTGTTGAATGTGCCATGTAATTGTGAATGTATTAGATGCTATGTATTATGTGTTTTCCTCTACACACAAGGAGGAGTGTTACAGTATATGGAGTTTAGCTAAGTAATTGCAGGATCTTCTTGTTTGAATGTGTGTGTTGAGGAGAAACACCTGGACAATGAAGCAATTAAGCTTGAGCATTGAGTATATCATGAGGAGGGTTTTTCCTTGATCCTGTGTGTGAAGAAGGAGATCATGAAGACTGCCATGGATCTACCACAGGACTTGTCCTGGACCATTTAACAAAGGACTTCTTACACCATCCAAGATGCAGATAATGCATGCTGATAATGCATTGGACTTTGAGTAAGATATCTGCAATGGACTATGTTTAATTTGTAATGCTGGTTTTTGTTAAAAGCTGCTTACTTAAGAGTAAAGTTTTGTTTTCATTTACTCTGGCTCTGTGTGATTTAGCAGAGGTCTAAAACTGGAAAGACTACTGAGCTTCCGCACAGACTGACAAGCTGCAACATAAGTGCCACTGCCTAATATTATAAGTAATCCAACTGGTCATACCTACATTCCATGCACATGCAATAATACAGCAGTAATAACAATGGGTATAAGAAGAGGTAAAATTCAAACCGAAGTATTCTGACTGGTCCCTGCCTCATGCGGTGCAAGCGGGGCTGGGGAAATTAGCCCGGGAAAAGCCAGCGTTTTCTGCTTGGGAGCACACACATACATATTCTTGGGAGGGGGATTTGCTGCAGAATCTTCTCTATGAGGCCGGGATTCTGCAGCAAATCCCCCAAAGAATATGTATGTGTGTGCACCCAAGCAGAAAACGCTGTCTTTCCCGGGCTAATTTCCCGGGCTCCCGGAGAAGAGCCCGTTTGCACCGCATGAGGCAGGGACCAGTCAGAATACTTCGGTTTGAATTTTACCTCTTCTTATACCCATTGTTATTACTGCTGTATTATTGCATGTGCATAGAATGTAGGTATATGACCAGCCTGGGCAAACTTGGGCCCTCGCTCCTGGGGATCGGGGTGAGAGAGAGGCAGCGAGGAGCCAGGGGGCTCCTCCTCCTTTGCTGCTTCCAAGAATAGAATACCCCCTCCCCCCCTCCCTCCTTCCCTCCCTCCTTCCTATTTGGAGAGTCCCATCTAGAATTCAGTGTGATTTATTCAAGTTTGGCCTACAACTCCCAGAAATCCCAGCCAATTTACCAGCTGTTAGGATTTCTGGGAGTTGTAAACAAACCATCTGGAATGCGCATGCTCTGGCATACGAATTACTAACGAATTTCGTTAGTAATTAAGTTACATTTTAGAACTTTTTGGGAAATTTTTTGTAAGTCTTTGATATACTAATTAAAAAAATCCCCCCCCCCATGAGATTTACGATTTGCTATTTTTGGGTTCTAAACCATGACTAATAGATATGGATAAGAATATTGAAAAATTGTCTGAACTTCAACTCTTATAGCTTGGCTTCTGCTTGCCTCATTAAATACATATTTACTTGGTAGATTTGTAATAGCTCCATTGATGCCTGTATGGATAACTGTGGCTGAAAGATAATTTGCACATAAAAATGGATGCAAACACTTGCGAAAGTGCCTAGGCCATTGGCATCAATAATCCACACACGGCCCTCTTTATGAACATTTGAATTTGCTTACTTCTCATTTATGGTACAAAACATTCCCCTTGATAGTTAAGAACCTGAAAAAACATTAGACCATCATGTCAGTAATGACTCTTACAGCAATTATATTTGGGAGAAAGCTTGGTTAATAAGCTTGTTAAAATGGATTGCAAGATGATGCCTCAATGTGCCTGAAATAACGGCTTGCATCCTTTTGGTGACATACAGAGACTTAATAGGAATGTCTCAAGAGGTCTTTAGAAAGTATCAAGACACCAGGAGTAAACAAGGGCTGAATATTAAATCAGTTTATTCTGTAGTAGAAAGAGGTACTTAGGGCAACTTTGAGATTATACAGAGGAATGGATTTGCATTGTCAAAGAATTATAAGGCCTGTACTATAACACAAACCCCATAATTCCTTAAGACTGCGATACAGCAGTTCAGATGGCATGAAACAGATATATATTAGGGTGGATATCTCTGGTTTAAATACTTTGTTTTCCATTAATTTTTCATATTTGAAATTATTTGGACCCTATATCAACCTCTCCTCGTCCAACTCGGAAGTGACCTTTCTAAATTGAAACTGGGTCAGCCATTTACGTAAAGGGTGCGTTATTAGGATGTTTCCGCCCTTTCTTATCTTTAACTCGCCTTTGGTTGTCAGCTGGCAAGAGGGGAAGGCAGCATCTCCTTTCACCAGATGACACCCAAACACGGGTTAAAGATAACCCCCGTTTGGGTCTCGGCTGGCGAGAGGAGGGTGCCAGGCTGCCCCCTCCACCCTCCTGTCACCATCTGACACATGGGTTCAAGGGAACGCGGGTTGGTTACTGGGCTGGCAGAGGGGAAGGGAGGCGCCTCCCTTCACCCCTGCCAGCTCAGAATCTAACCCGCGTTTCCTTTAACCTGGGTTGGTTACTGGGCTGGCAGAGGGGAAGGGTGGCATCTCCTCCCTTCGCCCCTGCCAGCTCAGAATCCAACCCGGGTTAAAGGGAGCGCAAGTTGGTTACTGGGCTGGCAGAGGGGAAGGGAGGCACCTCCCTGTGCCCCTGCCAGGTCAGAATCCAACCCGCGTTCCCTTTAACCCGGATTGGTTCTGAGCTGGCGAGGGGGTGTGGAGGCGGGCATTCCCTGCGCACTGGCCCCACTAACGAAATAGTAATGAATTTCGTTATTAATTACATTGCAATTACAAAATTTATTTTAAAAATTTCGGATTAATTTCTATAACAACCCAGCAACGGAAATCCCCCCCCCCTTATGAGTTTAGAATCATTTTTTTTATGGATCAACCACCCCTAATATATGTGTGTAGTGAAAATGCACCCTGAATACAGGTTAAAAGCTATCTGCGAGTTTCATTAAAAATGCAGGCAGGGAATAAGGGTGATAAATGAGAAAATAATAGACCAGCTCAATGTATTTCATTTCGTTTTGTTGTCATCAGCATTTTAGCCACAGCAGATATCTTCTTGGCTGCTTAATATTTACTTAATTTATGTCCCAACTTTCTCCCAGAATAGCTCATCAAAATGATATAATCACATTTTTAAGTGGCAAAATATCATAAGTGGCTCAGCCCTGCTGCCCTGCCAGTTTGGGAGGTGACAGGAGTCCCTGGCCGGCGATTTGAGGCTGCTAAGTTGCCTGTTTAGTTATTTCACCATCTGTGAAGGGGACTAAAGACCACCACCAGATCCTTCACCAACAGGTTCTCCATCGGCAGGCTTCCATTGCTGCTACTGCTGCACCATCTTGGCTTCCTTCCTTCCTGTGAAGACAATGACCACCATCTTGGGTCCTGCTGCATCTCGTCATCTTGTTTTAAATTTTTATTTTTGGTTTTGTTTTTATTTTATTTATTTTACTTTATTTTGTGTTTTATATTATTATTTTCACCCTCCCCTCCTTTTGTCTAAATCTTGCTGTGCTTAAAATAATTCTATAAAAATTATTTATTTAAATAAGTAATTTTATTTTGTTTAAATAAATAAAGTTATTTATTATTTTAGAAATAATATAATATAATAATATAATAGGATATAATATAATGTTATATAATTTAATATAATATATCATAATGTCAATATATTGTATTATGTTATAGTATTATAATTGTAATGTAATACCAATATTAATAATAATAGTATGATTATGGTATGGTGTGTTGTATATGCATTTGGTACTAGTGGTGTTGTAATGTAACACAGTATAATACTGCCAATGATAATGTGATATAATAATTATATCGTGATATTATAATTTGTATATCTGTATTACATGCAATATTGCTAACAATATTGTGATATGTTGTAGTGCAATATGATGTGTAGTGCTGATGTTGTGCTGTGACAGTAATGTTAATTGTTGTTTTTTCAGTTTGCTGTAAGTCACTCCTGCAATATTGTTATATGTACATTGTAAGCCACTCTGGCAATATTGTTGTTTGCTGTAAGCCGCTCTGAGTCCCCTTCGGGGTTGAGAAGGGCGGCATATAAAAATAGTAAATAAATAAATAAGTTAGGGTCCATCTCATCTCTTTTCTCTCCTTCCTTCAGAAACTACACATTTCTGTATTTCATCTTTGGGCTTTGCAACAGGCTCAGAGAATCACATAGTTTGTTTCAAAATGTTGAATATTTTTAAAGAAAGATGTTTCACATTCTCCAGCTAAATGTTGATGGCCTTTTGTTCCTGTCCAGTTCTATGATTCTATAAGCTATGGCTCTAGTGCACACTTAACATAATGATTAATCTAGCCTTGCTTTTAGTGACCTATGTTCTCAGAGCCCGGGAAAAACACCATGCTGTCACAAATCTAGACAAATGAATCAGACTTTGGAGACTTATTTCTGAAGATGCTGTCTACAATCTGACATCAGGAGGTCAAGTCCACATCTTGGTGGGTGTTCCAGACAAATTAAATCACAGTGCTTCTAGCACGAGAGGCAAACTCCACTGATGACTTGCTCCGTTTATGAATGAGTTGGGGCCACTGAGGGCTCGAGTGTCTCATCTTCCTTCTCCCCTTTCTCTTGCTTTGGTATCGCACAGACAGAACATGACTCAAATTCTACCAAGCAGGGAAGGCTGGATTGACAGCTTTATTAAATATTACATTTCACAGTTGACTAGAAGCAGATAAAAATATTACTTACCACTCACCCTCTGGAGAGCAACAAACACAACCCTTAAAGCATCATGCTTTTCCCTTAAGAACGACACTTTTAAAAGGTTTTTAAAATAAATACATACATACATACATTCATTCATAAATAAAATATTCATATAAGGAGAAACGCTCCGGTGGCCGGAGAGATAGCACAGCGGTAACAACAGCTGTGCTGAAGATCTGAAGATCTGAAGATTCCAGGTTTAAATCCCAGGCTGGGTTGGACGCCAGCTGTGAGCCCTGTCCACTGTTTACCCAACAGTTTGAAAACAGCTGAGCTGTGATTAGATATATTGGGAACCGCCAAGCGGGGAAGGACTTTTTCAAAGAAGGACTTACAATGGCTAAAATAAGTAAGATCGGCTGGAATGCGGAAAAACAGAGGTTATCCGTCATGAGGATGAAGCAACCGCACCACCTTGTGACGTAAAGGCGCAATCACAACCTGTGAAGCACCGTGATGCAGCCCTGTGATGCAACTGTGACACAACTGTGATGCAAGCCAAAGAAAAACTCTTCTAAAATTGTACTGTTATATGTTGTTATATGTTGTATGTATGTTGTATGCAATTGTATGTGGAACTGGCAGGGACTGTCTGCCGTATGTGTAATGTAATCCGCTCTGAGTCCCCTTCGGGGTGAGAAGAGCGGAATATAAATAAAGTGTATTATTATATTATTATTACTTAACTTTGGAGTCACTGAGTTTTTTCTTTTGCAGGTTTCATTCACTCAGAGATAATTTGTCAGGAAGCATGTTCCATTGGTGGGTGGAACTGAAGCTGTCGATGAGTTAACCAAAACCCAAAGTATGTGTTGGTTTCCCCCCCTTCTCTATTTACCCTTTTCTCCTGGTCCCCCATTTTCTTTTTTATTCTTTTTATTGGTAGCTGCTAGCATTCATCTGAGTGGGGCAGTGATTCTATTCTGGGCGTTAACTTCAATTTTTAAAGAGCAATGCAGTGTCAGGAACTTGTTTGGAGGTGGGTTCAGCACCATGGATAGTTCCTTCTAAAGTCCATTCTAAAAGGGAGAGTGAAGTCATCGCAGCACTCATATGGAAGCTGCAATTCACAACTCTCTTTTATCTGTTTGTTTTCCTCAAGGAACTGCAGGGGTCTTTAGGAATTCGAACACTGGTCATGTGTGGACACAGGTAACCCACACTTGTAGCAGCTGGTTCCAACCTCCTCTTCATCTGAGGTTTGATGAAAAACGCTGTTTCCTTGTTCCTTCATTCTATTAGTTCAGCCACTGCTTTACATCAACATGTCACCATCTCATACCCCCTATTTCTCATCATTTCATCTTCTCTTTGATGTCACTCTCCTCATGTCACCCCAGTGTCAAGAGGGTGGGTACATCCTGTGAAAAGACCATTGGTCAGAATCCTCATTGGGCAGAAGCAAGCAAACAAACAAACATTAGTGTATTGTCGAAGGCTTACAGCCTGGAAAACACACAGCAACCCAGTGATTCTGGCCATGAAAGCCTTCAGACCACACAAGCTCTGAGGATGCCTGCCATAGATGCAGGCAAAACACTAGGAGAGAATGCTACTGAAACATGGCCAAACAGCCCAGAAAACACACAATGAAACAAACATTACGTTGAACGATGCATTTTGGAACCTTGCTTTCTATCTTGTCTATTGCAGATGTTTCAATGACAAGGTTCTACATTTGAAAAATCTTCACAGTATGTGTATATAAGAATCCTGTATTGACTTCTTGATAAATTATAGTTC
The DNA here is from genome assembly GCA_030556195.1 of Anolis apletophallus. NCBI lineage: Eukaryota > Metazoa > Chordata > Lepidosauria > Squamata > Anolidae > Anolis > Anolis apletophallus. The sequence goes on along the minus strand of JARBWK010000003.1, from coordinate 19,203,401 downwards.
TCTATGTGAAGGTGTTCTCTATTTGAAGAGTCCACTGATCCTAGAAGCTAAGCAAGGTCAATGTCACTTCTGGTTGCTTACTACTTAGATGGAAAATTGTCAAAAATAGCAGGTGCTATCTATATATATAAATTTGCTCAGTCCGTTTAATGTCGTATATAGACAAAGAAACTATGGCTCGCAGAAACACCAAACTTTACAACCGACTGGATCATTACACTGGCTACAGACAACGCCAAAAAAACCGAACCTACGTACCTCCCAACACCCCAAAAAACAATCCCCCCAAAAATGGCAACTGGACTCCCACCCCGGCCTCTCCGCTGCCCGCTCGAACGTTTAGGAACGTTCGCACACATGGCAGCCAGAGCGCACAGCCCGGTAGGAAGGAAAGCAGGAAGGGTGCTGTGTTGCCTCTCTCTCCCTCCCCCCTCCCTCCCCCTCCCTCTTGCCGCCCCGGTGGGGCCCATGCTGGCTGAGAGGAACCGCCGGACCTTGGCCTTCCGCAGCGGAGGGGGTCTTCCTTCTCCTCGGCGGCGGCGGCGAAAAATGGCTGCAAGGCGAGATCTTCCTGTCCGGAAAGGAGCTGGCGCAGGACGGGGGCTCGCTCAGCGACATAAGGGAAGCTGCAGCAGCAGCGGTGGGCAGCTTCCGGCTTCCCGCTCCCCTCCCGCCCCCAGTCGCTCCTCCAGAACCGAGAAAGAGGGAGAGAAAGAGAGGGATAGGGACAGAGAAAGAGAGAGAGAGAGAGAGAAGGAAGAGAAGGAAGAGAGAGAAAGAGAGAGAGAGAAAGAAAGAAGTGAGGAAAGAAAGAGAGAGAAAAAGAGAAGGAAGAAACAAACAAACCAACACTTTCAGGGCCTGAACTTCACCCGGCCGCGAGGCAGAGCAACCAACCCGCTTCCCAGGAAGGGGGGGGGGAAGGAGATGGAAAAACCGGCTGGGCGCATGCACGGTGAAGTTGCCGGCTCCCAGCCGGACAGCAAGAGAAGAGAAACAGCCGGCAAAGGCGCTCCTCCTCCTCCTCCTCCTCCTCCGGAGGCAGGCAGGCGGCCAGCGAGAGCGCTGGGACCGCATGGGGCCGGCTAAGGGGCTAGAGCACACGGGTCCTTCCTGCCAGCCTTTTGCCTTTGCCTTCTGGCTTCACTCAACCTGGGGCTGAGAGAGTGTGACTTCCCCAAGGTCAGCCACACCTTTCTCCTCTTTGAGATCCACACTGCATCCAGGCCCTTGGCTCCTATTAATGCAGTCTGAAATGGGATTGGCTTTTTTAGCTGGTGCATCACAACATTGGCTCATGTTGCGCTTATTACAAATAATAATCATATCACTGTAAATAATACTATATTATTATAAATAATGCTAGACTATATTTATGCACTCATGCCGGCCACATGGCCTTGGAGGTGTCAACAGACAGCGCTGGCTCTTCGGCTTACAAATGGTGATGATGATGATGACAAATAATAAGATAATATTATACTATTCCTAATTATAACAAGACACTGTTATTCCATGTGAATTACAAATAATAATAATATCACTGTAAATAATACTATATTATATTAATGCTATATTAATACTATATTATTATACTTAATATTATTATGATGATAATTACAAATAATGATATGTTATACTATTCCTGATTATACAAATATATATTTATGTACTCATGCCGGCCACATGGCCTTGAAGGTGTCTATGGACAGCGCCGGCTCTTGAGGGAGAGGGAGAGAGAGAGGGGGGGAAGAGAGAACGAGGGAGAGAGAGAGAAAGAGAGAGAGGATAGAGAGATAGAGAGAAAGAGAGGGAGAGAAAGAGGGAGAGACAGAGAGAGAGACGGACAGAGAGAGAGACAGAGAGAGAGAGAGAGACAGAGAGAGAGACAGAGAAAGAGAGAGAGACAGAGAGAGAGAGACAGAGACAGAGAGAGAGAGAATACACACACACATATACATAAAGACATGCACAACATGAATGGCTGGAAGGAAGGGAGAAAAGACAGGAAAATATAGGACGAAGGATGGATGGGAGGAAGGAAGGAGGGGAGAAAACAGCAAGAAAATAGTAAGGATAGCAGGAAGGATGGGAAGGGGAAAGGAAAGAAAGGATGGAGGGAAGGAAGGAGGGGAGAAGAAAGGAACACATACACACATATACACATGCACAGAAATATACAAATATACACATAAACACATACATACACACATACACGCATATACATATACAAACACACATATACATAAGAACACACACATATGCACACACACACACATATGTACACATAGACACAGATCCATATATATACATACATACACACAAAAAACACATATATACAGACTGGCCCACAGGAAAGATAAAAAGCCACAGCAAAGCGTGGCTGGGTCAGCTAGTAGGCTATATTTCAGTACAAGGAAATGACAAAATACCAATGAACACAATGTTTCAAGGTATTTTAGAGTGCTTTATGTGTTTTAATGTGTTTTATTGTGTATTGCCCTGTTGTGAGCCGCCCCGAGCCATACTTGATTAGACCTGAGTCATCCAGGAAGACTCGGGTCTAATCTAGTATCAGATTAAATCACCACAAAACAGGGTTTTTCCTGCTTTGTGATGAATTAATGTATTTTTAGATAAGGCATTGTTTGGACTCCCCACGTAAAAATCCAGGAGGGTGCTTATTTTCCACCCTGTGCGGATGCACCTTAAGCAGCAGGCAAAGAGGCCAAATAGTCACATTTAGTTGCACAGTGGTAAGATATACATATCATTTGAGGGGGAGAAGGGCAGGGTATAAATATAGAAAATAAATAAATATACTGTATTAAATTACTTTTTAAATTATTATGTCAACATTGGTACCAATTAGATATATCAATCTGCTTAAATTTCATTACTGCAGGCAAGAATAAACAAGGATGTCATAAAAAACTGCAATCTTTAAAGACTACTTTCAGTTTGGGTCCAGTAGCCATGTATTATATATGTATTAATGCAGTGCATGACTGGAGACGTGGGGTTCAAAAATCCTTCCTCCTCCTCCAGATTGTTTTGCCTTTTAAAAATGTACTTTGCAACCATTTCAACTGCTTGCATTGTAATTTTCTATAAAGTTTTGATTATTATTCTTGTTTTCCAGGCTCTCTAATCCCTCAGCTATTTCATGACAGTTAAGAATGAGATTTAGTAGCAAGTGGTTTGTTTTGGGGTTTTTTTAAAAGGGGGAGGGGGGAACCAATATGCAGCATTGACAATCATGCTGCAAAGAAACATACATCCTAATCTGAGCTCAGAAGGATTATTTTAATGTCAATTTTTAATGCTACAGATAGAGACAGTAACACTGCAAACTGCCTTATACTGTTTTATGCTATACATTCACCTAATCCTGTCTAGAGATGCCAAGAACTTGACATGAAACCTTTTCTATACAAAACATGTGGTCTACCACTAAGCTACACTGCAATGTGTGTTGCAATTGGGTTTCAGTTTAATCAGGGTTGTATTTCTGGTCTGGCAATGTAAACTGGGACTAATATACATGGAAAGAGTCAGTCAGGGCTGCATTTTATCATCCTGCTAAACCATAGAGCTAACAGAAAATAGCAAAGATTTAGAACCATTATTGAAGACAGAAAGAAAATGCAAAGGTTTACAATTGGCCACCAAAGCTCCCCCAAAACTAATAACCATGATTGATTTACATGACTTTAAAGCAGTTGGTGAAGATGTTGAAATTATTCAACATTTCCCATACTTTGCTTTAACCATTAATCAGAGTGGAGACTACTATCAAGAAATCAGAAGACAGACTTGGAAGGACAGCTATGAATAAAGTAAACAGGATCTTGTAGAAAGGGAAAGAGGCAGTCTCGGATGAACACTTTTTTGCGCCCTAGGTCACACTTTGGAATATTACGCCCCCTTTAAGCCAACCTCCCGTCACCTCCAAGGTCCCCAACCCCACCAGCTGGAAAGCTCCGCTGTGCTCTGAAGGTCTCCTTGGGAATTGGGAGGCTTGTGGAGAGCGCAGTGGGTGCAAACTCGCTCCAAAGGCACGTGCACGCGAGAGAGAGAGAGCGCGCGCAAGAGAGAGAGAGAGCATGAGAGAGAGAGAGTGCACGAGAGAGAGAGCATGAGAGAGAGAGAGCGCATGAGAGAGAGAGAGAGCACGAGAGAGAGAGAGACTGAGAGAGAGAGAGAGAGAGAGAGAGAGAGAGAGAGAGAGAGAGAGAGAGAGAGAGAGAGAGAGAGCATGAGAGAGAGAGAGAGCAGGAGAGAGAGAAAGAGAGAGAGAGAGAGTGCAGAGAGCATGAGAGAGAGGAGAGAGTGCACGAGAGTGAGAGAGAGGAGAGAGCGCACACGCGAGAGAGAGAAACCGAGAGAGCGAGAGACGGAGGGGAAGGAGCAGAGACTTTGCCAGGAGAAGGAGAGAGGAGGGGCATGAGAAAGGGGGAAAGAGGGGTTTTGTTTTTGGTCCGTGATCTGCACGCCTCCCCCCCCTCGGCTTGCGCTCCTAGGCCATGGCCTCATTGGCCTTATGGGTAATCCGGGCATGGAAAGAGGGAAGCTGGAAGAGAATGATGCTTTTGCCTCTTCACTTTGTGCTTCCTTGCCACATCTTTGTGCATCTACTGTTTTAAAGTAGATTTTTCTTTTTAAAAATTGTTCCATGAGAATACAGTGTTCCCTCGCTACTTTGCGGTTCACTTATTGAGGACTCATTGTTTTGCAGTTTTAAAAAAAATATTAATTTAAAATATATATCATAGTATTTTTGCTGTTTTGTGGGGTTTTGCTGCTGGCCTGCCGTGGCTCTCTAAAGCACTTTCCCTCCTTAGTCTGCCCTCCCTCCAGCCTTGAGTTTATAATGACTTAAATAGTTTATAACTACTAAATTAATGTATAAATATTAAAATAAATAGAGTATCCCTACATTACAGTTTTCTACTTATTGCGGAAGGTCCTGGAACCTAACCCCAGCAATAAGTGAGGGAACACTGCATGAAGGTTTTGCCTTGCTGTTACATGTGCCAACATATATTACATTATTTCTTGCCACAATTTTGTGCTTCTACCATTTCAAAGTGGATCTTTCTTTCTTATTGTTCCATGTTGGTGTGTATTTATATGGTATTTGTTATTTATAAAGTACATTTTCTTATTTAAAAAACACGTACCAAAAATGGGGTGGGTGGGTAAATGGGTCAGGGGGCAGAATGGATGAATAGCATTTCAATGGTAAAATTCATTCTGAGATAATAATAATAATAATAATAATAATAATAATACTTTATTTCTATTCTGCCCTATTTCACCAAGGGGATTCAGAGCAGATTCCAACAAACAAAAAAGGGCAAATACCGGATGCCTCAGTACAACAACAAATACAAACATAATAGCTGAAAATAATCCCACCTTGTGACAAGAGGTAAAATTCAAACCGAAGTATTCTGACTGTGGTCCCTCCTCAAACTGCAAAAGGCTCTTCTCTATGAGCCGGGAAAGCCAAAAACCGGGCACAGCGTTTGCTGCCTGGGTGCATACACATACATATTCTTTGGGGAATTTGCTGCAGAATCTTCTCTATAAGCCCGGGATTCTGCAACAAATCCCCCAGTAAATATGTATGTGTGTTACTCCAGGATTGTGCCCGGGCAGCTTTTCCGGCTCAGAGAAGAGCCTTTGCAGTTTGAGGAGGAGCACAGTCAGAATATCGGTTTGAATTTTACCTCTTCAGCCCATTGTTATTACTGCTGTATTGCATGTGCATAGAATGTAGGTATATGACCAGTTGGATTACTTATAATATTAGGCACTTACAGTAGCATTCATTCTATTATACATTAGGTTGGTTTCTCACCCCAATACTCTTTGATGCTTTAGATCCTGGCAGGCAGGAGGCAGGGAAGCCTGGAAAAATGTAAACAGAGAGGTTTACTCAGAAGTAAATCCACAAAGGAAGGCACTTCATCCAAAGTGCCCTCCTTTGCAGATTTACTTCTGAGTAATCTCTGTTTACATTTTTCCGGGCTTCCAGCCGAAAGAAGGAGAGTTTAGGGCTTGCCTTTCGAGACTACTTATTAGCAAGGGAGGCAGGAGGGTGGTGAGACAGAAGGAGGCCCCCCTTACGACCTAAGCGACACTTAAGAAAATCCTGGCCCCTGAAGTTCTATAAAGAAAGTCCACTTCCTGGTTGCGTTGCCAGGAGCTGAAATACTCAAAAGTAGCATTTCTTGTGAATTTCTTACGAATCATTTCATTTTCATAACTTTTTTCTCATGCCTAGTATTTAGCCCGGAAGCAGACTGGCAGCCAGTGGAGCTGCCCCAACACAAGAATGGATCTCTCCCTGTACTGGGCTCAAATTACTAACCTGGCTGCCGATCTCTGAACCACTTAAAGCTTCCGAACTATCTTCAAAGGCAGCCTCCTGTAGAGTGTTGCAGTAATCAAGGTGGGATGTGACTAAGGTGTCAACTTTCGTGGCCAAATCTGACATCTAAAGAAATGGGTGCAGCTGGCACACAAGTTTTAATTATGTGAAGGCGCTCCTGGCCACTGCCAAAGCCTGGGGTTTCAGGGTCAGCGATGAGTCCTCCAGATTGCAGACCCATGTCTTTAGGGGGAGTGTGACCCCATCCAACACAAGCGGTAATCCCACACTCTGATCTGCCTTCTGACTCAGTGTTTCCCAACCAGTGTGCCATGGCACACTAGTGTGCTGTGAGCGATCAACAAGTGCGCCGTGGGAAATTGGAATCTCCAATACCCTTACCCGCTATGTCACAGTACAAAATGCACAATTAATCATACATAATCCTACGCAAAAAACACATTCAAAGTACCCAATCCTGCTGGAGAAAATCAAAAGTCTTACATAAGGTAGTTCGGTGTGGTCGCCACTGAGAGTGGAGGAGTTGCAAACCAAGAAGTAGTGAGTTCACGGAGCGCTCCTCTACGGAAAACTCGCGATATTTGATGGAATCACGGAAGTGAGTGCAAAACACAAAGTGTATCCTCATGATGTTATCCAATGTCAGTTCTGGAATCTGCACAATAACACAGTCAGTTTGCAGACAATTTAAAGAAGCAGCACCATAATCATAGCGACAAGGTAGAAAATCACGTAGATAATCACATATATTCAAACCGCCAGAGGCTGAAGATAAATGTGGCGATGGAATCGAAAGCTAGCACGGGCAAACTTGGACCTTCCAGGTGTTTTGGACTCCAACTCCCACCATACCTAGCAGCCTCAGGCTCTTTTCCTTTCCCCCCCTCAGCCACTTAAGCAGGAAAGGGCCTCAGGCTGTTAGGAATGGTGGGAGTTGAAGTCCAAAGCACCCAGAGGGCTAAAGGTTTCCCATGACTGACAGCTGTTGAGCAAGACCTTCGTGTGTGTCTTTCTGCCATTCCTACCAGGATATCTATGTTGTGTTCATCGAAACAGGCCCAGGTTTCACACTGAGTGTATAAATACATTAAAAACATATTAACTATATGTATCACTGTGTTAGAGTGTCATTTTGGTTGGTGGTGTGGCCCAGGATTTTGTAAATGTAAAAAACGTGCCGCGGCTCAAAAAAGGTTGAAAAACACTGACTGACCAGGAGTACCTCTGTCTTGACAGGATTTAATTTCAACTTATTAGCTCTCATCCAGTCCATCAATGATGACAGGCACTGGTTTAGGGACAGATAAGAGTGGTATGCATTAAGACCTCAGTCACCGAATGAATTAACGTCTTAACTCAAGGTATCACTGTATTGTCATCCTACTCATCTCTCTATATTTACAACAAACCTGTGAAGTGGGTGAGTTCTTGTTTTGTCCTTACAGCAACCACCTGACATTAAATATAAGAAGGGCAAATTTGCTCCAGAAAGGGAAGAAAATATTTCACGATTTACATACATTAAAAAAAGATTTTATTTGTACATACACATAACAGGAAAAAAGTGACAAACATCTATCACATTCCAAATCGGCAATTAAATTTTATTTTGTTGGTTGACAAAAAAAGAAAAGAGAGAAAAGGGTAGTCATTTATATAAATTCACAATTTTCTCTGGAAATTCTATTGAAGATACAAATGGGAGATATGTAGGGATTCAAATACATCGTAACATTTATGCCCCACAGAAAGCAAGGCCATACTTTATGAGACTTTATTGCAAGATGTGATAGATTACTTCTGTGATGCAGGGACGTATCCAGGGGTTCCTCTTCATTCTGTTAAGTACATTGCAATCAAAATTACATTTTGTTGAGAGAATGACATCAGATGTCTTGACTTTTTTTAATTAGACAGAGTTATACAAGCTTGTCAGGAGACCTAGTAACTGGATAAGTTTTTTCATCTATAAATCAATAGTTCATTGTAAACTGTAAATTAAAGTCATTCATGCAACGATTAAATGAAAATTGTAACTTTTCATCTATAGCAGTGTTTCTCAACCTGGGGGTCGGACCCCCAGGGGGGTCGCGAGAGGGTTTCAGAGGGGTCGCCAAAGACCATCAGAAAACATGTATTTCTGCTGGTCTTAGGAAGCCCTTTTGCACAGAAGGTTGAAGATCTCTCCGCTTTTCCTGCTCCTTCTTTTTGGAAACAGACTGCGAATTCTCCCACCTAAAGCTCTCCTCAGCTGTGATTGGCAAGCCTCCCAGCCAAGGGGAGGGCTGATTCTGAGACTCCAAGCGGGGAGGGGAGAGCAGGTGTGCTTGGCGCATGGCAGCATGATGCACATGTGTGGGTGAGGAAGAGTGTGTGAGATGGGATGGAGGCTCACGCCAGCTAGTTCCTTCAAGACATGAGGGTTCTGTGTAGGAATTTTGACCCAATTCTATCATTGGTATGGTGCAAGGGGCTCTTTGATTGTAGATGAACTATAAATCCCAGCAACTACAACTCCCAAATCTCAAGATCTATTTTCCTGCAAACTCCACCAGTGTTCACATTTGGGTATATTGAGGATTCATGTCAAGTGTGGTCCAGATCCATCATTGTTGAGTCTATAGTGCTCTCCGGATGTAGGTGAACTACAACTCCCAAACTCAAGGTCAATGCCCACCAAACCCTTCCAGTATTTGCTGTTGGTCATGGGAGTTTTGTGTTCCAAGTTTGGTTCAATTCCATCGTTGGTGAGTTGAGAATGCTCTTTGATTGGAGGTGAACTATAAATCCCAGCAACTACAACTTCCAAATGACAAAATCAACACCCCGCCCCCCCCACACACACAAAAATACAGTTATGAAGTAGCGATGAAAATAATGTTATGGTTAGGGGTCACCACAACATGAGGAACTGTATTAAGGGGTCGCACCATTACGAAGGTTGAGAAACACTGATCTATAGGTTCAAATTGCTGCTCTTGCAGATCAAATATTGCTAAAAGGAGAGGGATGAAAGACCACTGACATGTGCAAACCCCTCTCAAACCCTTAGCTAATTTAATACAAGCACCAAAACAAATTAATTTAATTGGGTTTTCAATCCCCAATAAACGAGAAAGCATCTGGTTTATACATGGGATACGATAAACAGTGCCAAAAATACCCTATACATTTGGAGGAGCAACAATTAAAATCCATGGCAAAGCTTTTTTAAAAAATCTAATAGTAAAAATGAAACAATGATTCACTTATACCAGTGTTTCCCAACCACTGTTCCACGGCACACTAGTGTGCCGTGAGAGATCACCTGGTGTGCCATGGGAAAACCTCTCTTCCCCCCTTTCTTCCCCCTCCTGCCGAACTCCTGCTGCTGCTGCTTGGGGGAGGAGGAGGAAGGGCCGGGCAGCAGTGAAGAAGAAGAAAGGGCCGGGACTCTACCTCCTTTGGCCGTTTCCCCAGCCAGCTAGCCTCCAATCGAGGGAGGGTGGGGAACAGAAGCGGAAGTGAGGAGTGCAGTCCAAGGTAGGCCCTCCGGCTTCTTTCAAACTGCAGGAAAGAAGGAAGGAAGGAAGGCAACCGCGGACTGAGTGAGTGCCTTTCCTTCTGGTGTGGAAGAGGGAAAGAGCCATTCAGGAAGGGAGCCACCTGAGGGTTCTGTGTGTGAAGTTTGGCTTAGTTCTATCATTGGTGGGGTTCAGAATGCTCTTTGATTGTAGGGGAACTATAAATCCCAGCAACTACAACTTCCAAATAGCGAGGTCTATTTCCCCTGAACTCCATCTGTGTTCATATTTGGCCATATTGAGTATTCATTTTAAGTGTGGTCCAGATCCATCATTATTTCAGTCCACAGTGCTCTCTAGGTGTAGGTGAATTACAACTTCCAAACTCAAGGTCAATTCCCAAGCAAACCCTTTCAGTACTTTCTGTTGGTAATGTGAGTTCAATATGCCAAGTTTGGTTCAATTCCATTGTTGCAAGAGTTCAGGATGCTCTTTGTTTGTGTGTTAACTATAAATCCCAGAAACCGTAACTCCCAAATATCAAGGTCTATTTTCCCCAAACTCCATCTGTGTTCACATTTGGGCATATTGAGTATTCATGCCAAGTTTGGTCCTGATCCAACATTGTTTCAGTCCACAGTGCTCTCTGGATATAGGTGAACTACAACTCCAAAACTCAAGGTCAATGCCCACCAAACTCTTACAGTATTTTCTCTTGGTTATGGGAGTTCTGTATGGGAAGTTTGATTCCATTCCATAATTGGTGGAGTTCAGAATGCTCTTTGATTGTGTGTTAACTATAAATCCCAGAAACTGTAACTCCCAAATGTCAAGGTCTATTTTTCACAAACTCCATCTGTGTTCACATTTGGGCATATTGAGTATTCATGCCAAGTTTGGTCCTGATCCAACATTGTTTGAGTCCGCAGTGCTCTCTGGATACAGGTGAACTACAACTCCAAAACTCAAGGTCAATGCCCACCAAACTCTTATAGTATTTTCTCTTGGTTATGGGAGTTCTGTATGGGAAGTTTGATTCCATTTCATAATTGGTGGAGTTCAGGATGCTCGTTGATTGTGTGTTAACTATAAATCCCAGAAACTTTAACTCCCAAATGTCAAGGTCTATTTTTCCCAAACTCCATCTGTGTTCACATTTGGGTATATTGAGTATTCATGCCAAGTTTGGTCCTGATCCAACATTGTTTGAGTCCGCAGTGCTCTCTGGATATAGGTGAACTACAACTCCAAAACTCAAGGTCAATGCCCATCAAACTCTTATAGAATTTTCTCTTGGTTATGGGAGATCTGTATGGAAAGTTTGTGTCTTTCTGCCATTCCTGCCAGGATATCTATGTTGTGTTCATTGAAACAGGCCCAGGTTTCATACTGAGTGTATAAATACATTTAAAAACATATTGACTATATGTATTACTGTGTTAGAGTGCCATTTTGTGCTTTTTGGTTGGTGGTGTGCCCCAGGATATTTTAAATGTAAAAAATGTGCCGCGGCTCAAAAAAGGTTGGGGAAACACTGACTTATACCAATCAGGACCCATCCAGACAGTACCTTTCTCCCAGGAGCTTGTGCAGCAATCAGGTGGGTGGCCAGACGCTGTCCCCTGTAAACCCAGAAGCAATTGCTACAAAAAGGGGGGAAACCTGCGAGATTTCCAGGTGTGGGAATACTACGGTTTTGAGCCAAATATCCGGATCTTCACATGTCTGTATGTCCCTGCAATCAGAAATCATGGGATTTTTAAAAATCTCGGTTTGTTCCTGAATTTCAGATGCTTGTTCCCGATTGATTGGTCCTTAAAATGAAGTAGACACTTAAGTAGAAGGCAAAAACTTTGTTTACGTCCCAGAAACTTCATGAAATGTGTGTAGGGCACATTTTCTCTGCCAAGGACAACGTTGTGGCCCCTTAGTCAATATTGTACATCTTTTCACAAGCAGAGCAATCAGGAACAGCCATGTATAACCCAGAAACAGCACCCTGTTGTTTGATGCCACAAGTGCACAAACAAATCTGTCTCGACAGATGGCCAGGCAGCCAGGCTCTAAAAATAGTAAATAATGACAAAGTTTTGCTCCTGGCTTAAAAGTGTGTGTTCCTCTTTCATTGTGTAGTGCTGACTTGTACACAAGTAGTCCTACCCCATGAACTTTGTTTGTGTGCCAGAAACTTTGTGAAATGCTTGGAGGGCACAGTTTCTCTGGCCTGCACATAGAATGGAACTTTACCAGTGATTCCCAACAGTGATTCTCCTCATATTTGCATATCAGCATCTTACGGGTTTTTAAAAAAACTACCGGTTTCGGGTGGAAGTCCCATGGCAGCTATCTTGGGAGCATCTAAATCTCGGAACAAAGCATCAGATCTGGACAACAGAGGCAGAAATCCTGGAACTAACAGGTCTGTATGTGGACCTCTCCTGTAGTTCTGGGATATTTTGCTCCTCATTAAAACTCGTGATTTAGTGCTATCTGAAAGTGCCCCCAGACATGGAATCGGACATTGTGGAATAAATACTTTCTGTTTATGGGTTTTGAATAGAGGATTATTTATTTATTATTTATTTTAAATTTTTGTACCCCGACTTTCTCACCTCCAAGGAGGGACTCAGACCGGCTTACAGCAAAATTCAATGCCATACCAATTTAAAACATCTTAAAACAGCATATTAAAATACATAAAAACAGAGATACATAAAATCACATTGCCATTAAAACCACATTCAGCTCGGTCTAAAAATGTGGTCACCCATTTCAGATTGAAATCAATCTCAGCTTATTCTGGGAAGGCCTTGTTCCACATCCAAGTCTTCACCCACCTCCTGAAGGACAGCAGGGAGGGGGCAGATCTAACATCACTTGGGAGGGAGTTCCACAGCCAAGGGGCCACAACAGAGAAGGCCCTGTCTCTCGTCCCCACCAGACGTGCTTGCGAAGATGGCAGGATCGAGAGCAGGGCCTCTCCAGAGGATCTTAATGTCCTTGATGGTTCATAGGGGAGAATTCGTTCGGACAAGTAAACTGGGCCAGAACCGTATAGGGTTTTGTAGGTTAAAACCAGCACTTTGAATTGTACTCGGAAACTAATTGGCAGCCAATGGAGCTGGCGCAACAAGGGAGTTGTATGCTCTCAGTACCCCGCTCCTGTTAGTAACCTGGCTGCCAAGCGTTGGACTAATTGCAGCTTCCTAGCAGTCTTCAGAGGCAACCCCACGTAGAGAGCATTGCAGTAGTCTATTCAAGATGTAAGCAGAGAATGGACTACCGTGGCAGGGTCAGACTTCCCAAGGGCTCAGCGGTGAGTCCAGGATCACTCCCATGATCCAGGAGTCCAGCGATGAGTCCAGGATGAATGTTCATAAGCATGATTGAATGGAGCTTATCATGAGAGGGTCCATTCAATAATTCACTTTAGGAAGTGAAACACAGTCATAACATTTTCCACCAGGAATTGTGAGAATGGCCACTTTTAACTCACCTCCTGTCAATAAATGGCAGCATTTTGAAACATCAATGTTAGCAATAAAGCATAAATATAAAACAGGACATAAAATAATGTAACTATAGAAAAAACCGAACAAATCAATTAACTGTTAGTAACTTGATATAAGACATTGCTCTAAATGTTTTAAATCAATTAAAATGGAAAAAAAATGGCCAACTTGCACCCTGCTAGTAACCAATTAAAATGACATAAAAGTTTAATTGTTACTCAACCTATTAACATCATTGTTAGTTAATGATTAATATAATGGCTGCAAAAGAGTTGTTACTTTGTAAAAACTAATTACAGGTAATATATTAAGTATGGCTCATTTATTTCCAAGGTCGTGGAGAAGAAACCCACCATGATTCCCCTCCCCCTAGTCTTACTTAAAGTAAGCAACTTGGAGCAGGGGAAAAGGGCAATGATAAGAAATAAATCTTTGTGCATGTAAGTAAATATTTTAGCAATCTTTTATTTGGAAAGTTGAAACAGTCATATTTATTCAAGGGCAAGAAGATCCCTAATCATGACATCCTCACATAGTCCACCAGACACATTGCCTCTCTACTAGGTGTGTTTGGGGTAAACCTTGACCCGTTACGTGTCCTGGCTTTCGGTGGGGGCTCAGATCCATTTTTATTGGGAGCCTCCCCAATTCGGGAGGGCAGATTTCTGGTTTTACTCTGGGGTGCCAAAATATCTGTTTTCTATCAGCCTATTATGGGGAGGGGCTTCCCAGGCTCCCCTTCCCATCATTTTAGGCATATAAGCTATTTTACTACAGAAGAGAAGTGCTCAGCTGCAGGCAGATGTGTGCTTTAAGGAGACTTCTTGCCTGTTTCTACTCTAGAGGAGAGGTGCTCAGCTGCAGGCAGGCATGTGCACTTTCTGGGCTTGCATGCCACACACACATGCACTCTTTCCAAAGCAAGGAAGCAAGTTCTCATTCTTACGATAGAGGAGGTGATCAGCTACATGCAGGCAGGTATGCTTTCTGGGTGTGCATGCCACACAGCACTAAAGCAACTAGGGTTTCAAATAACTAAATAGAATCAGTCAATATCAAAAGGTTGTTATTTCTCAAACAGTTTTGTTTTGTATCTTCATTTTACACATCAAGTGAAAATTCACATATATAGTTCAACACATTTGGTAAGATATACATATCCGGTTCACCATTAAGAGTTCTACACAAAGTATCTTGCAAAAGAGTTCGTCCTACACAATAATTAATTAGTTCCACACTATATGTATTACAAGCCTGTGACTCCAAGTGCGACTGTCTAAGCAATGGTGCCTTATCCAGTCCAGGCTGTTGAACTGCTGGGGGTTCCGACTCTTCAATAAAATTATGATTTTTTACAGTACCTTAGTCGGAGACCCTGGTGTTGGAAGAATTATCTGAGGAAACAATTTTAGCAGCCCATGTTTGGGTAGAAATTATAGTTCCAAAGGGTTCCCGCATTGTGCGCGTTGGCGCGATGTGTTGGTATCCGAGCGGGCTCCGCCCAATGGCGTGCTGCTAAGGACGCTGGTTTTCATAGTCCTGTTGTTGTTGTGTTTATTTTAGTAGGGAAACCCAGGTTCCATTGATAGGAACCAAGTAGCAGTGAACACAGTCCCCAGAAACAGAGCCCCCTAAGGGGCGTTCCACAGGGAAAGGTGCCTGACGGCGTGAGCTCTATCCGGGGCCGGCAGCGGGCCGTTTTGTCATAGACTTCCTCAGAGGCAGCGGGTTAATAAACTGGCATCCTCACTGGTGAACAATCTAAGCAATACATACAGTACAATATTAAAACCACTATAAACGGTGTAAGGAATGGCGCAGAAAGTATAATCCTTGTATATTTACCATCAGGTGTCTTCCAATTTGCATGGAGGACGGTATGCTTTCTGGGTGTGCATGCCACACACACACACTTTCCAAGGGAAGGAGGCATGAAAAGCAGGTGATATCGCACACCAGCGTAGAAACCTGAGTCCTTAGAATCTGAACACACAACTTCAGCTGGAGAAAATAGTCTTTTTATTGAAGAAAAACAGCAAGCAATAAAGCAATAGAAAATATATCAAAGCAATGAGAGTTCAATCAATAATCCAAGGAAATGTTCCAAATGCCATAGGCTAAGTAAAGCTGTAAAGTTCCTTATAAATCCAAGCAGGCTAGTTTCAGTAATGGATAAGTCCAAAAGATGTCCAAGGAAGATCAGAGTCCAGACTTGAGTACTTGAACTCAAAAATACCTGAGACTGGGAACATAGGAGGCTAAATGCAGGAGCAGAAATTCATGAAGCATAATTGCAAAAGTTGTCCTGAATCTGAAGATTCAAACTGCAAGTCATGGCTATATTAGAAACTAGATTTCTCTCACTCCCCTCGCAGACTCCTGGAAAACAAAACCACTGCGGGAAGGATGGACCTTAGGGTTGCCACTTTTTGATATAAGAAATAAGGGACATTTACCTATTTTTTCGCAAAAATAAGGGACACTTCATAAAAACTTGAAAATCAAACGTTAGGCAACCCGAACTATACTCCTTTTGATGCAGCCTTGGCTTTTTCAGCTGCGGCATCACACTGTCGACTGATCTTTAGACTGGTGTCTAACAGAAGCCTCCTTTCGCATTCATTCAGGGCAATATCATCTACTTGGGCCATTCTGCAAGGAGGCACAACCCCAGCCCTCCCGACAGATGCCCATCTGGCTCAAAAGCCCTCCAGAGACCCCCACCCGTCCCTCAGCCCCAGTGTGGCTGTGAATTGTGTGCCTGGCAGGAGGTCACCTTCCTTCCTCTCCCAGCGGTCAACGGTGAAGGTGGCCCCGGGGTTGAGGTGGGCAAGGGCTTGGCAGACCTGGCTCTGGGTCTCCATGATCAGCGGTTCCATGCGGACCTACATCTCCCTGCACTGCACCTGCAGCTCCCTCAGACCGCTCACCAGCAGCACCATGAAGACCGGCAGGCCTCCTTCTCCCTCTCCCTTTTCCTCCTCCTCCTTCTTCCCATGGGAGCAAGGGCTCTTGGGAAATGGAATCCCACCCAAAAGGGCCACACACGCCTCTCAATCAAGAGGAGGCAGCCTTGGACTACACTTCCTGGCCGTGCACGGGGAGGCGAGAGGAAATGGGAGGAGTCAAAAGGGGTAGCAGGATGGAGGAGGAGGAAGATGAAAGTATGTGTGTATATGTACTGGCCCAGCCTCACCTCATGCTGCCACCTGTCCCGTCAATACAGAAGCTGAAAATAAGGGACAGGAGCTGAAAATAAGGGACACAAAATTTGGGGCTGAAATAAGGGACGTCCCTTAGCATAAGGGACAGTTGGCAACCCTAATGGACCTTGAGCTGCCCATTAGCACATTCCTTCTTGCTATTCAAAATTGCGAAGGCAGGTGCGTTATCTGTCTGATTCCCAGACTCCCTAACAGCGTTTCCCAAACATTCTCTCTGGAAGGCAAAAGTTTCATCTCTCTCATGAACTGTGGCTGCCCCAATCCCTTGCACAGTAGATCCCAGAATCCCTACTGAGGACACAGGCACAACAGGAGGCCAGGATTGGCTCATGAAAAGCAGGTGAGGAGCCAGGATCAGCTCCTGCTTGTTTTCATGTTGAGCTGATTTTCGTACCGGGAGGAGCCTTCCTGTTACGTGCTCCTGAAGGTGACAAAAGTAACAAAAAAATGGATGAAAAAAAATAACCAGCCTGACGCACAACCCTATTCTTTACTCAGAGAAGAGAATGGTTCCTCTTTTCTTTTTTTAATATAAGAGTTAAGGTACACTACTTACATTGATCCAGGAATAAATCAAACCAGGTTTTTGTGACCAATTTTAAACTAAAAATTTTAGATCTGTAAATGAGTATATACTCTACTTCACAGAGCAGCAAAATAAAAAACAGAATGCACACACACAATTTCAACTAAACCTTAACTCACTGTAGCTGGAAATGTGCAATTTTCACTTCAGGAATGAAAAGTCATGGATATATGTTGTAACCCCATTTCCGATTCATAATTATGCCTCAGATTCTTTCAAGTCTAAAGTAAAACCTGATCCTTTTCTGCTGGATTCACAGCATGACTAAAGAACTCCATCTTTAGCTTTACCAAAAGGAAAACACACCTATAAACAAAAAAATACACCCTCTTTTGTCTGTGCACTTTTGGAAAGGAACAGCATTACTATGAAGGCCACATAGTTTTCTGTTGATGATGGACATGATTGATGGTTTGAATCTAGATCTTCTTGAACTCATCATAATACCCACCAAATTAAGATAAATCATTGCTGAAGTGTACATGAAGTATGAGCCAAAAATCAATCATTATGAGATTGAGAGACATTAATCAAACCTCCTCCCTTCCAATTTACCTCCTGTCCAGCTGCTTCTGGTACCTTTTTCTTATTCCAGTTGCCAACCATCTAATTTATTGGATTGGCATAGCTTTTGGCTGCTTGAAGAAAGCTATATTCTCCTTGAGGGTCCTGAGTTGGAAGAGACCATCTAGTCCAACCTCCTGCCAAGAAGCAGGAAAAACACATTCAAAGCACCCCCTACCTTTGATGGATTCTGTTTTTTGCCCCAGGTAGCTTGGGTCTTCTCAGAGATGGTGATCTAGACTTCAGAAGAACTTTCCAAGGATTTGAACTGTAAATATGGATAGCTATTTTAAGGTTAGGTAGCTCATAAAGTTAAATCTAAAACTCAGAGATTTCTCAATGTGCTTCTGGCAAAGGAGACACATTTCATTAAAAAAAAAAAGCAAACCAGTATGCAACATCTGATATTTTCCCTTTATGACTATTCTATGGTGGCTTCATGAGAGGAGCATGGCTGGAGCTATTCTGTACTGCTTCCCTTCTGAGGAGAAAGAAGCAACTGAGGTGAGAAGAAAACAATATGGAGGAAGAAAAGAGAGGAAGAAGAGAAGATGATGCCTGAAGTGAAACAACAGTGAGGTTATTATAAGATGCAGCTTGGCAGAGGCTGGGGAATGATCCTGAAGTCTCTTCCCATGGCACACAATGTGGACAGGTGGTCCATGGTCCCTTTGCCACTGGTTGTCATCGTGGGAATTACTGCATCTGTGGATTTTGGCATCCACAGTGATTTCTGGAACAAATCCCTTGTGGATACCAATGGACAGCTCTATTCATATACCGTATGTGTTATATAATATTTAGCCTTTTAGACTGTTACCATAAATTGATGGTATTGTTTTAAATCTGGAATTGTTTCAAATTGGATATATTGCTTCAGCTTTATGCAGCCTTGACATCCCAGAATATAGGATAGGCTGTTAGGAATTGTGGGAGTTGAAGTCCAAAACACCTGGAGGGCCAAAGTTTGCCCAGGCCTGGGATAGATCTACTATTTATTAAACTACAAGACTTTATAGCATGAGGCAAGCATACCAGAATTGCATCTGGATCATCACTTTTGGTGATTCTTCTGTACCTAGCTATTAATAGGTAAAATGTTGATGTGGGTTAGGATCAACCATCACAAAAAACCCCATCAGGTAGGCACATAATTCATAACTTCTAATTACTGTCACCTTAATGCTGTGCATGAAGGCAAGCAGAACAACACAGCCAAACATCAGCAGAGTCCTTTATCATCAACTTAGCAATTAGTAGAGTTCTTTGAAAACATTGGGAAATATATTTGGGTGTCATCCGCATACTGAAAACGCCCCACCCCATGCATATGGATGATCTTTCCCAATGATTCCATATAAATATTAAAAAGCATTGGGGACAGAATGGCACCTTGTGGGATGCCATGTAACAGATCAGGTTTTTTAGGAGCAGCTATCCTCAAGCAGCAGCATCTGAAACCTGCCTGAGAGGTATGTGTGAGGGTCTGCTCTGTATCTGTATTGTAATGCTTATGTACTTTGCAGCTGCTCAGTGCCCTGAGGAAGTGCCTTTACGGCACGAAAACGGCTGCATTTGGCGCCAGAAATCCCCTCCAAGCCATCGGCACGATACCATCCCACACAGGGTCGGTTCTGTTTTGGCAGCTCTGCACTATGATGTACAGGAATCTCTAAGTTTGGCACCATGGTCTCCACTTTGCCCAACGGGGCATAGGATTATAATCACCAAGTTTGTTGCCGCACGGAGCGGCTTCTCGGCCGCACAGCAACACTTCTCACCAGCCTCAGCAGAACTCCGCCCTCATAGCTCCCGGACGAGTTTACTTGGTACACCTTTGGAAACCCCGGCTTCGGGCTCGGCCAAGGAGCTGTGCTCGTTTTCACAAGGGGAGTTTGCCCCCCCCCCCCCAGCTGAATTACCAACTGCTTATTAAAGCGCCCGGACAAATCCCGCTACAGGGAACTCTTTGGATCGATTGCTGTGTACAGATAGAACTGCTCAACTAGATGCTTTTCGGGCGCAGTGAGTGTATCATTGCTAATATGTTGACCTTTCCATTTCTATGTGCGGACCTTATTTATGTGTAGACCTCTGTATATTTGTATAGACCGAATTCATTGCTGTGTAGACCTAATATTGTGCTGACCTTCGATATTGTTGTGTAGACCTTAGATTATTAAGGCTTTCTACCCCGAAAGCCAGTGGTTCTCAGCCTGTGGGTTCCTGGGTGTTTTGGCCTACAATTCCCAGAAATCCCAGCCCATTTGCCAGCTGTTAGGATTTCTAGGAGTTGAGCGTCAAAACATCTGGTTGAGAAACACTGCCCTAAGCCTTCCTTCCTGAGTTCACTAAAATTTTCCTGTTTGGACTATTGATCGACACACGGATTTTATCTTTGTTATTTGTCATTTAAAGGATTACAAATCCTGTTCTGATGGATTATATTCTTTAGACCATTGGGTTTTCTCCATATTGAGAACTCTACCATTGAACTCTATTGGAACATTTCATTTAGAGACTGCTTTTCCGCAGCTCCATTTGGATACGGTAGTGTGTACGATTGCGCTCTTTATATGCTTATATAATGTTTTGTGAAATATAATATATTTGCTGTTTATGCTGCATTTTGTGCTAACTTCTTTTGTGTTTATACTATGCCCTAACTCTGACTCGATTCTTATAGGTTACAAGGTAAGGCACATGATTTTCCAAAAGCAATATCAGTTTTTCCCAAGGGCAAAAACAAGCCTTCTTTCTTGCCAATCAACTGAACAATTTAGTGTTTTATCCCCTTTATTGGATATATTCCAATATACCAGATTGTGTATCTCAAAATTCATTTTAGGAGCTCAAAGGTATGTGATAGCTAATAGCCACTAGCTTTCAAAAGGCATCAACACTCACATAAATAAATATCTTCTCACAACCAATGCTCATTAAAGAAGTTATTAGCTGTACAAAACAAGCTAAGTAGTAGCTATACAAGAGTCTAGCTGAAGAAAATCTATCTCTCAAATTTACAGGACACAGTAGCAGTCTTGTTACAACCATTATCAGGGTATTCAGATACAACAGGGAATCCAGCGGAGACTGATTGCTTGATTTCAGAACAATTCAGAAGAGTCTGTCTCAGCTTAACACCTGTGTAATAAAAGATAAATCTTCCAACATTGTCTTTCAGTTATTTGAGCAAACTGATCAATTAAAAAGTGAAAGGAAAATTTGAAGGAGAAATGTTTCTAGCTGCTGGGCTATTACAGAGAAAAATAACAGGAAAAACAAATCAATTCCCACAGCAGAAAAACAGACAAAGAGTATTTATTTTTTTATGTTTGTGTAAGTCTCATCTCTTTATGATTGCAAAACTTTCATGCTGGATCCATCCATCTGGCATTCACCACAATATACAGTTATTTTTAATAGGCTGGCAAAAAATCATGTGAGACCAAAAATATTGGAGAAAATTCAGGATTAGACTTAATGGATGCACAACCTATTAACTGCCCCTTTCAGGACTACTTTAAAAATCACCAGCCACATAGAGAGAAGGGAGTCCATTCTCCTGGCAACTGGGAGGGATGGACTGAGATCTTTCCAACTGTGCCTACCAGCCAGCAAGGCAGCAGTGATCAGAAACAAGGCCCAGGTTCTGGCATTGCTTGCTGGGAGTAGAGGGAGTAATTTCATCTGACCATCCAAATGGTCTCCTTCTATTGTTGCAGCTGATGTCCAGTGAGGTGAGGTTGGAGAGTTAGGCTGGGAGACAATACTTAGTTTTGCAACAAAGGTAGTTATGTAACTAGGTAGCACACATTAGTGTGTGAGACTATATTGGCCAGTAAATTTACAGTCAGGGCCTATCCAGATAGGCCCATATTCCGGGATCTGTCTGGATTTTTACAGGGGCATCCAAACGATGCCCCTGGTAAAAATGAATTAATTTGGAATAAACTTGGTTATTCCACGTTAATGAAATACCCCATTAGACCCAGGCCTTCCTGAAAGAC
The DNA here is from genome assembly GCA_030556195.1 of Anolis apletophallus. Classification (NCBI taxonomy): domain Eukaryota; kingdom Metazoa; phylum Chordata; class Lepidosauria; order Squamata; family Anolidae; genus Anolis; species Anolis apletophallus. Next base: position 19,181,602 of record JARBWK010000003.1, on the reverse strand, counting down.
CTGGGTGTAATGGGGTATTGCGTCTGTGGGGACTCTCCCCCCCCCCCCAGGGAGTAGTTCCAGAACCAACCGGAAATACCCGGTGGTGAGCCCTCCCCCAATCACCCAAAACAACCCTTAAAGCTTAAATAACTTACTGGTCCACCATTAAGGTGGTTCTTGTCTCCTCTTGGCATCTAGAAATCCTTCCTGGTTTCACAGATGTCTCTGCTGGTGTTGTAATTGGGCACCTGAGACATCCGGGAGCTTGAAGGAACTTTTGTGGCTGGCAGAAAGCAACAATGGGGACATGGGCACAATTTATCTCCTTTTCCCTGAATGATTAATAAAGGAAAGGGTGATAGTGGCTGTGGTCAACAAACTGGTTCAGATTCAACATAATGCAGTGCCCTGAACCTGCGAGATACTCCAGAGTTTGATTCATGCTCTGGCTTTACCTGAATTTTAAGTTGTTGATTTTAAGCAGCATTTCATCTGTGGATTTTAACTTGCATTTTAACTCTGTGTATCTTTTTGTAGGCATTTAAATATTGTTTTATCTCTTGGCTTAATGATGTACTCCACCTAGAACAGCAGGTTATGAAAATGAAATGTGAGATATAAAGCCAACCAGGAAGTGGACTTTCTTTATAGAACTTCGGGGCCAGGATTTTCTGCTGCCTGGGTCTCACCACACATGGCAAGGCAACTAAATATTCTTTTTGGGGGAATTTAAATCTGCAAAGGGCACTTTGCAGAATCTTCTATGAGCCTGGGATTCTGCAGCAAATCCCCCCCAAAGAATATGTCCAGGCAGCAAATGCTGTGCCCGGGCTTTTGGCTTTTCCCGGGCTCATAGAGAAGAGCCTTTTGCAGTTTGCACCGCTTGAGGAGGGACCACAGTCAGAATACTTCGGTTTGAATTTTACCTCTTCTTATACCCATTGTTATTACTGCTGTATTATTGCATGTGCATGGAATGTAGGTATATGACCAGTTGATTACTTATAATATTAGGCACTTACTCTATAAGTTAGCATTCATTCTATTATACATTAGGTTGGTGCCAAGCCTTTATGCGCTTTAGATCCTGTCAGGGCAGGAGGAGTGGGCCTCCCTGCCCCTTCTGCCTGCCAGGATCTAAAGCCTTGAAGAGGCTTCATGAGGGGCCAACTTCAGCCCTCCAGGTGTTTTGGACTTCAACTCCCACCATTCCTCACAGCCTCAGGCCTCTTCCTTTTCCTCTCAGCCTGGGCAAACTTGGGCCCTCGCTCCTCAGGATCGGGTGAGAGAGAGGCAGCAAGGAGCCAGGGGGGGTCCTCCTCCTTTTCTTTTGCTGCTTCCAAGAATAGAATACCCCTCCCTCCCTCTCTTTGCTCCCTCCTTCCTATTTGGAGAGTCCCATCTAGAATTCAGTGTGATTTATTCAAGTTTTGGCCTACAACTCCCAGAAATCCCAGCCAATTTACCAGCTGTTAAGATTTCTGGGAGTTGTAGGCCAAAACCATCTGGAATGCGCATGCGCTGGCATACGAACTACTAACGAATTTCGTTAGTAATTAAGTTACATTTTGGAAATTTTTGGAAATTTTTTTGTAAGTCTTTCTATTACTAATAAAAAAAATCCCCCCCCCCCCATTAGATTTCCGATTTCCTATTTTTGGGTTCTAAACCATGCCTAATATATATATCTGCATTACTTCCCAAACTAAGATTCTTAGGAAGGACTCATCTCACCCTTTTTACAAGCGTGTTGATGACTAAAAAGGCCAATCTGAGATAGGCAAGTTTGGTTGCAGAAAGCACAGCAGAAAGTCTCCTTGGGTTATGTTGTTTCCAAGTTGTGGTTCTTTCTGCGTTGTCGTTTCTCTTCGAGACCCATTTGCCGTGTCTTCTCGAAAGAGGCCTCAGCATTGTGGATAGTGTGTCTCCATGCCTCCCGATTTGAGGCCAGGGTGGACCATTGTTGGTGACCAATCTGGCCGAGCCTGGGATGTTGTTTCAGGGATTCCTTATATCTCTTTTGGGGGGAGCCTCTCTTGCGCTGACCCATGGCGAGTTCACCATAGAGTAGTATCTTTGGGAGGAGGTGGTCCTCCATCCTAGAGACGTGCCCTGCCCAGCGCAGCTGTGTTCTCTCTCTCTCTCTCTCTCTCTCTCTCTATATATATATATATAGAGAGAGAGAGAGAGAGAGAGAGAGAGAGAGAGAGATGCTGGTTTAACAGAGGATGATGTGAGATATATACACTGAAAGTACAGGAATACCACAAAGACAGCCCAGACTCCATTCAGGTAGACTTGTTGACAACCAGTCTTTTAAAAATTAACAGCAATAGGTGTAAATTGTGTATTATTTACTCTGAATACCAGACATAATCTTCTGGGGGTTTTTTATTTAAAAAATGCCTCACCTCCTTTAAAAGGCAATTTAAAATATAGCAGTTGAAGGGAGCTGAGATTATTCAATTCAATCCACATTTGACCCTTGCTGGAAAGATATGTCTGCAGGGGTCATGGCACAGTAAATCCTATTTGATTTCTACAGAACATACAACATGTCACTGATAAGATAATATTTTCATTCACCAGTACTGGGCTTGGCAGCACACTACATATTAAATGTAATTCATTGTCATGTTTTTGATCTTTACTGTGGCTGTGCTGAATTGAAAGCTTGAGGGATTTCACTATAATAACTTCTTAATCTCTTCCTTTGTCAATATCCTTGCTTTAAGTAATATTCTCCCGGTCTTCCAATTCCATTTTTTTCAAGCTTCTTTTTTAATTTCATTTAATTTTTTTTAAAGATTTGTATCTCTTCCTGATTTTATCTGACTGAGAGCATTAAACACAGAGCATTCTTTTCGGTATGGAAATGCTTTCTTCTGTATTATTTGATCTCATTCCCAATTAGCCATTCTGCTATGGAAATCAGAATTGCAGTACAGTTCAGTAAACTAATTGGTAGAGCTGTCCATCCAGCTGTGCCACTGCCTTCTGGCATGGATCCCCCCAGGAGGGATTTCATGGCTTTAAAAAGAATTGTTATCTCTGCATTAATGAGGTTCCACCACACTCGTGTCCAACAGCCTGATCCCTGGATTGAACCACAAATACACAGATAGGAATAGACAGGCTCTGTCCTTAGAATGATTCATAGTGTTGGGAATATGCTGAGAGCCATCTAGCCTAAATCCTTCACAAGCAGGAATCCATAGGTAAAACACTCTTCAGAGATAGTCATCCAAGCTCTGTTTAAAAGGCTTTCAAAGAAGGAAAGGCAGTCAATTTTACTGTCGAATGAATAGCTCTGAGTAAACATCCGGAGGGGAAGACCAAAATGGCAAGAAGTCTGGAAGTCAAGCTCTATGAGGCTTAAGGAGATGGACAACTTCAGACTGGAGGAGAGAAGGTTAAGAGAGGACATGATGCCTGGACTGACTCCAGTTCAGGCCTGAGACAGGTTGAAAACCACAAGAAGAACAGCTTCGTTGGGCACAGTAAACTCGATTTGTTAAGGCTCCCCCAAACGATAGGAAGTTCTGCCTTCTTCCACAAATCCAAAACTTTGTGACAGCTCAACATTCAGTTCTAATTTCATACCCTGACTGTACAAAATTCACAAGACCGTAAGCAACCCCTTTCAAAAGTGCATGAAGTCCACAGCCCTGCCTGACTTATCTAAGAGGCTGTTCAAGTCCTGAACTGGTGCTTGGCCGCTGTAATGGACTGGATGAGGGCTAACAAATTGAAACTAAATCCAAACAAGACAGAGGTACTCCTAGTCAGTCGTAAGGCTGAACAGGGCATAGGGTTACAGCCTGTGCTTGACGGGGTTACACTCCCTTACTCCCCCAGGCAATGTAAGGCGTTCACTGAAAGAAAAATACAGATACAGTAGGTCCAGTAGTAAACAGTCAAACCAACTCAGAAATAAATGTCCATAGCAGTCAATGATAACAAAATACATACCGCATAGATACAAGCAGTCAGGCTCGGGCCAGACCTGCGAGGAGTAATGCAATGCTTGTACCTATGCGGTATGTATTTTTCTTTCAGTAAACGCCTTACATTGCCTGACTTGTACCTCGGGTTTTGAAAAAGCACTACTAGGCGTGAAACGGAGCAGGATTCCTGTTATTTTTCTCTGTTAACCCATCTCCCAAGTGATATATTTGCGGCGTTTTCACCTCCAGGCATTGATGCCATGATCGACTTTGATTTAGAGTTCTAATTTCAATTCATTATCAACATTGGACTACCAAGGGCTATTGAGCCTCGAATATTTACAACTGTGCTTCATTTGGAACTATATATTTATGGACTATTCCACTCTAGACTGAGTCTATCCGGATTTTCCTTTGGAACCATATTCTGAAACTACGGTTTTCAACCTTGTTTATGTTACATTTGATCTGGATTGTTTCCTTCACACTGCTATAACGGATTATATGATTGATGGAAATATATCGCCCTCGTGAGTAATACAAATCATTTTGATTAGACTCAGTTTATGGAATGGTTTACTATGTGTATGAAAGTTGACTAGTAATTGCGTACTTAATAGTTGTTATTATTTACATGGTAGTGCTTACTCTACTGTATAATCCGCTTTAGCATCAGGTCCGCTTGTTTGTGTTCTGCAGTAGTAGCAGCCATTTCCATTTGTTTTGCGAGTCTGTCAGGCTAGCCACAGAGGCCACAGGAAGGGTTTCCAGGCTTGGAGTCTCTCAGCCTGGTAGTTGTTTGCAGATCTGTTATCAAAACCCAAAGAGGATCCCAAAACCTGCAGCCATGGAAACGTATCTTTCACCTAGAAGCTTAATTGGCTTTCAGCCTGGACAATGCCTCACCTGTTTTTTCTCTTGGGAACCCATTCAGGCTGGATAACACCCATTGCTACCCATTGTTTCACCAGAACAGGTCATTGTCCTCCCCAGGTTGTGGAAACTGGCATAATCAGCACCCCTTACATCAAACCTACCCACATCCCATGAGAGGTGAAACAAGCCATCCGCCAGGAGTGCTGTCATTATGCATTCTTTCATGCACAATGGGGTTGGATTGGATAGCCTTCAGGTTTACTTCTCCTCTATAATTCTATGTAAACATTACAAAGAAGTTTCATATACACGTTATATGCATAGATTGGAAATAATTTTATGCAATATCTTAAGCAATATGTGCAAGTAACCCAATTTGTTTACTATCAGAAAGCAAAGAGGTTATTATCTCACTCACCCATGTGTACAATTTCAGATTTTGGAGTATTTCAGATTTAGGAATTGAGTATAAGGAATGCTCAACCAGTATCGATTTCCACAATTGACATATTCAACAATAAGGTGAAATTTTGCTTGCATTTGTTATTAATAGGATACTACTATGTCAGTCCCTCTTTTAGGTGTTGGTTTCTCACAAGAATTAGGGTTTGGCATTACTGAGTGTTGCAAACCAGAAGGTTACAAATAGAATGTGATAGCCTATTATAGTATCAAAAATATCATATATTGTGAACAATACAAGTATCAGTTCTATACATTGAGTATCTATTCCAAATTCTACACATTGGGTTCAACACATAAAGTTCAGCATAATTATATCCCAAAGGACCAGGATTAGTATATATCAATAATTTGTTAAGACAATAACCTTGAGTTTGTCTCAGACAATCAAAGAACCACTAGTCCAGGAAAAACGGTAAGGATCCAACCCAGATGGTCAGTACCTGATTAGGAGCAAAACATAGGTGTAAATCCAGGTGGAAACAGAGATAGTCCAAGGAGGGAAGTCAATATAGTTGATGGTACAACACAATATCATGGTCCAAAGTACAGCAGGATAGTGTATACTTGAAAAGATCAGGTAGAAGTATTGTAAATCCAAGGTTTTGTGGATAAAGGAGAACCGTGTGAAGGTAAACAAAGCTCCCAAATGGGATATGCCGCACGGCGTTCCGCCAGGGAGGCTGCCTACGGCTGGAGCGCTCTCCAAAGCCGGCTGCGGGCCATTTCGCCTCTTTCCGAGACTTCCTCAGAGCCAGCGTTTCAAGAAATCGTGTCGTCCTCATTAGTAAACAATCATGCAAACAGCATCTGTAGACGTGGAGGATGGACCATCCCATCCTGCTGTACTTTGGAGATTCTTACTAGAAAGAAAGATCTATTGGAAGTCTTTCCTTCAGTAACAGTGGAAGCAAACTGTGGATTTGCAAGAACTAAGTGCCAATACAATGTAGTTTTTATGATCCTCAAGGGGAGGAATATTTATTAAAGAAACCCATTCTTTAGACAGAAGAGCCTGATCCTTGCTGAACTATTCAGCAACGTCATGCGGCAGCAAAAAAAAAGCCAATGGGATTTTGGCCTGCATAAATAGAAGTATAGTTTCTAGATCCAGGGAAGTCATGCTACCCATCTGTTCTGCCTTGGTCGGACCACACCTAGAATAGTGTGTTCAATTTTGGGCACCACAATTGAAGGGAGATGTTGGCAAGCTGGACTCTGTCCAGAGGAGGGCAACTCAAATGATCAAGGGTCCAGAGAACAAGCCCTATGAGGACCAGCTTAAAGAGCTGGGTATGTTTAGCCTGCAGAAGAAAAGGCTGAAAGGAGACATTATGAGGGCCATGGATACATATGTGAGAGAAAGTAATAGGGAGAAAGGAGCAAGCTTGTTTTCTGCTGCCCTGGAGACTAGGACGCAATGGAACAATGGCTTCAAACTACAGGAAAGGAGATTCCACCTGAACATGAGGAAGAACTTCCTGACTCTGAGAGCTGTTCAGCAGTGGAACTCTCTGCTCCAGAGTGTGGTGGAGACTTTTTCTTTGAAGGCTTTTAAACAGAGGCTGGATGGCCATCTGTTGGATGCTTTGAATGCGATTTTCCTGCTTCTTGGCAGGGCGTTGGACTGGATGGCCCATGAGGTCTCTTCCAACTCTATGATTCGGTGATTCTATTCCAGTATGGATACAAGGTACACTTGCTCCAGCATGTCCTCCTCTATGAAAAGAGCGAGAGAGACTGAGAAGAAGAGAGAAAGAAAGGCCAGAAAATGAAAAGTAGTTAGCTTTTGTTTCTCCTTTTTGTATAGCAACGGGCACTCATCTGAAAAGCCTTGGCTGAACCATAATCTGCATATAATGCCTTGGGATATATGGCAGACAGAGGAAGCAAACAGGAAGGAAAAGAAAGGTCAAGATTCTAATCTAAGGACAAGATTGTAATCCATTTTTACTAAGTGCATAAGAGAGAAGTAAGAAAAGGTGCTGATCTTGCTGTATCCTCCAACAGTTTGGGGGCTGTTCAAAATGGATGTTAGAACTTTCCCATAGTTTTCATTGACTCCCCAAAAAGAAATTGTTGACTGGATTTGTGTTTTGCTGGATACTGCTATCATACGGAACACCTCATTGTTTCTCTTTTATTGAAAAAATAACATCAAATTGTGATTTCTAAACAACATTGGTAATGATATCCGCACCTTGCTATGATTTGAAAATGACATTGCTACGACACATTGGAAGATTACCATATTTTCCGGCCTACTAGGCATCTGGGTGCATGAGACTACCCCCCAACTTTTCAATTTGAAATGTCAAGTTTTGGATATACTCACTCTTGCCAGCAGGACACCTAAAGCAGCAGCAGCAGCTGCGCTCCTCCAGTGTCGCTTGTCTCCCGCTCACCAAGGGGTTCTTCCACTCTATGCCCACCTCAGCTGTCAGTGTGGCGGAGGAGGTGCTGGATGGCTGTGTCGCCTCCTCCTCCACCACTGCCGCACTGACATCCGAAATGAGCACAGAGTGGAGAAGCCCCTCGGGGATGCCGAAGCTCAGCAGCGGGAGCCAAGGGGCACCTGAGGCAGGCCTGGATTAACAACTTTTTGTACCCTAGGCCACACTTTGGAATTATGCCCCCTCTACTACTGGCACTGAAAGTTGTTGTTTGGGATCCGGGAAGGGAGGGTGGGGCCCAAGCCGCACCTGCCTTTCCTTCCTTCCTTCCTCGCCCGGGTGCTTGGGGGATGTGGCGGGGTGGCCATCTCCCGGGGCTGATTAGATCCCCGTGCCCCAGGGAGGGAGAGTAGTGTGGAGAGGCCGGGGGGGCCTTCCTTCCTTCTTTCCTTGCTTCGGGGGGGGCTCCCTAGAGAGAGAGAGAGAGAGAGACACCCACCCGTCTCCATCTCCTTCAGGGCCGCTGCTCCTCCTCCTCAGTTGCAATCCATGGCTCAGGGAGAACCCACCTCCGTGGACTTCCGCCTCCAAGCAGGGCCTCACCTTCCTATTGGCTGAAACCGTGGAGCCACGCCTGCCCGGGAGGGAGGCTCCCCTATTGGCCGGCTGCCACTCTTCAGCTTTGATCGATGGGTGTCACAAGGTGGGAGGCGTGGCCAGGAGGCAGGCTCGGAGAACTCACTCCTGGCCCTGCCCACTCCCCGCCTCCCAGGGAGGGAGGGAGGGAAGGAGTGACGTCACCCTGGCAGGCAACGGAGCAAACAAGGAAGGTGGGCCTGGTGGAGGAGGAGGGAAGAAGTGATGTCACCCTGGGAGGCCCCACCCCCGGCTAAGTAGCAGGGAGGAGGGAGGGAGGAAGGGAGTGAAGCCGCTGCTGCTGATGCTCCTCGCCCTGCATGTCCTGCCTTGAGACCAGGCTCGGTCCTCCCTCCCTCCCTCCAGGGCCTTTGTGCTTCAACTCCTGCCATTCTCAAGGGTTGGCCACTGAGGGTTTTTTTAATTAACTTTTTTTTGGTCTGTGAATTGCGCCCCCCTTGGCTTGCGCCTCTAGGCCATGGCCTATGTTGGCCTTATGGGTAATCTGGGACTGACCTGAGGCCTTCCCTCTGGCACCTCTTGGCTCCCACTACTGGACTTCAGCCTCACTGAGGGGCTCATCCACTCCAGCCCCCCCCCCCCAACTATCAGTGCAGCAGAGGAGGAGGAGGAGGCAATATACTCTCTGGACAGCTGCAATGCCTCTTCCTCATCCTCCTCCACAGCTGCACTAACAGTTGAGGCAGGCCTGGAGTGGAAGAGCCCCTCGGTGAGGCTGAAGCTCAGCAGCAAGAGCCAAGCGGCGCTGGAGGACAGCTCTTGGGTTCTGCTTGTCTTCCATTGCCGTGCTTCAGCTCTGCCGAGGGGCTCTTCCACTTCCACTTCCACTTGTCAGTGCAGCAAAGGAGGAGGAGGCGTGACGGCCTCCTCCTCGGATGCAGGCATAGAGTGGAAAGGCCCCTTGGTGAGGCTGAAGCCCAGCAGCTTCAAGTGATGCTGGAGGAGCACAGCAGCTGCTGTTTCTTCGGGGACCCTGCTCCAGTGCAGGGCAGCTGCCCAACTTGCTCGCCTCGACCCAAAACAGGAAGTCATATTTTTATAACCGGCATACTAGACAACCCCCAAGTTTAGACAGGATTTTCCAGGGTTAAAAAGTCATCTAGTACGCCAGAAAATATGGTAGGTTAGAGTATGACCCAAGGTGATAGAAGGGCTTGCTATACATACAGTACAATTCTGAGAAAAAAGCCTTTCTCTTTCAAAGAAGGAAACTTGGCTTTCTTTAAAAGTGGAGGGAGAGAGAAGTGTCCAGAACCATGAAATAGAATGGAATAATATAATGATTGTGTAATGAAGCATGGGACATCTGAGACACTGTGGCTGACTGGTTAAGATAATATTTGCTGTAAAACATGTATGAGGAGGTTAGTGCAGAGCTTGGAAGTTTCCTTTTAAAAAAACTACAATTCTTGCATGCCTCCAGCTCACATGGGTGGAAAATGCTCTGCATGGTACATAGTTTGCCCTGCAGCTCTTAAATTGGCCTCAAATGTGGGATAAGTTGTTTATGGGAGGTCTACTCAGACCATTTCAAACTGTGAATTTAAATTTACATTTTATTAGCATGAATTATTTTAATGTGTTTTGATCTGATATCTATGTCTTTTAATATATGCATTTTAGAGTTTTTATTTATTATCAATGCATCTTACTTATGTTGTGCGCTCCCTGAAGCCATTATATTATTATTATTGTCACCTTCACCAGTAGCAGTAACTGTAAGTTATTAACTGAGTCTGGGTACAGGAAGCAAACCCTTTTTGACACCTATACAGCTTGGGTCTGGGTAAATTGAGCTTGAGTACAGGGCAGCAGGGCGGCTTGATGTCCCAAAGGCACAGCACCATCTTGCTGTCGCATTTCAGAACCTGCTTCTCATCCTGTGGCTAGAGGAGGACCAGGAGATCCTCCAGCAGCAGCATGTGGTGATAGTCGAGTCTTTGCTGATGCGTCAACTCAGGGGTTCCTCGTGGTTCATGCGCCGGCTTTGGAGGTCAAGATTCTTGAACTCGGCTACCAAGGGTTGCTAGTCCTCTCCAGAGAGGTGGCATCTAGGTGCTTCCGAACCGTCCTCTCGGAGCTTCTTCATGGCTTCTGACAGAGAATTGTGTATCTCGATGACCTCTGGTAGATTTGGAAAAATCAGGCGCTGATAGAAGACAACATCCATGACTTTTATCGTGTTTAAAAATTATGTGAAGGTTCTCAAGTTTTCATTTTTGCTAATTTCTATTTGGTAGAAGACAAGTAATCCATTACTTTATGTCCATTGTTTTGATTAAATTATGTCTTTTTCTGGCATTGAATGTGATTGTTTTTGCTTAGGGAGGGTGATAATTAAAGATTTATTATTATTATTATTATTATTATTATTATTATTTCAATAACATGTATAGCTGAGGAGGGAGAGTCTATCATTGTCTTCTTTTGCTTAGGTAACAACATACATTGGGCATGGTCGTAGCTTCTCCAAGAGATCAAGTGAAGGATGCACAGTAGTGGATGAATGTCCCAGATGTAAAGATGGCTGGGGTAATACACTGGTCGAGGGTGCCACCACAGTGATACAATTAGTCTTGTGACGTGTGGTAGTGAAACTGTAGCAGAGTTAAAACTAAACAACTTCAGCATTGAAAGACAACACAACTGAACACATTAAATAGTTTGCTGAAAATTTTCTGACCTACATTCCTTGGTGTACTGCTGAGACATGTCATGGTCACCATGCCTTGGAGCATGACCTCTTTAAAAGGAGGTTGACACATGCTAGGCATTCCCTTCTCATGAATATTTATAGATGGTATCCAACTGTCTTTATGGTTCTTGATTAAATGCTCCCATTCCCTTAGTGTTCTAGGAGCCAGTGTAGCACTATCAAAATAAACAATGGGTAATGGAAAAGATTCCAGCAGCATTATTAATTACCCTATCTGTCACTTAGGTGGAACATTGAAAGGACATGACAGATAGCAAGACATGCAGAGGTAATAAGAGACTGGTCTGGCTCATACTACTGCCAGGAGGTGTTGCAATACATCAATGTTGGTTTGTGGCAGTAAAAGATGGCCTCCGTCACTGATTTCAAGAATGATTTGGTTCAAGACGCATTGATGGAGGAGGGGGTTAAATAGCTCACGGTCAAGATGAAGTAAGATGGAAGAATTGTGGAGGTTGGGATTTATTTTATTTGTTGATGGTGCTTCACAAGCATAGAGAAAGGAAATCCCATGTGTTAAAGAGCAGTCCTCTGCTTTAGAAAATACAGTAGATCCTCCACATTTGTTGTTTTGACTTTGCATTTTTGATTAGTTGTAGATTTGGTTAAAATGATCTCTCTAGAAAGCTATAGATCAGGGCTGTCCAACTTCTACCGGCCCAGGGGCCTGCATTCTGGTCACTGATTACCCGTCTCCTCCCCCGGCTCTGCCCCCGGCCCCGTCTCCGCCCCACCCCTCCCCCGGCTCCAATGTACTTATAATTCCTAGTTGCATTATTAATTATAAAATAAATATAATATTTTACTAACATTAAATGCAGGAAGGGCATTCAAAAGGGCCATCCATACAATTAAATATAATATTTTACTAACATTAAATGCAGGGGGGGGAATTCAAAAGGGCCATCCATACAATTAAATATAATATTTTACTAACATTAAATGCAGGGGGGCATTCAAATACACAATTACATAATAACATAAAGGTTAGCCTACCTTCCCAAACACGCGGGATCCAGGAGCAGCTAGACCACGAGCAGAGGCAACGACCGAGCCGAGGCAGCAGCCAGGAAAGTACAAATCACGTCTGCGTGGCCGCAGGGATTAAGTAGCCGAGATTTCAAGTAGGAGTAATAAATAAAAATTAAAAATCATTAAATACAACATTTTTAAAAACCCAGGAGCAAGTATCTTGAGACTACGGAAGCCACATGGGATTTCGCTCTCAACGCAGGTGAGATTTCGCGCTGAGAGCGAAATCCCGTGTGGCTTCCATAGTCTCACGATACTTGCTCCGAAACCCGGAAGTGGGTAATTTTAAAAAATGTTGTAATTTAATTTATTTTTTAGTTTTTATTTTTATTAAAAAGTTTAGGGGGCCGTAGGGAAGGGGCTGGGGGGGCGTATATCCCCCCCCCACGGGCCTCCAGTTGGGCAGCCCTGCTATAGATCCTTCAATGTGATTCCATAGTCATCCTCTGACAGAGGATCCATACACCTACCAATTCTTTCTTTCTTTCTTTCTTTCTTTATGGTTTTTGGTATTTGCAATGCTGTTGGGAGTGAGAGCAGGGCCTCCCCAGATGATCTTAGGCTGCGAGATGGGACATAGAGGCAGATTTGTTCAGACAAGTAAGCTGGGCCAGAACCGTATAGAGCTTTATAGGTCAATACCAGCTCGGAGACAGGCAGTCAGTGGAGCTGGCACAGCAGGGGTGTGGTATGTTCCCTGTATAATGCCCCGGTTCATACTCTGGCTGCCGCCTGTTGGACCAGCTGTAGTTTCCTAGCCGTCTTCAAAGGCAGCCCCACGTAGAGAGTGTTGCTGTAATCTATTTGAGATGTAACCAGAGTGTGGATGACCGTGGCCAGAGCAGACTTCCCAAGGTACGGGCGCAGCTGGTGCACAAGTTTTAACTGTGCAAAAGCTCTCCCAGCCACCACCAAGACCTGGGGATCCAGGCTCAGCGATGAGACCAGGATCACTCCCAAGCTGTGAACCTGCTTCTTCAAGGGGACAGTAATACATGCCAACCTTTGCCAACCATGCTGTATGGCATTTTATTCAGGGTAACTAGTAGGCATGAGAAAAAAGTTATGAAAATGAAATGATTCGGAAGAAATTCGTAAGAAATGCTACTTTTGAGTATTTCCGCATCTGGAACGCCAACCAGGAAGTGGACTTTCTTTATAGAACTTCGGGGCCAGGATTTTCTTAAGTGTCATTATTAGGTCGTAAGGGGGCACCCTCCTTCTCTCTCACCACCCTCCCGCCTCCCTTGCCAATAAGTATTATGGCAAGGCAAGCCCTAAACTCGCTCCTTTCTTTGGCTGAGCCTGGAAAGTCAAACAGAGAGGTTTACTCAGAAGTAAATCTAAAAGGAGGGCACTTTGGATGAAGTGCCCTCCTTGTGGATTTACTGAGTAAACCTCTGTTTACATTTTTCCAGGCTTCCCTGCTCTCCTGCCTGCCAGGATCTAAAGCATCAAAGAGTATTGGGGTGAGAAACCAACCTAATGTATAATAGAATGAATGCTACTGTAAGTGCCTAATATTATAAGTAATCCAACTGGTCATATACCTACATTCCATGCACATGCAATAATACAGCAGTAATAACAATGGGTATAAGAAGAGGTAAAATTCAAACCGAAGTATTCTGATTTTGCAGTTTGCACCGCTTGAGGAGGAAACCACAGTCAGAATACTTCGGTTTGAATTTTACCTCTTCTTATACCCATTGTTATTACTGCTGTATTATTGCATGTGCATGGAATGTAGGTATATGACCAGCCTGGGCAAACTTGGGCCCTCGCTCCCTCAGGATCGGGGTGAGAGAGAGGCAGCGAGGAGCGAGGGGGCTCCTCCTCCTCCTTTTTGCTGCTTCCAAGAATAGAATACCCCCTCCCTCCCTCCCTCCCTTCCCTCCCTCCTTCCTATTTGGAGAGTCCCATCTAGAATTCAGTGTGATTTATTCAAGTTTTTGTTTACAACTCCCAGAAATCCCAGCCAATTTACCAGCTGTTAGGATTTCTGGGAGTTGTAGGCCAAAACCATCTGGAATGCGCATGCGCTGGCATACGAACTACTAACGAATTTCGTTAGTTATAACGTTACATTTTAGAAATTTTTGGAAATTTTTTTGTAAGTCTTTCTATTACTAATCAACCCCCCCCCCATTTGATTTTAGAATCATGATTTTTGGGTTCGAAACCATGCCTAGTAACTAGGTCAGTCTCTACAGAAAAGAATAAAAGCAGGTGTACACCTGACATAAGAAATAGTCCTACTTAGAAACCCATGGGAGTACACATCAGTGTCCCTTTATATTCTGTCTTGATCTCAAGGTGACTGTCACTGAACAAAGGAGCCACATAGATGGATTCCAAAAGGAAAACAGTTGAACTAGAATACATCAGGGCATTCAACTCTGTCTTCTTAAGCTTGGGGAATAAAAACATGTCTCTCACTACAAATGTTATGCAGGTTTTTCTGTATTACGCTCTTTTCTATGACACTCTTTAATCATATTCTTCTAGGTCAGTGGTTCTCGACCTATGGGTTCCCAAGTATTTTGGCCTACTACTACCAGAAATCTCAGCCAGTTTAGCAGCAGTTAGGATTTCTGGGAGTTGAAGGCCAAAACATCTGGGGACCCACAGGTTGAGAACCACTGCTCTGGTTGAGAATCCCTGATCTAAAACGCTTGGGACAATACATGTTTTGGATTTTGTATGTTTTGGATTTCTTTATATGTACATAATGAGATATATTGGAGATGGGATGAACGTATAAACATGAAAATCAATTCTCTTTCATATACATCTTATACACATAGACTGAATGCAATTTTATGTAGTACTAGCTGTACCCGGCCATGCGTTGCTGTGACTTTTCCGGGTGCTAAACATACCTTGTTTGGTTGTGGGTTTCGTGGCCTGGTTTGGTGTTTGTGTGTTCAGCGGTTTTGCTGTCTATAAGCCCCTAAACACACCACGTCTCTTTTTTATGTATAGATTTTAAATAATATTGTGCATGAAACACGGTTTTTAGACATTGAACCATTAGAAATCAAAGGCCACTGTCTTAGAGCACATAACAGGTGGATAAATTCAATCAAGGAAATTATGGCTCTAAGTTTGCAAAACTCAGTTTTCCTCCCAAAGACAGCTGGTACCTTACCAGCTACAAACCTCAGGATTCCATATCATTGATCTGTAAGTGGTGACAAACTAAATTAATTCCACAGTGTAGGTGCACTCTAGGGCTCTTGAATATTTCTCATTCATAGAGTTGACATAAGATCAAGTTGACAGCAAATAATAACCAACTACTCAGAATGGTTTGCTGGACATATATTAAGGATAGAACCATTTAACATGAAATGGTATCAAACCACTGTCGTTTTGTCTAAGTTTCTCTATATCTGAAAAATTATTGGATTTTTTCCCCAGTTTGACAGGTTTTCTGGCTTGGAATAATCCTGCATTTGTACCAGAATGAGGTGACAATCCTCATATGTTCCATATGCATAGTAGCTATGGATGAGGAGAATTTCATTTCAGTTTATTGTCTATATGAGAGAGAATCTAATTTGTGAGAAAACAACTGACAGTTTTGCCCATTTGTAATGGCAGCCCATTTGAACCATCCCTTAATGGAAAAGTCTCATTGGATTAAGTAGCAACATCTCTACAATACAAACACTAGCACTTTCATATCAGTGTATCAGTATATCTAGCAAGATCTGTCCCAAAGGATTCTGGGAGCTGGATTTTGGCAAAAGTGCTGGGAGTAATTTGATAGATATGAGAAACCTTCTTTGCAGAATTATGGCAGTGAAGTTTCTTATAGGATATGGACTATTAAACCAGTTTAATTTGCTAGAGTAGATAAGCCCATGAAGGAAGAGAGGCATAAAGTTTTGAACAGCTGGTTGAAACAGTAAAGCATAAAGCATAAACACACTACTGGAAGGGTACAAGTAAATTAATTCTTTCCCGATACTTTCCTCAGTACAACTTCTGACAGAAGGCCTACAGGAAATGAGAAAGTTGCATAATGAATATTTAAATATGAATCCATATCAAAGCTTCTTGCCGAAAATCATTGGATGACTTACTGCACAAATATGTTTGAAATCCATAAACATGAAGGTATCTTTTGAACATGTTCTTTTTAGGATTATGCCACCAACTATACCTTGTACATGCTATTAATCATACCTTCCCTTCTTCAAGGGATGTGCAGAAATCAAAATCTACTGATCCTGTAGTTCCTGTTTATTTCTCTGTGTTTTTGCATTCTGTGTGTACATGAAATGATTCCAGCTTCCACACAAGTGGCCAGGAGTGAAGAGGCGTTTCATGGAACCATATAAATTATATCTATTATTATTATTATTAGTAGTAGTAGTAGTAGTAGTAGTATTCCCAGACCTCCGGTCAATTTAATGTTAATCCATAGTAAGAACCCTAAGTATCTCACAGCCTCTGAGACCTCACAGCCTCTGGGGATGCCTGCCATATATGCGAAACATCAGGAGAGAATACTTCTAGAACATGGCCATACAGCCCGAAAAACCTACAACAACCAAATCCTAACTACCACTAGAAAGGAATACAACAACATTTAGGACTCGTATCTTCTCAAAACTTCATGGATGTCTGATCTGTTTCTAACCATGTCTCAAAATAATGAAATGAGGAGAAATCGGTAAAAAAAAATGTTGTTACTGCATTTGAGCCGATCCAAGTTCAGCCAAAGTTAGAGATAACCCACTAAGTGTGATGGAAACCAGTAAGTCATGATTATCTTGTTGTTTGCTTTTAATAGCTGTCAAGGTAACTTTAACTTATGGTGACAATAAGAATTTTTAAAAATAACATTGGCACTTTTGCCTTCAAGTAAATAAATATTTATTCTGTTTGTTTAGTTTAGTTTCTCCCCTTTCTCCCCTTATGAGGGCCTTTCTCCCCTTATGAGACCCTTTGTATTTTCTTTTTGGGGGGGGGATTGGCCAAAAGTTGGCAGTAGCAGGTAGGGGTGGATATCTCCAATTTAAAATACTTTGAAATCCGTTAATTTTGTATTTAAAATTAATTTCAAAGTATATTGACCCTCGGGGCCCAACCTGAAAGTGTAATTTCTATACTGAACCTGGGCGCCACCATTTTTCTAAAGGTCACATTATTCGGTCGTATTTTCCCCTCTCCGTTCTCAACTCGCGAGAGAGACTGGAGGCAGCAGCACCCTTCCTTCTCATCTCGCCAGCTGAGAGCTTCTTATAACAGGAATATCAATCTCCTCAAAAATTGCTTCTCAGGGTCACTCACACACATCATACTCCTGCAGTTCTGGCTGCTCCAAAGCAGGCACAAAAGTGGGCAAAACCTTCTCCTAAACACAAGCCGCAGACCTGACCAATCGATGCCCGAAAAATGGATTTGATCACGGATCCATTTTTCGGGCATCAATTGGTCGGTTCTGCAGCTGTTTTTGGGACAAGATCGTGCACTTTTCCTCCTGCTTTGGAGCAGCCAGAACTGCAGGACTCTGATGATGTGTGTGTGTAAGTGGCCCTCAGAAGCAATTTTTGAGGAGATTGATATTCCTGTTATAAGAAGCTCCGGGAGGCTCCCATTAAGTTGTGGGGTCCCCCAGGGGGCCATCCTCTCACCCTTATTATTCAACATTTACATGCGCCCCCTGGCCCAGCTGGTTCGTGACTTTGGTCTGGAGTGTTATCAGTACGCTGATGACACCCAGCTTCTGCTGAGAATGGACGGCAGGCCGGATACCGTACCCGATTGTTTCCATCTATGCCTTGAAGCCGTGACTGGTTGGCTGCGTGCCAGCCGGCTGAAGGTGAATCCGTCGAAGACGGAGATCTTGTGGCCCAGTCGCCCTGGGCTGGATGAGAGCCGGTTGCCTACCCTGGATGGCGAGCAACTTAGCCCGTCATCCCTCGTTAAGAGCTTGGGTGTCCAATTGGACCCCTTGCTATCCATGGAGGCCCAGGTCTCTATGGCTAGCAAAACGTCGTTTTGCCATCTACAACAGGCTAGGCGACTGGCACCCTACCTGTCCAGGGATGACCTGGCCACGATGATCCAGGCGACGGTCATCTCAAGGCTGGACTACTGTAACGCCCTCTACGTTGGCCTTCCCTTGTCGACAATCCGGAAACTCAAGCTGGTGCAGAATGCCGCCACTCGCTTGCTGGGGGCACCAGTGAGGAGCACATTACTCCCATCCTTCGGCAACTGCACTGGCTTCCCATTGAGTACCGGATTGCCTTCAAGGTGCTGGTTTTAACCTTTAAGGCCTTGCACGGTCTAGGGCCTGTGTACCTAAGGTACCGCCTTACCCCATATGTTCCCTTGAGATCACTGCGCTCGGAAGAGCAGAATTTGTTGGTTATTCCATCATTCCACTCCTGCCATCTGTCCAGTACGAGACAACGGGCTTTCTCTGCTGCGGCTCCCGCGATCTGGAATTCACTTCCTAGCCACGTCCAGGCGATCCAAGAACTTGCCTCTTTTTGAAGGGCCTGTAAGACTGCCCTTTTCAGGCTGGCGTTTGGCTAATTTCGAATGCAGATGGCATGTTGACGCCTGAGTTGAGAACTGTAATCTGCTGGCACTTTGGTTATGTACTCTGTTTTTATCAATTTTTTACTGTATGTTTTATTATGTGTTCTACTGTTGCTGTAATCCACCCCGAGCCTGCAGGGAGGAGCGGAATATAAAACTGAATAATAAATAAATAAATAAATACTGTATCTGTGAATTTCATTTGCATTAATTGATTATTTATTGATACAGCTTGCTTCTATCATGTTGTTAGTGGGCTTTAGAGACTTATTCAGGCTGAGTGAGTGCATGCATGCATGCATGCATTCTTGTGTGTACTCTTATTGCCAGCTACTTACTCAGTAACTTACTTAGTGCATGCTTGGTGCATTGCCTCCTGTGTTTTGTAGGAGTGCATGCGAGCCATCCACCCCTCCCTTCCTTCCCTCGCCAGATCAGATGCCATCCCGGGTTATATCTGCATGGCATCAGATCTGGCAGCGGAAGGAAGGGAGAGGTGGATGACAAGCCAGCTGGCATAAGGAATAATAATGAAAATTCATTATTAATTACGTTTCAATCATGAAATTTATTTAAAAATTTTAAAAATAATTTCTATAACGATCCAGCAATGGAAATCCCCCCCCCCCAAGTTTAGAATCCATTTTTTAATGGATCGACCACCCCTAGTAGCAGTGTTATTATGCATTCCTTCAGTAGGTTGTAGAAATGTGCGATCAATAAAAAAAGTTTCAAAAGTCATTACAAAAGCGGGGTGGGGGAGGAGAGGGTGGGGGTGGCACTTTGTTTCTAAAGTGTTTCTAAAGTATAAAAATTCTGAAGAATTTGTTTTAAAATAATGTACTATTTTCCTTAAGCATATACGTAAACATATTTCCCAGTTCTGGGATTATTGGATACTTCCTACCAGCTGCAGATGGATTTTGCCAGCATTATTAATCAAAGTGGTTAGTCTTAATTAGATTTGCAACAATGGCAAGGTTTTTTTTCCTTGATCCTTTCTCCAAGGTATTTTTAACCCTGTCCTCAGTCATTCAAGTTCCATTGTATTGGTGAAAAAAAATATTGCCACCCCTACAATTGAAGTGTAGCCTGGGGAAGCAAGACAGCAACAGCTTGAAAAAAATGTAAAACAGTATCACAGGAAGGGAATTAAGAAACAGAAGCATACTTTTATTGTGTGCCTATTAAACAAGCTTATTTAACGGGATAATTAATTCCAGGGACTGTATATTTTATAGCCGTATAAAATAAGCGTGCACAATGCTAAGGAGCGCACTCTTGAACACTCTTTAAAAGAACAAGAAGTGAGTTTTGAAGATGTCTGTTCCCCAAGGTTTCTGCTGCTCTTCTGAAGCAGACAGCTGTAACATGTGGGGAGGGGGAACAGAAGGGGAGAAAAAGCAATTAGGAAAGAACTCTCTTGAGATGGATTTGAGATCTGGCTAATGCTTCTGTTTTCCAATGCTGGTGCTAATTAAATGATTATTTAATACTCAGCCCTGTGCAACGGACAGGTTTTCTGAAAATGATGGCTAACATCCCACTTCCAACATGTAGCCATGGCTAAATTTAACTGATTTTACGAGGCCATAAAATCTCCAGGAAGTACACAAAAAAGAATGCAGGAATGTGACAGCTCCCCCTGGTGGCCAGAAGCTGGAATGTTAAATTGTCTCTATGCCTGTCTAATAGACATAGATGGTGCAACCTGGCACCCTCCTCTCGCCAGCCAAACTCAAACGGGGGTTATCTTTAACCCCCGTTTGGGTGTCAGATGGCGAGAGGAAGGTGGAAGGTGCAGCCTGGCACCCTCCTCTCGCCAGATGACAACAAAACACGGGTTATCTTTAACCCCCGTTTGGGTGTCAGATGGTGAGAGGAGGGTGGAAGGTGCAGCCTCAGATGGCGAGAGGAGGGTGGAAGGTGCAGCTTGGCACCTCCTCTCGTCAACTGAGACCCAAACGGGGGTTACTTTTAACCCGTGTTTTAGTGTCATCTGGCGAGAGGAGATGCTGCCTTCCACTACCCTCGCCCACTGACAACCAAAGGCAGAAACAACCTAATGATGCACCCTTTACGTAAATGGCTAACCCGGTTTCGATTTAGAAAGGTCATTTAGAAAGGTTGAACGACGAGGGTCAATATAGGGTCGGAATAATTTCAAATACGAAAAATTAATGAAAATCAAAGTATTATGACCGGAGATATCCACCCCTACTGTCTATATATGTTGTATGTCAGGGCTGCCCAACTGGCGGTCCCCGGGCCGTATACGGCCCCCAGCCCCTTCCCCACGGCCCCCTACCCTCCTGCAAGATATCTGCTTTTAAAGATTTTTTTTTAAAAAAATTAAAATATTTTTTTGGAATATTTTTTTGAATATTTTTTGAATATTTTTTATTTATTTATTTTCGTGGCGGGGGGGGGGTTGAGGGGCGGGGCAGGGAGGAGGAGCAGGCTCTCTTCCTCCTCCTACTTCCCTCCCTCCCCCTCTCTCTCTCCCTCCCTCCTTCTCTCTCTCTTTCCCCCTTTCATTCCTTCCCTTTTCCACCACTTGAAAGAAAGAGGGAAGGAGAGAGTGCACCAAGCGAGAGGGGGCGTGGCCAGAGCAAAAAAAGGGGCGGGGCCGAGTTCGGAGCACGGAGGGTGCTCATCCATTCCTTTTCCGGCTTCTTCCTCTTCTGAGGCTTCGTGCCAAGTTTGGTCCTGATCCATCATTATTTGAGTCCACAGTGCTCTCTGGATGGAGGAGAACTACAACTCCCAAACTCAAGGTTCAGTACTTTCTGTTGCTCTCATGAGAGTTTAGGTTTGATTCAACATGGCTGAGGAATGCTTTGATTGTGTTTTCCCTTTATGGCAGAAGGAGATTGGACTGGATGGCCCTTGGAGGTCTCCTATTCTAGGAACCCATTGTAATTATTATTATTATTATTATTATTATTATTATCATCAGAGGCTGAATGGTCATCTGTGAGAAAAGCTTTGATTGTGTTTTCCCCTTATGGCAGAAGGAGATTGGACTGGATGGCCCTTGGAGGTCTCCTATTCTAGGAACCCATTGTAATTATTATTATTATTATTATTATTATTATTATTATTATCATCATCAGAGGCTGAATGGTCATCTGTGAGGAATGCTTTGATTGTGTTTTCCCCTTATGGCAGAAGGAGATTGGACTGGATGGCCCTTGGAGGTCTCCTATTCTAGGAACCCATTGTAATTATTATTATTATTATCATCATCATCATCAGAGGCTGAATGGTCATCTGTGAGGAATGCTTTGATTGTGTTTTCCCCTTATGGCAGAAGGAGGTAGGACTGGATGGCCCTGGATGGCCCTTGGAGGTCTCCTACTCCAGGAACCTGTTGTTGTTGTTGTTGTTATTATTATTAGCAGAGGCAGAATGAATATTATGCCTTATCATTCAGGGTTATAGGCCTGTGTGGATGGGCCCTGGCTTCTTATTTGACTTCCTTTCCACACATCTGAATAAAATCCCATGTTATTTGCTTTAAACCAGATTATATGAGTGTGGACTCCTATAATCCAGTTCAAAGCAGGTATTCTGAGTTATATGGCTGTGTGAAGGGCCCTGAGTCCACACTGCAATATAATCCAGTTCAAAGCAGGGACTGGAATTTGAGACTGGGATTTTGGTGTTCATCTCTATCTCCAAGTCAAAGCCCCGGTGTCCTCCACAGACACCTCCAAGGCGGGGAGAGGGTGAGCCAGGGAGGGGGCGGGGCAGGGGTGGAGCCAGGGAGGGGGCAGAGCCTGGGCGGAGCCAGGGAGGGGCGGAGCTGGGGGGTGGAGCCGGGGAGGGGGCGGAGCCGGGGGCGGAGGCAGACCCTTCGGCCCCCCAGGTCATCAGTAACTGGTCCGGTAGAAGTTGGACAGCCCTGTTGTATGTCAATGACATTGAATGTTTGCCTGTATATCTACATTGTGATCTACCCTGAGTCCTTTGGAGGGTGAGAAGGGCAGAATATAAATGATGTAAATAAATAAAATAAATTATGTTTACAGTCAGTTCTGACCTGACCCCCAAATCCACCTTTAGAGCTAAGGGTGCTTCTACACTACAGAAATAATAATAATAATAATCTTTATTTATACTCCGCCACCATCTCCCCAAAGGGACTCGGGGCTGCTTACATGAGACCGAGCCCAGTAGTACATTGCAGCAAAATAAAAACAGAACAACAGAACTAACATCACAATAAAATAGATAAAAACATAGGAATACAATAAAACTATGCAAAATATACAATGAGAAATCAATCACAATGGGCGGACCAAATGTACTACATAAAATTGTAAAACTCTGGATGGGATAAAAATGAAAAAGAAATATTTGTAAGGGAGAAGCCCGTAGGGGACGGAATAGCGGAGACAGGCCTTCAGACAGGCGGAGGGAAGTACAATATGAGGACAACATTATGGGAGGAACATCAAAAAAGAGGTGTATGGCCACTCTCCAAAGGCACATAGGAAAAGCCAAGTTTTGAGATCCTTCTTCAAGGCTGCTAAGGTGGGGGCTTGCCTAATCTCACCAGGCAGTGAGTTCCAGAGTAGGGGGGCCACAGCAGAGAAGGCTCTCTCCCTTGTTCCCACAAGTCGAGCCTGTGATGGAGGAAGGGGCAAAAAGAGGGCCTCCCTCAAACATCGAAGAGATTGGGCAGGTTTGTGGAAATAGATGTGGTCACGAAGGTAGATGGGTCTCAAACCATTTAGGGCTTTAGAGATGATAACCTGCACCTTGAATTGGGACCGGAAAATAATTTAATGTGATTTGATATGACTTTAACGGCCATGGCTCAGTGCTGTGGATTTGTAGGAGTTGTAGTTTAGTCAGGTACTACCCCTATTGGTCAGAGAAGGCTAAAGATCTTGTTAAACTACAACTCCTAGCATTGAGCATAACCATTATATACAAATACAGACACACACATACACAGAAAGATACACACACATACACACACACACATACATACACACATACGTCTTCATAGTTTTGTCAAGGAAATCCAGTTAGGGTCACCATAAGTCATAACCAAATAACCAATTTAGAAGCATTGAACAAGCAGCAACAACATTATGTATTAAAAGGTAAAGGTTTTCCCCTGCCATTAAGTCCAGTCGTGTTCAACTCTGGGGGTTGGTGCTCATCTCAATTTCTAAACCGAAGAGCCTGCGTTGTCCATAGACACCTACAAGGTCATGTGGCCAGCATGACTGCATGGAGCACCATTATCTTCACGCCGGAACAGTACTTACTGATCTGCTCAGATTTGCATGTTTTCGAACTGCTAGGTTAGCAGAAGCTGGGGCTGATATATTACTTTTGCAATGCAAAATCAATGCATACATATAATTAACAATATTATACTTGGATTCTTTCCCACAGTCTCAGAATTATTTGGGGGTGGGCGTATTAATGTTTGGGTTTTTTTCTAACAATTTGAAGAATGCGAGCTTCTTGAAAAATATATATAATGGCTTTTAAAGTATTTTTTTATTCTCACTCGTTTTTACTTAAGAGCTGCCCCCAGATGGGAGCTCTGCACTGCATATCCTATTTATTTAAATTATTTCCCAAAACATCATCAAAAACTTGAGGGAATTGAAATAAATGAAGGTTCTTAGGATTTCAAGGCTATCTGGCTCACCCTTTAACTATCCGCTCTGCTTCATCTTCATTCAAGATGTGATTTGGAAAAAAAAAATGAAGAAAGTAGAAATAAAACAAAGCATTTTAAGCAAAACTAACCACATTCTGAACTTCTAACTTTGGTAGCAGATATAAAAAGAGAAGAGTCTGAACTAATGATGTAATTGTTTGTTATATATGCTTAAATTGCACATTCTGTTTTCCCATCTGTCTTTAGTGGGCTGGAAAGTTCATGGCTGTCTGCAGGCTGCTGACCTCTGGATTTTCAAGAAATAATAGAAAAATATAGGGCAAATGTCTGAGGCACAATCTTGGAAGATAAAGATAGGCGGCCCAGACTATAGCTAAAGTCATGTTTATTTGGGGGGCAGGCAGCCAAATGGATATATTTCTCTTAGGACTTTCTCCCACGCAATTTATAAGTGCATATGGAATAGCTTTACCATTGTTTCATTTTAGCTCCGTCTTATAACAAAACAGAAGTAAACTCTCCTGCATCCTTTTTAAGTGCCTGAAAGCACATTCTTCCCCATCACATGCTAAGAGTCTATTTCAGTGGTTCCCAAAGTGTGTGGTACCGTCCTCTGGTGAGTGGTGGGGCAATCCAAGGGGGTGCTGGGAGGCTCAGTAGAATTTGGGGGCGCTGAACCCCTGTAAGGGGGCGGTGGCATGAGCCAAGCTTGCCACTTGCAGAATCGCGCGCTTGCGAGGACATCCCCATTGGAAGAAAGAGGCCGATACACAGGACTGCGCCATGGGCAAGTTTGACGAGAGGAAGGAGGCATGTGCTACAGTTTCCACAGCAATGCCTGCCCGGGGATTCCAACTTGCAGGGACACAGTCGCAAGCACACAATCCCCGGGCAGGTGTTGCCGTTTGATCCAGATCTGTCATTCAGGGGATCTTAGTGGTCTGTGGAAGTCAGAGCTGAATTGGCTGAAGGTACTGCAAATCCCATCATCCATTGATCATACTCCCCCATATTGTTTTTGTGATTATTTCTGGAATTTAATGTTTGTAATTTACACCTTTCTTTACTATATTTTACGAAAAAGGTAGAAACATTAATACATATATATTTCTGTTTAATTGCTATTATAATTAAAAATAATAATTTCTAGGGGGGCGCTGAGTAACTTTTTTTCTGGAAAGAGGGCAGTAGGCCAAAAAACTTTGGGAACCACTGGTCTATCTCCTCCCATTTTGGGAGGAAATCACATTACAACAAAATCATGTTTTTTTTCTCACAGAGAAAAGTAAATGTGATTTCAGAGGCATGTTTCTCATTAGCAAGTTCTCAGTTTGCTGGAAATTTTTCTCAAAGGAAGATGGATACCGCGTACCTCATTCTTCTTGCCACACAACTACTCTGTGAATTATAACTGCAAGAGCAATAGCATTTAGAAAGAATAAGGGGGCCTTTTAGGCCCATTCCTTCCCTGCCACCAGCTACAGCAGTAATTGTTGGCATAATGTAAATCATACGTAGTTCACATTTTATCAGTCCACACACTGCCTTGCCAGAGAAAGAAAATATGTCACACAGATGATCAATAAAGAACAAGAAGTTTACTCTTCATAATCTATGCCTTGAGGCTGTGATTGGATGGCTGCGTGCCAGCAGATTGAGGGTGAATCCAGCAAAGACGGAGATCCTATGGCTGGGTCGTCCAGGCAGTGGGGATGCCCAGTTACCTATGCTAGATGGCGAGGCATTGTGTCCGTCATCATTAGTAAAAAGCTTGGGAGTCCTTCTGGACCCTCTGCTGGCAATGGAGGCTCAGATCTCCACTGTCAGCAGAACTGCATTTTTCCATCTCTGCCAAGCTAGATGACTGGCTCCCTATCTTGGATCACCATAGCCAGGAATGACCTGGCTATGGTGATCCAAGCTACGGTTATGGTCGAATCAGGAAGCCCCAAATCCAGGAGATCCAACTGCAGAGAGTCCCCAGTATTCCTCTTGGCCCATGGCCTAAGTTGCACCAGCACCAGACCTTTTTTTCCCTTCTGCCCCACTCAGTTCCATAGTTCACCACACCAACTTCGTCCCTCCCAGTACACCAAGCCACCATGCCACCATCGCCCCATCAGCACCACCTTCACACAGCAAGCATCAAACAGCAAAACAATAAAACCAGGACATCTCCCCCAGCACCACCAGATGTGTGGCAAGAACACATTGGACTCCATAAACAGCCCATAGCAAGACAAAAGCCAAATACATTTTCCCTCCCATTCAGTCCCCAGAGCACCAATGCATACATTAGAAATACTTCACATAACATTGCAAAACAATAGCATAGAACATTTCTCCCAGCGCCCACACAGTCCCACACTTTGTAATAACCCTCACAATCCCATAAGCCAACTCCTACTCAAAAATAACAAACTCTCAATCCTCCTGCCAAGCCACAACAGTCTGGCTAATCTGCCCCCAGGCCTGTGCAAGGCCGCTGCAATACCACCACCCACCACTAGGGCCGAAACGCCCATCCCTCCCTCTACCGCTAAAAAGAAAAAACCCAAAACAAACCAAACACTTCCAGAAACAAACAAAACAATAAACAAGACCCTTCCCCTTTGTTCCTACCTTATTTTCCATCCTTCTCCGACCGGTCCGAATCTTCTGGCCACTAGGGGGGCCGCGCGGGCGAGACGCACCTCTGCAGACTCGCCCGCCCCAACGCCATCTTGAAAAGTGGGGCCCTTGCCGAGGGTGGGGGCTAGGAGCGGAGCGATCCGCGGATAAGTGAAATCTCCATAGGAACCAATGGATTCAGTATCCACACTTTGAAAGTTTCCCCGATTTGCCCCGTTGTTGTCCCAAAGCACTCTGCCCTCTTCCTCCTATCTTGTCTCTACTCTTTCTTCTCCCCGTTCTCCCTCCCATGCCTGGGGGAAGCCCGGGAAACCAGCCACTCGCCATCAGCGGCCTGACTCTATCGCTGGCGCGCTCAGTTCATCTGAGGACAATCGGCCCCCACCTTTTCTCGCATTAAGTTCCATCAAACTCTACAGCAATGGCGAATCCAAAACCGGCAGCAAACTCAACGATTTTGAACTATAGGGATCCTGAAGGGGGGACGGAACCCAAGCCTTCTGCCAACAAGATCAGCATGGAGCCCAAGTACCCGAACTCAATTCTCTCTGATTTTTGAGCTATTCTTTCTTGAACGAACTCTAGGTCCCTTTCCCTGGCTGGAAATGGTCAGAGGGGCCAAAAGAATAACCATGGACTATGGGGGGAGGGAAGATGCCTTTGCCTCGGTGGATCGCCTTCAGAAGGGTTCTGGGAAGGAATCTATGCGAGTAGGGAGGCCTCAAACTCCTAACCCAGGTCTGTGCCAGCTGGGACCTGAAGTTCACCCAAGGACACTGATCATGGACTCTATCTTACTGCTATTCTCACTGCTCTGAGCTCAGCCCCAAACAAGCGGGCACAACCAGGATCCCCGCCCTCAGACTCTCTCCCTGATCACGGACTTTATAGTTTCCCCAAGGACGTTTCTTCAGTTGGACATTTCCTGCTTTCCCCCTTCACATCATGGACCCTCAATGACTTTGCCTCTGCTTGGCACCCCAGCCCCAAAGGCTCTGCAGTTCTCAAGGAGGAAGGCAGCATTGTGTTGCCTGTTTTAAAGATCATATCTCTGGGAGCAAGAACTGTATGGGAATGTACTGGGGATAATTGCTGGGGATCTCTGTATTGCCTTGTCTATTTTGTACCCCTTGTGTGTTCCCTTTTGTGTCAATGTAACTTCTAAGAAACGCCCTCAGCAGAGAGTTCCAGGGGTAAACAGAACCCAATAACCCACTTTCCCATCCATTTTTACCTTGCACAAATAATAACCTTGGGGGGAGGGACGTTGGGTTTCTTCGTGGGGTGAGGCCCACTCTTTATGCCCAAGACTCCCCCACATATGTCCCTGTCATTCTCGGAGCTTGGCCAATGATAGGGAATATGTAATGGTCATATAAACAGGACCCAAAACATGGCTGATCCATGCGAGCTTCGGACCCTCGCAGCCAGCCCCAATAGCTACCTTTCCGGACTATTTTAACTGAGCAACCATGCTTCCAAACCCTGCCAGGACTCCCTCTGCAGAGAGTTCCCCTGGTGAACAAATAATACATTTTTCTGGCCATATGATGCTTTTCGCCAATATGGGGGGGAGGTCAGGTGTTCTGTGGAACATAGATTCCGCCATTATGGGCCTGATCCCCCGCTCGTGTCCCCCTTGGCCTCGGAGCTTGACCCCAAGGACGCATGGGCTCTGGCAAACCCAAGCCACACAGCCACCCCATAGCTGGACCAAAGTGGGCTTCGGAACCCCGCTTACCGGCTGAAATAACATATGATTTGGCCATTTTGAACTGAGAAACCATGCTCCCCGCTAGATTGAAACTCCCAGACAAAGGAGTTTCGGCCAGGACAAAAGACTGCCATTAAGGAATTCAAGACAGACAATAAAACAGGAAGGTGGGCTTCCACATCGGGAGCCCTCCGGCCGTGAGGTATTCAGCCACAAGTTACTTCCTCCACCCAGCCGTTTTCCCTTTGTGTCCTTTCCCGCCCTGCATAGCCGGCCAGGATAGGTTTGTTTGAATTCTGGCGCGCCTTCTCCTATTGGTTAAAGCGCGCCGGTCTCCTCCTGGCCCAGCTTACTTTGACAGCGCGGCCAATCAGCTGGAGCTACACGTGGGAGGGGGGCGCCCGATTCAAATGTAAATGACTGCTTTTCTATATATTGACTGCTTTCCCATTGAAGACTATGTTTTGCCTTTGGAATCCTGGTGTGGCATTGCATCCTATTCAGCTGAATTAGATTCTTCTCTCGGTAGTGGCGTTCTTCCGTCTGGGTGAGCATTGATCTGGGTTATTTTGGGATTTGTAGTTCTGGGAAGATCATCCAGATTTGGGCCTCGATCCTCGTTTTTTAGGGGTGGCCTGGGCTCTGTCCCCCTAAGGGAAGGCCCCCTAGTCAGATTTCGTTAACACGGTCATCTCAAGATTCGACATCTGTAATGCCCTTTACATCGGCCTACCTTTGGGAGTGATTCGGAAGCTAAAGCTGGTGCAGAATGTGGCGGCTAGACTTGTCATATAACTCCAATCTTGCAGCAACTACACTGGCTTCCGATTGAGTACCAAATCACCTTCAAAGTGATGGTACTTACCTTCAAGGCCTTGTATGGTTCAGGGCCTGTGTACTTGAGGGACCGTCTCTCCCCCTACCAAACCCAGAGATCTCTCCGTTCCGAGGACCAAAATCTGCTTGAAATCCCCAATTTCAAGACCTATCACCTAACAGGCACAGAGCCTTTTCAATTGTAGCTCCATCACTCTGGAATGCTCTACCTGCTGAAGCCCGGACATTGTGGGATCTAACAGCTTTTCAGAGGGCTTGTAAGACCCACCTTTTTTGGCTAGCCTTTGAACTAGGTTAATGTATCTGAATGTTTTAATGCTGGTTTTATTATTTTAGTGTGAATTGTGTTATTCTATTTGTAAACCGCTCCGAGCCTTTGGGAGTGGCGGTGTATAAAATCGAAAAATAAATAAATACATAAATAAATACATAACACAATACAACATATTTACAAAAATGAAATCAGTTGCATTGACTCACACAATGTCCATTTAGTGAGATATAAATGATCTTTTGGTGTCCATGTGGAAAATCCCCTTCCAGCAACTCATGAAGCAAGATCTCTCTCTCTCTCTCTCTCTCTCTCTCTCTCTCTCTCTCTCTCTCTCTCTCAGCATCTGCACAGCTCAAGCCTAAAAATGAAACTGTTGCCAAAATTCCCAGGCTCAGCTAGCTCCCCAAGCATGGCCCAACCAATCAGCTTCATGATTTGTATTTTACAGTTAACACACTCACTAACTGATTTCTTACATTCCCCAACAGTAATGACAAGTGACAGTAAACATACAGGAAAAGAAAAAGAGAGACCGATAGGAGATCGTCCACAACTACACATAATTCTGATAACAAAGACAGGAGTACCTCAAATATCAAAATTAAAGGTGAGTTCCCCATTCCACGACAACAAAAAGATGATGATGTGGCTGGAGATGGGTGAAGTCAGCTCAAGATCAACTATAAAGAAAACACTAAGCACACTGTTTTCCAATAGGAAACCCTTACTTAAAGACAGTACAGGAGAAACATCATGGGATGGGAACCATTGGATAACACGTGTTTGCCTGAAATAATGCTTGCTATTTCATTGTGGGGGAGGGCCTTATATGGTCGGTCTCGGGCCGGTGGACTTGAGCGACTGCCTCACCCCATATGTCCCCCAGAGATCACTACAGTCTAAAGAACAAAATCTTCTAATAGTTCCCACTGTCCGGATTTTCCACCTGTCTTCCACTAGGCAGAGAGCATTTTCGGTGGTCACTCCGACCCTCTGGAATGCCTTGCTGGAGGATGTTCGGGCCCTTAGAGCAGTCTTTCTCAACCAGTGTGCCGTGGCACACTAGTGTGCCGTGAGCGATCATCAGGTGTGCCGCGAGAAAAGCTCTCTGCCCCCCTTCCTTCCCCCCTCCTCCTGCTGAACTCCTGCTGCTTGGGGGAGGAGGAGGAAGGGCCGGGCAGCGGCAAAGAAAAAGAAGGGGCCGGGGCACCGCCTCCTTCGGCCGTTTCCCCAGCCAGCCTCCAATCCGCCATGACTCCCACCAGCCTCCAATCCGCCATGACTCCCACCATGACTCTCGCCCCTCGCTCTCTGAAGCCGCACGGAGGACGAACCCCGCCCACTGAAGCCCATCCACCGCTCATGCTCCTCCTCTGTGGGAGAGCTGAAGCTGGGGTAGGGGGCGGGCATGCTTCCCCTCC
The DNA here is from genome assembly GCA_030556195.1 of Anolis apletophallus. Lineage (NCBI taxonomy): Eukaryota > Metazoa > Chordata > Lepidosauria > Squamata > Anolidae > Anolis > Anolis apletophallus. Next base: position 19,150,446 of record JARBWK010000003.1, on the reverse strand, counting down.
CCTGGCTTCAGCGCTCACAGCTTTGCCAGCCTTGAGGGGCAGTGCCGAGCCAGCAGTGGCAGAGCCAGCACAATGCTGGCTTGGCACTGCCCCTCAAGGCTGGCGTTGCTGTGGGAGAACTGAAGCCGGGGAGGGGCGGGCATGGCACGGCCTGGCTCCTCCCCTCCCTGGCTTCAGCGCTCCCAGCAGGTCACCATCTCCCAGCCATTCTTTACTGTGTGAGAGTGTCATTTTGTGTCATTTTGGTTGGTGGTGTGCCCCGGATTTTTTTAATGTTAAAAGTGTGCCGCAGCTCAAAAAAGGTTGAGAAACACTGCCTTAGAGAGTTGTCCTCTTTCTGGAGGGCCTGCAAAACAACCATCTTCCGGCAGGCTTTCAATCTTGTGGCCTCTGATAATTCATGTTGATTCTTCTATGCTGGTTGGAAATTTGTTTTAAACTATTTTTATTGTTGTATTATGATTGTGTTTTTAGGTTATGAAAATTGCCCCGAGCCTGCGGGGAAGGGCAGTATAGAAATGGAAATAATGAATGAATGAATGAATAAATAAATAAGGTCCTTGGACTTTTAGAAAAGACGTCCATTATGCAGAATTTCCTCTAACCATACAGTCATATGTATTTCCTTTGAAATATATCCATCCTAATAATTATTATTATTAATAATAATAAATTATTTCTAACCTGCGCCTCTCATCCTGAAGGGATTCAGGGTGACTTCGTACACATTTTTACAGTAGTATTGAGTCCCATCCATGGGGGGGAAATGGGATAAACATAATAATAATAATAATAATAATAATAATAATAATTTCTAAGATGGGAACCATTCCATTATATTTTGAAGCACTTTCCATCATATAAAGTGGGTTTTTTTCCTGTGCATTTTTCAAAACATATGCTCTTTTTGTCTCTACTGTTCCAATTGATGGTAAAGATCCTCAGTACACATGTTGGGATTGAGTTACGTAACTGTTGTGTCTTTCTCCTTCAGCAAACGTGGATGCTGTGCTCTGAAAAATAGGTTCAGGTTTCTTTTAAGGTAATCATTCCTCCAGCCCCCTCCCCAGTTTTCTAAAACAGTGATTAGTTTGGAACAACCTGCCCTGTTAGCAATGATGCCTGTTTCCATGGCAGCCAGAACTGAAGCTGCCAGCCTAGTTATCAGGGAAAAAACTATCCTCTAATAATAAATTTCAGAAGCAGACTTCTGGAAATGACTTTTCTTTTCTAGCACCTTTTCCTTCTCTTACTCCGTTTCCGTCTTTTGTGTTCGGTGTTGCCTGATTTTCAAAGATTCCCAAATCCCTGAAACTCTTAAGAGGGAGAGATTGGGCTTTTGCACTCTTTTGCTGGGTCTACTCACTCACTGCAATGCTTTCAAAAAAACTATTTGAAATGGGAGAGAAATCTGGTTTCTTATGAAGGTGCTTGGCCTATGCTTGGATTAGGTCACAGGAAAATGCTGAATTCTCTAAACCAGAAATTCTCAAACTGTGCTCCATGGAGCCCTTGGACCTCCATGAAGCATCCTGAGGGGTTCCGTGGTTCCCCCTTCCTCCCCCTCCAAGCTTTCCTTCCTCTTTTCTGCTCCTTCCCTTCCCATCGCCACCAAATGCCTTTTTTCCTCACTTCCTTTGCTACCAAAAGCTTTTCCTCACATATCCCTTACCCCAAAGCCTGTTTTCTTCACCTTCCTCACCACGTAAATCCTTTCCTAATCACCTTGCCTGCTTCCAAAATCCTATTTCCATCCCACTGCTCAGGCATATTATTATATTATTATTATTATTATTATTATTATAAAACTTTATTTATACCCCACCACCATCTCCCCAAGTGGACTCGGGGCAGCTTAAATGAGGTATAGCTCAGCAATACAGAACATCAATATACAACTAGAACACAGCAAACAAGATGTAAAGAAATAAAAAATACAATACAAAACGTCAATACCCACACTGGAGGAATGGACATTGAAAGCATTTGATATGATCCAAATGGACTCTTTATCACAGAAATTATTTTATTTATTTATTTATTTATTTATGGCATTTTACCCCGCTCTTCTCAACCCCCGAGGGGGGACTCAGAGCGGCTTCCAAAAGGCATAATTTGATGCCTACATCACAATCGCAGTATAAAACACAATATAAAACCCTCGAGCATTGACACTAAAATACATTAAAATACAATTATATTCACACATCCTATGCATTCACCTATGTTAAAAACAGTGTTCCGTCCATAAAAGCATTGAGCCCTATTCACCAACTTTCCATTAAAGCTACAAAAGTGCCGTCCTGTGCTACTATGTGAACGCCTGGTCCCACATCCAGGCTTTCACTTTTTTCCTAAATGTCAGGAGGGATGGAAATGATCGTATGTCGCTAGGGAGCGCATTCCACAGACGGGGAGTCACCACCGAGAAGGCCCTCTCCCTCGTCCCCACCAGCCGCACCTGGGAAGCCGGTGGGAGCGAGAGCAGGGCCTCCCCGGATGATCTTAAAGTACGAGGTGGGACGTAGCGGCAGATGCGTTCGGACAAGTAAGCTGGGCCAGAACCGTATAGAGCTTTAAAGGTCAACACCAGCACTTTGAATTGAGCCCGGAATTGGACCGGCAGCCAGTGGAGCTGACACAACAGGGGGTGGTATGCTCCCGGTATGTAGCTCCAGTTAGTAGTCTGGCTGCCGCCCGTTGGACTAGTTGTAATTTCTGAACTGTCTTCAAAGGCAGCCCCACGTAGAGTGCGTTGCAGTAATCTATTCGGGATGTGACCAGAGCGTGGACGACCGTAGCCAGATCAGACTTCCCAAGGTACGGGCGCAACTGGCGCACGAGTCTTAACTGTGCAAAAGCTCCCCCGGCCACCACTGAGACCTGGGGCTCCAGGCTCAGCGATGAATCCAGGATCACTCCCAAGCTGCGAACCTGCGTCTTAAGGGGGAGTGTAACCCCGTCCAACACAGGCTGTAATTAAGCAATAAAAAGGAAACAACAGACTGGTCGGGTTTTATGACCTATATACAAAATAGAGGAAACAAACTTAAGATAGATCTGAACGAATTATAAGATGAGGTAATAAGATATTGTATAATATGACGTAGATAGTCAGGCGTCAGGAACAAGATAGGGAACAAAGGAATCAAGCAGTCTTATCAAAATAGAATATATTCATTACCAAATACATTACATTGAAACTTACAGTATATGTAACATACAAATCTTAAGCATACAAATCATAAGCATATAGCAGCAGTCTTATGGTGAACAATGATACACAGAGCAATTGGATGGAAGTCCTTCCACTAGGGCAGAGCCACTCCTCACCAGTGTAGTACGAATGTATACAGCAATAGCCTATAGTAGTCCAAGAATAGGGAATGGAGCCTGGCTCACGAAGTCGCTGGGGTGGGGAGTGCTGGAGTGGAAGGAAGGGAAAGATGGTAGGAAGCCCAGTATCGGCTGGAGATGTCTGACGATCCCGCTGAAGGCGCTAAGGAAGCGCAAGTGAGCGGCACCCAGCCGCGCCAAATAGCATGTCGAAATAGACCTGTAAAATACATTAGCTGGTGCAAGGCAAATGCCGGCGGGGAATCGTGGAGAGGGCAGCCGGGGGCTGTGTTGCAGGGAACACAGTCCTCCCCGGAGCGGAGCCTCGATGGGCGTTCCGCAAGGGTTGCCTAACGGCGCGAGCTCTTCCCAGGCCGGCTAAGGGCCGTTTCGTCGTAAGACTTCCTCAGAGGCTTTGTGTTCAGTAATAGAGTGACGTCCTCGCATTCAATATAATTATCTAAACAAATATAAGCAGAAATAATACTATAGCAATCTCATGCTATCAATGGTGCTGGGATGAGGGGGGGGGCAACGATACCCAATAATTACCATATCCAGTCTTCCAAAGTACGTGGAGAACGGACCATTCCATCAAAGGCGAAATGGTGAAGGATGGGGCCAATATATGGTGATTAGCTCAGGGAGGAACTTCACTTGTTGAGCAAAGCATTAATACTGAGTGGGTCATTTAATCCTCCAAATTGTTTCTCAGATGCCAGCTGTATAATCCAGAATGTTTCTCTCCTTCTGAGTAGACCAACTAGGTCTGTGTGTGGTGGTCCCTGTACTTTTTCAAGCACTTGAATACCAATTTGGCTGAAGGAGTGACCTAACTCTGTACAATGTTGATAAAGGGTGGAGTCCGTGGCCTTTAATTTTATTCTGGATTTGTGTTCCAAGGATCTTTCTTTGAGACTCCTTGAACTGTACCCAACATACTGTTTTTTACATTTACACTCGAGTAAATATATGATGGCTGAGGTTAGACAATTGGCATAGGACTTAAGTTTAAACACTCTGTTGTTGGTGCTGCTGGTGACGGTTTTGGACTGGCGAATGTTGTTGCAGATGCTACATTTCCCACACATATATGTGCCAACAGCCGGGGCGCTACGGAGAGAAGGTTGGGGTAAATCCGTGTGAGTAAGTATGTCACCAATGTTCTTGGTGCGTTTATGGGCTGTCATGGGTGGTAGTTCCAGGCCCTGTATGTGTGAAACTAGAGGCCAGTAGCGTTTGACTATTTGTTCTATGTGGTGGTGAGGAGTGGCTCTGCCCTAGTGGAAGGACTTCCATCCAATTGCTCTGTGTATCATTGTTCACCATAAGACTGCTGCTATATGCTTATGATTTGTATGCTTAAGATTTGTATGTTACATATACTGTAAGTTTCAATGTAATGTATTTGGTAATGAATATATTCTATTTTGATAAGACTGCTTGATTCCTTTGTTCCCTATCTTGTTCCTGACGGTTTACTACGGTGTAGCCCACTGTTTTTGTCTGTAGATAGTCAGGCACCAAGAGAAACCAATAATTATATTCAAAGTATGAATCCTGGGTAACGTTTGGGAAGTTCTATTTTAACTGCACCCCATCCCACCCTCCCCCATTGTTTCACTTTTCATCCCATCCACTACCCCCCCCCTCCCATTTGAAACCTGCATATGTACAATCCCATGTATGTCAGTACGTTATATATGTATATATCAAAAACTCAATAAAATATTTTTTAAAAAATACAATGCAAGACCAATATAAATAACACATCAACAATATAAAATCACAACCTTTAAAACACAGAAATTAATAACAGTGGGCAAGGCCAGATTCAATAAAAATTAAAAAACACTAGGTGAGACAGCAGTGTAATGTATCTGGACAGGGGATCCGGAGGATATGGTAGGGTTTGATTGCACTGGCAAGTAAAATAAAGTGCATCCAAGGACATTTTGAAGAAATTGGTCAGATCAGGGGATTATTGTTCATTTATTCATTGAAGGCACATTGGAACAGCCATGTTTTCAGGTTCTTCCTGAAGACTGCCAGGGCAAGACCTTGCCTAATATCTCTAGGGAACAAGTTCCAGAGCCGAGGGGCCACCACTGAGAAGGCCCTCTCCCTTGTCCCCACAAGTCACACTTGGGATCGAGGCAGGAGTGAGAGAAGGGGCTCTCCGGAAGACCGAAGAGATCGTGTAGGTTCATAAACGGATATTCGGTCACGCAGGTAGGTGGGTCCCAAACCGTTCAGGGCTTTGTAGGTAAGAACCTGCACCTTGAATTGGGACAGGAAAATGAATGGCAGCCAATGAAACTCCTTAAACAGGGAGTTGACCAATCCCTGTAATTCACTCCAGTTAGTAGTCTGTCTGCCGCCTGTTGGACCAATTGAAATTTCCGGGCCATCTTCAAGGGCCGCCCCATGTAGATTGCATTACAATAATCCCATCTAGAGGTAACTAAGGTGTGGACCACCACGGCCAGATTCGACTTCACAAGGTACGCTTTGCTTGTGATTTTCCTGGATGGTAGAAAGGAGTAAAACTGGATGTCCACTAGGGTTTCTGCTATTACTGCAGAGAAACTGAGAAATTTAACTACAGTCTTTGTGCGATTATAACTGTAGTACACTAAATAGTAGAAAACTACACAGCCCTAGATACGTATTATTAGCTTCTAAGAGATTTAAATTTTAAGGCCAGCGATTTTGATATATGTACATTTGATAACCTGTATTGTGTTTTATATGTGACTTTTATCTTTATTATATTTTTCTGTATCTGTCTAAGGTTTGTTAACTGAAATAAAGGCAATTGATTGATTGAGTAGTACTAGTACTACTACTGAAATTAGGTGAGTGACTTCCCATCTCTCCTCAAAGCTAGACTACTACTGACATAAAGATAATAAAGCAAGAAAAATACAACATGTACTAGAAAAGATAGAGATGAAAAATCATTTCGGAAAAAAGAGAATATCAGGGAATGCAGAGCAGACAGTGAAAACATACAAATACACAAGACACACAAGTAAATGACCACTCATATGCACACAAACATACACATTGAGGAATCACACTTTTGCAGCCTTGTCCTTTGCTGTGTAAGTCGATGGAGGCTCAGAGCTTAACTAAAGAGCTATTATTAGTTAATTCATTTAAATTAATTGAATTGGAGAAAATTGGACTCGTCAAGCATTATTTTGATTGTTTAACACTTTCCCTTACTTTTAAAGTGTTTGAATTTTCCAAGAGGAGACTCAAAGGTCTCTCGTTCATAGTGAGAGACAACTTTCCATGTATTCTGTTTCAAAAGCCCTGCTTGCTCTTGAATTTAGTCCCACAAACTGTTTTATGGCTAGAGTAAGAGGCAAGTGCTTTAGGATAGATTCTATAAATTAGAATCATAGAATCATAGTTAGATCTGATTTTTGCATCTAAGCAAGAGCAGCTTTGGCAATTACTTCAGTGAAAAACCAGCAATAAGTACCAGGTGCTACGTATGTGTTATATTTCAGGGAAAGGAACCGGCAAAACCACCTCTGATGATTCTTTGCTTAATAAAATCCTAAGAAATTAATGGGGTCATTATAAGTCAACCGGTGACTTGAGGACACATGCACACATATTGTACCCCCTCTTAGTCTTCACCTTTCCAGGCTGACCTTGCAAACTGTGTATTATATGATGGGCAAGCAGCCATGTCAACAATATGACTTATTTATTTTATTTTATTAATTTAATTTTTTTAAAAAACTAATACACTGACTATATACATTACAGACATAAACACGTACACATACATAGACAACCCCCCACCTTCGAATCCACAGGACACATTATGTGTGACTAGTATCATGGCTTGCTTTATTGTATTCCAGTGTAATGCCAATATTTAGCCTGTTATCTGCCGCTTGAGAAAGCCCTACTAAGGGTGAAACGTGATCGGACCCTGCAGTTTGACCGTCGCGGCCCGCTCGGCTTTGAACATTCCTTTAGCACAAGCTTTATTTGCAGCCGCCTACATAATTACCAACTGGCATCTTTCGTCACCTTTGGATGGGTCCGTGACTACGGAGGCATCTTCTACACTTGGGGTATTGGCACTGTCTTCATAAGTCTGCTATCAAAGACTTTTGTTGGCCACCCCTTATTGAACTTTCCCATTACTCCGTATTTTCCCATCCTCTGTGTGTTCCTATGACATCCCTGTATTTTGCATGATTGGACTGTGATATGTGCTGTATATGAGCTTGCTTTATTTTGTGATTGTGATATACTATTGACTGTACTTACACTTGCACATTACTAAGAATTATAACTTATATTTTTGATTGCTATATCCCTTCTGTGTTGTTAATGACAAATACAAGTACACATACATAGACAACCCCCCACCCACAGTACAATTACCCCTCAACTCACCCCCAGTGCTGCCCACCACCTTGGCTTCCATCACTGATCCCCGCAGAGTTTATGCACCTTTTGTTTAACCCTTTATACTTCTAGCTCAATAAATTCCTCTTGTCTTTATTTCTTAAAATCTCCCATCAAGTATGCCAGCTTCCAGTTTCTTTTAAATCACTCAACCTTTATGGCCTTGTATGGCCAAGGGCCGGCATACCTATGGGAACGCCTCTCTCCATGTCAACCTTGGAGATCACCTCGCTCAGACCATCAGAATCTACTACAGGTCCCAGGCCCTAAGGAAGCCCATCTAACATCAACCTGGCACAGAGCTTTCTCGGTGATCGCTCCATCACTTTGGAACACCCTCCCTCCTTACATCAGAGCCATCCGTGATCTAAAAGATTTCCGCACAGCTTGCAAAAAATGGCTATTTGAGAGGGCGTTCGGCTGAGAACTGTTAGATTGTCAATTGTTTTAAGATGTTTTAGATGCTAATTGTTTTTAGGTGTTTTTAGATGTTAGATATTTAGATGTTTTCAGATGTTCAGGCATTCAGCTTTTACTGTAAATCGCGCCAGAGCAAACTGGGATGAGCGATTAATAAATCCCAAAATAAAATAAATAAATAAATAAATATTTCCACTCCACACAAAATAAAAATGGCTGAAATTACCCTTCCTGGGTTATTGCCATTTTGACATATGGACCAAACTGACAGTTGCAACTTTGATTTTGGAAAGGAATGATATTTCTTTGCCCAGATCATTAGGAGAAATATCTCAGGCTTTTGAATCCAACGAGCCCTTGCCTCCATCCCAATTAAAGCAGGTTGCTGGGCATGATTTGCTTCCTTTTCAAGAAGTCATAGAGATTGCTCCAGAACTATGAAAAAAAATCTATTTCATTCTTGAACCACTTAATAAAATAACCAGAGAGATTACTCCTCTTTAACACACCATTGTAACTCATTTTAGAGCTATAATGTTCTCAGGTTCAGACATTAAAAGAACAATAAAACTGCTTAAAGGGTATTTTCTCCAGTTAATAAGCAGACCACAATTCACTAAACTTCTGGAATTTTAATAAACTAAAGTGACAGTGCTTGGTCTATTAATTTCTATGATATCATTGAAATGCAGGCACTTAGCCAACTCTTCCCTCGGCAGTGTTGGAAATATTTTGCCTTTGCTTTTGAAAAGCTGGACTTGGATACTGTTGCTAAGTCAGGGTGCAAAGCAAACATAATTTACACAATTTAGTATAAAGGAGTTTAATATTGATATCCTGTAGACTTTGAAAACTAGATGGAGAAGCTGGTGGTTCAGATGTTATTGGAGATGTGCATCAACTATGGCTTGAAAAGGAAATCACGTTAAGAGGTATTGTCCAAGGTGCTGATTGCCTTTCTCCAAATGTGTACTTTACTTAGGAATACTGTAGCTTCTTTCAGGTTCAGGCAATGACAATCTGAATTTACTCTCTCGGCATTACTTCGCGAATGAAGATTCTTTAGGAAGGACTCATCCCATAATTTTTACAAGCACGTTGATGACTAAAAAGGCCAATCTGAGATAGGCAAGTCCGGTTGCAGAAAGCACAACAGAAAGTCTCCTTGGGTTATGTTGTTTCCAAGTTGCGGTTCTTTCTGCATTGTCATTTCTCTTTGAGACCCGTTCGGGGTGTCTTCTCAAAAGAGGCTGCAGCATTGTGGATAGTGCGTCTCCATACCTCCCGATGTGAGGCCAGGAGGGACCATTTTTGGCGATCAATCTGGCCAAGCCTGAGATGTTGTTTCAGGGAGTCCTTATATCTCTTTTTGGGGGTGCCATTCTTGCGCTGACCCATGGCGAGTTCACCGTAGAGTAGTATCTTACCTCATTGATATTACAGAGAGCAGCTACCACTAGGCATACCAAGATAGCATCTCTTCTGGATGGAATTTGTTCTCTTCCCTGTTGAGAGAATGTCTTATTGAGAAGAGAACAAGCTTGCTTTCTGCTTCTCCAGGCCTCATCTTGAGACAATAGAAAGCTGACATCAGTCACAGAAAACTATACTGGTCAAAATGAATGACTATTACAGCCTGGCATCTTATGATTTTGATCTTATCCAGGGGGCACCAGATATTAACTGAAATAACCAAATGCCCCTTGACCCCAATGTCTCACCATATTTCTGCCTGAATAGGAGAACACAACCAATTAAAAATAATTGGGAGTCACTGCAGACCAGCAGCCAACGACACTTACAGCATTCATTGTTGTGTCTTCAAGTGCCACAACTTGCATATTAGAATAGACCACAGTAATTGTAGCCTATAAAAGTTACATCAAGTTTTGACAGTGGCAGGTAATTTATGTAAATGTGAAGGAGTCTATGAATAACTGTTTTAATTGCCTTGAATTATAATTAGTGTCATCCCTTTACTTTTAGTTACTACAGAAATGGGTGATCAACAGGCATCACATGTTTACACTCCATTGGTAATGAATGCTACTTATATCCCTTCTGCAATGGGGAGTAACTGCTTAAGCTTAGTGGCATGATATACATTGTAGTGTGCTTAGGGAAACAATTATAGCAAAGATGATACAAAGAGCAGATTGTACATGAGGATTTTACACAGTAAGCCTATTTGTTTTTATTAGGTAAGCCAAGAAAGTATATGATTTTGCTGGTTCAAAGGAAAGGTGTCTTTCCACCAACCTTCTACATACCTAGCAACCAATCTCACCTTGTTGGAAAGCCTACAAATAGGACGCAAGGATCCTAACGTCTTCCAAATCATGTTAATTTCTTATAACATATACATTACATTACAAAACATTACATTATGAGTGTACAAAAAGAAAAAAATTGCAATGAAGGAACTACAAAAAAAGTACATAACTATACAGTCAACCATTGCCATTTGCAGTATTGACTTTTGGACATTTGATTCTTCACAGATTCATTTAAAATATTATCTCAGGGTATCACTTGGCGTTTCAGAACAGCTCTGTGGTCAACCTCTGCCAGAAAATCTCTACAAATTTTTCCAGTTTGATTCTATGGTCATCTTTTAGCAGAAATTAATCAAAAAGTCATGCTAGAGGACCTAGAGATTCCTACAGAGATGTTGTCTCAGATAAATAATAATAATGGTGTTTTTTATGTTTTGTCCACTTTTGCGAGGGGCCTTCCATGCCTAATGTAGATGGCGACATGCTTTATTAACAAACTAAACTTATAAAAGCTACACTAAGCTAAATTAAAGAAAAAGAAACAAAAGAGTTATATATAATTTCCTACCTGTCAGATTGTGATTAGAGATATTATGCTAATTTATTTACTTTACTTTATTTATATTCCACTCTTCTCATCCCGAAGGGGACTCAGAGTGGATTACAGTACACATACTTGCAGACAATCCCTGCAGTTCAACATATATAGACAACATATATAGACATATTATTTAGATATATATAGACGAACAGAGGCAAATTTCTGGCCACCAGGGGGAGCTGATGCACTCCTCATCTCTCTCAGCATTTTCCAGCATCCCTTAGTTTTTCTTCTGCATTCCTCAGCGATTCCTGGAGTTCTTTATGGCCTCATAAATCAGTCAAAATTTGCCTCCCCACTTAATGTGGTACCTTTATCTCCTACTTGACAAATGAACTGGCTTTTGGGCTGCAAAGGTCGAAAGCAGGCTACATTTAAGGTTGAGCACCCATCTCGGGCAGGCCTCAAACTCATGACCTACTGGTCAGAGAGATCTTATGCACCTGACACTTAGCCAGCTGTGCCACATTCCTGGTGCTAACACTTTCTCCTCTTCAATACATTTAAAAAGCTGCTAATACTTAGTTCTACTATAAGTATTACTTCCCCATATAAGCACACCTTCCTATTAGGCATGGTTTAGAACCCAAAAATAGGAAATCGAAAATCTAATGGGGGAGATTTTTTTTGATTAGTAATAGGAAGACTTACAAAAAATTTTCCAAAAATTTCTAAAATGTAACTTAATTACTAACGAAATTCGTTAGTAGTTCGTATGCCAGCGCATGCGCATTCCAGATGGTTTTGGCCTACAACTCCCAGAAATCCTAACAGCTGGTAAATTGGCTGGGATTTCTGGTAGTTGTAGGCCAAAACTTGAATAAATCACACTGAATTCTAGATGGGACTCTCCAAATAGGAAGGAGGGAGGGAGGGGGGTATTCTATTCTTGGAAGCAGCACAAGAAAGGAGGAGGCCCCCTGGCTCCTCACTGCCTCTCTCTCACCCCGATCCTGAGGGAGCGAGGGCCCAAGTTTGCCCAGGCTGGTCATATACCTACATTCCATGCACATGCAATAATACAGCAGTAGTAACAATGGGTATAAGAAGAGGTAAAATTCAAACCGAAGTATTCTGACTGGTCCCTCCTCATGCGGTGCAACGGGCTCTTCTCTGTGAGCCCGGAAAAAGCCAGCATTTTCTGCTTAGGTGCACACACATACATATTCTTTGGGGGATTTGCTGCAGAATCTTCTCTATGAGCCCGGATTCTGCAGCAAATCCCCCCCAAAGAATATGTATGTGTGTGCACCCAAGCAGAAAACGCTGGCTTTTCCCGGGCTAATTTCCCGGGCTAATAAGAGAAGAGCCCGTTTGCACCACATGAGGAGAGACCAGTCAGAATACTTCGGTTTGAATTTTACCTCTTGTTATTGTTATTACTGCTGTATTATTGCATGTGCATGGAATGTAGGTATATGACCAGTTGGATTACTTATAATATTAGGCACTTACAGTAGCATTTATTCTATTATACATTAGGTTGGTTTCTCACCCCAATACTCTTTGATGCTTTAGATCCTGGCAGGGCAGGGAGAGGCAGGGAAGCCTGGAAAAATGTAAACAGAGAGGTTTACTCAGAAGTAAATCCACAAAGGAGGGCCCTTCATCCAAAGTGCCCTCCTTTGTGGATTTACTTCTGAGTAAACCTCTCTGTTTACATTTTTTCCAGGCTTCCCCGCCAAAAGAAGGAGCGAGTTTAGGGCTTGCCTTGCCATAATACTTAGTTCGAAAAAGAAAGTCCACTTCCTGGTTGGCGTTCCAGGTGCGGAAATACTCGAAAGTAGCATTTCTTACAAAATGAATCATTTTCATAACTTTTTTCTCATGCCTACTTCCTATTTTAACAAAAACCAAAAGTTAATTCTGGGTTTCATTTTTTCATGCGGTCAGTTACTAAACTCCATTCTTCATTAAAGTTTTCCTGAAGCATTTTATTTCTCTTAAAATATTTTTAGTTTGTCCATCTCTGCATAGTCATAAAGATTCACCATCCATCCAATCCATGGTTGCATCTCAGTCTTTTCCCATTTCTGTGCATAAAGCACTTTGGCATCACTTAAAGTAAAGGTAAAGGTTTCCTCTTTACATTAAGTCTAGTCGAGTCTGACTCTACCTCATCTTCATTTCTAAACTGAAGAGCTGCCATTGTCTGTAGATATCTCCTAGGTCATGTGGCCAGCATGACTGCATGAAGCACCATTCCCTTCCCACCAGAGCGGCACCTATTGATCTACTTACATTTGCATGTTTTTGAACTGCTAGGTTGGCAGAAGCTGGGACTAATGACAGGAGCTCACCCCACGGATTCAAACTGCCGACCTTTCAATCAGCATGTTCCTCAGCTTAACGGTTCCTAGGCATTAGATTTTTTCCATATTTCTTTTCAAGTTGATCTTCTATTAGTTGAGGAAGAAAAGGCTCTGGTTTAAACTGAGTGATGATTATCTTGAATATATTTCCCAAATAACAATGTATTAAAAGTCAATGTATTCTTGCTTCTCATGATGTCCACTAGGGCTGGTTGATCCAAGAAAAAAAAGTTTCAAAACTCATTTCGGATCTAATTGTAGCTGTCATTTCAGATTATATGGGCGTCCGAAAAATTTCCCATAAATTTTGAAATTGATTCGGAAGTATTTCCGAAATTCGGAAATCTTCGGAAATGGCATCCACTTTCAAAAATGGGCAAAAAAATCAGCAGAAGAGAGAGTCAGCTGTTAGCCATCAGCCAATGAGCAATCAGCAAGAAAATTCGGAAATGACATCCAAAATTCAGAATTCCAAAATCTGGAATTTCAGATTTCGGAATTCCTGTTGGGAGGGTTGCTCTCGAAATTGCTTAAAAAGTCGGAAGTATCCGAAAAACTTCCGAAATTCGGGCATATCCGAAAGTGTAGAACAGCCCTAATGTCCAACACATAAGATAAAATGTTCCTTCTTTTTCATTACATTTCCAAGATAGAGTTGAGGAACTTTATATGGCTCAGAATCACTTTGAACTGGATTTTAGAAACCTTTTTCACAATCTTTCCCCCCAAAATTTTAAAAGATCACTTAGCACATGTGGGAATGTAGTTTGCCTGGGACTCTAGAAAGCTAATACCACAGTAGAAAAGTATCCATTCTACACAACATGCCCGTATTACCCATAAGGCAAACGAGGCCATGGCCTAGGGGTGCAAGCCGGGGGGGGGGGGGCACAGAACACGGATCCAAAAAAACCAAAACTGGTCTGCACCCCTCTTTCCCCATTTCTGATGCCCCTCCTCGCTCCTTCTCCCGGCAAAGTCTCTGCTCCGTCCCCTTCGTCTCTCTCTCTCTCTCTCTCTCTCTCTCTCTCTCTCTCTCTCTCTCTCTCTCGTGCTCTCTCTCTCGCACATGCGCATGCTCTCTCTCTCTCTCATGTGTGCACTCTCTCTCTCGTGCGTGCTTTCTCTCGCTCTCACGCTCTCTCACTCGCTCTCTCTCTCTCGTGTTCTCTCTCTCTCTCGTGTGCGCCTTTGGAGCGAGTTTGCACCTGCTGCGCTCTCCCCAAGCCTTCCGACTCCCGAGGAGACCTTCAGAGCACAGCAGAGCTTTCCAGCCGGTGGGAATGGGGACCTTGGAGATGGCGGGAGGTTGGCTTAAAGGGGGCGTAATTCCAAACTTTGGCCTAGGGCACAAAAAAGTGTTAATCCGGGCCTGCTGCACAACCAATCAGAATGAGAGTAGAAACAGAGAGGAGAGAGCAAATAGATGCATTCCAACTGTCATACAGGAGACATGGGGGAAGGGAAACCCTCAGCCTATTCTAAATTAACTAGTTGTTCCTCATTCAGGACTTGGGTCTTGGGCAGTGCAGGGTTGAATTCCAACAAAAACTCTCTAACACTTTCCTATATGTCAAGCACAAATTACAAATCTTATTCATATCTCACTTTATCCCCCTCCCAAAAATGTCCAAAAAGTCTGTGACTTGAGCTCGATGTTTAGTTATTCATTATTTTGGTCTATGTAACTACAACAAGGCAGTGAATTCGCAACTGAATGCACATTCAGACCCTATTTTATTCCTTCAGGGGAGATTTTGTATTAAATACTTGGAAGGACTGATAAGAATATTAGCCATTGATCTGGAACTGTAGAAAATGTTATGCTTAAACATGCATGCAGCAGAATTGATGGATAGCAAATTGGAGTTCATGGCCTATACTTAAGAAATTAAGACTTAATAGGATGTGGACAAGCTAGAATTAATTTCAACAGAAAAAAGGAAGAACCTGAAGGAACAAGAAGAAACGTGGTTGTGAGCTCTCCCTGGCATTACTTCACGAAGGAAGATTCTTAGGAAGGACTCATCCCACGCTTTTTACAAGCGCGTTGATGACTAAAAAGACCAATCTGAGATAGGCAAGTCCGGTTGCAGAAAGCACAGCAGAAAGTCGTTCAGGATGCTGCCGAACAAGACTGTCATCTCCCAGGTCAGTCTCTAGCGACCAAAGTCCTGAACCGCCTGCATGCAGGGTTGGGTCTGCGGCTTCCAGTGTATCTTTACACCTGCCATTCCATCCCTCGCCTATCGCTACAGGGCTTTTTTGTAAGTTGGATGTGTCCTTCGAGCCTGTGCAATGGAATTTTTTTTCTAGTGGAGTGCAGCGTGCACAGAACTGGCCTCATCCTTTAAACCAAAGGTTTATCTGCTGGGGCCTAGCAAGCTTGGACGGTGGCAGCGAGGTCCTCAGGTCATAGGTTTGATTAGCGTTTCCTTCTCTTAGATGGTTGACCTTACAGAGTTAGATGAGCACCATCCGCCAGGGTTTGAATTTAGAGTTTTCCTTCTCTTACAATGGCTGCCGAAAGGCTAGAGAGCCCATCCTGCCCATTGACGCTCTTTGTCAGACCCTTTGGTTGTGACCTGTCTGGCAGGGGAGGCCCTACCGGTGACTATTATGCCACAGCCAGCATAGCTCACAACTTCATTAGGGTGTGCACGAGAAGAGGGCACCAATGGAGAGGAGTTGTGAGCTACATGAAGAAGAAATGTATAAGAGGCAGTAGGAAAATAAGGTTCTATTGAAAAGATAAGTGGAACTGATCCTTTGATTCTTATTTTGTGTCTAAGGAAGCTTATTGTCATGCCAACACCTTAAAAGACATTTATTTAGTCATTCCATGAGCCATATAATTAAAGCAGAATGCAGTCAGAAGGGTTCACTATTTCCATGGGAAAAATAAGAGAGAGAGGGAGAGAGGTGATATTGGAAGAGCAAGTGCTGTCAATGACTCCTGGTGTGCTGATTTAATGTCTTTAGGTTTAGAAGGACTGCATGTTCAGTTCAACCTAGCTAACCCTTGGATAGTCTGTAAGACCCATCATCAATGTTCTGAGTTTTAGAACTTTCTTGAATCCAATGACACAACCCAGTGAAAATACATTTCTGGATACAAACTCCTAGAATCCTTCAGACCTCTTGGCCCTCCTTTTTATCATGATGTTGCTAGTTTGTAATAAGGTAAGCAACAGCAAGACTAAGGACTTCATCACGTGCAATAAAATCAGCGTTTTTACATGTTTAAGAAGAGGCTACTGACAGAGCCCATCACATGATGCAAGCACATACAGTGGGTTCCAGGTATTTTGTGCTCTGGATATGTATTTTAATAAAATGATATGTAAAACCCTGCTTGGTCTCTACATTGATCCATATCAATATACACATAATATCCCCAGTGTGTACTGACAATTTAGTAAGGAGCATACTATGGAGGGGTCTTATCCTGATTAATTACAAGCACTATTTTTTTTGCAGTAACCTGTGATGAGATGGTGACAGACTTTGTATTTCTAGGAACAAAAATTACTGCAGACGCAGACTGCAGCCAGGAAATCAGAAGACGTTTACTTCTTGGGAGGAGAGCAATGATCAATCACAATAAAATAGTGAGGAGTAGAGGCATCATACTGGCAATGAAGATCCGCATAGTTAAAGCAATGATATTCCCCGTAGTAACCTATGGATGTGAGAGCTGGACCATAGGGAAGGCTGAGCGAAGGAAAATAGACGCTTTTGAACTGTGGTGTTGGAGGATAATTCTGAGAGTGCCTTGGACCACAAGATCAAACCAGTCCATACTCCAGGAAATAAAGCCCGACTGCTCACTGGAGGGAAGGATATCAGAGGCAAAGATGAAATACTTCAGCCACATAATGAGATGACAGGAAAGCTTGGAGAAGATAATGATGCTGGGGGAAGTGGAAGGAGAAAACAAGAGGGGCTGACCAAGGACAAGATGGATGGATGTTATCCTTGAAGTGAATGACTTGTCTTTGAAGAAGCTGGGGGTGGCCATGGCCAACAGGGAGCTCTGGCGTGGGCTGGTTCATGAGGTCACGAAGAGTCGGAAGTGACTGAACAAATGAACAGCAGCAACACAGCAGTGATGTAGACCAAATTGACCAATGGATTTTATAGTCCAATGGGGAGTTCATCCAATGCTCTTAACATTGCACAACAATGATTCTCTCTCCAGATCACTCACAGTTGAATGTTTGAATTTATTCCATTAAACAACAATTGGCTATGGTATTTGTTTATTTATTTATTTACTGTATTTATTTGCGGTATTTGTATACCGCCCTTCCCAACCCCGAAGAGGACTCAAGGCGGTTCACAAGAGTGTTGGCAACAATTCAATGCTATTGATTAAAAAAGTATGGAACATCAAAATTGACTGTCCCCTGATAAAAGATTAAACAGTATTAAACACAGTACATAAAATAACATCACATATCACACAAAGACATAGCCTTTGTCTGTAAACAGTCCTGGGTCATTCCACTTTCAACTTTCACTTTAACTTTAAATATTCCTATGATGGGCCGAACACTTGGTTCCAGCATAAAATTGGGTCAGTATAATAAATAAATAAATGCTGTGGTAATAAATGCTGTAGTTGTAAAGTGAAGGCCATGTCTGTGTGAAACAGACTGTTTTTGATGGACTTCGGCAACAGGAATGTGGCATCCCACCTGGAAATTTGGTGTTCAAGGCCACTATTTCTGAGCACTTCATGGTAAACTGAGACTCTCAATGAGTCTACTTGAACACAGATTTATTCTGATCAAAATTGGCACTATAGCTATTCTGCTATAATACCTTTCCCCATTCTAATCTATTACCGCAGCAAAAAGAGCACAAATCAATTGATTTACCATTCGAGACCATGCTCAGCTGATGTATTTTCAAACTCTGCGACATTGGCACACTACCTGCAAATAAATATTAATTTGACACCTGATTGTGGTTATGATCTATCGTTCTTTGTGACTAATGTACTTTGTCTCTGCATCTTGTGTACTTAGCAGATTGCAATGTTGGGAGCAAATGGAGGCAATCTCTATTTTTGCCCTAGCAGGGAAAATCTATTTTGCCTTTAAATCACATTTTATTGACTTTCTTTTTGATATGCTCCATATTTCTTTTTTTGGATGCTCTGTTTGCATCTTCCTTAGAAATGTTGCGCTTATATTTCAGAGTGCGTAGGAGAAGCCCATTAAAACTTCAGAGCTTTAAAAGATGGCAGCTAATGCTACTTTAGCAATCTCTATATGGTAGGACAGGAAGGGAAACAAGTAACATGAGTTTGGGTGGCTGAGGACCAATGGTTATTGTAGTCCAAAAGGGAAGTTTCCCAACCTGTGTTATTCCTTGTTTGTTGAACAGGAATGTTGAAAACAGCTCATTGCCTGCCTTTACATTTATATTATCAGAGACACCAAAATTATTTCTTTAGTTGTTCTGGGTTCCTTCATGTTACTTTCAACATATGGCAGCCCTAGATTGTACCTTTGATGGGATATAGCTCTCTCTCTCTCTCTCTCTCTCTCTCTCTCTCTCTCTCTCTCTCTCTCTATATATATATATATATATACAGTATATATATACAGTATATATATGTGTATATATATGTGTGTGTATATATATATATATATATATATATATATATCTCCTAAATAGGGCACAGCAACGCGTGCCGGGTACAGCTAGTATGTGTGTGTGTGTGTGTGTGTGTGTGTGTATGTATGTATATATATATACACACACAAACACTAGCTGTACCCGGCATGCGTTGCTGTGCCCTATTTAGGAGATGCGAGAAAGTCTGAGTATGTAAGGGTTGGAATTGTTGTTAGTTATGGCTTTGAAGTGCATGCCATCCTGGGAGGTGATCCGGGCCTGCAGCAGGAGCAGCTGGTGACCTGCAGCGGCTGATCGCCCTGGCGACCCGGAAGACGTGATTGCCAGGGCGATCAGCCGCCTCAGGTTGCTGACTGCTCCCACTGCAGGCCCGGATTGCCTCCCGGAATGGCAGGCACTCCAAAGCTGGGATGGCAGGCACCTCATGGCAGGGCGATCAGCTGATTGGGAACGCCTCTGACGGAACGGCTGGGGGCGAGAGCAGGCAGAGGCCTGCAGCCTGCGATCGTCTGCTGCTCTGCTCTGCTCTGCTGCAGCAGTGGCTGGGTCCACTGTGTCATCCTCTGGGCTGGGGCCATTGGGCCATTCCATCTTGGGATCCTTTCTCTCTTGAGGATGTCAGCCTCCATCTTGGTTCGCACCTTGTCTTCTTGAATTTCATTTTATTTTATTTTAGTGGTTTTTATAATTATTTTATAATTATTTTATTTTATAATAGTAATATAATGTCATAATAAATGATATAATATAATGTTATATTATATTATACTTAGCCGATGGTTTGTTGACCGAAATAAAGGCTACTGACTGACTGACTGACTGATATTATATTATAATTTCAAAATATTATAATGTCTATATATATACTATAATATAATAATTATGATATTAATACTAATAATATATGAATATTTCTTGATATATTTATATGTTAATATTAATGATGTGTAATATATGGTAAATATAGCAAATATAGTAAATAAATAAATAAATAATGTAGATTAGAATGTAGTTCAGCCTTTAGGTGCGGCCCTCCATAATATTTTTTGGCCCTTTTTGTGGCCCCTTGGAAAAAATAATTGCCCACCCCTGGTATGGGCTCTTGATTCTGTTGATATTTGTTTGTATGTGGTGAATAAGAGGATTTGGGGTTTAAAATATGAACACAACAAAGAGTTAAAGGGCTGGAATATCATCTGAAAATTAATATGATCTCATTTTTTTTCCTTTTCTGAAAAGAGGAGTAGTTGAACGATTACCAAATTACTTGCATATGTATTGCTAATGGAATACTCCTCGCATACGTCTGAATACAGTTCTGCTTTGTAACTTTAAAGAGTGGATTAAATTAAGGGCTACTGCATAAAACTCCAAGGAGTCAAATAAATTTCGTTTCATTTATAATATACAATCATATGATTATAGGCTTCTGTTGGGTTGAAATGTGTTCCGCTATCCTGTTTAAAGTAAGTTGATTTATAGAAAAAATAATGCATATGATGCCCAGACACAGTGATTACATTTTATACTGAATTATAAACAGCACTGGGAGAAAGAGATTATTACTTTACCAGCCTCATGCACATTTTAAGATGGTAAACAAGGTTTGAGTTAAAGAGGAGAAGAGATGCTCTCTATAGGAGTGGCAAAAACTGTAGTCAGAATCCATCCACACATTATGTCATTGTAAGGAGGTAGACAGCATGGTATAGTGGCTTAAACATTGGATTATGAGTTTGGAGTCCAGAGGCTGAATCCATGCTCAGCCATGGAAACCCACTGGGTCACCCTGGACAAATCCCACTCTCACAACTTCCTTCCCCTTTGACCAAATCTGGCCAAGAACACCCCGTTATATGTTCGCTGTGGGATCACCATAATCCAGAAATGACTTGAAGACACAACAACAACAACAACAACAACATGGTAGAAGCAAAAAGAGAGGAAGACTCTAGATAAAGTGACAATGAAAGAAATTTGATCTGCTTTCTCTTATCAGTGCTGCAACACCTTCAGTTGAGTTTCTAGACTTGGAAGACTGGTAGCACAAAAACTAAGGATCCTGGGTTTGACCGCTCAGCCAAACCTCACACTCGGACAGTCAATCATCATCATCATCATCATCCTACCTTTTCTCCAATCAGAAATCCAAAACATCATACAAAAGTTCAGGTCTAGATAATAATAATAATAATAATATCTCTTTCTCGGCATTACTTCACGAATAAAGATTCTTTAGGAAGGACTCATCCCACGCTTTTTACAAGTGTGTTGATGATTAAAAAGGCCAATCTGAGATAGGCAAGTCTGGTTGCAGAAAGCACAGCAGAAAGTCTCCTTGGGTGATGTTGTTTCCAAGTTGCAGTTCTTTCTGCGTTGTTGTTTCACTTCGAGACCCGTTCGGCGTGCCTTCTCAAAAGAGGCCACATCATTGTGGATAGTGCATCTCCATGCCTCCCGATGTGAGGCCAGGGTGGACCATTGTTGGTGATCAATCTGGCCGAGCCTGAGATATTGTTTCAGGGAGTCCTTATATCTCTTTTTGGGGGCGCCTCTCTTGCGCTGACCCATGGCGAGTTCACCGAAGAGTAGTATCTTTGGGAGGCGGTGGTCCTCCATCCTAGAGATGTGCCCTGCCCAGCGCAGCTGTGTTTTCAATAGCATGGCTTCAATGCTGGTGATCCCTGCTTGCTCAAGGACAGCAACATTCGTCACATAGTCAGTCCAGTGTATATTTAGGATTGTGCGACAGTGTATATTTAGACAGCGCTGATAAAAATGTTCGAGTAGTCATAGGTGTTGGTAATAGGTGACCCATGTTTCAGACCCATATAGGAGAATAGACAGTATGATAGCTCTGTACACACTGATTTTGGTGCTGTGCCTCAGGTGCTTGTTACTCCAGACACTTTTGTGAAGCCTTCCAAATGCACTATATGCCTTTGCTAATCTGTGATCGATCTCTTTATCAATCTTGGCGTCTGAAGAGATGATGCTTCCCAGGTAGGTGAACTGCTGAACGGACAGTAAGTATGATATTAAGTATGATATTAATAATAATATCATACTAGAGTTGCTTGGTGTCTCTTATCACAAGGAATGTCCCTTACTTTTTTGAAAATCAGAAAACTTGTCCCTTGGACTGGCAGGTGTCCATTATTATAAGGGATGCCCTCAATCTGAGGATGGAAAAGCTCTTCCTTTTATACAAACTGAACTAGATGTCAAAATGTGGTACTTTGGGGTGTGACCCTTTCATTGAGGCAAAAATAGGGATGAGAATAATACGTTAATTTTGCAGACAGACACAGCTAAGTTAACTGAAACTGATACTTTTGGTTTTTTTAAACTTAGAACAAAGATATGCAGCATACAATGCCTTCATGTGTGGAATTTAGGGGTAAAGGCCCCTCGTAAAAGTTGAAAACCATGAATATCTCTAGTTCCCTCCTAGTGCTTAATATCATTGACCATATTTAATATACACACAAAAGTGCAGTACATATATTTTATTCGTGTATCACTTACTTTTTAGTTTTAGACTAGTTCTACATCTTCTAGTCTGCATATATAATTTACAATTTTCAGCAATAGTCACAAAGCTGCCCCCTCCCCTCCCAGAATAACCTTCAATTAATTAGTGATGGGAAATTGAGGAATAATCAAATCTATGAGAGTGAAAATCGATGTTTGACTATAGTTTGGGACTTCTTCATGAATAAAAAGGATATATGGAGTTAGGAAATGGAAAATATAATTTTCTGTATAGAAAACAGAACGTCCTCTTAGGAAAAATGATATTTCTGTGCACATAGTTTTCTGTGCAGAAAATGCTGTTTTCTTTTTTAAGGAAATGATACATATATTTTCTACAGAATGAATCGCCAACCAATTTTTTTCTATGTAGTAAACAGCATTTTAATGCAAAAATATTATTTCCTATTTAGAAGTTCTGTTTTCACCACAAATACTTTCCCATATATTTTATTTATTTATTTATTCAAATTTATTCGTCACCACTCCCAGTTGGCTCGGGGCGATTTACAAGATAATACAGGGATTAAAGCAGACATTTTAAAACCATATACAGGATTAAGAACAATAGCAATAAAATACACATAGTATCAGGAGAAGCCGAACAATGTAAGACCCAAAGGCCTGTTGGAACAGTAGGGTCTTACAGGCCTTCTGAAAAGCTAACAGACTCTGAAGGGGCTGAACTTAGAAGGGCAATGCATTCCAGAGGATTGGAGCTATGATCGAGGACGCCATTCTTCTTTTGCAGTCAGATGGTAAACCCTGGAACTTGGGACCACGAGGAGATTTTGCATCTCTGAGTGTAGGGATCTGTTGGGACAGTATGGGATAAGGCAGTCCCTTAGGTACACTGGCTCCAGGCCATTCAAGGCCTTGAAGGTCAAAACCAGCACTTTGAAGGTAATCCGGCATTCCACAGGGAGCCAGTGCAGTTCACGCAGGATGGGTGTGACATGGCAGCTCATCGGGACACCCGCGAGCAACCGAGCTGCAGCGTTCTGCACCAGCTTAAGTTTCCGGATTACCGACAGAGGAAGGCCAATGTAAAGAGCGTTACAGTAGTCTAGCCTTGAGATGATCGTAGCTTGGACCACTGTGGCCGGGTCACGGCAGGACAGATAGGGGGCCAGCTTCCTCGCCTGGCGTAGATGAAAAAACGCCACTCTGCTGACGGTGGAGATAATAATAGTAATAATAATACTTAATTTGTAGCCCGCATCCATCTCCCCGAAGGGGACTCGGAGCGGTTTACATGGGGCCGTGCCCAACAACACATCACAAAAATATCAACATCAAAAAACAATCAACATAATAAAAGCAATAAACACAGCAAAATACATTGGTGAAAGCACAACAATACAATACAAGTGAGTCTAAAAACAGAACCGACAGGGCGGGCCACATGCACATATAGGATGTTTAAAAACTCGGGGGAGATAACAGGAGTAGTGTCAAAGACAATGGATCACATAGGGAAGAGGTTTCGCATTTGGGGACCTAATCTCCAAAGGCCAGGTGGAAAAACCAGGTTTTCCATTGCTTCCTGAAGGATTCCAGTGAAGGTGCATGTGAGATGTGAGTCTCCATCGACAGCTGAGGGTCAAGAGTAACACCAAGGCTCTTAACTGACGACGGACGTAACATTTTGCATTTTGTACAAAACCAATCCTAATTTGTGAATAATATTAAAAATCTTAAGTTTTTTTTAAAGACTTCCTTGCCACAAGAGGAGCATTGCTAAAATTACTCATTGCTTTTTCTTAGAATGAAGTTGGGATAGAACTACATTCCTGCTACCAGATGTGCAAATTGGTGCCCAATGCAACTAAGTGGCGATAGAATGGCCAGCCTGCAATGATGCATTGTACTGCTTCTAAAGATGTCTCTGGTTTTTGACTTAACAATGCCCTGCAATTAAGCCAGTTGTGTAGAACAATATTATGTCACACTGATTTAAATCTGTATTGCAAAGGATGCAGTTCCACATTTCCTTGTTTCCCCAGATTGTGTGAAGAATAAAGGTATCTGGGGAAATAAAGATTTTCCTCCTGTCTGCACAAAAAAGATGTTCATTCTGGTCTGTAAGTTCCAGTGCATTTGAATTGTAATAGATATTGGGGGACTAAAATGCCATTGAGTCTTGCATGAAGGACATGCAAATATAACCAATAACTATGCAAATTGCACTTGTTGTATGTGATTAAATATGTAAATCAGACATTTCCCTCAAATTCCTGATGATGTGTTTCTTGCGCGATCCCCACTGATGGAGAAATTACCCATCCTTCCATTGCACCATTACATTGCCCTCCCTGCCTGGCTTCTTGATGAATCAGGTCTGTAAATTACTCCAAGTGGAATTGAAGACGTCTGTGAACTTTGACCTTCCTCGGTGATGGATAAGATTGAGCCTGGTGGGGAGAGATTGCGTATAATTGTACAACTGAGTGCAATCTATCTATCCTAATAATAACACCAATTCATAGTAGTCCCTGAACAGTAATCTAGACAGAGTTAGCCAGATATCACACTCTCCCATGCATAATTCAAGGAAATGAATAAGATTATTTTAGATTTCCTGTGGGTAATATTTACATCTTGGCTTCGTCTTGCTAAACTCTGGTCTTCGCAAACAGCCTGTTCTCACAATAAAAGTCCATTTATCATTAATTTGTAATTGACCATTCTACAGTCAATAGATTCTTATGCTCCCCTGGATTCCTACCCCAATTCCCAGAGCTTGGAACATGAGCTATGAAGATTAATTCAGTAATGCTAAATGCTGGAAATTGTGAGATTAATTCACTAGTACAAATAACAATTGGATTTAATTCGGTAAGTTACAGTTAATTAACTTGTTTATTAAGACGTTAATTAAGGAGTTGAAAGGAAGTGAAGGAAAATGTTATGGCAGTCATAGTACCACTGTAGCCACTGTATTCTGCTCTGGTGAGACCTCACTGGGAGTACTGCTGATATCGGAGGTGACCCCTCCCCCCCGGGCCAGGACTCTGTAAACGATAGTTTAAAAGCAAGGAATTCATAGTTTTATCATGGAATGATCCCATAATCTCTTCCCCATGTGGGAACCTAAGGCTCTTCTCATGGCCCCACATGGCAATGCCCCTGTAACCCACACTTACGAACTTTCTTGAACTTTTATGGACTTTTGCCTACTTTGAAGGACTTTCAGAAACTTTTTGGAAACCTTTTATTTTCAAATCCCATGGACTCTTCTCATGATTTATGAAATCCAATGGACTCTGGTGGGTGGGATGGGCTGATACGAGATGATATGGTTCCTATTTCCCCCTATATGAATGTATTCCCTATATGTTTTCCCCTTCCATGTCTTCCTATATAAAAATATGAAATGCCACCTTTTTGGGACCCCAACATGCCAAGGCTCAGGAATTTCCTGGGCTATTAAATCCCTAAACAAAGAAAGGACTTAACAAAGAACACTTGCATGGACAATAACAATGGACATTCCCTCAAACCTCGGAGTTGGCCAATTTGGGGAATATGTCCTTTGGGCACACACCTTCAGACATTGGAGCATGTCCATCTGGAGGACGTGCCCCTGGTGATTTTGTCATTCTTCACAAAGAGGACCATCCTGCCTTCTGGAAGTTTTGGATTTCCTATCTGACTCACTCATTGTTTCATCGATTTGGCTGAAACCAATGACAAGATACCATCAATAGATCCATATCTAGGATTAAGGACTACTGGGGTCTGGCATCTGCTCCAGACCAAAAATGTTTATTTCCTTCACTTGGGACAATACAGAAGCTAGCTTGAGGGCTCTTGGAAGTAATCGCCAGCGCTTGGACAACCATTTAATCACTTAATCCACTCATCATGTCATCCCGGTTCATTGATTCCTGCTTGGACCACCTCCTTTGCTCTCAAAGCGGTGCTGGCTTCCTGATTGGCTGAGGCACAGCAAAGCCGGTTGTGCCTCCCAGCCAGCTGATGACTCCAACCAATCAGCGTGAAGCTGGCAAAGGGGTGGGGGGCAGGAGGTTTGAACTTTGACAGCTCTATTTTTCTAATAAAATGTAATGTTTTGCCTTGCGCTTTATGTCAGCTTTTGGGCAAATGATTGCAGTTTGACATCCGGTCCAGCTGGAACGAAATAAACAACTCGGTGGCATGTCTTCAACTTGGTGAGACTTTTTTGGGGGGAAATTCAAGGAAAAATCAATTGGATTGCTTCCTATTTCGCCAGGGCTATATCAGATCCTCTTTGGTGGC
Source organism: Anolis apletophallus (assembly GCA_030556195.1). Classification (NCBI taxonomy): domain Eukaryota; kingdom Metazoa; phylum Chordata; class Lepidosauria; order Squamata; family Anolidae; genus Anolis; species Anolis apletophallus. The sequence goes on along the minus strand of JARBWK010000003.1, from coordinate 19,123,615 downwards.
TCTGACCGGTCTCTGCCTTCACTGCAAGACCCCCAAATTCTTGCTCGATATCACTGCATCCTGTTCTTAGCACCATAGTTCCAGAATGGCATTTACAAACTGAAACAGGTGAAGACCAAGAAGATCAAAGTTAGGGAAACCAAGCAGTATGAAGAACAATTTTAGAGAGCAAGACTTTTTACCTAGGAGAAACAAAAATGGATAGCTATTTTTTAATACTTGAAATTAATTAGGAGTGTTGTTGTGTGCCTTCAAGACATTTCAGACTTGGGGTGACTCTAAGTCTAAAGTTTAGAGTGGAGTCAGGTGAATGACTTTGGAGGGTCAGTTCTGGCCAACAGGTCTTTGTTTGGGGACTCCTGTGCTAGACAAGACAAAAAGAATGAGGGTTGGGCAGAACTTCTGTAAAAAAAGAATGTAAGAAAGGAGCTTTTTTATTGGAGGCTTTGGATACATCTACATTCTTTTCCTACTGCCTTCTATCTTTTCTAGCATTATTGCCTTTTCTAATGCCCTTTTCCTGCCTACGCACTGGGCAGGGAAAGGTAATTACCTCCTCCCACAGAGTGAGATGATTGGTTCTCTGGATGGAACCTTCTGGGGAGTGGGCAGAGGCTGCCTGTAGTGTTGGGGCAGCCTCCTGCTTCATTCCCATTTGAGGTGTTGACCCACCACTCCCGCCCTGTGACAGTATAGCGGTCGCCTTAGGGGCTGGGTAGGAATTTTCTCCCCTTCTATGTTCTAGGGGTTTTTTTGCCTACCCTGTACAGTTACTGGAACTTTCTGGGATGGCGGTTCTATAAATAGGACAGTGTAAATAGTTTAGGGTAATCCATAGACCCATATTCACTCATGCACTCTTCAAAGTTGGTTGGGCTAGTGCACAAACGCACTCCCCTGGACGGCTGTTTAAAAGTGAGGGGGATACCATTGGTCCAAAAATTTTGAGAGTCCAGTTAAGAGAGGTCTTCTTGTGTTTTCCTTGAGATGTTGCCCAGTTTTGTGTTATAGGGGAGTCAGGAGAGTTTCCCAGTGTAGCCGAGGGGTCGTTTGCTCGCGGACGCTACCTCGGCTAGGCCAGACCTTGTTTCCTTGACACCTGAGTTTAGTGAGGTTAAACTTAATTAGGTAACTTTAAAATAAAGGTTGCCCAAATTTGATCCAATTACTGTTGTCTGTCTCGTTATTTTGGGGGTTGGAAGGTAATGAGTCATTTCTTCTTGTAATATGACCAAACTATAATGATCTCGGTTTAATCATTTTGACTTTTAGGGAGAGTTCAGGCCTGATTTGTTCAAGGGACCATTTATTCACCATTTCAACAGTCTACAGTATTTGCTAGGGGTGGGCAAGTCAGTCAAACCTTGTTCTGTTTTGAGTATCTGGATTTTGGTAGATGTCCAGATCCATTTTTGGGAGCCTCCCAAATTCAGGCAGAAAAAAAACCTTTTTTTGATCGAGCAATCAAAAGATCCAGAAAGATTTGGCCCACTGGCAGCAATGGGGTACTTACGCGGCTCCCCTTTTTGGTATTTTTAGGGCAACAGTCTTAAGAAACCACCCTTTCTGGGATCATTTCTCCTTATATCCTTCAATAAGACCTGGATTAAAGGCACCAGGCTTAAGAAACCACCCTTTCTGGGATTGTTTCTCCTTATATCTTTAAATAAGACCTGGGTTAAAGGCACCAAACTTAAGAAACCATGATTTCTCGGATTGTTTCTCCTTATATCCTTAATAAGACGTGGATTAAAAGCAGCAGACTTAAGAACACCCCCCCCCCACACACACACATTCTGGGATCGTTTGCCCTCAATACTCTTTCAATTATGCTGAGTTAAGAAACTCTTTTTTAAACACTTATTTCAATGGGGGGCACACCATCTGAAGAAGCATTAGCTATTCTTTTAAAAATATACAAATTACCTCCTTATGTAATGGTAAGATACCTTTACCCCATATATGAAGCTTGCCTCATGTGAAGGGCACCACTGGTGGCAATTTCATAAGTCTGTCAAAAGTAAACTGCTTATTTATTGCTATTTGGGTCAAAAAGCAAGCCAAGCCATGGAGAGCTGTGAGCGGCACTGAGAATTTAGATCACCAATCTGTCTCTCTCGGAAGCCTGCTCGCAACAGAAAAATGGAAGCCCAGTTTGGCTAAAAGACACATTGTGGCTTTCTTCTGTTCTGATTGACTCAACATGCAGGGCTCATAGAGGAACCCAGTGCGGGTTCAAGGCTGTCTCTTCGCAATCCACATGTAGCCGAAAGACCCCAAAAGCAGTAATTTTCAGCAGCCATGTGGTCTGTTGTGGCCAGGGAAAAAAATGATGGCGGAGCCTGTGCCATTATACCTGGCTGAAATAGCCAAAGCCTGAAACAGCCAGAGCTCATTTTGAAAAATGGATCTGTGCACAACCCTAGTATTTGCAGAACACTTCTCAAGTACCAAATCTTCCTTTCTGCTATTTCACAGTCCAATTTTCACAACTATTTATAGAAATGTCATATGCCATAATTCTAGAACCTAGCATCATCCACTGCAAATTAATGGTGACTTACTAAATGTGCATCTATAACTGTACAATTAAAGCAGTTTGACACCTCTAATTGCCATGGCACAATGCTACGGAATCCTGGGATATGTAGTTTGGTGAGGCAGCAGCACTTTTTAGCCTGAAAGGCTAAATACTCATAAAACTGCAACTTTCAGGAATCTGCAGAATTTAGCCACGGCAGTAAAATGTTATCAAACTGCATAAATTCAGCAGTCTGGCTGCAATCCTAGAATGGGCACCAAAGAACTGAATTTGGGTCGAAATTTTATATCCATTTTTTCTCAGTTTTTACTCTAGCTCAATGTAAAATCAGTCCTTTCACTTTTTTAAGCACAAAATGTTGGGCTCTCCTCCTGCTATGCTTTGCATTCTTACTCTGTACAAATTTAGACTGAATTCACATGAAAGAATGAAAGTCTCCCGCAACCCATGCCCAATCTATTGCTCACACTGAGATTATCTGCAGTGTTGAATATTGGAGAATGAAGGCCTTACTTGATGTCAAATTACTTGCTTCTCTCCATCCCCAACCCCTTCTTTCTCTTATGAGCATTTTCTTCTCTTGCAGAGACTGAAATTGTTCTCATTTGGGAGGAAATCTGATTACAGTCAATCTGCATTAATTCTATAATGTAGGTGCACCCTAAGTTAACTAAGACCTTGTGCCATCGCACCCGGTCTATATATTCAGAAAGGTCGAGGACATAGGCTCTCTCTACTGGGGGATTGCTTCTTGCCTTCCTTTAGAAGCTTGGGGCTTCCAAGGACCAAGCTGGACACTTTAAATAACTCAAACAGGCTTTATTGCTTGAAACATGAGTTATTTATACTGAGGTACTTTACTTTGTTCCTCAAAAGGATAAAAGAAATATACTTTACAGTCTCTTAGTTGCCTGGGTCCAGGAAGCTTCAGCTGGATGGCTCACCAAGTCCCCTCTGTCTAATTGCCAGGAGTTACCCAGAACACATAATCGAAAGATCTAAATCCAAAGCGGATAATATTCCCAGGGACATCCTACTACAATCCTCACCCAAACAACCCACCAAACACATCATTTGGCCACTGACATTAACAAGGCATTCCAGACGTATACATACTATTGTTCGCCAATTATGGCCCATGATCTCATCTATTCTGGGCTTATCACATTTGTGATGCTCTTGTACTAATTTACTTTTCTAACTTTTTCCATGTTGCTTCGGCTTACGTTAAGGTATGCTTTTAGTTTGCATAAGGATATTACCTTTATATTATACATGTGTTACCTTTATGTTATACTAGGAACTCCTTGCAGCTTGACTTGCAGCTTGACTTGTGTGTAGTGCTTTAATCAACGCCCCGAGGAAGCGCAAACTACGTGGTGCCATACCATCAGGAAGCTGTAGGCACGGGACTCGCCATTTGTGGTGACACACCCCGGCTCAAATGCTGCCACGGTCTGGGGCTCAGCATGCAGCTTGCATAAGGACTTTTGGAATGCCACCCGTTTCTGTTACGGAAGGTAACTCATTATCCACTACTAAGGGATAGTGTGTCCTATTGCTTAGACTCCACACTGGAACTTTATTTTTCCTTCGGATCCCACGACTTGAACCTTTATGGACTCATTTTGAAATGTTCTATGAAATTGTATTGCATTAGTTTATGCTCATTATAGTCTCAGTAGAGACTTGGGTCTACGATACTTTAGAGGTTGATTCACATCTCTATATATAATAAAGCGGAATGTTTGTTTGTTTGTATGTATGTGTGTATGTGTGTATGTATGTGGCAGCATTCTGATTGGCTCCCGGCCTATACATTCTGACAACATGATTGGTTGCCACTGAGGGAGCATTTGCATAACGCCTCTATTGGCCAGCCAACATGAACATTCCGACCCTCTAAACTGGCAGAGGAGGAAAAGGCAAAGGCCTGAGGCAGTCGCCAACACGAACATTCCGAGGGGGTTAGGAAAAGGCCTGAGGCAGTCAGGCATGGTGGGAGTTTAAGGCCAAAACACTTTGCACCCCCAAACAATGAGAGAACAAGACCAAACGTGGCACACAGAACCCTCAAGACCCACTCTACATCCTGGTGCAGTTTGAGGGAGGTTGGACCATGGATGACGGGACTTGCAGTACTTTAACTCACTTGCTTACAGCACTCTGGCCCACACCATAGAAGGATCAGGACCACACTTGGCACACAGATGCCCACTGGTCCACTTTACAACCTGGTGCGGTGTAGGGCAAGATGGGCCACAAATGATGGGATTTGCAGTACTTTCACCCCATTCATTTCCCACAGAACATTGAAGCCCCTACAAATCACAGACCAGGCCCAAACTTGGCACACAGAGTACCCATGACTCACTCTACATCCTACTGCAGTTTGGAGGAGGGCAGACCATGGATGGTGGGACTTGAAGTACCTTCAATCACTTCCCGAGACCGCTGCAACCCTCATCCACTGACTGATCAAAACCAAACTTGGCACACAGAGCCCCCATGACCCACACCACATCCTACTGCAGTTTGGAAGACATTGGACCACAGATGATGGGACTTGAAGTACCTTCACTAACATCCTAAGACCACTGCAAGCCACATAAACATCTCATAAGGACCACCATTGGCACAAAATGCCTTTCTCAAATAACCCGGGCAGGGCCGGGTCCCCAAGCTAGTGTATAATAAAAATACAAAGTATATATAGACCCTATGTATTGTGACTTTGTGATTGTTCTGTCTCCAGGATTGTTACTCCATTTGTACTTTGGATCCATTGGTATATTTTTATGGTCTCAAGGTCAGGACACTCGAGACCCTAGCCAGCTGGCCTATACTGAAAGTATGGGACCTTCCTCTGTGTGCCAGCCAACTAGTTTGAAGGAGCCTGGGTCCCCTCAGAGCTACCCAACTTTCCGGTATGCTGGGCTTTCTGTATGGAACCCAAGGAAAGTCTTTGTCTTATGTTGAGGGATGGCTTGACCAAGGCTGATCCTGGCAAACCTTCAGATATGTCATCTTCTGGAGAGATCCAGGAAAACTCTATAAGAAAATGGCTGATTGCCAAAGTCCCTGGGAAAAGGGGCTGAACAAACTTAATTGGGCTCTGTTAAACAATGATTGACAGGAGTAAAGAACCAATCAATGCAACCTAGCCTTTGCAAAACTGAGCAGGATTCAAAAACACAATACAACAGTGCAAAAACCTTGCAAACTCAAGATCCTTTATGCAGGGATGCTTGCCAATACATTTTAAGCAAAACCTTTAGGAACTTAAAAGTTTTTTATGCAAGTGGCGCTTGCTGTGCCGTCACAGACCTGTAACTCTCAGTAGACATGTAGAAGAAGAAATGCTAGATCATATCAAATTCTAGATTCAATGGTTCTACTCTAATTGGAATTAACCAACAAGATACCAACTTTAGTGAGCAGTTGCAGCCACAGCCACAGCTGTTGGACTTGGGAACGTGCTGCAAGGATGATTTCGTTTTTCCAGCTGGAATGGAAACATTACAGGGCTCTCCTGCTCTGTTAGTATCACAAGCCACAACTGCATTCTATAAATAGGGATGACTTCTGTAGCCAAACACATTTGCATGTATAAAATCAAACTGCCCTAATTAAAGTAACACATCCAGTCGAATGCATAATAGAGTAACAGCCACGAATAATTGTGCTCACTCAGCATGACAACTAGGCAGAAGAGATGCCTTCTATGGACTCAGCACACCATGGGATTAAAACCCTTCCATATATTTTGTGGCTTGAGAGAAGCAAAGAACAGAGTAAACTGCCATTTGTAAAACATTCATAGAACAAAAATAAGGTAGTTGCAATAGAGCTTTTGTTGCAATAGAGCTTTTTTGAGGTGTCTACATGCCATTCTGGTAACTATCAAGATGGCATGCATCCTCCCCACCAAAACCCCCCAAAACAACCCCCAGAAGTTTTAAAATCTTACCCGGCTGTCAGTATGGTCCTTGCACCCTCCTGGCATGAGGAAATGAAACCCGAAAAACCAAGATAGCCATGTAGATTTATTATTTTATTTTATTTATTTATTATTCGGGTTTCTATGCCGCCGACTCCCTGAGGCTCGCGGCGGCTCACAGGAGCCGAAGGTACAACTACACACAAGCAATGCGATAAAACATCTAAGACAATTAAACAGTTAAAACAGCAAAATACAAAACCCCCAGGTACAGTTCAGAAATTAGATAGCGTGACACCCCAGGACAGCGGCTAAAGCGGAACATGGGCAGGACCTACTCACCGAAGGCCTGCTTAAACGAATAAGTTTTGCAGGCGCGTCTAAACGGGAGCAGGTCCTTTATAGCCCGCGTTCCAGCCGGGAGGGCGTTCCACAGCGTAGGGGCTATAACGGAGAACGCCCTCCGGCGAGTAGATGTCAGTTTAGCCGATTTCGCCGAGGGTATCTCTAACAAATTAGCATCCTCGGAGCGTAGTGATCTCGGGGGACAGTGTGGGGTGAGTCGGTCCCTCAAGATTGAGCCTGGGGATCATGTGGTGCCTTCCCTGGGCCCAATCCACACTTGGCACTTACCTGGTAAGACCCAGAGCTTTCTTAAGATTAAGATCTTACCAGGCGCCTAATTAATTCAGAACAAAGCAGGGAAACCCCTGCTTTGTTTCCAATTAATTCAGTTTTACCAGAGACGTCATTTAGACAGCATTACTTATTGATACTACATATCTAAAGACCACGATTGTTATAGCACAGAGACGCATGCAGCCAAGCCCAAGAGTAAAAGGGTAACAAAAGTTTATTAGAACAATAGATGGGAAAAGGACGAACAAAAAAGTAGCCCAAAATCTGGCTTTTAAAACCCACAAAATTCCCAGGAATGCCCCAAAAAAATGCTGTGGAGAGAAACCAAAACAAACACAAGACGTCCGTCTGCATCGTCCAATAGAGGGTATTCACGAAGAGAAGTCCTAAGCCAGTCCATAAGTCGTAGGGTAGGAGAAAGACAGATGGAAAAGGAGGAGACTTTCCAAGGTCATCAGGAGCTGGGTATACAAGAAGAACATAAATCACAGCCCCCATAAACACAGCGTCCACCTCCCTCCATGTCATACGATACCAACACTCTGCAGCAGGAACTCACAGCAGTCACAGCGAAGGTCAAGAAGTACACGGCAGCAACTAAACAGAGAAGCAGACATTGAATCCCAAAACCCCCCACCTCTTCCCAACATCAGCTAGAGCTGCCACAGCAGCTCACTCAAGGAACAAAGTGGAGAAGTAACCCATAACTCATGAGTAACTGGAACCAGGATCAAAGGTACACGAAGTCAGAAACATAGGAACAAGAACCAGATAGCAACTCTTTGACCGCCGCAAGAGCCAAGTCAAATGCCCACTTCTTTTATAACACTAAACATCAGAATCATCTGAAGACCCACCCTGTTCCAGAGCAACAGCTGCTTCATTCCTTGCAGCTGCTGAACTATGCACAGACCTCCAAGTGCTCCAACGATCTTGCTGACTTAAAGTGTCCCACTCAGCTTCTGAATGTGTAGAAGGCCAATCCTGATCCGTATCAAAACCCAGGAAGGTACTGTCACCAGAATCTGCATTACATACATCTCTCACTTCCTGAACTAATGACTGATCTAAGTCAGTGTCACTCTCTTCTGACTGTATTTCTGCACCCCCCGGAAACCCTTCAAAAGTGTCTGAATCGGAAGGATCCCTAAGTATGTGCTGGATCTTTCTCCTCTGTTCTCTGCCTTTCAGACTTGAGTCACTAGCAGCCCTTTTGATCCCAGCTGCAGGAGCCTGATCATCCAGAGCCTCGCCCAAATTCATGCTACTGTTTGATGCTATTGACTCAGCATCTTCCCCAATACTATTCGCCGTAGTAGCTGAAGGCTCAATCACAACAACGATTGTGTTGAAGTTTGGGCTTATATGTTTGATCTTGTATATGACTTTATTATTGAACCCCACATCTTTATGAATATATAACAGAAGCGTTGTACATATTATCCTACGGATATTCATTTACGTATGGTTAATATATCTTCATTTGCATAGTGTTTTGCCTGTTGTTTTGTAATACTTGCAAGCCATAGATGATTGACTCAGTAGAAGCAGAATCCTTGGATATGGAAAGTCAACTATACATATTTTGCAATAAAGTTTATTTTCTTAAACCTGGCATAGCTTCAGGGCCTATCTTAATCCTGCCTTGCTCATGGGGGTTATTTTGAAGCTGAAAACTCAGGGCATGAGTTTTCCCACGCTTAAGATAACGTCTGATACAGCCCCAAATGTTCATGTTCTACTTTGCCTTCCATTATCATTCCTTCCCGCTTTACTTATTCTCATTTCAGTAGGGGGTCTGCATATTTTATTCTTAGAAGGGTGTGCAACATGCTATGATAGTAAATTTTTAATGATAATTCTTGTTTTACACAAAAAGCCGTTTCTCTGTACAGATGTTCTGGGCAGAAGGGATACTTTGCTGGACGAGGCAAAGCACAAAATACTGCTCCCCCCCTGCATTCAGAGGTACTCACAATATTTTGACATTTGAGATGGAATATCCCACAAACACCTTTCTCTCTTCCGGCCAATAAAATTACAAACTTTACTAATCTGAGAAATAACAATTTGTTGTCTTTTCATAGTACTAAAAACACAGCTGCCTGAGGCATTTGCCTCACTGTATTTAATGGAAGGGCAGACCTTGCTGGGTACTTGTCAGCATTGGATAGACAACTAGACATGCACATAACTGCACAATAGCAAGATCACTATGATATGATATATATGGAGGGAAACATGTTCCATAAGTCATTGGAAGCTCCAAAGCTCCAATGACTTAAAGCCTTAGATGAGTATTGTGACTTGATTCTGCCCGATCTTGGAAGCTGAGTCTTTGGATGTAAGATCACTAGCAAATATTAGGTGCTGTGGCCTTTATTTCAGTAGGAGAAACTAGCAAAACCACTTCTGAGTATTCATTCCAATTGAAAGAATCTTTCTTTGAAGGGATCCTCTTTTTAATTATATTACTCCTAGAAATATGTTTTCTAATTTTCCTGGTGAAATTTTGTAAGGCATTCAGAAGGCCAATGCAACCCACATATCCTAGCAGTCTGTTTAATCATGAGGGAGCTCTGACCCCCCCCCCCCCAATGGGGTCTCCTTAGCTCACTGTAGGGGGTCACATAAAATTTGGCTAAAATAAAAAGTTTCTGAATGTGACCTAGACATTTACATGAATCTGTTAGTAGCAACATAGTTCAGTTGTGCTCCATAAAGAGAAAACAATAGCTTGTTTAGCTATTGTCTAATTTTATACCGTATGTATGTATGTATGTATGTATGTATGTATGTATATACACGAACACAAACACCACATCAGCATAGGCAAATCTGTGCTTAAGTCTGTTCAGCAGTTCACCTACCTGGGAAACATCATCTCTTCAGATGCCAAGATTGATAAAGAGATAGATCACAGATTAACAAAGGTATATAGTGCATTCGGAAGGCTTCACAAAAGAGTCTGGAGTAACAAGCACCTAAGGCAAAGCACCAAAATCAGTGTGTACAGAGCTATCATACTGTCTATTCTTCTATATGGGTCTGAAACATGGGTCAACATCTATGACTCCTCGAACGCTTTCATCAGTGCTGTCTTCGCACAATCCTAAATATACACTGGACTGACTATGTGTCGAATGTTGCTGTTCTTGAGCAAGCAGGGATCACCAGCATTGAGGCCATGCTATTGAAAACACAGCTGCGCTGGGCAGGGCACATCTCTAGGATGGAGGACCACCATCTCCCAAAGATACTACTCTATGGTGAACTCATCCTGGTTCAGCGCAAGAGAGGCACCCGAAAAAAGAGATACAAGGACACTCTGAAACAACATCTTAGGCTTTGCCAGATTGATCACCAAAAATGGTCCCTCCTGGCTTCACATCGGGAGGCATGGAGTCACACTATCCATAATGCTGCGGCCTCTTTTGAGAAGACACGCCGAAACGAGTCTCATAGAGAAATGACAACGCAGAAAGAACCGCAACTTGGAAACAACATCACCCAAGGAGACTTTCTGCTGTGCTTTCTGCAACCGGACTTGCCTATCTCGGATTGGCCTTCTTAGTCATCAACGCGCTTGTAGAAAGTGTGGGATGAGTCCTTCCTGAATTGGTCTCTTCGTTCGCGAAGTAAAGCCAGAGAATGAGAGAGAGATATGCCTGCATATATGGGGTGGTGATAAAAACCTCTGGTGCAAAGGGGTTGCAAATACAGGAAGTTTAAGAGGAAGCCCTGCCCCAGCAAGTTGCCCACCATTATTTCTTCCATGTGGCAGGGGCTCTCAAAGACTCTAATGTTGCTTTTTATGTCATGAATTCTTTAAGGTCTTTGTTTGAACACTACATGCTCTCACTACTGAGCTACAGTCTTCCCCAGCGTACTTAGCAATAAGCACATTTATTTAAATGTCAACAAAGCAAGCTTTAATCAGCAGCACGTTCTTTAATCGGGAGAGGGTCTCGCACGCAATCACTCCTTGGCTGGGAAGACAGGGACAAAAGCTTTCAAACCAACCAAAGTTGTAAACATGGTCTAGATAGCAATCAAACAGTTATACAATTAGTCCAGGAGAAGCTGGAACAAGCTTTTTGTTCTGTGGAGTTGGTGACGTCTGAACGTGCCTTTTGTGCATCTAATGGCTCTGTAATGATGATATGCCAAAGAGCTTGTTAGATGAGCGGGCGGCCCTTTAAACACCGAAAACAAAACATTTCAATTGTTTTGCTGCAGATTTACAATGGGCTCTTGAAGGCACTCAAAGTGGCCATTAAAACGCCTGTATTTTCTATTGTTGGTGATTTAATCTCTGTTTGCAATCAGACTGCAAATCACCATGCTGGGATTTTCTCCTCTTTTTCTCCTGGGAAGGGAATTCTCTGAATGCAATGAGACAATTATTTCACCTTTTCAAAAAAAAAAGAGATTCTGTTTATGATCTTTGTTGTGGTCAACTTGATTTTTACAAACTGGCCTGTCACAATGGATGCAATCCTCCCTCTGAGACTAATTGTATGACTGACAAATGAGAAAGAGGATCAGTGCTTAAAGAGTATTAAAAATAGATACAGAGATTTCAGGAGGAAAGTGGGTAACTAGGTCTAGGACACTGGGAACACCTAGCCCTGGCATAACTGATACAGTGATGCTGACATTGGTGCCAACTACCAATATTTCACAGCACATATCTAAATAAAGGTAAAGGTTTCCCCTGACATTAAGTCCAGTCGTGTCCAACTCTGGGGGTTGGTGCTCATCTCAATTTCTAAGCTGAAGAGCCAGCATTGTCCATAGACACCTCCAAGGTCATGTGGCTGGCATGACTTCATGGAGTGCCGCTACCTTCCCACAGAAACAGTACCTATTAATCTACTCACATTTGCATGTTTTCGAACTGCTAGGTTCGTGAAAGCCGGGCCTAACAGCGGGAGCTCACCCTGCTCCCCGGATTCAAACCACCAACCTTCCGGTCAGCAAGTTCAGCACCTCAGCAGTTTAACCCGCTGCGCTACCAGGGAGCCCTAGCACATAACTACAGTGCTATAATTCCATTTTATTCATGGCAGAATAGCATAAAAGGGCCGGAGAGTTACACAGCGGTAACAACAGCTGTGCTTGCAATCAGAAGGTTGCATGTTTGATTCCCAGGCTGGTCTGGACACCCAGCTGTGAGCCCTGTCCACTGTTCACCCAATAGTTCGAAAACAGCCCAGCTATGAATAGATAAACTGGGGACTGATAATCGGGGAAGGATTTTTACAAAAAGGACAACACCTGAATAAAAAAGAAAGATCGGCTGTCGGAAGGTGGAATGCGGAACAGAGGCTCTCCGTCATGAGGATGAAACAACAGCACCCCCTTGTGACGTAATGATGTGATGGAGCAACCGCACCCTGTGATGCAGCCAGAAGAAGAAAAATCTTTCTAAAATTGTATTGTTGTATTGTAATTGTATGTCTACCGGCAGGAATTGTCTGCTGCTTCGGAGTGAGAAGAGCGGAATATAAATAAAGTGTATTATTATTATTATTATTATTATTATTATAAAATCTTTGATTTCTTAGTCTCCAATTGGCAGGCACAGTCCTGTTTAATCCTCTGCCTGGTTTCCAAAACTTTTGGATAACTTACACTAATGGTGATGGTGGAAGCATCCATGCAACTGCTGGGAGAGTTTGTATAAAGTTTTGGGATTTATGATGTCCAACTCTGTTATTCCTTTCCAGTTTCAGAAAAAGTAATTGGCCTTTAAAAAAAATTGCAGCCTGGCATCCCAACACTAAGAACAGAAAACCTATCCCATTTGTGAAAGAAGTAACAGTTTTGTCCATCCATGCAGCCTCCAGAATATACCACAAATAGAAAATAGGTCCCTGAATCTAGTACTTTAGTTCAGACAATGCTGAGCTTAGTTGCATCTCTCTAGACACTGATTTTACACAAAAAAAATACAAAAAAAACATCACTGCTGAGGTTCTTCATGTCAACTCCTGCCTCCGACTATTAGCTTGAGCTCATCTATCCTAGGCATTTCTGCCAATTATGTCTCTGTCAACCCAACTGTGTATTTAACTGATCGATTCCTCTCGCCGTTTAATACACTAAAAGGATGTTTCTGATGCAAACAATATCCACAAGGCAGAACTGAACATAATGTAATGAAATTAAAAGAGAACACGTTTTCGCATGAAGCTTTCCCACTGGGCTTGTCATTTCCCAAACAATTACCTGGAGCATAAATAATCTTTTAGCTCATCTTGTTGGGAGGGAAAAGGTGGAACTTCTAAGAGTTATAGCTGTTCTTCCCTCTTGGTTACTAAGACCTTGAAGAATCATAAAGTACATGGTATAGCATAGTGCCGCCGGAATGCAAAATACAGCACCATCTCCGGAGGTGCAGGTGATAAGTTCCTAGTCTCCACATTGATATTTGAAGCTGTGGATAATAGTGAAACCTATTGAAATGAAGGATGGCTGACCCAAGAATGCTATAGCGCAGTGGTTCAAAATCTTTTTTTTACCAAAACATTAATACCAAAAGGGTTACAAATTAGTTTTTGGTTAACTTTAGATAAAGTTTGGTTATTTCAGAAAATTACATTAGCTAGACCACATCAGCTCTAGTTTCTGATATAGATCATATGCTACGATGGCGGGTCAATAAGTCCATTACTTTTTGAATGAAACACAGGTTTTGAGATTAAAAAATCATTTTATTTTTCAACGAAGTCTCCTTTGAGCTCTATACACGTTGTCCAACGTTTCTCCAATTTTTTATCCCTTCCAAAAAAATAAGATTTGTCGAGGTCATCAAAAAAGGTATTTGTTTGTGAGATGATTTCATTGTTGGAGTCAAATCTCTTTCCGCCGAGCCATTTCTTCAGGTTTGGAAACAAGAAATAGTCACGTGGGACTAAATCCGGAGAATAGGGTGGACGAGGGAGCAATTTGTATCCCAATTTATGGATTGTTGCCATGGCAACTTCACATGTGTGCACGCTTGCATTGTCTTGGTGTAAAAAATTTTCTTGGCCAAATACAGTCATTGTTTTTTTCAAATCCTCATTAAATCAACCCAATAAGTTGGCATAATATTTGCCATTGATTGTTTTATCCTTTTGAAGGTAGTCAATGTGGATTATACCACGTGCATCCCAACAAATGGTCATCATGACTTTATTGGCTGACAAACCAACCTTGGTCTTTTTTGGTGCCGATTCACCCCGAGAAACCCACTGTTTTGACTGCTGTTTGGTCTCTGGTGTGCTGTGGTGGATCCATGTTTTGTCCACAGTTACGAAACATCGCAAAAACCCTTCCATATTGCGGTTGAACAACGCCAAACACTCCTGAGAAATTGTCACATGACTGCGTTTGTGGTCGATTCTGAGCAAACATGGCACCCATCTTGCAGAAAGCTTTCTCATACCCAAGTGAGCATTTAAAATTGAAACCACTGAGCCATGTGAGATGCCTATGGCTTCCACAATCTCTTGCACTTTCAATCTCCCATCGGCCAACACCATATCGTGAATTTTTTCAATTGTTTTGGGTGTAGAGACCTCAACTGGGTGTCCAGAACGTTCGGCATCTTCCGTGTTTGTACGGCCACAACAAAATTCAGTAAACCACCTTTTTACCATTGAAATTGATGGTGCAGAGTCCCCATAGTATTTATCAAGCTTAGCCTTGGTTTGAGTGATGTTTTCCCCCCGCAAAAAAATAATGCTTAATGAGCTCACGAAATTCACTTTTTTCCATTTTCTCCTCAAATCACGTGGTAGTCTGCTATCAATGGCTGTTAAACACAAACTAAATGACACAGTTTGTTCAAATTTTGACAGGAGTCAACTGACAGATGCCTGTTGACAGGAGCAGTGTTGCCCTTTCAGTTAAGAGGCAGAAAATTCAAAAAGTCACGAAGTTATTGACCAGGCCTCGTATCTAGTAGTCGCCATCTGCTCCCCACAGAAAACAATATTTCATAATCTTGACCTGAAAAGGTAATCTTTCATGGTTAGTATTTATGCAAAAACAAAGAGGCAATGTGATGTGGAAGTCAAATATAAATCAATATTGTATTTCAAACATCAGCATTATAACACATAAGTATCAACTAATAATACAGTGTAGTCCTCTCACTATAAAGAAAATAAGCAGCCGTTGCGCATTAGCATCCCCCCATATACATCATAACAAAATGCAGTAAAGTAAAACTGGGAACTCCCAGGAATACAGTGGTGCTTCAGGACACAGTAAATAGGTCCCCAGCAGAAAAAGGGAAAATAAACAAGCCCCCCGTGTGACTGTGGCTGAATAGCCGTCAAACCCGGAACTCCGGGCAGGAGCGCGTCAAGCGGTGGCGTCGGGCGGGACGTGACTCCGCCCTCCCGAAGGTGGGGGCCGGAGCGCGATGCTCTGTAAACAAGGATGCTCGTGAGCGTTGCAAGCGGCCTGGCAAATGCAGAGTAGAGAGGTTCCCAAACACAGAAATGAAATCCAAAACGGAGAGGTGTGTCGTCAACGGGATGAAGTACCGAGATCTTTCCCGTTTCGGGTGCTTCCTCAGGACGATCCACAACCGGGAAAGTACACAACTGTTCAAAATAAACACAATATAAAACCTCTATAGGGCATAGGTGGGTCGATAAGCAGGGTAGGAAAGAAAAGCTTACCAAATGTCGTTTTCAGGTCCCCCCAATGGGAGAAAACCGCCAATGCGGTGTGGAAAATAATAAGCCAAATGGCGTAATGACCGAAGATCCGGTCCAGGCTAAGGCCTCACTGAAGGCTTTATCCTAACAGGCAGATGGGATACAGCTGGAGCCCCAGCGGATGGGTCTAGGTGCAGTAATTTAATTCAATAGAGCATTTAAACTGACAGGCTCATTTAGTCCATAAGGTTGCTCACAGGCACATTGTACAATATAGGGTTTAGACCAGTCACTCTCATTCCCACGTGTTTTCGAGGCAATGGTGTAGTAATGGTGAGGCTGCAATCCATATTTTCATTCTTGAGGACCACTGTTTATCCATGGACCACATGTTGGGAACCACTTCTATAGAGTGATGCTGAAGAACCTAGACAATGGTTAGAGGGAACATATTTTTGGACATGGATAAATGAAACCATTGCTATTTGTTCTATGGATATAGGGATCATACTGTATATTGCCTATGGCAAGTTTATTTTTAATGGAAGACAGAGAAACTGAACCCCTTTTAGGTTTTAGTGGGGTTTCTTTGCCATAGATTATGCTGCTTTTATTGTTCCTGTCTATTGTAATGTCAGCAACATTGAACAAATCACATTTAAGGAAGCAGAAGGAGCAATGCAAAGTTAGCCAACCTTATTAATTTAATGGGGTAAATTATTCAGTGATGAATCGCTTAAACACAGATGCTCTCTCAACTAAGCAGAAAAAGCCTAACTGCAGAACTGAGGACTTTTATAACTCGAGGACTATTGGCTAGTCTTGTCTTCAAAAGTGATCCTTTCAATGTCTTGATAGAATCCCAGTTGTGGCAGGTTGAAGAGAGGAATGCTATGGCATTACAATAGAGTGATTTATTGGAGACAAAACAGTTCAGTTATGAAGCTGTTCATTGGAAAAGTTACTTTTTCTGGATCAAAGCTACGGAGTAGGCTAACCTGTCCCAAAAACCTGACAAACCAAAGGTTGGGGGACATTATTCTACAAGGGATGCCTTCTGATATTAAAAGACAGATATCATGTCATTTCTCTGTGAAAGTTGGAAGATATGTAGAAGAGGTCACCAGCTCCATCTCCACATTTGAATACTGTCATATGGAAGAACGTTGTCCTTCAGACTCTGTTGGTCAGAGTTTTGAAGGCCATAATAACCAGCATTTGACCAAGGTTTGGCAATACACTTGAAGCCAACATAGGCATAATGGGTTTCTGACAGGACCTGTGTTGTCTAAAGCAGTGTTTCCCAACCAGTGTGCCGTGGCACACTAGTGTGCCGTGAGCGATCATCAGGTGTGCCGTGGGAAATTGGAACCTCCAATACCCTTTCTTCCCCCTCCTGCCAAACACTTTTTCTTCTCCACTCGGGCTCCCTTCTTCCCAGCCTCGCTCTGCTCGCTTTGTCTCGCTTTGCTCTGGGGCGAGTCTGCGCAGTAGTGTCTGCATGGCTCACGTCTTCCTCCCTCCCCCCTCCCCTCCTAAACACGCTCACGCTGCCCCCTTGGATCAAATTGGTGGCAGAAGCAGCAGTGTAGAAGAAAAAGTAATTGTTCGGCAGGAGGGGGAAGAAAGGGCACAAAGGTGAAGGGGGAGGAAGGGGTCTCTTTCGAATGCTGGCATGGGCAAACTTGGACCTTCCAGGTGTTTTGGACTCCAACTCCCACCATTCCTAGCAGCCTCAGGCCCTTTTCCTTTCCCGCCTTCAGCCACTTAAGCAGGAAAGGGCCTCAGGCTGTTAGGAATCGTGGGAGTTAAAGTCCAATGCACCCAGAAGGCCGAAGTTTATGCCTGTTTTAGGGACCTTGAAGTGGTGAGCCTCCTTCCAACATTGTGATTCTGGATAGAAAACAAACAACAACATAACATAACATTATTTGAGTCCACAGTGCTTTCTGGGTGTAGGTGAACTACAACTTCCAAACTCAAGGTCAATTCCCAAGCAAACCCTTTCAGTACTTTCTGTTGGTAATGAGAGTTCAATATGCCAAGTTTGGTTCAATTCCATTGTTGCAAGAGTTCAGGATGCACTTTGATTGTGTGTTAACTATAAATCCCAGAAACTGTAACTCCCAAATGTCAAGGTCTATTTTCCCCAACCTCCATCTGTGTTCACATTTGGGCATATTGAGCATTCGTGCCAAGTTTGGTCCTGATCCAACATTGTTTGAGTCCACAGTGCTCTCTGGATATAGGTGAACTACAACTCCAAAACCCAAGGTCAATGCCCACCAAACTCTTATAGTATTTTCTCTTGGTTATGGGAGTTCTGTGTGGGAAGTTTGTGTCTTTCTGCCATTCCTGCCAGGATATCTATGTTGTGTTCATCGAAACAGGCCCAGGTTTCCCACTGACTGTATAAATACATTTAAAAACATATTAACTATATGTATTACTATGATAGTGTCATTTTGTGTCATTTTGGTTGGTGGTGTGCCCCAGGATTTTGTAAATGTAAAAAATGTGCCGCGGCTCAAAAACGTTTGAAAAACACTGGTCTAAAGAGACTGAACATTATAAAACGGATTTTAATTTTTGGCAGGGAGACTGAATTTCCTTAAGAATGGTCCTATTTCTTGCAAATATATATGAATTTTGATTTGCAAAGCATTTGTTGGGCAAGGTGGAATCAACGCTGACAGTATATAGAACTCCTAAAACAGATCCTTGCCTTTTGTTTTCCCTGCAAACACCATTCTCAGGTGAGCACATTATTCATTAAATACCAATCAAATAAACCTGAACTTAAGTAAATGAAAATTTTAATTAGCACTTCCTTAGAAAGTGTTGCAGACCCCTTCTCCCTTCCTTTGGTTTTCGAGAAAGAGAAATGACTCCCTATAAAGTGTAATTGAATAACGTGAAAGCAAATAATTCCACTATAAACATTGCCTTCTCTTATCAGGGCTTTAACTGCCATTTTTAATGGATGCTGGAGGATTTTTTAATTTGTGTTTAATTGATTTACAGACTATGTTCCTTGCAGTGCAGAGTGTTGGGGGCAGAATAGAATGGCTGTGATTGATACACACCGTTATAGGGGTGGCTTTTACACAAGAAATTAAATTTCTGGCTATAAATTAATAACTATTATTATAATACATGCATCATTTCTAGAGCCTAGAGGAAATATATGTAATCATAACTGTGGTGATTTTGATTAGGAATAGACAGCCCTTATCTAGAGCAGTATAATCATCATCATAGCCTATCACTTGTGGCAAAGTGTAACTGTTTTCCAAGGGTAGAATCTTTGTGGTGGGCCCATAAGTGTGTAGAGACCTATTCCTAATGGTAGTTTGAATGTTGTACTATAAATCTTGCAAACAAGGGTTTGAATTCTTGCTCAGCCATGGACATCCACTAGGTGGTTTTGGGCAAATCAGACTTCTTCCATCTCAGAGGAAGGCAATAATAAACCTTATTATGAAAATTCCATGATATGTTCACTAGGGGTGGATGTCTCCAATTTAAATACTTTGAAACCCGTTATAATTCGTATTTGAAATTATTTTGACCCTATATCGACCCTTGGCGTCCAACCTGGAAGTGAAGTTTCAAAACCGAACCCGGGATTGCCATTTCTTTGTAAAGGTAACATTATTCGGTCGTTTTTTCCCCTCCTCAGTTCTCAACTCGCGAGAGGAGACTGGAGGGTAGCAGCATCCTCCTTTCTCCTCCCGTCACCTGAGAGCTGAGGCGGGCGCTTTGGAAGCTGCCCCACACACCTCCCTCTGAGATGGCAGGGAAAGGAAGGGGTGTGTGTGCATGCAAAGCATCCACACACCTCCCTTCCTTTCCCTGCTGCCTCAGAGGCATCCCAGGTTAATTTTAATCCATGATGCTTCTGAGCTGGGGGGGGGGGGGGAGGGAGGGAAGAGTGCAGGGCTTGCCCTCCATTCTTCCCTCTCAGCTGGCGTAACAAAAAATAACAAAAATTCATTATTAATTACGTTTCAATTACGAAATTTACTAAAAAAAATCGGAATATTTCTATAATGACCCAGCAAAGGAAATCCCCCCCCCACAACTTTAGAATCATTTTTTTTATGGATCAACCACCCCTATGTTCACCTTAAGATTACCATAAGTCTGAAATGCCTTTAAGGCACACAACTACAAGTCATTAGCATCCACTTTATTTGTACAACATTGCTTCTGGTGAGGTCACAACAGGGCACCCAGCTATGAGATCACCAGAAGCGACATCTCCAGGAGACTTCTACTCAGTGAATCTTTTTGATATGTGAACACTGTGTTGTCTTAGATCCAGCCTGATACACTCTCCACATATCAAAAACACTGGTGGTGGTCACCCTGTAGTTTCCTAGAAGCTCTGGAGTAACCTGTTGTTCTTTCTGTGGTAGATTAATAGTTGGAAGCAGCTCTTCTGTCATGAAGGCAATTGAACATCACATGGACTGTTTACTGGAGATGTCCAATGCCAGAGTTAAGGGAGGTGTAGGCAAACCTTCTAGCAGAGAATTCTGAATATTTTTGCAAACTACAAATCTCAGGATTCTATAGGAAGAAGCAACATGTAAAGTGATGTCAATGCTCCATATACATGGAAGCAGCTAATATGTGGTGCAAATGGTTTGGAGATTGAAAGAATGTTATGATTACAACTAGTCTCCTAATGACAGTTCTGGTTAGGGAATCTGGACGTTTTGACCCAAAAGCACATTTTCTAAGCCCTGGGCATGGTTCCCCGAATCTCTGATAATTAATAATAATAATCTTTATTTATACCCCACCACTATCTCCCCAATGGGGACTTGGGGCATCTTACAATAAAATAAAACAAAAACAAAAACGATAACACAATAAAAAAATATATAAAACATATAAATACAGTAAAACAATATAAAAATACAATATACAGTAAATATCATCCACAATCACAATGACAATGAGCGGGCCGCATATACAAGGTAAAATGCTAAAAACTCAGGGTGAGACAAAAGAGAAGCAGATTATTTGTGAGGGAGAGCTCATAAAGAAGCGTGGTCGTAAAAACAGGCATTCATACAAGCAGGGGAAGTGTACTCCAGGAACAAAAAATGATGAGGGGAGCAATAGTATATGGTTGTATGGCTTTCCGAAGGCGCAACGGAAAAGCCAGGTTTTGAGATCCTTTTTAAATGTTTCTAAGGTGGGGGCTTTCCTAATCTCACTGGGCAGTGAGTTCCAGAGTAAGGCGGTTACAGAGGAGAAGGCTCTCTTCCTTGTACCCACAAGATGACCTGTGATAGTGGCAGGGGTGAAAGGAGGGCTTCCCTCGAAGACCGTAGAGCTCAGGCTGGTTCATGGAGAGAGATATGGTCACGAAGGTAGGCGGGTCTCAAACCGTGTAGGGCTTTATAGGTGATAAACTGCACCTTGAATTGGGACCAGAAAATAAATGGCAGCCAGTGAAGGTCTTTAAACAGGAGGGTTTACCGCTCCCTGTAACTCGCCCCCGTTATTAATCTAGCTGCCGAGCATTGGACGAGTTGCAATTTCCAGGCCGTTTTCAAGGGTAGCCCCATGTTGAGTGCATTGCCGTAGTTCAGTCTAGAGGTAACTAAGGCATGGACCAACATGGTCAAGTCAGACTTCACGAGGTATGGTTGCAGTTGGCTCACGAGTTTTAATTGTGTGAAGGTCCTCTCGGCCACCGCTGACACTTGCGCATCAAGCATCAGCACTGAATCCAGGAGGACTCCCAAACTGCAGACCTGTGACTTCAGGGTGCAACCCTGTCCAGCACAGGTTGCCACCCAATACCCTGATCAGATGGGCAACTGATCTGGAAGACCTCTGTCTTATCAGAATTAATCCTCAACTTGTTTGTCCCCATCTGGATCATCACAGCAGCCAAGCACTGGTCCACTATCCAAGGGGCTTCCTTGGAATCTGATGGAAATGAGTAGTGGAATTGGATGTCATCTGCATAGAGATAATAGCCTTCCTAGGAAAAATGAAATGTATCAGACTCTTGAAATGAAAAAGGAGGTGTTTAAAACAGTGGTGAAGCTGATCTGCTCGGCAAAAATTATATCATGAACTACAAGATGAAAGTAACCCTATGGAGATCAAAAGAACCTTATCTAATATGTGCTATTATGCTGTTTATACATACCACTTTTCTGCAGCTAGGAAACAGATCTCTTTCTTGTCTGCTGTCTCTGGCTTTCATTTCAGACGTCAGGTTCAGTCTAATTTTGGGTAACATCTTTTTTTAAAACTCAGAAAAAAGCCAGCCACCTATAACTTTTACGTGTTTGGCATTAGGATTTCTGAAGTCCTACAGCGTGTACTCCATCTGGCTCAAAGGATGGAAGTCATTGGGTTGCTTATTCCCCTGGTAAACATGGTTGTTGCTAGGCTAAAACCAGATGCATTGACAACATATTTAGCAAGAATGGCTATGATTGCAACTGTAGAGCCAATTGTGGGGAGGAAGATTTTGAAAGGCTTAAAACCTGTCCTTGGTTCAACCATTGCTTTCATCTTTTCTCCAGAAATAAAGAGTCCAAACACTAGGCTTGGGGTAAAAAAATGATCATTTTTATTAACTACAGTTAATAAATGTATTTATGAACCTTTCACATTTGCTGGGGTTAGTGGCACTGAACTCTCACAAATGTGAAACACACACAAATTTTAAAAATGCTATATTTTTATCTGTCAGTCTTCCATCATGACACTATGTTCAACTTGGAATTGTAGTTTTACAATGTCTTTGACTTCTTTGCTAAAGACTTACTTAGGCGATCCCTCATTGTCCGAGTAAGATTGTCCTCCAAGTGCAGTGTCCTGGCAGTGGATACGCAGGTGACTGTGGAGCCCTATTCTTGACTCGTAAGTTCTTTTTCAGTGAGGGCATTGGTTTTCAGGTGGAAGGTGGTCCCAGTTGGAGTTGGCTTGATGCACGTTCCTCTTGGCATGTTTCTCCCTTTCGCTCTCCATTCGTGTCTCTTCAAATTCCACAGCACTGCTGGTCACAGGTGACCTCTAGCTAGAGCACTCAAGGGCCAGGGCTTCCCAGTTCTCGGTGTCTTTGCCACAATTTTCAAAGTTGGCTTTGAGCCCATCTTTAAATCTCTTTTCTTGTCCTCCTACATTCCATTTTCCATTCTTGAGATCAGAGTAGAGTAACTGCTTTGGTAGACAGTGATCGGGCATTCAAATAAAGTGGCCGGTCCAGTGGAGTTGATGCTGGAGCAGCATTGCTTCAATGCTAGTGGTCTTTGCTTCTTCCAGCATGTTGACTTTTGTCTGCCTGTTTTCCCAAGATTTTCAGGATTTTTCGGAGGCAACACTTATGGAATCTTTCCAGGAGTTGCATGTGACATCTATAGATAGTCCACGTTTCGCAGGCATATAGCAGGGTTGAGCGGACAATAACTTTATAAACAAACACCTTAGTATATTTACAGATATCCTGGTCCTCAAAAACTCTCTGCTTCATTTGGAAGAATGCTGCACTCGCAGAGCTTGGGGGGTGTTGTATTTCGGTGTAAATGTTGACTTTTGTTTAGAGGTGGCTGCTAAGGTAGTGGAAATGGTCAACATTTTCTAATGTTACACCATTAAGCTGTATTTCTGGCATTTCCTAAAGAATGTTGATGCCTTACCACCTTCAGCTTCCATGCTTCCATAGCATTGGTCCATGGCAATTGAAGTGAGATCAAAACTGCAATAATCCTACAGTGTAGACCAGGGGTGCTCACACTTTTTCAGCATGCAAGCTACTTATAAAACAACCAAGTCAAAATGATCTACATACCCACTACAAAAATGTGAAACATATAACACAATATCTGCTTTGAACTGGGTTTTTGAGTCCACACTGACATATAATCTGATTCAAAGCAGATAACATGGGATTTTATTCAACTGTGTGGAAAGGACCTCAGATAACCCAGGGCTGGCAGCACTTTGGCGGCGGCGGGAGCCTGCGGGGTGGGACTGAGCCTTCTTCCTGCCCTGTCCGCGATCTACCATGATGCTCTACGCAATCTACCAGTAGATCGCGATCTACCTAATGAGCACCCCTGGTGTAGGCAAACACTTTGTCTACTACTTATTGTTGCCAACTTCTTCCTCTTGGTTAGATTCAAAAGTTTGTACAACATTCCTTTATATACTAATTCAAACTACAACAGTTATGTTTTTGAATGCCACTGCCTTCGTTTGAGATAGAAAGAGTGCAGCTTGCCCAAGGTCACACACTGTTTTCAAGGACTCTGTCTCCCAGAGTCCTTGTTCAATACTCATACCACTATACAACATCTAAAAGGATCATAATATCATTGAATCATGGAGTTGGAAGAGACCACAATGACCATCCAGTCCAATCCCCTGCCATGCAGGAAATTTCAATCAAAGCACCCTGGACAAATGGCCACTGTTATGTTTTAAAAACTCAAGAGAAAGAGACCCCCATCACCCTCAGAGATCACATATTCCATTGCCAAAATACTCTTATCATCAGGAAGTTCTTCCTAATATTTTGGTGGAATCTTCTTTCCTGTTATTTGAGCCCATTGCTCCATGTCCTAGTCTCCAAAGTTGGTTGAAATATTAATGGCCTTTCCTACCCTTCTCCCAATGGATCCAGATTAAATTCAAATTCTACAGCCCAGAACAAATGGGAATCATATCTGGAGAAGAAGAAATAGGAAGCAGTCAGTGTGGAAAAATTATTTATTTATGCAGACACATTATGCAACAGATTTTTTAAAATAAACACAAGCTACAAATAATCAAAGCCACAATAAAAAGCAATGAAATGCAGTACACAAAGCACAGATATAGAATTTAAAAGACTACTTTAGAAACAACCATCTGGGGAACACACCTCCTCATAATTTAGTAATTGAAAAACACAGTATACAAAAAATATTCACTGAGCTAAAACAGGATTAAACAACCATATAAATTAAAAGATCTGAACTAATGCAAAACAAACAAAAGTTCACATCACAATTATAGCACTGTAATATCAGTGCAATGGCAACATCCTATAGACTCCTGGCATTTGCAGCTTCATGAATACTCTGTCTGAGAGTTCCAGTGTTTCCCAAAGCTACTAATTCTAGAATACTACTATGTGTAACCATGGCAGTGGAGTTAGTGCTATAGTTGTGTACTGTGAAAAAGCCAAAAGTCTGCCTGGCATAGAGAAAAAAAATATGGAGATGGGACTTTTCTGGAAAGAGCATTCTGAAGTATGTTTGTGTTTCATTTTGATAAGGCCACTTATACAACCCAATTTAGAGAGTGCTTGTGGTGATAGATGTTGGGAATGCTCTCAATGTAATTTATCTGGATTTCAGCAACATGTCAGATAAGGTTCTTTTTCATCATCTTGAAGATCTCTCTGCTAGTTTCTTGATGAAAAGACAGTGATAAGTAGGAGCCAGCATGAATTTATCAACAAGTCCTGGCAAAATAAGATTATATCTGTTTTTGGCAAGATCAGTAAATTAAATAGATGTTGGGAGTGCTCTCAATGCAATTTATCTGGATTTCAGCAACATATCAGATAAGGTTCTTTTTCATCAGCCTATTGATTAAATGTGAAATAGATGGGGAAACTGTAAAGCGGATTGATGGGCCGGAGAGATAGCACAGCGATGACAACAGTTGTGTTTGCAATCAAAAGGTTGCATGTTCGATTCCCGGGCTGGTCTGGACACCCAGCTGTGAGCCCTGTCCACTGTCCACCTAACAGATCAAAAACAAGCCAGCTGTGAGTAGATGAACTAGGGACCGCTCAGCAGGGAAGGATTTTTATAAGGATTTTACAACACCTGAATAAAAATAAGGAAGATCGGCTGCCGGAGGTGGAATGCGGAACCAGAGGCTCTCGTCTGAGGATGAAGCAACAGCACCCCCTTGTGACGTAATGGAGCAACCGTACCCGCGATGCAGCCAGAAGAGAAAAAAATCCTTCTAATTGCACATGTTTGTCTGCACATGTTTGTCTGGACAATGTATTGTAATTGTATGCCAGTCGACAGGGACTGTCTGCCGTATGTGTAATGTAATCCGCTCTGAGTCCCCTTCGGGGTGAGAAGAGCGGAATATAAATAAAGTGTATTATTATTATTATTATTATTGATGGTTGATTGGAAAATCATCAATGGCTGCACACTGGGAGGAAGTCTTGAGCAAAATGCATAAGGGTTCTTCCTAGGGTCATTATTCTTCAACTTTTAAATCAATGACTTAGGATGCATCTACACTGTAGGGATTAATGCAGTTTGACATGACTTTATCTTCCTTAGCTCAAATGCTATGGTATCCTTGGTGAAGTAACAGCACTCTTTGGCAGAGACGGCTAAAGACCTTGCAAACTACAACTGCCATGATTCTTTAAAATTTAGCCATGACTATTAAATCATGTCAAACTGCATACATAATCTCAGTCTATAGGCATAATCTGTGCATATGTGGTGTGAATACATTGAGGGACATGATAATGGGAAGCAGAGATAATAATTTCCTTGTTGCTAGAATAAAGTTTCCATATGTTGGAAACCAAAAAATCATTTTACAAAATTCCCATCCCCTGATGTGTTTCTCCTATTCATTATTGATATTCTTGAAAACCCATGTCACTTATTAAACCAGTGGTTTTAATATAGACAGCTGTAAGATAATTATTTTTGACTTCTTGTTAAATAATTTAACGAGAGGCTAAGTTAAGCATGCTGTGATTCCTTTATTACAGCAATAGAGATATCACCTGTTGTGTCAACTATTTGTAATTTGACTTAAAAGATAAAAGCATGCAAAGGGGAACAGTAATCCAGGTCTATCTGTATTATCGATGCATCTTTGAGATTTCACATCACAAAGATAATTAATCACTGCGATGTGAAAGTACAACACAGCATGGAGGAGAGTGTGCACAAATACTATAGGTTAAATAGCAGGTATGGAGCCAAGATTAACCATGTATCTGGAAGGGTTTAACTGCTTAACTTGCAGAACAGAAATGGGAAGAGTTAAATCGGTATGTGGGAAACCCATGTTGCAGATATACAGTATTGGGGGGGGGGGTATTACACATTAAGGAGATCACAATTCACATAGGTGCACTGTGCATCCTAGCAAGAGTAATTTATAGCACCAAAATCAAACTGCAGTTACAAACTGCAATCATTGTCTTAGGGCCCTTCCACACAGCCATATAACCCAAAAATTAATTGCAGAAAATCCCAAAATATCTGCTTTGAACTGGGTTATCTGAGTCCACACTGCTATATATTCCAGGTCAAAGCAGAAAATGTAGGATTTTTTTCAGCTGTGTAGAAGGGGCCAAAGTGGAGAATCTTTTCTACCACTGTGGCAAGCTTTGTCAGTAGCGTTCTAAAACTGAGGGAAAGGGAATCCCCCAAGTTTTGCCTGTCCCATTTGCAGGTTTTCGCATATTGCGCAATAGTGTCCGCCATTAACGTAGCAATTCAGAAAATTCGGAAAATTCTGACTTTTTTGGAAAATTTCCGAAATTATTTCAGAATCGAATCACCAGCACCCCCTACATCTGAAACAAGTTTTGAACCATGTTTTCCTTTGATCAAACAACACTAGATGACACCCATCCAGAGCCAGATAGTTAGAATCACTAGCGTCAGCTTGACATTCTACAAGGCATTTTATAGTACCATGATTCTAGTGTTCCAATCACTGTATTCCAAGATATATATATATATATATATATATATATATATATATATATATCAGGCATGGTTTGGAACCCAAAAATCGTGATTCTAAAATCAAATTGGGGATTTTTAAATTAGTAATAGAAAGACTTACAAAAAAATTTCCAAAAAGTTCTAAAATGTAACGTAACTAGTAATGAAATTCTTAATTAGTTCTAAAGTAGGCAAAGCAGGGAAACAGGACTGACACTGTTTTAAGCACAGGCAAATCAAGGGGCAACATTTCCCTTGGTTTCCTTGCAGGGAGATATAATGCATTAATATATTATTATTATTATTATTATTATAAAAAGCCAGGGTTTCTTTGCAGGGACATATCATGCACTAATATATTATTATTATTATTAAATAAAATAGTTGCCCACCTCTGGTCAAGGCTTGCTTCTCCAGAGCATTTGTTAGAATTAAATGCCCAGGGCCCTCCTTCCAGGAAATTAGAAGGAGTAAATATTATTAATATATTTATTATTATCAGAATTAAATGCCCAGGGCCCTTCTTCCAGGAAATTAGAAGGAGTAAATATTATTAATATATTTATTATTAATTATAAAATAGTTGCCTACCTTCTCCTGGACTCTTCTCACTGCAGCTTTCCCCCCCATTCAGTTTCCCATAGCTCTCTAGGAGGTTTGAACTCTATGGCTTTTCCTTGATTCTGCACTTTTCCTGCTCCTCTCCGGGCTGTTTTCAACCCCTTCTGCCATTGTTTCAGCCTTCCTCATGTCCTTCTCACCTGCCCTCCTATCTAGGCTTCTTTCCCTGCAGTTTAAACCGCTTTTTTGATGAGTCCTCCAGCCGCTCTAGGACTGCCGCTCTGGATCTCTCTATGGTCCGGCTCCTTTTCCACTTCCTGGAGGAAAGGCCTTTCAGTTAAAGTAGGCCTCGAGCATGGAAAGGCCCCATCTGACTGTGAGTAATGTCTGGGAAGCTATTTTGGAGGGGATAATAGGGAGCCTTCCGAAATATTTAGAAATCTAACGAAAATTTGGGCCCAGGGAGTGCGGAAAAGAAAGTCCACTTCCGGGATTGGCCCTGCGATGCGTATAAACTTGAAAGTCCCATACATACGAATCCCTTCCGATTTCTTTCAATTTTCATAACTTTTTTCTCATGCCTAAGATATAGATACTAGCTGTACCCGGCACGCGTTGCTGTGCCCTATTTAGGAGATGCGAGATGTAAGGGTTGGAAATGATGTTACTTACGGTCTTGGTGGGGTCATGTAGGCATGAATTGCGCACTTTCTATGTGTGCTCCAAATGATGTCATCTGGAAGCATGAGTTGTATTGTCTTATATAGCAGAGGAAGTGTTTTGATTCTGGAGTGTCTCCACTCAGCAAAGTCTGTAGTGGTTGTGGAGGAGTGGCAAGTGGTGGTAGAGAGACTTTACTGGCTAGGCAGCACATTCCCGGTGTTTCTGCTGGGTATTTCAGGGCTTTGCAGTGTGTGCAGATGTGCATTAGGGTGCCAATGTCGGCCTCTGGCACCATGCTGTAGTCTTCTGCAGCGTTGTATCTGAAGGCTAGGCGGTGGAATTGGTTGTGGTGTTTTTGAAGTTTGTTTTCTGTGTTGCGACGTTGTGTTTCTGTGCTCCTTGCGCGCTGCTGTTGTGTTGCATTTCTGCGTCTTTGTTGTTCCTGGCTGCGCGCTTCTTCTTGCCGTGCAGTTATTTGCATTTGGTTCTCAGCTGTGCGTCGTTCAGTGACCTGTTGTCTGTGTCTCTGCTGTGCAGTGTGTTTCTGTTCTGGCATTTGTTCTGCCCTTTTTTGTTTGATGTATGTAGCGTTGTGTGTGTGTCGTCCGATGCTGTTATTTTTATAAGGCATGGCTTGTCTTTTGGGTCAGTTTATGTCTGTGTGGAAGGAAGGAATGGTTTTAGTTTGTGGTGTTTGTAGGTGTTGTGTGTACGGGGTCCCGTAAGGTTGGTGGGATGGGTTGTGATTGGAAGTTGTGTTGTGTTGTGTGGGTAGGAATTTGCTGGAGAATTGCTCCCTCAGAGTTTGGTTTTGGCAGTTTAACCCTCAAACACCAACTGAAATCTCTCAGCATTCTATCCTAGCCTTGGATGGCTCTTGCCAGCGTTGCTATGGTTACAGCAGTTATGCAAATCCGCCCTTATTGGCAGCCAATCATGTTGTTCAGAATGTAGAGGCTGCGTGATTCGTTGGATACTGGGAAATGTAGTTTTATTTTTACTCATTGTTTTGGGGGCCTTTTAGGTTTTGGGGGGGAAAGTTTCTTTGCTACAAACGTACCTTGCTTGAGGCCTATTTTGAGGTATACATCACATGACGTGAACCCATTTATTTTATATATATATATATATATATATATATATATATATATATAATATAAAAACCTTGTGTAACCCTAGCATTTGATGTAGCCTGGGAAACATACACAGAACCATAGAGTTGGAAGGGTTCCCATGGGCCATTGGTCCCAATCCCCAAGTCAATGCAGGATCTCTAGCTACAGCATCACCAACAGGTGATGTGTTAACTGTACGATTGGTTTTAAATGTGTTATTACCTCTGAGTCATTAGAGAAATGTGGCCCAATTATTTTACTTTGTATATTTAAATTTCACACTTGTTATTGGGTTATTTTAAAGGTATATACTCGTGCTATTTGATTGTTTATTATTTGAAGTGCTTTATTATGTTATGTTTCTCAGGCATTTAATGTTTGCCAATCTTTTGTTGTACACTGCCCTGGGCCCTTTTTGGGAAATAGGGAGGTATAGAAATATATTATTATTACTATTATTATTATTATTATTATTATTATTACATGTTCCCCATTGCCACCAGTGGCCCAGATCGAGCCATATTTTTTGGTTAAGCACCAAAAATTACTATCCGGCTACCCGCCATATTTAAGAGGCACAGGAAGATGGATACAGGGGTCTAGCGGAATCCTGCCAGAAGAAACAGATTGAAGTTCAGCCTAGATGCACAAGCATATTGGTAACAGGAATATTGAGTTCAGGAATGTAGTTCTTATGAGTTTCTAAATTAATCAAAGCATTGAAATATCCAAATCTTTGAAAATATAACATGGGCTTTTAAACGTATAGAACTATTCTGTATCCAATTCTAAAATGGAGGGAAGTGTGTGGTGTAATTTTTGTCTTTTCGCTATATTTTGCATATATAGTACCCTGCCTATAATTGCTTCTCTCACTTGCTTAGCAATAATTAGGTCTATCATTTCTTCATGGACAAAAAGTACACTTAGGAACTTAATTAGGAATGTTTAAGACATGTTTTATTTAGTAATTTTGAAGTACAGTCCTACTATAGTTGTGAATATATGGTTGTTTTCTATCCTCTGAGGATATAACAAGACATTTGCAATGAATATTGGAGAAGCTGCTAGTGTGTTTCTCTTCCTTCTTAAATTCATTATGAATACTTGAGAAGACCTAAGATTAGTACTGTTTTTATAAAATATTCAAACAGTAACAAATTACATCCTCAGAGGATATTTAATAACTATATCAATAATTTTAGAAAGACTATAGTTAGTTCACTTAAGCATGTGGATATTAAAGAACTTACCTTGTCTAGAACATGGTGTAGTTAACACATAAATACAGGCATTCTGCTGGTCAGCTCAACCAATGGAGATTTGTTCCATTTGCTAATCCTACTTATTCAATAGGTCTACTGTAATTAGGATCGAAATAGGATTTAGGTCTTAGATAATATTATTGGCTGGAATTCTCTTAAGGACATTCATGTGCATAAGCATGTAGGGCCTAAAAGTCACAAAGACGTATTCTGCTGATAATTGCAGTATTGGAGTTGTTCAGTCTTTAAAATATGTATGTTGTGCATTACACATTCCGGTTGCATACCCTGTATTATGTACTTTGGCTGGGCATCATATACAACACCGGGAATGTGGCGCAGCTGGCTAAGTGTCAGCTGCATAAGATCTCTCTGACCAGTAGGTCATGAGTTCGAGGCCTGCCCGAGTCGAGGTGGGTGCTCGACCTTTAAGTGTAGCCTGCTGTTGACCTTTGCAGCCTGAAAGACAGTTACATCTGTCAAGTAGGAGATAAAGGTACGACATTAAGTGGGGAGGCAAATTTTGACTGAATTATGAGGCCATTAAAGAACTCCAAGAATGCTGAGGAATGCGGAAGGAACAACAAGGGATGCTGGGAACGCTGAGAGATGAGGAGTGCATCAGCTCCCCCTGGTGGCCAGTGTTTGCCTCTGTTCGTCTATATGTTCGTCTATATGTGTGTATGTGAAAACGGCAGGGATTGTCTGCTAAGTATGTGTACCCGTAATCCGCTCTGAGTCCCCTTCGGGGTGAGAAGAGTGGAATATAAATAAAGTAAATAAATAAGTAAATAAATACTTTGCATTAAAGTTGCACATTTTATACTTTGTATTGTTGCTCTGCATCTTATTGGACATGTGTTGTGCAATTTTGTTATTATGCATGCAAATTGTGTATCTCTCATGTCGTGTACCTTCACAAGCACATATGTATGTTATGGTTAGGGAAGGGTTGGATTGCAACTCTAGTTAACTAGTTACCTACTTTAGATACATCCCATTAGCACGTCTATTTATTTCTTATTTATTTACAGCATTTTTATCCTGCCCTTCTCAATCCCCCCCCCCCACCATGGGGGGACGGGGACTCAGAGCGGCTAACAAAGGCAGCGATTTGATGCCACAAATCAATACCACAGTATAAAACCATACATAAAAAGTTATAACAATAGCAATTAATTATAACCAAATTATCAAACAGTCATTAAATTAAAAGAATTCTCAGTCCACAAACCCATTGATAGAACAATAAAAACCATATCCTCATATCTATCGTCTTGTCAATCCAATTCCAGTCAAAGTGCTGCTTTATGTTTATTGCCAAAACCAAGATTTTAGTTTCTTCCTGAATGCCAGGAGGGATGGGGTTGATCGTATTTCACTTGGAAGCGTGTTCCACAGGCGGGGGACTACAGCCGAGAAGGCCCTGTCTCATCCCTGCCAGTTATTAGTGATCCTTTCATAATACAATTTAATTGCCATGAATTTCAATTTTAAAGAGGGATATTTAAGTGCCTCAACAAACTACACCCCACAGGATTCCACAGGATTTCTCCATGGCAGATATTGTACCATGGTAGACATTGCGCTGTTTGAAAGTCTCCTAAAAGACAACAAATTTCAGAAAGGAAATGGCTTATGCTATATAGATCATAGCATTATTGTCTTGGATTGTGTAATTCAGGAAAAAAGCATGGATCACTTTAAACAGAAATGGGAGCCCCACAATATTTTAGTGATGCATTGCCCATATTCAAAGAAAGAGGCAACTGTTTGGGAAGAATACGGAGAAACGTAACTGTGGAAACAGTTTAGGGCTTGATTAGAAATACCGTAAATAATTAGAGAAGCAAGCAAATAACTCTTTTGTCTAATCCTTTTTGCCTCTCTCTTTATTCCTCTTGCCAGCCTGTTTCATGCACTTCTGAGCAGAAGCATCTATGTAGGATTAATCATTTCATATACATTAACAAGAGATTCTCAGCAGGCTGAGAAGGAAAGGGTGATATTCCAAAGTATCTATCCACAATCCTCATCCAGACTTGGCATTAGTACCTGGAATCCCTGGACAACTGTTGCAATCTGGGTAGGATTCACTGACTGGGATACGCAAGGTCTGGTTCCACTTTAACTATTATAATGTCATCCTGATAAATCCTGGGATTGGTAGTTTAGTGAGGCACTGGAGCTCTTTGGCTGAGAGTGCATCTACACAGTAGAATGAATGCTGTTTGACATCACTTGAACTACCATGGTTCAATGTTATAGAGTAGGGGTAGGGAATCTACGGCTCGGGAGCCAGATGTGGCTCTTTTCATGATTGCATCTGGCTTTCCCTCTTCCTTCCTTTCTCCCCTTCACCCTTTCCTTCTTTCCTCCTCCCTCCCTCTCTCCCCTTCCTTCTTTCCTCCATTCTCCCTCTTCCTTCCTTCCTTCCTCTTCCTTCCTTCCTTCCTTCCTTCCTTCCTTCCTTTCTTTCTCATTCTCTCCGTTCTTTTCCCTCCCCCTCCCCTTCCTTCTTTCCACCATTCTCCCTCTTCCTTCCTTTCTTTATCCCCTTCACCCTTTCCTTCTCCTTCTCTCCTTCATTCTTTCCTCCATTCTCCCTCCCTCTTCCTTCCTTCCTCTTCTATTCTTTTCCTCCAAGTCTTCCTTTCCTTCTCCTTCCTTCCTTTTCACTTCCCTCTCTCTCCCCTTCTTTCTTTTCTTCTTTTCCCTTCATTATTTTACTTTTTTCTCACTCCCTTTCCTTTCTTTTCCCCACCCTTTCCTTTCCTTCCTTCCCATTTCCTTCTTTCTTCTTCCCTCCTTGTCTCTCTCTCCTGCTTTTCTTTTCTTCCTTTTCCATAGTTCGTTCTTCTTTTCTTTCTTCCTCTCACCCTCCCTCCTTTATTTCCTCTGTCTTTCTTTCTTTCTTTCCCACTTCCTTCCGTCTTCTCTTCCTTCCCAGAGTCCTGAGCATGCCTTTTGCAGAGCCAGGTCTGAAGTGTCCCGTCATTCTGCCGGGATAATCCTTTTCTCATAGTATGTACGTATATACTCACATTTAATTGAATTCAGTCTTAAAATATATTATATATTACAGTATATGGCTCTCACTGAAATAAATTTCCAAATATTTTGCTTTTATGGCTCTCTGAGTCAAAAAGGTTCCCGACCCCTGTTATAGAGTAATGGGAGTTGCAGGAGATACCAGTGACATAGAAAGCTGACGGCTTTGTCAAAGTTCAACTCCCATGATTCTACAGCATTGAAACTATGGCAATTGAAATAGTGTCAAACTGAATTTATTTTGCAGTACAGATGCCCCCTTTATCTCAAACTTCAAACCGTCTTTTTTTGGTCCTGGATCCATCTTGGTAGGGTTTTGAAAGAAACTAATGAAATCCATTTTCCAACTATTTTGTGAATATTTTTGAATATTCTTTTTCTTATTTTTTGGGACTAACAATCGCATTTTAGGCCCACTTTTTAAAACATGAAAGTGGTGTTTTCCACACTCTGCTATCTGCAGCACTGCTTATATGCATCTCATTAATACATAAACTGGACTACAAGCCTTGTGTTAGCTCTACATGCTAATATAATCATTTTTAGAAATAAAATGAAACCAGTGGTACCTGATTTCAGAATCCCTTTGGGGGGGAAACAAGAAGCTAGTCAAATTTCAGTAGCGTTCACTTTACATGTAAATAAGGTTTAAGATGTGGCATTCTGTCCCTAAGCTTATGTGACATTAACAATAAGCCCCAGCTTGAATGTTAAATGCTCTTCAGAGTTCCTCACAGACCGATGAATACTCTCCAAAGCCAACTGTCAGAATTATTCCGGGCTGCCTGGAAAACCTCCGTTTCTGAATCCCTGAATTATGAATACATTCTTTTGCAAAACTGTCCTTCATGCCCTGTTTGCCTTTTATGGTTTTATAACCTTTGGCAGCTCTAACAATAAATAGATAAAAGCAATCTCTTATGGTACTTGCTTCTCTGAATTATGTATATCCTCTGAGAGGATACATTTCAAGTTTTCGTAAACAGTATCCAAACAACCTTCAGGAATGCATGCATTCAGTGGCCTAATCCTTCTCAAGTCTCTTTTCAGTTTTGAGGTTTTCATCAAATCTTTCCTGAATTGGCTGGACCTTATTCCTGCTAGGACTCAGAGCCTGTCCACACTGCAGAATTATAGCAGATTGACACCACTTTAACTGCCATGGTTCTGTCCAATGCAGTTGAAGGATTTGTAGCTTGTTGTGGCATCAGGGTTCTTTGACAGAGAAGAGTAAATATTGCACAAAACTACATATCATAGGATTTAGCATTGAAACATGATAGTACTGTACACTAAAACTACTATAGTTCTGCAATGTAGTTATTAATAAAGCCAGAAACAAGGTTTCTGAAAATGGAAATTAGTTCCTTCATTCAGGTAACAGATGGAACAATGTGTAGACTGAATGTTGTCCTAAATCAGTGGTTCTCAACTTATTATTTATTTATTATTTCAATTTGTATACCGTCCATTCCGGATGGCTCAGGGCGGTTTACAACACATAAAATCACAACAGTAAAACAGCAAATGACAATATAAAATCCCATTTCCCAATAATCCCACAAAACAGTATTAGTCTACCAACCAAAAATTAGAGGTCAAAAGCCTGTCTAAAGAGCACCGTTTTACAGGCTTTTCGGAAGGCCAGCAATTCGCAGGTTGCTCGGGCCTCCAGCGGCAGGGCATTCCATAGTCTTGGTGCCACAACGGAGAAGGCCCTCTGTCACGTTGATGATAAATGAAAAAACTTGTGGGTCCCCAGGTGTTTTGGCCTACAAATCTCAAAAATCCCAGCCAGTTTACTAGCTGTTAGGATTTCTGGGAGTTGAAAGCCAAAACATCTGAGGACCCACAGGTTCTGAATCACTATCCTAAATAGACTATTGGTCTGACCCATCATGACTCTTCTTATGTTCTCCATATAATGCTGTCATATCTCAGGGCTTGTTCAAGAGTCTCCAATATTCATGTATAATCTCCTGGCAGAATATGAGGGTGCAAATTGTCCACCTTTTGTAGGCTCAACTCCAGGCAAAAGTAAAGGGTTGTGTGTAAAACCAGATCAGCTTCTATATCTGGTGCTTGCTACTATTTACAACAGTGGTTCTCAACCTGTAGCTGCCCAGATGTTTTGGCCTTCAACTCCCAGAAATCCTAACAGCTGTTGAACTGCCTGGGATTTCTGGGAGTTGTAGGCAAAAACACCTGGATACCCACAGGTTGAGAACCACTGATTTACAAGCTGTATTTGATTTGTTATTAGTGACAGGGCAATATGGAGGACTGTCATTCATAAGGTCATTACAATAAGCTGAAGTCAGCTTGATGGCAATTAGCTACAAAAAAATAGATTTGTTGCTGCAACTTTCATAGACTTTCCAAGGTCCCTATATATACAGTATGTGGTTAACTTCCTCTGCTTCGGCCAGAAATGATGTGTTTACGCACTAGCGATATAATGGAATATTATTGAAAATCACGTTGGTTGTTACTGGGGACTCTCAATATAAATCACAGAGTAATGGGTTCAAAAGTACTGCAAAAACACTGAGTCACAAGACTTCGATATAAAAATATCTATTCACATTCAAATATAGTGCACAACACTAGGATATAAACATATCAATTATACAACAGAACATGCCAAAAACATATGTCGTTATAGGAAGGCGCATACATAAATCGGATTGAATTCCGCAATCTTCAAATAAACAAGTCAGTATAATTGCGCTATTCCCAGATAATAGGGCAGTCTGCAAATAAAGGAATAATGTCTCTAGTGCTGTGAAGTCCAAACAACATCTGATAAATGGACCCAGGAGACTGTGGTATGCTCCTTAATAGTTCATATAATAACTGGCCGACGGGCTGGCGATGCCAAACTTCTTGGGGCCACTCCCCCATTTTGCCCCCGGGCGGGGCTTTCTCAAGGCCATAAATAGGTGTACCATAGACCAAATATCTAGGAAAAGTCATAAGCAATATAATATAACATTTGTCTAGTCTAGTATACAACCCATGAAATAATATACAATATAGGCATACATACCAATGATGAAAGCGTTCAGGCTTAACCTTACCCGATCAATGTAAACACAACCTGGATTGTCTACGCATTAGAGTGCTAGATAAAATAGAACCCCGCTCACACACAGACCCCTTTAAAGCCCTTTGCAAACTAGAAAGACTCTGGATTCTCCGGTTAAACTCAGAGATTCCGAATGGGTTAAATGAGGTAATCAGCATTCAGTCGCTGATTGCCTAATTGTCCCACCGGACTTACGTTATAACACTCTCCTGATCCTTTCCTTTCTTGCCTTTATGGTCACCTTACCGATCGGCATGTTTCGCATGTTCTGTTGTATAATTGATATGTTTATATCCTAGTGTTGTGCACTATATTTGAATGTGAATAGATATTTTTATATCGAAGTCTTGTGACTCAGACTCTCAATATATGCAGCCTTGATAAAGTCTCTAATGAGACAAAACGGAAAGATAAGTTTGATATACTACTGATCCGTTGGCTGAACTGGGATTGCACAGGAGGGACTACCAACATAAGTCGATTTGTAAACAAGGATATATGTGCACAACGATACACAGTGAACTATGGACGTGGAGTAACACTATTTGAATTATTGAATACCTGGATTTGAACTGTGTTTGTACTACTACGATATTACCTTTGGAATATAACCTGGATTAAAAACAAGTGAATTACTGACTACAGTGGATTGAGTCCTCTATTCACACGGAGGTGATTTTCTACACCCATGCTCATAATATTAAGGCAGTCATTTATTGGAGGAACATTGATATAGGACTGGAGGTCCATTTGCTTGAAAGTTCTCCAGACTGCATTATTGTGGACACAGCATGCTACGAAGTCGTGAGTGTAATCATCTTCTTGGGAGCAGGACTAAGTTAATATTACACACAGGACTATACCGGAGGTCATTTTGACTTATGTTATTGACATTGTTTAATAGTGCTACTTCTTACATATTTGTGTTACACTCTGCTATATTATTTAAGTAACTTCCTCATTCCCACTCAGTTGTTGTACCAGGACTCACCCACTACTCTCCTCTGCCTCTGTTTCAATGCTGAAGGATCTCAAAGGTAAGGGTTTGACCCGACTGCCCAATCAAGACTCTGCTTCTGCTGCTGCCACAGTTCAAGAGTGGAAAGGTATAAACACTTAGGCAGAATTCAGGGTTGGTGCAAAGTGGCAATGATTTGGACCAGCCTCGAATTTCATGGCCGATGTTGATGGGCTCATATTAGGGATTATGGGTAAAAGAGGAAGGGCAATAGCTTCCATTCTTTCTAACTCACGATTTTATGATAACAGCATGTTGTTATAAAGCTATATTTTGTGTGCTTTGGAGTCTTGATTTAAACATCTGCCTTGACCTGTCCATTTTGGTAGGGTATTATGATAAATGAGATGCCACATCACTTGATTTCCTGGAAATATCTATTGGCTTTTTTCCAATTGGGTCAATTGTTTATGCAGTTATTCTTTCCTTAATGCCACTTGTATGAACCGGAATAATTTTTGAGTGCTATCTTCTCCATCCCGATGATTTACTCTGTGGGCTTCATCTTTGCAAAAAAAAAATTACTATTGCAGAAATACCTAATGTGATTTAACTGGAATCTGTGTACTTGGAACTCTCCCTTTTTCTGAATTTTGAAAGGCAAGTTACTCTAATGTTTAATCTTCAAGAGTCAGTCTTGAAAATTTCCCCCTTATCCTTCAAGTTAGCCATTCAGCGTGTGGAGGAGAGAACAGATAAATGTGTTTCACTTTAACTTTGAGGATTTTGTTTATCTTCCTCAACTCCTTTTTGGTTCCACATTCCAGCTTTCCTTTCCCCTCACTTCATTCCTTTTTAATGCCTTCCTATCAGGGTAGTTGTATAAGAAGAATTATGACCATGCATTTACTTCTGTGCAGGAGTTAGTGTTTCCTTGATGTTCTGCTTTTCATTTCCACAGGTACTGTCAAACCTGACCTTCCCAAAGTTAAAGAAGAATATACACACAGAACATGATATGATGTGTTTCTCTCTCTGAAATCATAGCTTGATATGTATAAAGAGATCCAGGGGGACACTCTTCAAACACACTCGATAATTCATAAAATAATAAATGTTTAAGGCAATGCTGTATCTTTGAGTATCTACTAGCCCACCCAGGGTTTGAGATAGTAGTGGAAGGAATGTACAATAGAGTCTCAGTTAACTGGAACTCAAGCAACTGGATCTCTCAGGCGGGAACTCAGCAAAACATTGACGAAATAATACTTTCAATCAAAATAAAATCATTGTTTAGCAGAAATGTTACATTTTGTTTGTCTTTATTTGCTTTTAATTGCTGTTTTTCAATATTAATATCAAGTCAATACAGTGGTTATACTATACAATGAGGTATACTATTGGTTAAGCCTATTCTTCATAGTAATTCTCAGTCAACCAGAAACTACAGGTATCTGACATCTATTGATCTCAATGGGTGCTGGTTAGCACAGAGTCCACAGCACTTGGCTAGTTCAGTCTACATGGTTTGGGTTATGATTGAGCCCCTAAAATATCTGGATTTGGACCAACATTAGTATTCAGTAGCATAACCTTCATGGGTTTGATAATATATGAATTGTTCTATGTAATTTTCTCACCCCAGGGGTGAGAAAGGCAGTATATAAATACTGTAAATAAATAAATAAATAAATATAATGCTTGTTTTGAATGGCAATACTGCATACCAGAACCAAAAGCGCAACCAGATGTGCATGTACATCCAATAATAATATGCATTTGTGCAAAATAAACATTGACTACACTCAATCTACACATTCAACTCTGTTACCATTAAATGCAGACAATGAACCAAATGTTCACTGTTGGACAAAAATGTCCTAGTCCTTCTCTAGAGGAACTTATGTTAGCTTAAAATGCCAAAATGATTAGATTTGTGGTCTTCATGTAATATATTCCTCAGACAATTTACAAACAAGTATATCTGACATCCAATGATGTTTTAGTTTGTTGTTGTTTATTTTTTTCAGTTGCTTCTGACTCTTTGTGACCTCCTGGACCAGCCGACACCAAAGCTGCTTGTCAGCCATGGCCACCCCCAGCTCCTTCAAAGTCAAGCCAGTCACTTCAAGAATGCCATCCGTCCATTTTGCCCTTGATTGGCCCCTCTTCCTTTTTCCTTCCATTTTTCCCAACATCATTCTCTTCTCCAAGCTTTCCTGTCTTCTCATTATGTAGCCAAAGGACTTCATCTTAGACTCTAATATGTTTCCCTCCAATGAGCAGTCGGGCTGTATTTCTTGCAGTATGGACTGGTTTGATTTTGCAGTCCAATGAACTCTCAGAATTTTCCTCCAACATTACCGTTCAAAAGCGTCTATCTTACTTCGCCCAGCCTTCCTTAAATAATAAAATAAAACCGAAACATAACCAATAGCACAGTAAAATATATAAAACATAAATGCAACAAGCAATATACAAATGCAATATCCACAAACACAGTGACAATGAGCGGGCCGCATGAACAAGATAAAATACTAAAACTCGGGGAGAGATAAGAGAGGAGGAAATCTACGAGGAGAAAGGCTGTGTGGATCTTCGTTGCCAGTGTGATGTCTCTAGTCTTCCCTATTTTATCGAGATTGGTCATTGCTCTCCTCCCAAGAAGTAAGTGTATTCTGCTTTCCTGGCTGCAGTCTGCATCCGCAGTAATCTTTGCGCCTAGAAATACAAAGTCTGTCACTGCCTCAACATTTTCTCCCTCTTTCTGTCAGTTGTCAGTCAGTCTGGTTGCCACAATCTTGAGGTTTGTTTGTTTTATCTTTCACCTTGGTTAGAAGTCTCCTCAACTCCTTCTGGCTTTCATCCATCAAAGTGGTATCATGTTTTAGTTTATTTAGGTGGATGTCCCTTGTAGTGTCTTGAGTACAGGACGTTGATTGGAGATCAGATTTCAAATCCCTGCTCATTCTTGAAACCCACTCTTTGTCCTTGGGAAATTCACATGCCTGCAGTGTCAGAGGAAGGCGACCCTCTTCTGAACAAATCTTTCCCAGAAAACCTGTGATTGATTCACTGGAGAGTCACCATAGGTTGAAAACAACTTGAAGACATTTAATAACAACAAAAAATGCCCAGGAATAACTGAGAACTTAGACAGACAGGCATGTAGCTGGGGGGGGAGGGCTTGGGGGGCTTCACCCCACCCCGAAATTCTCAGGGTGGTCCGCGATAAGGCCTTACTGGTACATTATTTAAACTGTTATGTGTATTTATATCATGATCTGATCACCATGCTCAATATATCCCATATGCGTGAGGGTATTGGGATAACAATACAAAAGGTTTGCTAGGGTAGACCCTCTCTCACACAGATTCAGCCCCCGGAATCAAACTCAGCCCCTCCCGAATCAAAATCCTGGCTATGGCCCTATGGACAGAGATTGAATATCCCATTTTCTATGGGGACTCTCACAACAAATTGGCTAACCATTTGTACTATTCATTGCTCGTTTAGTTTAAACATGTCACAAGCTGACAAGGAGATGTTTTTGGCTGGGATATAAATATTTAAAGAAACCAATGAATAAAGAAACTCTCTATATCCAGGATAATAAGAGAAAGGTAAGAGTTCACCCATTCAAGCAACTGGTTGAGATTCAGCCAGCTAGATTTAATGTCACTTGAGATTGCTTCTTCCTATCTCTGCATCCGTACACACACTTTTGAAAGACAAGCAAAATCCACAGTATCTTCTTTATTATTAATTATTGTGCTGGGTTCGTATGGTTCTTGCAATTTGAACTGAACAGGCAATTCCTGTCCATCTCTTCCACATACGTTTTTGCTCTTTCCATTGCCTCTCCCCTTCCAGCAGAGCAGTTTTGCAAAATGATAATGATGAAAGAGAGAGAGAGAGAGAGAAAGAAAAATGGTAAAAATCAAACTCAACAAAGCACCTCACATCACCAATTTGCTATTAAGAGCCCTGAGAAGTCCTAGCAAAGATATGCAAGGCACCTTGCTGGCTTTCTGGTCTGCATTAAGCTTCCTCTAGGCAACCCATCTGGATATGTGCACTCATGCACTCTCAGTCAATATCACCCATTGTCTACTGGACATGCACTTTGTACAAATGACACCTGTATCTAGTATGCAATATTTTATTCTGAAAACTAATTATGTATAGAGGTCTAAGAGGTTAGGGAAGCATGCTAACAGGTGGTTGGTCCAATTTCCTCTTTGCACTCCAATGCCATCCCAAGCATATGGTGGTGATAAGTAGTCAGTTGCCCAGGTCATACAAGTTTAACTGCAGTGAAGATAAAAATAAAGAACCATATGAGGCTTTATGGTTTCTGGGAGAAAAAAAGCTAATGGGATTAGTTTTCTGACCAAAAAGTTTGGAAAAATTAGCACAGGCTATTGTATTTGTACAATGTTCTTCTGGTTTCCAATATGCTTGGTTTCCAGCCTTATCAACATCCTGTTTTCAATCCTTTAGATATGTTCTAGTTGGTCAATATATTTCTCAAACTCACAGAACTAAGTATAATACTCTGGTTATAGCCTAACCAGTGCAGAATAGAATTTAACTCAAATCTGTTGCAATTTCAAACAACATTTACTCAACTTTCAAAATGTCATGGTATGTTGATTCTTATTATTTATTTATTTCCAACATTTATTTATTTATTTCCAACATTTCTACCCTGCTCTTCTCTACCCCCAAGGGGGGACTCAGAGCGGCCTAACAAAAGGCACAATTCGATGCCAACATAATAAATACAATATAAAACCAAAAACATACAGCATTAAAACACATTAAAATACAATTAACATTAACACATCATACACATTCTCTTAAGTTAAAAACAGTATTTCATCCATAACAGGAGCATCGAGCCATATCCATCAACTTGCTGTTACAAATCCAGTCCAAAGTGCTTTATTGTGCTAATGTGCAAACGCTTGGTCCCACAGCCAAGATTTCACTTTTTTCCTGAATGCCAGGAAGGATGGTGTTGATTGTATGTTGCTTGGAAGCACATTCCACAGGCGGGGAGCCACCACCGAGAAGGCCCTCTCTATCGTTCCCACCAACCGTGTTTGAGAAGTTGGCGGGAGCGAGAGCAGGGCCTCCCCGGATGATCTTAATGTAACGACTCTCCAACACACGGTAGGGATCACACGCAGAGTTCTCTTTGGTCCAACACGATTTTATTGAAGGTACGACACCCGTGAAGCTAAAGCACCGGCCCGCCACCCAAACACACTATTTATACCCCTGTGGCCCCTCCCCTACCCATGCAATGTCCAAGCAGGGTTTCATCATGCTCCCATGAATCAGCAATCCCAGCAGTCCTCTGAGGCATGACCCCGGAGGTCACAGGATCAGTGTCACCAGTCCAATTGTCCAATGTCCAAGCCTGGAGGAGTTACCTCACTTCCTTCCCAGGCACCTGGAAGTTATCTCACTCCCAGTCTGACTCAGCAGTCTCATGAATGTAGGACAAAGGTCGCTCCAGGAACTAAGGCAAAGGTCGGTGTTGCCTCATGACAGGTTGGGAGCCTGACCTTCACCAAAGCTGAGGGTTCCCAATCCTGACATAACGGCCTCCTCCACCTCGTCCTCCCCTGAGCAAACACAACACCATTCAATCCCTTGAGGGAACGGATTCACATACTTCTTTAAGAAATTACAATGGAAAGTGGGGTGTACTTTCCCTAAACTCTTGGGCAACAGGAGGGTATAGGATACCTTATTCACCACCTTCTCAATCCTAAAAGGCCCTATATATTTCGGCCCTAATTTTTTCGACCTAAAGCCCAGCTTTAGATTTTCCGTTGATAGCCATACTAAATCCCCTTCAGCATACTCCTCCCCTTCCTGCCGCTTGTGATCACCGAACAGTTTGTATGACTGCTGCGCCTTCTTCAAGGCCTCCCCCGCTTCCTTCCAAACCCCCCTCGCTCTTACTTTCCATTCCACTTTCTCTCCTCCTCCCCCCACATCCAAAAGCTGAGGCAACGGAGCCACCTCCTGCCCGTAAACAATCACAACCGGGGACTTCCCGGTGGAGGAATGCACCGAACTATTGTAAGCTACCTCAGCATACGGCAAGAGATCGGACCAATTATTCTGTTCCTGGTTACTGAAGATCCGTAAATAAGCTCCTAAAGATTTTTGCACTCTCTCCACAGCACCATTACAGGCAGGATGATAAGCAGACGTTAAACGCCTCTGAGCCCCCAACACCTCTAAAAACTTGCTCCAAAACTGAGCCGTAAACTGGACACCTCGGTCACTCAACACTTGCTCTGGACAACCATGCAATCTATACACATGTTGCACATACAACTCCGCCAATCGCTCCGCTGATGGCAAACCACGCAAAGGAATAAAATGGGCCTGTTTGGAAAACATATCCAACACCGTCCAAATATAACGGTAACCTCTGCTCGATGGCAACTCCCCCACGAAGTCTGTACTAACATGTGTCCACGGTCGTACTGGATCCGCCACCACTTGAATCAATCCTCGCGGCTTAGCAGAAGGAACCTTATTCTTAGCACACTTTTCACAGCCTTCTACATATCGCCTCACTTCCAGCCTTATCCCAGGCCACCAATACCTCTTCTTAATAGCCAAAAGAGTCTTTGTGATCCCCCAATGACCCGCCGCCTTATGGTCATGGTGCAACTCTAATACCTTCTCTCTCAA
This sequence comes from Anolis apletophallus, assembly GCA_030556195.1. Lineage (NCBI taxonomy): Eukaryota > Metazoa > Chordata > Lepidosauria > Squamata > Anolidae > Anolis > Anolis apletophallus. The sequence continues at coordinate 19,078,659 of JARBWK010000003.1, read as the reverse complement.
CTTTTGAGGAACATAAACCTTACCTCCGACCATCCACAATCCTTTCAACACCTCACACTCCTTCTCATGCTCCTGCAACCATAAATCCCCTTCATAACCCCTCCGTAATTCCAAACTCCACTCATCCACCGTTTCCTCCTCTACTTTAGTCTCTAACTTACTCTGGGATCGGGTCTGTACCGCACAACCCCATTGCTCTTGGGAAAAAACTTCCTCTTCCTTATGCAATCCATTCTCCCCCACGCTGGGGTACCGAGAAAGGGCATCAGCCACAATATTCTCTTTACCTTTGATATGTTGTAATGTGAAATTAAACCTATTAAAAAACTGAGACCACCTCACTAACTTCGGGGACAACTTCTGAGGATTCCTCAGGTATCTCAAATTCTGATGATCGGTCATAACCACAAACGGGAACGTAGCCCCCTCTAAGAACTGACGCCAAATTATTAAAGCATTCCGCACAGCAAACGCCTCTTTTTCCCACACTGGCCATTTACGTTCATGCTCACCAAATTTTTTCGAAAAATAAGCACAAGGTCTCAATCTCCCTTGGTCATCTTCTTGCATCAGAGCCCCGCGCGTGCGTGGAGCCTCCCAGCTCAACACGTCATCCACCTTAGCCGGGTCCATGCCCACACCACTCTCACTGATCCTATAACCTAGAAAATCAATCTGATTTTTCCCGAACTCACATTTACTCAGTTTCACAAACAAACTAGCTTGCCTCAACCGCTCTAGCACCTCTCGCACCAACCTAACATGCTCTTCTCTGCTACTCGTCGCTACCACGATATCATCCAAATAGACAAACACCCCTTTATATAAAGGGGGTGCAACACCTCGTTTATTAATTGCATGAACAGGCCTGGAGAGCCTGCTAAACCGAAGGGCATCACGGTCCACTCGGACAGCGCTAGGGGACATGAAAAGCCATCTTCCACTGGTCACTTTCTTTCACCCTAATCATATGAAACGCGTCAATCAAATCCAACTTTGTAAAAACCTTACAACCTCCTAATAAACCTAACAAATCTTTAATCAATGGTAGAGGATAACAATTTGTGGTACTGACAGCGTTCAGGCCCCTATAATCAATGCACAACCTTAACTTCCCGTCCTTCTTCTCCCTAAATAGAACGGGTGCTGCTAGAGGAGACTCTGACCTCTTAATGAATCCCCTTCCTAGATAACTATCTATCTGTTCTCTCAAAGCAACCTTTTCTTTAACAGTCATTGCATAAATTTTTGGCTTAGGTAAAACAGCCCCCTCTTTAATCTCTATACTACATTGCACATTCCTCAAGGGGGGAAGCTTTTGAGCTAACTTAGGGTCAAACACGTCAGCATAGTCCCAATATTCCTTAGGCACCCCTTCCACTTCACATTTTAAACCCCCCTCCATATTAGGCATACATTGTACAGTCCCAGCTTTCCAATCGATCTTGGGGTTCACTTGTTCTAACCATGGCATGCCTAACACCACCTCATGTCCCTTTATAGGCGCCATAACAAACTTAATCTCCCCCTCCCAGGGTCCTACTCGTCCCTTTAAACCTTTCGTCCCCACAGAAAATGGTCCACCCTCAATAATCGACCCATCCAGCTGCTTAAACGTCACCAATGTTTTCAAGGGTTCTGTTTCACCACCCAACTCTTCAACTAACTGGGGGGCCATAATATTCTCTGAACACCCGCAGTCCACCAGAGCTTTCTTCTTCACCAGTTGATCTCCCTTAATTAAGCCCAAAGTACATTGAATATTATTCCTCACCCTGACACTTTTGCTTTCCACATTGTCCACACTAGCCGCTTTAGCTGCAGCCACTTTCACAGCTGGCTTCTGCCTGCATTGGTAAGCAAAATGTCCTGGTTGGTTACAGGCATAGCAGAGGCCCTTCCCCAGCATCGGTTTTTTGCTGGCGTTAGAACGGTTATCACTAACTCGCTTGATCTCCATTCCACGAAACCGGCCCTCAGCCAACCCACGACCGGCTCCTCGAGATCTCATCGGTTGATTCCGCCGCCTCTGCACCTGTGCAAGAATTCCCTCTACGTTGCCCGCTAGTTGGATCCATCCGTCAACGTTTCCAGGATCATCTCGGTGAAGACACCATTCTAGAATGTCTTTGCGTAATCCATCTTTGAACAGCTCCAACAATGTAGCCGGGGACCATTCTGCAACCTTCCCGGCTAGCCCCATAAACTCTTCGGCGTACTCCGTCACTGATCTTGCACCTTGGGTCAAACATCTCAATGCCTCTTTCGCTTTGATCCTCTCCAAGGGATCCCGAAACCTATTTCGTATAGCTTGCAGGAACTTCCTCACTGAACCCAGACACTGGTCCCGCCGATCATGGCACTGTACATACCACTCTGCTGCACGACCTTTAAACACTGCACCAACAGCCCTCACTTGGCTGCCCTCGCTGGGATATAAATGTCCATAATCTTCTAAATGGTCCTGCACCGCTGCAATGAAAAACGCAACTTTAGAGGCTTCTCCCTCAAACTCTACTCGCAACGGCTCCTTCTTCATTCGGGGCCCAAACTCACTGGAAACTCCTCCCCGTCCTGGAAGGTAGCCCTGGCTGGAAATGCCTCTTCCCATTCCTGGCATCAGCGAAGCACGTCTCACCTCCGGTGCAGGACTTCCCCGGTATTCATCTCCCATCCTCACTCCCGAAAGAGATCTAGGACTCTCTGGAACGGGACTCCCCCGACATCTATCTTCGGTCCTCACTCCCGAAAGAGATCTAGGACTCTCAGGAACGGGGCTCTCCAGACATCTGGTTTCAGTCCTCACTCTCGAAAGAGATCCAGGACGCTCAGCTGATGGCCCCTCCATCCAGGAGTAGTAAGTGAAGTCTCCACCTCCCGGGGCTCTCCAGATCGATTCCCTCTGGTCTCTCTGGAACATAACTTGGGATATCCGCTTCACCGTCTGCTCCACTGCTTCCATTTTGCAACTCAACACGTCCAACTTAGACGGTGACTCAGGTTCTGGGGTCTCACTACCCCCCGCTGCCAGGTCCACCTGATCAACCCTGGCACTGGCACCATGCACTTCCAGATCCTCTTGGATCTTCATCAGACGAGCACTCCTGTGCTCCACCGCCTGACTCTCCTCCAGACGAACACTCTTGTGTTCCACCGCCTGGCCGGCGCTATTGCGCCCTTCCATCCGCCGAGCCGCCTCGCGTTCCATCTTCCGACGGGCAACCATCTCATCCACCTGAGCTTGCCACAACTGCTCCCCTTCACAGAGCCTTCTCTCCTGGGCTGGCATCGCGCGGGGTTCATCCGGGTTTCCCACCTGGTCAAGAGTGGACCACTCCCACTCCTCGGTTCTTCTGACCTCCTCCGGATCCAAAATCCAACTATCAAGATACCTCTCCTCGTTCCACGCCAACCTCTCCATTTCTGGGATAGCTGGTTGGGGCTTTAGCTTCTGTAACGACTCTCCAACACACGGTAGGGATCACACGCAGAGTTCTCTTTGGTCCAACACGATTTTATTGAAGGTACGACACCCGTGAAGCTAAAGCACCGGCCCGCCACCCAAACACACCATTTATACCCCTGTGGCCCCTCCCCTACCCATGCAATGTCCAAGCAGGGTTTCATCATGCTCCCATGAATCAGCAATCCCAGCAGTCCTCTGAGGCATGACCCCGGAGGTCACAGGATCAGTGTCACCAGTCCAATTGTCCAATGTCCAAGCCTGGAGGAGTTACCTCACTTCCTTCCCAGGCACCTGGAAGTTATCTCACTCCCAGTCTGACTCAGCAGTCTCATGAATGTAGGACAAAGGTCGCTCCAGGAACTAAGGCAAAGGTCGGTGTTGCCTCATGACAGGTTGGGAGCCTGACCTTCACCAAAGCTGAGGGTTCCCAATCCTGACACTTAAATTACGAGGTGGGACATAGAGGCTGATGCGTTTGGACCAGTAAGCTGGGCCAGAACTGTATAGAGCTTTAAAGGTCAAAAACCAGCACTTTGAATTGAGCTCGGAAATGGACAGGCAGCCAGTGGAGCTGACACAACAGGGGGGTAGTATGCTCCCTGTATGTAGCTCCAGTTGGTAATCTGGCTGCCGCCCGTTGGACTAATTGTAATTTCCGAACTGTCTTCAAAGGCAGCCCCACGTAGAGTGCATTGCAGTAATCCAATCGGGATGTGACCAGAGCGTGGATGACCGTAGCCAGATCAGACTTTCCAAGGTACGGGCGCAGCTGGCGCACGAGTCTTAACTTACTAACTTATTAGTAAGACTTTGCCTAAGATATTTCCTTCCATCTACCAAAAATGAGATGCAGCTGATTAAGAAGCACATTTAGACATTTGTCTACTAGGCATGTGCAAAAGGAAATCTAGAAGTGAAGGAAATCAGAAGTTTTGTAAGTTGGAAGCCATATCCAAAGCGTTTGCATGGCCCACACCAAGTACCTTACAATTGAAACTTACCCCATACTTTTTCATTTTAGTTTCGTAAACCCCGGAAGGCTCCCAAAGTCAGCTCCATATTCAGTGCAAATAAGCAAAGCTATTAAGGCAAAAAAGGCTGCCTGCCTGGAATTAATGGAGTTTCAGCATTAGGAGCAGTGAAAACAGGAATGGCACAGAACAATGAGAAATGTCATTTGGGAAGGGGAGGAGCCCTGTGCCAAAGAATTCAAAAGGCCTAAACTACATTTCTCAGTATGCATCAGCATCAGAAAGACCCAATTAGAAGAGATTGGTCTGTAGCCAGCCAGAGTTTGATTTCTGTTCATGGGTTATAAATGTCATTTCCGAATAGGATTTTTTAAAATGAAAAAAAAAAGTATACAGGACAACTTTTTAAAAAACCAAACAAAGCATATAGGGCCGGACTTTAGCACAGCTGGTTAATCACCAGCAGTAATAGGTCTTACCAATTGAATGTTTGGCAGTTTGAAGTCCAGGTCAAGGTAAGCACCTGAACTTCAGCTCAGCTCATGGTGCACCTAAGTCAGTGTTTCCCAACCTTTTTTGAGCCGCGGCACACTTTTAACATTAAAAAAATCCGGGGGCACACCACCAACCAAAATGACACAAAATGACACTCTAACACAGTAAAGAACGGTTGGGGGTTGGTGGCCTGCTGGAAGCAGCTGCTGGGAGTGCCAAAGCTGGGGAGGGGGCAGAGCCAGGCTGTGCCATGCCCCGCCCCTACCCCGGCTTCACCTCTCCCAGCAGCTGCTTCAGCCTTGAGGGGGCAGTGTCAAGCCAGCGGTGCCAGAGCCAGCACAATGCTGGCTTGGCACTGTCCCCTCAAGGCTGGAGCAGCTGCTGGGAGTGCCGAAGCCGGGGGAGGGCAGAGCCCCCTCCCCCCAGCTTCAGATCTCCTACAGAGGAGGAGCATGAGCGGTGGACAGGCTTCAGTGGGCGGGGCTCCTCCTCCACGCGGCTTCAGCGAGCGAGGGGGGAGAGTCATGGTGGGAGTCATGGCGGATTGGAGGCTGGCTGGGAAATGGCCGAAGGAGGCGGTGCCCCGGCCCCTTCTTTTTCTTCGCCACTGCCTGGCCCTTCCTCCTCCTCCCCCAAGCAGCAGGAGTTCGGCAGGAGGGGGGAGGAAGGGGGGCAGAGAGCTTTTCTCGCGGCACAGCAGGAGGTCCATCACGGCACACTTGTGTGCCACGGCACACTGGTTGAGAAAGACTGACCTAAGTAACTAAAAAACAGCGGTGAGTAGAGAAATTAGGCACCTCTTCAGCAGGGAGGTATTTTATGGCACCATAAAAAGGAAATACCAGAAAATGTTAACAATCAAAGAAAGGAATTTATTATGAAATCTAGACAACAGTTAATTGAAAATAACATAAAAATGGAATGGTTCCCATACCTGCAAATTAACAGCATATACAGAGAGAATTAAAAAAGGATTTAAAAATCAATTGGACGAATCAGAAGAAATCCTAATAAATAAAAAACAAAAGCTCGTAGGGAAAATATATAAAGTCCTCCAAACATGGACAAAAGGGAAAGTACAACAGGAAGACTACAAAATAAAATGGTCAAGGAACCTAGGATATAGAATAAACACAGCCACATGGAAATCAATTTGGAACAAAAATATAAATATTTCCTATAGTCAAAGCTATAGAGAAAACCGGGTAAAACTAGTTTACAGGTGGCATCTAGCCCTGGCAAGGATAGCCAAAATGTTCCCAAATGCAAGCCCCAAATGCTGGAATTGTAAAGGGAAAAATGGCACATACTTTCACATCTGGTGGCTTTGTAAAAAAGCAAAAAAATACTGGACAATGGTCCATAAGGAGATAGAAAAAATTATAGGCAAAGAAGTAATTAAAAAACCAGACTCTTTCCTATTAGGGATTACAGACCCCAATCTAGACAATTTGGATAAGGAAGAAAAAAATATGTTCATATTGGCAACGACAGCGGCAAAAATGATCTTTGCCAAATATTGGAAATCTGAGAAAAATCCAAGTAGAGAAGAATGGCTTCTAAAAATTATGGATACCATTCAAATGGAGAGGCTTATGGATAGACTAAGAGAAAATAGTAAAAATGAGAATAAATACAAAAGAAAATATGATTTGTTCACGAACTACTACAAAAAAACGTATAATATAGATATAGATCTAAAGGAGTAAAGGTCCAAATAAAAGAAACAGATAGCTCTGCAAATAAGACAAAATATAGTCTATTTAATATTATTTAAGTTATTCTTTACTCTCTCCTCTCATAGGGCTCTTGGAGGCTACTAAGGAAGATCTTGAAAATATGGAAAAAAATTGCTAAAATAACCAAGAATGTTGTGTTCCGCCCTTTGCTTTTAACCTTTATCACTGCTTTCCTATTCCCCCCCCTCTAACCCCCTTTGATTCCCCCAATCCTGGTCTTTCCTTTTTCTATTACCATGCTGAATCTCAGCACAGCTTTATTTTGAATGTAACGGTGGAGAGCTGTCTACACCATCTATGTGTATACCTGTTTCAACTCTTTTTATGGAAAATTAATAAAGTTTTTTTTAAAAAAAACAATCAAAGAAAGAAGGAAGTCTGTGATCAAGGGCTCTTTGTCATAGAGGATGGAGCGACAGCATCCCTCTGTGGCCCAAATCGAGCACAACCTCCAGGATGCCAAAGTTGGGGAAAATGCCAAGATATACCACTATCAGCCCTGTCTGTTTAACTACATTGAATATTGGCCATGTATGTGTTCTGTGATCTGCCTGAAGTCTCCTTTGGGGTGAGAAGGGCAGATTATAAATTCTGTAAATAAATACAATAAATGTGTAATTAATTATTTCTATTAGCATATACATATCATAGAGTTTTGAAAATCTGAAAAATGCTATTTCTTTTTCAAAATTCAGGTTCACATTTTCAGGATATGCTTGTTTTCATTGTTATTAATGAAAACAAGTTAATTTTAACTTATGATGACTCCATGAATGAGAGACCTCTAAGTCATCTGATCATTATCAGCTTCGCTTAGATCTAACAGACTCAATGTCTTGGCTTGTTTGATTGAATCTATTCAACCTGAAATTCTACCTTTTTTCGTGTCAGGAGTGACTTGAGAAACTGCAAGTTGCTTCTGGTGTGAGAGAATTGGCTGTCTACAAGGATGATGGCCAGGGGATGCCCGGATGTTTTACCATTCTGTGGGAGGCTTCCAGATTCGAACCGCTGACCTGTCAGTCAGCAGTCCGGCCGGCACAAGGGTTTAACCCATAGCACCACCAGGGGCTCCTTCTACCGTGTTTCCGCGAAAGTAAGACAGCGTCTTACTTTCTTTTGACCCCAAAATCCCCACTACGGCTTACTGGGGCACGGCTTACATTAGCCGGAGGGGGGGGATCCGGCGAGAGGGAGAAGGCGCCGGCGGAAGTCCCGCCCCCAGGGCGACTCAGGCGCTTTTCGACCCTCCGCCGGGACATTCCTGCCACTCTTGATACAGTCAGGCCGTTTGAGAGGGATGGGCAGGGGCGGGCAATTCGCGTGATCTCGGGTAGGGGTCATAGGGACGGTAGCCGCAGGTCTTATGAGAGAGAGCGGAGGAGCCGTGGGAAGGCTCGTCCTCTCTCTGGCCTGCGTGCTATCCCGAAGTACGCAGATGGGGAGCTCCCAACTTCCTCTCCTCCAACTCTGATCCTGGCCAATGCCAGATCCGTGCGAAACAAATCAGGGACCATTAGGGACCTCCTCCTAGAAAGGAGGGCCGACCTTGCCTGTCTCACTGAGACATGGCTTCAGGAAGGAGATGATGTCATCCTGCACGAGATTACATCCCCAGGGTTTGTGGCCAGTCATCAGACGAGGACAGAGAGGCGGGGGGGGGGTGGCCAGACACTATTAATTCCAGGACGATTCCGACAGAGAACATCCCTGGGATGGAGTGTGCGGGCCTGGCGTGGGATCTGGGTGAGAGTGTAGCCTTCCTGCTGGTGTACCGTGCACCCGACGCACCAGCGGGAAGTCTGCCTAAGCTGCTGGAGGTGGTTGCGGAGTGGGCATTGAGGTTTCCTAGACTTATTGTTCTGGGGGACTTCAATGTCCACGCCGACGCCACCTCCCCGTCAACTGCAGCCATGGACCTAGTGTCTACCATGGAGGCACTAGGACTCTCACTCTGTAAGACCGGCCCCACACACCATGCAGGACATACATTAGATCTGATCTTCGCTGTTGGAATTCAGGTGATCCTAACCTCCACTACGGAGGTTCCATGGTCGGATCACAGGGTCCTGGAAGTCCGGTTGGGATTGGCTCCCCCTCTCGGTAAGGGTGCAGAACCCATTTTGGTTCGCCCAAGGAGACTTATGGAACCCACTAGGTTCCTGGATGCTCTAAGGGATTGGGAACCCCAGCGACTCGGTCGATGGACTAGTGGAGTACTGGAACTCCAGTCTCCACGGCCCTAGACGAGATCGCCCCAGGCGTTCTCTCCTTCCCCGTAGAAACCGCTCACCATGGTATACTGAGGAGTTGCGGGCGATGAAACGGAGAAGGAGACAACTAGAGGACATGTGGCGGAGTCTCCGTGACGAAGCGTCGAAATCAGCTTATAAACAATTTAAGGAGGTTTATGAGCAAGCTATCAAGGAAGCGAAAAAGGCCCACTATTCTTCCTTGATAGAGTCAGCTAGTTCACGCCCAGCCCAATTATTCAAGGTAATTCGGTCTTTGACAACAATCCCAACTGTCCCAAAAGATAGGGGTTTGGCTCCAACGGCTGAGGTTTTCCAGAACTTTTTTGCTGACAAGATTTCGACCCTCCGCCGGGACATTCCTGCCACTCTTGATACAGTTAGTGAACTCGAGACTCCGCCGCCACTTGGTGGGCCCACCTTCACCCGTTTCCAACCGGTGGACGCAGCAGCTGTCGATAGGTTACTGACTGCAGCTAGACCAACTACTTGCTCCTCGACCCGTGCCCCTCCTGGCTTGTTAGATCTTGCCGGGAGGGTCTCGTGGCCCCCTGGGCACGATCTTAAATAGCTCCCTTGAGCAAGGAGTTTTCCCAGGGGATTAAAGAGGCTATGGCTGCTGAAAAAGCCAAACTTAGATCCTTCGGCTCCCTCCAATTACAGGCCTGTTTCCAACTTGCCTTTTCTAGGCAAAGTAATTGAGAGGGCAGCAGCGGATCAGCTGCAGCGGTTCCTAGACGACACAGCTGGACTTGATCCCTTCCAGTCCGGCTTCCATATTGGGCATGGGACGGAGACCGTGCTTGTCGCCATTACAGACCAAATTCGCCGCCAGCTGGACCAGGGTGGATCAGCACTGCTTGTCTTGTTAGATCTGACAGCAGCGTTTGATACTGTAGATCATGCATTATTGACCCACCGTTTAGCCGCTTCCGGGGTTGGGGGGACTGCCCTTAAATGGGTGGCCTCCTTCCTCCGGGACCGGGGACAACGTGTGGAGGGGGGCGGGGAGGTCTCCGGGAGACTCCCACTTGACTGTGGGGTCCCCCTGGGGGCCATCCTCTCCCCCTTATTATTCAATGTGTACATTGGCCCAGCTGGCCCGTGACTTTGGTCTGGAGTGTCATCAGTACGCTGATGACACCCAGCTTCTGCTGAGAATGGACGGCAGGTCGGACTCCGTACCTGATTGTTTCCATCTATGCCTCGAAGCCATGACTGGCTGGCTGCGTGCCAGCCGGCTGAAGGTGAATCCATCGAAGACGGAGATCCTGTGGCCCGGTCGGCCTGGGCTGGGTGGGTGCCGGTTGCCTACCCTGACGGCGGCGGCTTAACCCGTCACCGTCAGTTAAGAGCTTGGGGTTGTGTTGGACTCCTCGCTGACCATGGAGGCCCAGGTCTCTGTGGTCAGCAGGACGTCATTTTATCACCTCCGACAGGCTAGGCGACTGGCACCCTACCTGTCCAGGGATGACCTGGCCACGGTAATCCAAGCGACGGTCATCTCGAGGTTAGACTACTGTAATGCCCTCTATGTTGGCCTTCCCTTGTCGACAATCCGGAAACTCAAGCTAGTGCAGAATGCCGCGGCTCGCTTGCTCGCAGAAGTGCCGGCGAGAGAGCACATTACACCTATCCTCCGGCAACTGCACTGGCTTCCTATTGAGCACCGGATTGCCTTCAAGGTGTTGGTTTTGACCTTTAAGGCCTTGCACGGCCTAGGGCCTGCGTACCTGAAGGGCCGCCTTACCCCGTACTTTCCCCCGAGATCACTGCGCTCAGATGAGCAAAATCTGTTGTTAATTCCATCAGTCCGCTCCTGCCACCTGTCAACGACGAGACAAAGGTCCTTCTCTGTAGCAGCACCAGTGCTCTGGAATGCCCTCCCGGACAGCACCCGAACCATCTCGGAATTGGGCCCGTTCCGGAGGGCGTGTAAGACGGCCCTCTTCGGGCTGGCCTTTAACTAGGCACACTGGACCAAAAACCATGATATAGGTCCTCCCAACCAGTGTCTTGACAATGTAAACTGTTTTTAATTGTGGTTTTATGTTTCTATGTTTTTATAAATTGTAGGGCCGCATGTTGATATGTTGCAACATGCCGCCCATGTATTTCTTATGTGATCCGCCCCGAGCCTGCTGGGAGGAGCGGAATATAAAAGTGAATAATAAATAAATAAATAAATAAATAAGCCGACCCCTCTGACACCCCCGATACGTCTTACAATCGGGGGTGTCATACTTTCGGGGAAACACGGTACCTTACCAAATATTATTGTCTTTTTAGTGTGTCATATCTTGTCATGATATGGCTAAAGTATGATGATCTCAGTTTAGTAATCTTGGCTTCTAGAGCGTGTTCAGACTAGGTTTATCTTTTTAGCTGTCCTGGATATCCATAGAACTGAGTTTCATACTTATACTTAAAAATAATTTCTATTCATGTCACTTAAAAAGTGTCAGATTGAGGTAATACTTTAGAAGTTTGCTATATTTTCTTTTGGGGAGAGAACTTTCGGCACCATAGGGAGCCAATTACTCTTGGCTACCTATATAGAGATCACAAGAATTCCACTGAGGCTTTTGCATCATTTTCAGGTGCCAGATTTAGAAACATCTCCCAAGTTAATAATATTCATTATTCAGTCTTCCTTTTTATCTGTCATTACCCTTTCTTTGTCCTCCACTTGTTTTCACTTCCAGCTACCCACATCCCCTGGTGTCTTTTGAGAGAAAGTGCTAAAATGAGATTTCAAGGGACATTTGTAGTTATTTGACTTATTCCTAATAAACTCCATACACTGAAACACATGAAATGTTTCCTAGCTATAAATTGGCAGAACTCATAGTATGCACAATCACTTGCCTTGAACAGTGAGATGATTCAGGCATAGAAAAGCTCACCCAGAGCTCACTTTCCTAAGAAGGAAATTGATATTTATGTGACATACAAGTCTGAATCATATTTATTCTACATTTTAAATCTCACTCTGCCCATTTGGTTTTATTGTTTTGCAATGGTTAAGTAGTAGTAGTAGTAGTAGGTGCTAGTTCTAACTTTCAAGGCGTTGTATGGTTTGGGGCCAGTGTACCTGAGGGAGCGACTTACCCCAAATGTGCCCGGGAGATCACTGCGTTCTGAGGGGCTCAACTTATTGGAGGTGCCCAGCATCAGAGCCTGCAGACTGGCCACTACGTGGTGGAGGGCATTCTATTCAGCCACTCCAATTCTCTGGAACGGCCTCCCCGAGGAGATCCAGGCCATTCGGGCCCTTCTGCCGTTCCGTAGAGCGCTGAAAACATGGCTTTTTAGAATGGCATTTGGCCCTTAGCCAATTAGCCGCCATACTGTATTCATGGTCCTGCCTCGGCATGCCACTATATCTCAGTTGGCCTGCCACACCCTCTCACTGGGGGGTTAAATTGTTTTAATGTGTTTTCAATGTATTTTAACTGTATTTTTAAGGTATTTTATGTGTTTGCTCTTTCTGTAAACCGCTCTGGGCGCCAGAGAGAGCGGTATAGCAAATCGAATTTAATAAATAAATAAAATAAATAATAGTAGTAATTTTATTGATTAGCCCTTAGGCCAGGGGCGCTCACACTTTTTCAGTATGCGAGCTACTTATAAAACAACCAAGTCAAAATGATCTACCTCCCCACTACTCAGAGTAGCAAAATATTTGGAAATTTATTTCAGTGAGAGCCATATAATATATTTTAAGACTGAATTCAACTAAATGTGAGTATAATAAGCCTCTGAATTTATTCATAATAATAATGATGATAATATTATTATTATTATCATATATTATTATTATATAATCCTCTGCTACTACTACTACTACTAATAGTAACAACAACGACAATAGGTTCCTAGAGTAGAAGGTGAGCTCCAAGAACCATCCAGTCCAACCTCCTTCTGCCGTAAGGGAAAAACACAATCAAAGCATTCCTCACAGATGTCCATTCAGCCTCTGATAATAATAATAACAATGGGTTCCTAGAATAGAAGGAGACCTGCAAGGGCCATCCAGTCCAACCTCCTTCTGCACCTGGGCGGCGTCGGGAGCCTGTGGGGCGGGACTGAGCCTTCCTCCTGCTCTGCCTGTGATCTACCAGGATGCCCTACACGATCTACCAGTAGATCGCGATCTACCTAATGAGCACCCCTGCCTTAGGCCATATCACAATATCAAACAAAACAACAAGGCTTGATAAGACCTGATTGCACTCTATGTAGTAAGTTAAAATAACACATTTATAACAATACAGTAAGTAAATATGATAAAATATGCTAAAACTGATAGTCTGGAAGTTCGGATGATAAACGAGCTGTGGGCTTTTCGGAAAGCTTGTAAGACAGTCTTATTCCGGCAAGCATTCAACCTTTGAAAATGCCATGCCAACACTACAAGCCATCAGAAACTCTGTTGATGTTTTAATGGTTTTATTGTTTTAGTGTGTATTTTTATGTCTTGTGCTTGTTGTAAACCACCAACTTGGAAAGGGCGGTATACAAATTGAAACAATAAATTGAAACAATAAATAAATAAATAAATAAAAAACTGAGTATGTACATCATATTTCCTTATCACCCTTACAATTTTCCCTGATCAGCCCCACATATGTGATTCTCGGACATATTGTTTTTCTTAAATACAGAGCTGTTTTATATGTTATTTTTGGGTCTTGGCTACACATAAAATATGTTGTTCTGACGTGAGATTCCCAATATATTCTCGGTTTGATATATGGACCAAGGTAGAAGTCTCTCACCTTCTGATACAATTTACAATCAAATAATGTGTGTGCTATATCCTCGATTTCAGGTGCCCTGCAGATCAAACTCCGTTCATAAGGGATGCTGTTAAATCTCCTGTATCTGACCATTGTCTCAAGCCGATCAATTCTAGCTCGAGTGAATACCTCCTTAAAATGTTTTGTTATTTGCATTTTTAGATACTTGGCAATTTGAGGTTATTATGGAATTATACATTTTATATGCTATTTTTTGTTTTTCACAGTAGTCTATATGTTTTGCATGCACTACTTGTTTTCTGTGCAAAATATATATTCTTCAGAGAAACATAATGCACATTTTAACTTAATTTTTCCCAGACATGCCTTGAACTGCAAAAAATCTAATAAATGCTTTCCCTTTTCTAAGAGAGAAATCATTGTTGTGATGTCAGTGAATATTAAGTATTCTTCATATCCAAGAAAACAACCACATTTTTATGGCAATTCCTTCTGAAGTATTTGTTTCATTTAAGTCTATGGGTACTGAGATATTTAAAGGATGTCCTTCTCTCCATCCCACCTCAGTTGACAATAGAGGAGAGGACCTTCTTGGAGATAGTTCATAGATGATTTTATATTCTTCCTATATCTTGGCATTACTTCACGAATGAAGATTCTTAGGAAGGACTCATCCCATGCTTTTTACAAGCACGTTGATGACTAAAAAGGCCAATCTGAGATAGGCAAGTCCAGTTGCAGAAATCACAGCAGAAAGTCTCCTTGGGTGATGTTGTTTCCAAGTTGTGGTTCTTTCTGCGTTGCCATTTCTCTTCGAGACCCGTTCGGCGTGTCTTCTCCAAAGAGGACACAGCATTGTGGAAAGTGTGTCTCCATGCCTCTCGATTTGAGGCCAGGGTGGACCATTTTTGGTGATCAATCTGGCCAAGCCTGAGATGTTGTTTCAGGGAGTCCTTATATCTCTTTTGGGGGGCGCCTCTCTTGCGCTGACCTGTGGCGAGTTCACCATAGAGTAGTATCTTAAGGAGGCGGTGTTCCTCCATCCTAGAGATGTGCCCTGACCAGCGCAGCTGTGTTTTCAATAGCATGGCCTCATTGCTGGTGATCCCTGCTTGCTCAAGAAAAGCAACATTTGTCACATAGTCAGTCCAGTGTACATTTAGGATTGTGCAAAAACAGCACTGATGGAAGCGTTTGGGGAGTCGTAGGTGCTGGCAATAGGTTACCCATATTTCATACCCATATAGGAAAATAGACAGTACGATAGCTCTGTACACACTGATTTTGGTGCTTTGCCTCAGGCACTTGTTGCTCCAGACTCTTTTGGGAAGCCTTCCAAATGCACTATATGCCTTTGCTAGTCTGTGATCGATCTCTTTATCAATTTTGACGCCTGAAGAGATGATGCTTCCCAGGTAGGTGAACTGCTGAACGGACTTAAGCACAGATTCGCCTCTCTCAAGAAGACACGTGGAATGGGTCTCAAAGAGAAACGACAATGCAGAAAGAACCACAACTTGGAAACAACATCACCCAAGGAGACTTTCTGCTGTGCTTTCTGCAACCGGACTTGCCTATCTCAGATTGGCCTTTTTAGTCATCAACACGCTTGTAAAAAGCGTGGGATTCTTTCGATAATTATTTATTTACTTACTATATTTATATTTCACCCTTCTCACCCCAAAGGGAACTCAGGGTGGATTACAGGGACACATACATGGCAGACAATCCCTGCCGCTTTGTATTTCACAGTACAGACAAACAACAGAGAAGGAGGTCCTTTTTTTCCTGTTGCGTCGCAGGGGTGTTGTTGCTCCATTACGCCACAAGAGGGGTGCTGTTGCTTCATCTTCCCATGACGAAGAAGACCCGTCAGAACCCATCCACCCGTCAGAATTTTCCGCCTTTTCCGCCTTTTGGCAACCGATCTTTCCTTTATCTGGCATTGTAAAGGTCCTTCCCTGCTTAAGCGGTCCCTAATTTCTCTACTCACAGATAGGCTGTTTTCGAACTGCTTAGGTAAACAGTGGGCAAGGCTGACAGTTGGTTGCCCAAACCAACCCGGGGTTCGAACTTGTAACCTTCTGGTTGATAGCAGCTGCTGTTTAACCCCTGTGCTAAACCTCCCGCCCATGTAAAAAAAACATGTCCATCAACCAGTATCACGATCACAATAGCTCTATTTTTATACCCTGCCTCCATCTCCCTGAAGAGACTCGGGGCGGCTTACGTGGGGCCAAGCCCAGGTAACAGAGTTAAAACTTAGCACATCAAAGTACATCAACAGCACTTTGAAACAACATAAACAACATTAAACAAAATATATAACAGCAGCAAAATATAAACCAGCAGCAATAACATGGTCACTGTGGAGGGAACCAGACTAAAAGCTAGTCTGGTTCCCTCCACAGTGTCCTTCCAGCAGCAGATGAAGACCTTGTTTGTTTGTTTGTTTGTTTGCTTGCTTGCTTGCTTATCTGTTTCGACAAGCCCTTGGGAGTTGACTGTTCAGGAGCCAAAGGCGTTTCAAAATTGTGCTGTACTATTCTCATGCCTTGCTTTTTAATTAGTATCTTTCTAACTGATTTTCAGTTTGTTCATAATTCAATTATGCTTTAACTCTCCTAAATCAAACCAAGCTTGAGGTCTCACTAGAAGTCACAATGACTAAAGTGAGAATGTTGTACTTTGGACGTGTCCTAAGATAACACAACACATTGAAAAAGATGATAGTGCTAAGCAAAGCAGAAAATAGAAGAAAAAAAGAAAGACCAGATGGTCCTCTATCAAGGAACACAGAAACACAGAGTATGGGTTCCAGAAACATCCAATGAACACACAAACCAGGTGAATACAGTATAAAAGTATCAATAAGTGTTAATATTCAACATCTTAGAGTGAAAATATCATATTTCATAAAAGACCAACCATTTCCATGTACATATATGGATGTTGTGGCGAAACATACAAATAAACCGGATTATATCCAAAGTCGCAATGACATATCAATAGAATTTCGCAAATACACAACGTGGTAGTCCAGAAATCATTAAATCAAGTCTCTAGTGTTGAAAAGTCCAGACACACTAGGATAATGTCACGATGCACGGACTTGACCGGCCCCTTAATCACACACACAGAGACAGAATGAAGGCTAACTACTTTATTGAATGTAAGAACAGTTTCAAAGAATATAGTCCAATAGAATGTGATATAATCCAAAAGGCTTGAAGTAACAATGTCCAAGATAACGTAGCAAATAGGCAAAAAGCTTGGCAAGGCTCCGCAAACCGATGCGGATCAGGAAACAAGGCAAGGCAAGGCAAGGCAAGGCAAGGCTTGATGACCACGGCTAGCTTAGCTTGTGGTCCCACTCCGCTTCACGCCTATTCAGATGAGACGTGGCCGGAGCACTGAGGATCCGTTCCCACGGATCCTATACTTAATCCTTCGGCCGAGGTCCCTGACGCTCTAGGCTTCTGCGTCTCCAATCGCTGCTCACGGACCTCGGCCAGTCTATGCTCTTTGACCATTCCCTTCTGCTAGACTCTATGTTCCGTCTCCTATCAAAGGTTCGGCCTTGTCTTTCCCCAGCTGTGTTGCTATCTCTCTGAGAGCTCTCCTCCCTAGCCGTTTCCCATGCGCCTTCTTCCATATCTTCCTCAGGAGGCTCCTGAGAAGATCTTCCTCCCGGATGTTCATAACTCCCAGAATCGCTATCAAACTGCACCTGGTTATCTGAATCATCCCTAGGACCAAAACACATTTCTTCCCAGGCCAAGCTCTCTGTGGGCAAAAGAGGCCCCTGAGGGGAAAGCTGCCCTTCGTCCCAATCATCTAGCTCATCCTCTGAATCCTGTTCTGGCCCTGCTGGTTCTAATGCTAATGGGACCCCAAGTCCTGTCCCCTGCCCTCCCGGCACAAACGAGAACTGCTGTGCTACAGATAAGAAGGACATAGGAGGCTGCAATTTAGCTCCTAAGAGTTCATTCGAAGTCAGGCCGATGGGCTGGCGATGCCTACAATCATGGGGCCACTCCCCCATTTCGCCCCCGGGCGGGGCTTTCTCAAGGCCTTCATAGATGTACTGTTGTCCTTATATCAATAGTTGGAAGCGTCAGGGCTTAACCTCACCTCGCCGCGTTCGGGGGAGTGGCCCCAGGATTGTAGGCATCGCCAGCTCGTTGGCCTGACTTCGAATGTTTCGCCACAACATCCATATACAGTATGTACATGGAAATGGTTTGTCTTTTATGAAATATGATATTTTCACTCTAAGATGTTGAATATTAACACTTATTGATACTTTTATACTGTATTCACCTGGTTTGTGTGTTCATTGGATGCCTCTATCAAGGAAGCCATAGTTCTGACAGTTGAGCAGGACAGTTGATGACCAGAGATTTTGGAGATCTCCCATTCAAGTAAGCAGGAAAGCAAGTAACAACAACTTTCATTTTTAGAAAAAGTCTGCTGCAGTAGATTTAAAAGAAATATGTACATTTCAGAATCAATTAGGCACAGGTGCAAAATGCTGACTTTCTGAAAAAACAAGTTTGCAGGAGTACATTAGGTAAAGTGTTTCCTGCTTCTAGAAATTCCACTGTCTGCTTAAAAATCCCCTTGGGGTGCAAGATCAATGGATCCTGTCGCACAGACATCCTCTCCTGCTACAGGAAAGCAAGCTGAAGTTTTGCATTATTTAATTAAAGCAAAAGTGCGATAAAACAATATAGGGCCAACAAAAGTATAGGAAAAGATTGCGCTGTTCTTTTATCACGCCAGTGTATACTCGCTGGAAGTCAAGTACTTGCTTAATCAAAAGGGAAACCGTTACTTTTTAAAAGGCCATTAAGTTTTGATGCAAGCAGCTGCTAATTCGACCGAATTCCATCTTTTATGTTATCTCACTATTTGTATCCCTAGCTTCCCTACTTCTTATTCTACTCCACACAAAAATGTGTGGTCTTTGTGCCATTGTATCTAGTTGCCAAGGCTTGAGAGGAAGGGGGGATTTTTTTTAATGCTCAACATCTCTCCATGCTCACAATTTGTCTTGTGTTAGATAGGGAGAAGCTATTCAAACTTCTGCTGAATTTACTAGAATCAGGCATCACTACCTAAAGCTTAACAATGCAAGATTCTAGATAGATAAAAGGAAGCACTTCTTCACATGGTTGAATTCACTACCCAAAGATATAGATGTTTGCTACTGCAGATGGCTATAACAGGAATTTAGATACATCAATGCAATAGTTTAGGGCAGTGTTCCCAACCTTTTATGAGCATGGCACACTTTTTACATTGGCAAAATCCTGAGGCACACCACCAACCAAAATGACACAAAATGACACTCTAACACAGTAATACATATAGTTAATATGTTTTAAAATGTATTTATACACTCAGTGTGAAACCTGGGCCTGTTTCGATGAACACAACATAGATCTCCTGGCAGGAATGGCAGAAAGATACAAACTTCCCATACAGAACTCCCACAACCAAGAGAAAATACTGTAAGAGTTTGGTGGGCATTGACCTTGAGTTTTGGAGATGTAGTTCACCTATATCCAGAGAGCACTGTGGACTGAAACAATGTTGGATCAGGACCAAACTTGGCATGAATACTCAATATTCTCAAATGTGAACACAGATAGAGTTTGGGGAAAATAGACCTTGACAGTTGGGAGTTACAGTTTCTGGGATTCATAGTTAACACACAATCAAAGAAGCATCCTGAACTCTTGCAACAATGGAATTGACATATTGAACTGTCATTACCAACAGAAAGTACTGAAAGGATTTGCTTGGGAATTTACCTTGAGTTTGGAAGTTGTATTTCACCTACATCCAGGGAGCACTGTGGACTCAAATAATGATGGATCTAGATGACACTTGGCATGAATACTCAATATGCCCAACTATGAACACACATGGAGTGCCTTTATCGAGGTAGGTTTCTTAGGGTTTTTATACTTCAACACATTAGACTCTCCCTCCTCCCCTCCTGGAGGTTCCAATTTCCAACTGCACACCTGATGATCGCTCACAGCACACTAGTGTGCCCCGGCACATTGGTTGGGAAACACTGGTTTAGGGCACTGGGTATATTTAGTTTAGAGAAGAGAAGACCGAAAGATGGCGTGATAGTTATCTTTTATTATTTTGAAGGAATGCCATGTAGACAATGAAGCAAGGTTATTTTCTTTGCTCCAAGGCTGAGAACTCAACCAAGGTCTTCAAATTTAAAAAAACCCAAAAAACCAAAACCAAAATTACATCTAAACATTAGGAGAAACATTTTTAAAATGTCACCTTAGAAGCTGTTTGGAAAAGATTGTTTCAGAGGGTTGTAGGCTCTCCATCGTTGGCAGACTGAGGCACTCACTCACTCACCTTAACTGGAAGATTACAAAGCAACTGGCCAAAGCAACGGGCATACAATGCTCCACATAACTGGCATTGAAATTCCTGCCTGGGAAGAATGCTCATCCATACAGGTAAATTAGTGTTCAAAGTGCAACAGCATCAGAGGTAAAGTTGCGTACATAACAACATGATGCACTCTGTTGATGTGCTGTGCATTGAATTTGCACTTTGCAATTGTTTGTTGTGCATTATGGTTTTGGATATTACATGTGCAATGTTGCTCTTTTCTATGGATGCTGCATCGTGCTGGCACAATGTACCTTTGCATGTAGATGCAAAGGTACAATGTGTCACCATGAAATTTACGAACTTCCGGGGAGGCCCTGCTCTCAATCCCACCTTCGTCGCAAGTACGCTTGGTGGGGGACGGGGGACAGTGCCTTCTCGGTGGTGGCCACTCGCCTGTTGAATTCACTCCCCAGAGAAATTAGGTCAACTTCCTCCCTCCTTTCCTTTAGGAAAAAACTAAAAATGTGGCTATGGGACTGGGCATTTGATTAGACAGTAGGATAACAGGTGGCCAGTAAAAGGGTGACAAGATATAGAAATTGGCTTTATTGGTGATTTTAGAGCTCTGATTTTTTGCACTTTAAATAGTTTTAATCTGTTGAATGTCATTATTTACTATGTAACTGTTTTTTATTGATTGTACTGTGGGGCATTGAATTATTGCCGATGTAAGCCGCCCTAAGAAGGGTGGGGTAGAAATCCTCTAAATAAATATATACTGTATATATATATAGATTGTAGTCAATTGTTATGTAGCATAATTATCATGTAAATCCAGATCGTAGGCCTACAACCCCAATGTAGTATCTTGGACATTGTGTAAATATTGTTTGATAGATAACAGCACTGAAAAAATGTTTTAAAAATTGAAATCAAGATTTCCCTTTGCAATCAACAAAATTCTTCCTGTCCCTGAACTTAGCTGGATATGGGGTCAGATTTGTATGAAGAAGCTATTCAGCACACTACAATATTCAGGACAGAGGTCCACACACAGATTTGTTTCAATATAGCAACAGTAATCATAGTTTTAGGTCAGATGCAGATGTGGGGGAAGGTTTACCTTAGCTCCACATCTATGATGCAGTGTTCCAATTCAGAATTTGTTTCCAGCATGGCACAATTTGCCAGAGTAATTTCTGAATGGAACCCACTCCAGTGCATTTCTTAGAAACAGAAAATTTAGAGGGGAAAAGCGAAGAGGCACTTGATTTTGTTTCCAGGAAATTTCTCCCTCCATATTCATTATAATAGAACAAGGGCTCTCTTTTTCAAAGTGGTTTTCAACTCTCACATTAAATCAAAATTAAATGGGCCTGGATTACAACTCTCCTCTCTATTAAAGACTTCATCAAAGCTGTGCTTGAACATGTATTTGGGAGGTTGGCTACGAGATGACTTTTTAATACAAAGATGACATGTTCAATCCATATTCGCAACCTTTTTTGCATGCCCAGGAATTGTCTTCTGTGAAAACGTTTCTATCACAGACTTAAAATGACTTCATCCACAAAAGATATGGAAATAATCCTAACAACCATGTAAATGTGACTAATGAGATCTAAGCACTGGTGCCCAGAGGCTCCCATGTTACTGATTTTTAAAGGAACTATCCCAGGTGCTGAATTTATTCAGTGGATAGGATTCAGTACTCTGGATAGCTTCACACACAATGGATTTTTAGCTCCACTGATAGTGAAATTGTATGCTAGTTCAGAATTAAGAGGATAGTTTGAGTATTAACTGATCACAATTAGATGTGTTAAATGTAGAGTTTAAGGGTTGAAAACAAGCTTCTTCTGCCCCAGAAGTCCTCTTCTGCCAGCAAAAATAAGATGGGATTAACCATCATAGTTAATGCATAACCTAGAGTTATATATCCTTAATTGACTCACATTCACAGCCCATATTGGCCGCTGTGTCGGACTGGATGAGGGCTAGCAAATTGAAACTTAATCCAGACAAGACAGAGGTCCTCCTGGTCAGTCGTAAGGCCGAACAGGGCATAGGGTTACAGCCTGTGTTGGATGGGGTTACACTCCCCCTGAAGACGCAGGTTTGCAGCCTGGGAGTGATCCTGGACTCATCGCTGAGCCTGGAACCCCAGGTCTTGGCGGTGGCCAGAGGAGCTTTTGCACAGTTAAGACTCGTGCGCCAGCTGCGCCCGTACCTTGGGAAGTCTCATCTGGCTACGGTCGTCCACGCTCTGGTCACATTCCGAATAGATTACTGCAACACACTCTACGTGGGGCTGCTTTAGAAGACAGTTCGGAAACTGCAATTAGCCCAGCGGGCGGCAGCCAGATTACTAACGGGAGCTACATACAGGGAGCATACCACCCCCCTGTTGTGTCAGCTCCACTGGCTGCCTGTCCAATTCTGAGCTCAATTCAAAGTGCTGGTTTTGACCTTTAAAGCTCTATACGGTTCTGGCCCAGCTTACTTGTCTGAACGCATCAGCCGCTACGTCCCACCTTGTAATCTAAAATCATCCGGGGAGGCCCTGCTCCCGCTCCCACCTACTTCTCAAATGCGGCTGGTGGGGGCAATGGAGAGGGCCTTCTCGGTGGTGGCTCCCCACCTGTGGAATGCACTCCCTATCGATGTACGATCCACCTCATCCCTCCTGGCATTCAGGAAAAAAGTAAAATCCTGGCTGTGGGACCAGACGTTTGCACACCAGCACAAGGCAGCATGTTAGATGGGATTTTAATGGAAAGTGGATGAATAGGGCCAATGCTTTTATGGACAGAACATTGTTTTAATCTGGAATGAAGGCGTATGATGCTAATGTAATTGTATTTTAATGTACAGTATTTTAATGTATTTTAATTGTTGAAGGGTTCTGGGGTTTTATATTGTTACTGTGTGGGCATCGAATTGTGCCTTACTGTAAGCCGCTCTGAGTCCCCCCTCGGGGATTGAGAAGAGCGGGGTAAAATCCTGAAATAAATAAAATAAATATGTATCATGATTGCTCTGCCTGTTTTACTGGGTAGCAGACAGAGTGAGCAACACACATATATTTTACTATGAATTGAGATGTAGCATATTTACCAGCTAAATAGGGTAAACAAACAAACAAACAAATTTATTGCAAATGTGATGGAGAGGTAGTAAAATGGCTCGTTCTCTCTTCATACAAAATTATTGATAGCCACTTCGCGGCAGCTCCCGCTCACTCCCACAAGGATATGGGATAAAATGGAGATTTTCAACAGTTATGTGGACCATTGTATGCCCGTTGCTTTGGCCAGTGGGTACAATTGCCCTATCATTTGTAATCTTCCAGTTAAGGTAAGTGAGTGCCTCAGTCTGCCTAAAGGGTAAGTCCAGTTAGAGAACAATCCCATTCTTTTCCAGCTCGATTTTTTAATGCAGACACACTACTGCAACTTGACACTGAATGTCTATGTTTCACCAGTCCCTCTTCACCAGTGTTCTATTTTCAATTAGACAGATGGCAACTGAAGAAAGTGTGGATGGCTGTAGAAAGACTTTGTAAAATGAAGTTTTTTTGTTAGACTGTCTATACCAGGGGTGCTCACACTTTTTCAGCAAGCGAGCTACTTATAATAAAACCAAGTCAGACATTGTATAATATTGTGTTGATAATGATAAAACAATAAAAATATTAAAAAATAAAAAGAAAATAAAACCAAGTCAGAAAGATCTACCTACCTCCTCAAGGCTGGAGAGGGGAGGGGCGGGGCTTGGCGGGGCCTGGCTCCGCCCCCTCTGGCTTCAGCTCTACCAACAGCTTCTCCAGGCTTGAGGATGGCAGTGCCAAGCCAGCCTTGTGCTAGCTATGCCACCACTGGCTTGGCATTGCCATCTTCAAGCCTGGAGAAGCTGGTGGTAGAGTGGAAGCCAGAGGGGGGATGGAGCCAGGCCGCGCCAAGCTCCGCCCCCTCCCTTTTGGCTTTGGAGCTCCCAGCAGCTTCTCCAGGCTTGAGGATTGCAATGAACTAACACACTGAGAAGTAAATCACTCTGAATAAACAGATACTACATCCATAAAGTAGCAATATATCAATGTAATGCAATGTATATCAAATCATTTAAAAGAGCATCCCAATACCAAACATGGGAAAATACATCAATCATAATACATAATGCATTTCAAATAGATACTTTCAATTGCAAAGTGCAGTAATCAATACATACAAAATATAGTCAAGTACAGTACACTCCAGGTGGGAGGGATCAATGCAAAATACAGCAGTCAATGAGTACAACATCAAGTCTTCATGGTGCAAAATGCAGCAGTAAATACATACAGAGAGAAAGCCCCAGCAGAATGCACATAAGGTTATGTATAGGGTAAACCTCACAATTACTCTAGGCACAGAACATAAATAAGGTTAAATCTATCAAAATATATGTAAGAGTGAATACCCAAAAACCCAGATGGGTGATGACCAGCGGAGGAAGCCGGGAGGCGTGTATACTAGCCTCGACAGGCTCAACTCGCCAAATAGGGAAGCCAGAAGGCGTATTCATTCAATGGACTCAAGCCTGGAGAAGCTGCTGGGAGTGCCAAAGCTGGGGAGGGGGCGGGGCTTGGCGCGGCCTGGCTCCGCCCCCTCTGAGAAGCGCCCCATCCTGGTATCGACCTCCTTCGGTCTTGCGATCGACTGGTCGATCGCAATCGACTTCCTGGGCATCCCTGGTCTATACAATGAATGGTTATTAGTCAGTCAATACAACTGTTTTTACTGGGAATTATTCTGAAGTATTCTGCTCACTTCCACCATCAGTCTCCCCTGAGATTCTCTTGATATGTCCAACAGTTTTGCTTAATGTGAATTTTATCAAATTCACACCACCTCTTAGGTTTTGCAGTCTGCAGTAACAGCTTAAACAGTGAGATTCTGTTTGGCACAAGTCTGTCCATACAAAGCAGGTGAACACAGCACTGAACAAAATATGCAGAATAATCACAGGATGTCTTAAACCTATGTCTGTTGATAAACTCTACAAGCTGGCTGGCATTGCCCCCAACTCCCAATGTGCAACGAGAAGTTGCTGATAACTGGGAGAGAAATAAAGTTGAACACTGTGAAAGCCATCCTCTGCATGGCTATCAGACTTCTACCAGTAGACTCAAATTAAAGAACCACTACTCCTCTTACTGTTCCCCCAGCAACAGCAAGAATATCTATCTGGGCAGCTAACCCAGAAAATCCCAAATTGGTGGCTGGCCACAAGTGTCTGCCTCAAGGCAACTTGGAAGTCCCTAACAGACTTAGAAGTGAAGTGGGCAGATCAAAAGACAACCTGGCAAAATGGCACTACCTAGAAGAATCCTCCACCATGTGCAACTGTGGAGCGGAACACACAACTCCACATATGCAGGATTGTCCACAATGCCTTTCCTCATGCACAGAAGAAAAATTGTTTAATGCTACAGGCAATTATTATTATTATTATTATTATTTGTTAGATTTATTGGCCACCACTCCCCGCCAGCTCGGGGCGGCTTACATCAAGTACAACAATAAAACAACAAATCTACAACAGCAATAAAACCACAAGGATAAAACAATTCCTAAGAGACAAAACACATTACAACTCAAAGGCCTGCCGGAATAGGGCCAACTTGCAGGCCTTCCGAAAATGTGGTCACTGTTGCCCGTTTTTGATTTTAAAAATTATTTAACTGTTTGTTTTCCCTCTATTTTTATCAGTGGCACAGTGGGGCAAACCATTGAGCTGCTGAACTTGTTAACCGGAAGGTCGCAGGTTCGAATCCGGGGAGTGGCATGAGCTCCCACTGTTAGCCCCAGCTTCTGCCAACCTAGCAGTTCAAAAACATGCAAATGTGAGTAGGTTAATAGATACTGCTGTGGCAGGAAGGTAACTGTGCTCCGTGCAGTCATGCTGGCCACATGATCTTGGAGGCGTCTACAGACAATGCCGGCTCTTCGGCTTAGAAATGGAGATGACCACCCCTCCTCCTCCCCAGAGCCAGACACGACCGGACTTAATGTAAGGGGGAAACCTTTACCTTTACTATACTTATTTACGCAATGCTTTTGACAAGAAATAAACGTAACGTTCTCATGCATGAACATTCACTGTTCTCTGCTACATCTGCCTGCATATTTCTGCGCCCCTCCTTTGGACACCCATTCCTATGCAGTTACAATCAGAAAAGGGGTAGTTCAAAGCACAATCAGCAATGCTGACTGGTTCCCCCTGTTGTGCCAGCAAATCTATTAGCTTCGAATGGGGCTGTTACAACAGGAGGAACCGATGCTCATCCTGAATTATTTATATTCTCCAGTAAGTCGGCATTCTAATTTTGTCACCCAATCTGAGTGCAGTCAGTTGCTGTCTATTGTTCTGAGGTTGCTTAGCAATCCCTTGTCTTAAGTACAAATAAATGGCAGCACGCATTGCATGAGGTATTTACTTTTACACCGTTTGGAGACATTTGATGGATTCTGCAGAGGAGCAAAAGTCTAGGGAATAAGACAAATGGCAGCATGATTCCTAGCAGAGCATTTAGCATCTGTGGAGGTGTCAGATTCTTTTGTTTTTTAAATAAAAATGGAAGGATTCTGTTTTGTTTCTGTATACTGTTCTCTCTTGCATTGTAACACAGATGTTCGACTTCGCTTACAAGGTGAATATGTTGCCATAAAAGTTAAGTAGCTGAACTAATAAATATCATCACTTTTACAACAAAGTAAATGTTAAACACGGAATGGTTTACAGCTCGTATTAGTAAGGCATTGTTAACTTTAACCAGCTGTAAAAGCAAACAAAATTACATTTACTAGCAAAAAGTAATTGAAAATAGTGTTTTGGTGTGTTAAAGATTCAGAAATCAAAGAAACGGAGACCCTGGCAGCCTCCACTTGGCATCGGATTATCATAATATAAAATAAGAAAATGGGTGGAATATAATGGTTTGAGATCCTATATCAAAGAAATAGATCATGACCTTATGTTTATGGAATTATTTGGTAGCTGTGGCGATTTTAATGTTACACAACAAATGCATGTTGTCCATTGTTTGGCATATTTAACGCATCCATGTGCAATGTACCATACACAGCAATGTCCAGCCATGTGCAATGTGCATCAATCTGCAAAGGCATCACATACAACTCTGTTTTTAAGCCCAAAATGTAAATATATACATCACACAACTGGGCAAACATTTAATCCACAAGTTTAACACAATTTGCTGCCTATCTAAGTCACCAAGAGGATATCAGCACATATTTAAAGTTGGAATCAACACATGGTGAGGAATGCCGAAATCAGACCTTCCTGTCACCGTTTTTCTCTAAATGAGTGGGAAACTTTATTTTCTAGTGCCTTTGATTCCATTGAGACCCTTCACCTGTACAGACATTTTGATTTCCATTTATCATCAGAGGGGTAGAAAGTTCTGTACTGCTGGAATACCTGCATCTACAAATGACATATTACACACATATGCAGACGAACAGAGGCAAACTTTCTGGCCACCAGGGGGAGCTGACGCATTCCTCATCTCTCAGCATTTTCCAGCGTCCCATTGTTGTTTCTTCCACATTCCTCAGCAATTCCTAGTTTTTTTTAAATGGCCTCATAAATCAGTCAAAATTTGCCTCCCCACTTTAATGTGGTACCTTTATCTCCGACTTGACAAATGTAACTGTCTTTCGGGCTGCAAAGGTCAGCAGCAGGCTACACTTTAGTTCGAGAACCCACCTCGACTGGGCAGGCCTCAAACTCATGACCTATTGATCAGAGAGATCTTATGCAGCTGACACTTAGCCAGCTGTGCCACTTTACCGGTTTGAGAAAGGCGGGGTAGAAATAGCGTAAATAAATAAATAAATAAATAAATAAATAAATATGTGCTTCAGCAAAAGTAGCTATGATGACAACTATTTCTCACAGTACCTGTGTCTGATGATGTAACTAATTATTTCAGAGAATCATAGAGCTTGAAGATACCTTGTGGGCCATCCAGTCCAACCCCCTGCCAAGAAGCAGGAAAATTGCATTAAAGCATCCCTGACAGATGGCCATCCAGCCTTTGTTTAAAAGCCTCCAAAGAAGGAGACCACAACACACTCCAGGCAGAGAGTTCCATTGCTGAACAGTTCTCACAGTCAGGAAGTTCTTCCTCATGTTCAGGTGGAATCTCCTTTCCTGTAGTTTGAAGCCATTGTTCCATGTCCTAGTCTCCAGGGCAGCAGAAAACAAGCCTGTCCCCTCCTCCCTATGACTTCCCCTCACGTATTTATATATGGCCATCATGTCTCCTCTCAGCCTTCTCTTCCAACAGCTAAACATGCCCAGTTCTTTAAGCCTCTCCTCATAGGGCTTGTTCTCCAGACCCTTGATCATTTTAGTTGCCCTTCTCTGGACAAATTCCAGCTTGTCAACATCTCCCATAAATTGTGGTGCCCAGAATAGGACATAGTAATCCAGGTGTGGTCTGGCCAAGGTGTGGTCTCAGACCACCTGTACCATGTGGACTCTAACCCATTATCGCCACTGGTTTAGGAAGATGTGTGGCCACCTCTGGACCCAGTCCAGATAATTTCTGCTCCAGACTGGCCACAGATTTGCTGATCAGTTTAGATTCATCCATGGAAGCCCAGCAGCTACTACTACTTGACGTCCTGGCCAAGACCATCTTTCCCCTCTAATCAGGTCCAAAGTGAGTAAGGGTTCTCCCTCTCTTTCCACCACCATTGCAAAGCGATCAGAAATCAGTTCACTCCTACCTACTCCCCATATTTTTAACAGCATGGATTTTCTTTCAAAATTCTATCTTCTGCAGCTTAAGTGATGATTGTCCTGTCACAGCAGCTAGAATCTGATTGTGTTGCTTTGCCTGCTACATACCATCAGTGTTCCTAATTCCTATGTTGAAAATGATGGGCGCTAGAATAATATTAACCTGCCAGCATTGACACCCAGCTGACGACAGTTTTAAAGAATGCTGATGATCATAATTCAGCAAGAGATTTTCAACATGATGGGGGAGGCTAGCTTTGGGCTAATTCTGTTCGACAGCAGTTATGATCAGGAAAAGAAAATCAAGCTAGATGCATTCCTGTTCTAGTAATCTCTTCAGAAAAAGATTATATTTCAATTTCAGATCTGAAGGCTGAGTGACTCCCTTATTCATGCCTGGTATTGTGGGCCATAATGGTAAAGCGCCGTAGTATTCATTAGGGTTGGTTGATCAGGGGGGGAAATGGTTCAAAACTTGCTTCGGATGTAGGGGATGTTGGCGCTTCGTATCTGATGGACTTCTGAAGTTTTCAGTGGTTTTTGCGAAATTGATTCGGATGTACTTCCGAACTTCGTAATGGCTTCGTTAATGGCTGACACGCATTTAACCCACTTTGGAGCGTATTGGCTTCCCTCAGCGTTGGACCTAATGCAGGGGAAGCCAATCCACTCCAAAATTGGTGTTTTAACCCACTTTGGAGCAGATTGGCTTTTCTGCATTAGATCCAACACTGAGGGAAGCCAATCCACTCCAAAGTGGGCATTTTGACCCAGTTTGGAGCGGATTGGCTTCCTTCTGAGTTAGGTCTAGCGGAGGGAAGCCAATCCGCTCCAAAGTGGGTCAAAACACCCACTTTGGAGCGGATTGGCTTCCCCCACGTTAGGTCCAAGGCGGAGGAAAGCCAATCTGCTCCAAGGTGGGTCAAAACACTCACTTTGGATCAGATTGGCTTCCCTGCGTTAGATCCAATGCTAAGGGAAGCCAATCCACTCCAAAGTGGGCATTTTGACCCAGTTTGGAGCCGATTGGCTTCCTTCCGAGTTAGGTCTAGCGGAGGGAGCCCATCCGCTCCAAAGTGGGTCAAAACACCCACTTTGGAGCGGATTGGCTTCCCCCACATTAGGTCCAAGGCGGAGGGAAGCCAATCCCCTCCAAAATGGGCATTTTGACCCAGTTTGGAGCGGATTGGCTTCCCCCACATTAGGTCCAAGGTGGAGGAAAGCCAATTCGCTCTAAAGTGGGTCAAAACATCCACTTTGGAGTGGATTGGCTTTCTTCCGCTAGACCTAACTCAGTGGAAAGCCTTTCCTATGGATCTGAAGATCTGAAAGGCGCCGTTCAGATCTGGGGGGAGGGGGGGCTTGGGCTTCCACACAGAAGGGAAGGCCATGGAAGGGAAAACCCTTTCTGAAAATGGCAATTTCCCTTTCGAAATGGCGGAGGTGGCTTCAAATTTGGTAATTTACTTCCGGGTTGCTTAAAACGCTTCATAAACGGTTCAAACGTGAATTTAATCCAAATTCATTCCGAGTTCCAAGGACATCCGACGAAATTGACCAGGCCTAGTATTTATTTATTTATTTAGGGCATCCTTATCCCATCCTTCTCACCTCCAAAGAAGGATTCAAGATGGCTTATAACAGGCAATCATTAGATGCCATAAAACAATACATTAAAACATACAGTTATAATTAACATAATTAAAACAATTATAAGCATTCAATTAAAAACAGTTCGCCGGTTCAAAACATAATCCAACTCAGTCCATTGCAGTCCACTAAAACATTTTTTCCCAGTTGATCCATTTAGTGCACGAACATTTGATCCCAAAGTCAGGATTTGAGTTTTTTTCTGAAATGTCAGGAGGGAGGGGGCAGATATAATATCATTGCAAAGAGAGTTCCACAGCCAAGGGGTCAACATGGAGGAGGCCCTGTCTCTCATCCCCATCAGTCACGGCTGCAAAGGAGGTGGGACTGAGAGCAATGCCCCTCGGATGATCTTAAAGTTCTTGGTGGTTCGTAGAAGGAGATAGATTCAGACAGGTAAACTTACCTGAACTTGCGGTACTTACCTGAACTTACAGTGCTGTAATTTTTAAATTACCAACACCCCAAACACCCCTGTAAATTCTGGAGCGAATCTTGTAAAATCCACTGTGGATTGTGAGGAAGCCATTGGTCGCTTCTGTCCAATAGTGCTCAAGAACTGCAGATCCGACATATTAAATGTTCGCCTTGGTCGCCAGAGTTCAGAAAACATATTGGCAAGCTAGAATGTGTCTGGAGGGAGGGAACCAAAAGGATCAAATGTCTGGAAGCCAAGCCCTATGAGGAATGGCATGAGGGACTAGGTATCTTTAGAGAATATTGAGAACTATGTTCAAATATTTGAAAGGATGTCATATTGAGGAGGAGGCAAACTTGTTGTCTGTTCCTATACAGCAATGGTTCTCAACCTGTGGATCCCCAGATCTTTTTGGCCTTCAATTCCCAGAAATCCTAACAGCTGGTAAAATGGCTGGGATTTCTGGGACTTGTAGGCCAAAACACCTGGGGACCCACGGGTTGAAAACCACTTCTCTAGAGACTGGGGCATGGAGCAATGCATTTAAACGGTAGGAAATGAGCTTCCATCTGAATATTAGGAAAAACTTTCTGATGGAAAGAGCTGTTCAAAAGTGGAATATCCTGCTTTCAGGTCCGGATTACCCATAAGGCCAACATAAAAAAGACCTCCATGGCCAGCCCTTGGGAATGGCAGGAGTTGAAGCACAAAGGCCCTGGAGGGAGGGCCGAGCCTGGTCTCAAGGCAGGACATTCAGGGCGAGGAGCAGTAGCAGCAGTGGCTTCCCTCCCTTCCTCCCTCCCTCCTCCTCGCTACTCAGCTGTGGGTGGAGCCTCCCAGGGTGACATCACTCCCTCCCTCCTCCTCCGCCAGGCCAGCCTTCCTTGTTTGCTCCGTCGACTCCCGGGGTGACGTCCCTCCCTCCCTCCCTCCTTGGGAGGCGGGGAGTGGGCGGGGCCAGGAGTGAGTACTCCGAGCTCGCCTTCTGGCCCCACCTCCCACCTTGTGAAACCCATCGATCAAAGCTGAAGAGCGGCAGCCGGCCAATCGGGGAGCCTCCCTCCCTCCCGGGCGGGTGTAGCTCCGCGGATTCGGCCAATAGGAAGGTGAGGGCCTGCTAGGAGGTGGAAGTCTATGGAAGGGGGTTCTCCCTGAACCACAGATTGCAACCGAGGAGGAGGAGGAACAGCGGCTCTGAAGGAGATGGAGACAGGTAGGTGTCTCTTTATCTCCAGGGAGCCCCCCCCCCCTGAAGAAAGGAAGGAAGGCCCTCCAGGACTCTCCCCACTACTCTCCCTCCCTGGGGCACGGGGATCCTAATCAGCCCTGGCAGATGTCCACCCTGCCACTGCCTCCAAGCCCCTGGGCGAGGAAGGAAGGAAGGAAGGAAAAGCAGGCGCGACTTGGGCCCCACCCTCCCTTCCCAGATCCCTGAAGGAGATGGAGACAGGTAGGTGTCTCTTTATCTCCAGGGAGCAAACCCCCCACCCCCCAAAGAAAGGAAGGAAGGAAGGCCCTCCAGGACTCTCCCCACTACTCTCCCTCCCTGGGGCACAAGGATCCTAATCAGCCCCGGCAGATGTCCACCCTGCCACTGCCCCCAAGCCCCCGGGCAAGGAAGGAAGGAAGGAAAGGCAGGCGCGGCTTGGGCCCCACCCTCCCTTCCCGGATCCCAAACAACAACTTTCGGTGCCGGTAGTAGAGGAGGCGTGATTCCAAAGTGTGGCCTAGGGCGCAAAAAGTTGTTAATCCAGGCCTGCCTGCATTGGTGTGTGATAGAATCCTGTTTGGAGGTTTCTGAACACAGACAAGACAAACATCAGTCGGGAGTACTTTGATTGTGTGTTCCTGTATGGCTGAAGGGGCTTGGACTGAATGATCATTGTGGTCTTTTTGACTCTATGATTCTATACCATCTCTGTGCATGTTATCCTAGGTAAAATTCATGTATGTAGGAGAAAGAGAAAACAAATTTGGATTTCACTTAATTTTATTAGACTGAACCTCAAACCAATGAATCTTGTGAAAACTCTCAGGGGTGTGGGACCACCAGCTCTAGCTTTCCATTATCATAAAAGGCAATGAATCAATATTATGTTGCAGTAAGATTGCGCAGTAATAGCGGTATTGTTTCAGCAGCATATCCCCTTCTGTAACCCCCACCATTGATAGTGGAGAGTTAGAGCAGAGAGGAGATGAATAAATGCCACCCTTTAGTTATTTTTATCGCAGGACATTTTTTTAAAAAAATGGTTACGTGGTTGAACGAACAGATCTGATAAGGAAGGTTTACAACTCTCTGGAGGCAACCATCTAATATAAAAGAGATAGTGATTTACTCCTTTGCCTTCACCCTGCATTCCTTGTGTCTTCTTGGAATGAGCTCTTTATCTCCAGCCATGGAACTGAATGATCTCAAATGGGAGGATTTTAAAGCCCATAGATCTTGTTCCTAATTATCTTGGGACAGATAGATTCTTCAGGCTCATTAGCTGCAAGGATAGAGAGAATGTAAAATAAAGGAAGTATATTAAATTCGGAGAAACTGGTGAGGACTTCTTTCACAATCATTTAAGCAACCAGCACCATGATGTTTAGTGCATAAAAGATCTTACGGTTTTGGGCTAATGTGACAGTAGACTCATTCATTTACAAATACATTGGTGGCAATCCATCACCCATGTAGTATAACAAAGCAATCACACATGGAGATACTGTCATGCCATCACAATGTATTCCCTGCTCATTGTGTAACGTATGTATAGGAATATAAAAATATATATAAATATATATTTTATATAATACATTGGTCTTATCTGCTTGTGTTAGTTGTTTAACGTATGTAAATGGCAGGGTGCCATTGGGTAATATGTGACTGCAGCGTGCAATGGAAAACTGAAATCCTATTGGCCACAGGATTGCACAATATGTAATTGCAATACATCAGGGTGCTCATTAGGTTGATCGTGATTGACCAGTCGATCGCGGAGGCAGAACTGGTCAATTGCAGCCAGTTCTGATGGGCACTTCTGCGTGCATCTTCCTCCAAACTGCCCGGCTCAGGCTGCCCCTGACGCGACTCCCCCACCGGCGCCTCCATCCTCAGTGCCGACTGCTGCCATTGCAGTGTGGCCTGAGGAGGAGGGAGGGAGAAGAAGGAGGGCAGCAGAGGGAAGGAATACAACAACAAGGAGGCTTTGGCAGCCATTTTCTGCCAAAGCCTAAGATCTGCGACTGCGAGGAGTTCATCTGCACAGCAGCTTTGATCAGCATTGAATGGCCTTGCAGCTTCAAGGTCTGACTGCTTTCATTTTAGCTGCTTATATCTGTGGAATGATGTCAGGGTGGGATAAGGAACTTTTGTCTGTATGCATTTTTTAATGTTCCATTGGCCACATTAATCAGCATCGAATGGCCTTGTAGCTTAAAGGTCTGTCTGCTTTCATTCTGCCTGTTTATATCTGTGGAATGATGTCAGGGTGGGAGAAGGAACTCTTGTCTGGATGCATTTTTGAATGTTCCATTGGCCACATTGATCAGCATCAAATGGCCTTGCAGCTTAAAGGTCTGTCTGCTCTCATTCTGCCTGTTTATATCTGTGGAATGATGTCAGGGTGGGAGAAGGAACTCTTATCTGGATGCATTTTTGAATGTTCCATTGGCCACATTGATCAGCATCGAATGGCCTTGCAGCTTAAAGGTCTGTCTGCTTTCATTCTGCCTGTTTATATCTGTGGAATGATGTCAGGGTGAGAGAAGGAACTCTTGTCTGGATGCATTTTTGAATGTTCCATTGGCCACATTGATCAGCATCGAATGGCCTTGCAGCTTAAAGGTCTGTCTGCTCTCATTCTGCCTGTTTATATCTGTGGAATGATGTCAGGGTGGGAGAAGGAACTCTTGTCTGGAATCATTTTTGAATGTTCCATTGGCCACATTGATCAGCATCAAATGGCCTTGCAGCTTAAAGGTCTGTCTGCTTTCATTCTGCCTGTTTATATCTGTGGAATGATGTCAGGGTGGGAGAAGGAACTCTTGTCTGGATGCATTTTATGAAGTGCCCCTTAGTTTTGCGAAAAATCACATAAATGTCCCTTATTTCTTCTATCAAATTCTTCTATCCATTTGTGATATTCTCTGTCATTCGATAGTATTCCTCTCTTACCATTTTTTATGCTTTTATTTTTCACTTGAATATCATTGGACAGAATCCAACCAAATTAAGCATTTTTAAGGCTCATTGATTTGACAATATGCTAACTCTTACATTGCAAGTTAATGGCACTTAAATGTGTCCAGCTCTGGCTGGATCCTGATTAATGGCTTTCCTTTGCTGGCACCATTTTTACCCTGCTCTTTCTTCAGGTTGCTGAAGAACAATGAATGCTTGGCAGCATTAACAGTGCACATGGAGGTGAATCCTTGGCAGCATTATCACTGTATGTGAAAATATATTTGTTTCCAAATACACTGTGGGTCACACCCCCAATGACACAGTATACTAACAGAAACAATTATTTGAACTCACATGGTGCCAATCTCTGAATAATAATTTGGTCAGGATATGGCCAAAAGAAAATACTTGAAGGCAGTATTGAGCTTGAGGGATATAAAGTGGAATCTGAGCAAACCTGGGTGGAGTTAGCCAATCACAGTTCATAGAATACAGTATGGGAAACCAGTGGGGAGAACGGTATAACTTAGAAATAGGAAAAAATTGAAAGAGGAATATAGGACTGAATCTTGAAAAAAAATGAGTTAGATGAGTAAGCAAAGGGAAATGGATAAGATCTGAACTGACAATGTGGAGAAAGTTCAGGGAAAAGTGTTTTTACTTCAAAACTGAAGTGTCAGTATGTATATGTGTAATGAATATAAGGTATTTATTTTTATTGTTTTATATTAATACATTTCTATTGGTTTTAATATCTCCATCTGGGTATTTGAAAACTGTAATGCAATAAGACCTCCATAACTCTTTAAGTAATTTTCTAGGTCCTCCAGAAAGCTTGCCCCAGATGTTTCCATAGACTCACCCTGGAGGATCTAGTAAATTCCTAGATGTGATCCCTTTCCATGGGAATTTCTATGTCCTCCAGGGCAACTCTGTGGTATGCTGGAACTGGAAGTCAGGCATTTAGTCATATTCATAGATTCAAGTAACTACAGTCTAGCTGGGAACGTATACCCCAGTTATGGGGGTCTTACTGTAGCTAATAAGGAAAGCTGACAATGCTTTATTTATTTATTATTTCAACTTATTGGTCGCCTCTCCCATCTGGCTCGGGGCGACTCACAAATGTTAAAAGCATAGTGAAAACATGATAAAACACAGTAAACACAATAAAACATATTAAAACACAATAGGATGCCAGGAGTGTGCGTCCATAATTAAAACCGTATAGTAACGCACACTCGCTACATAATGCAATGGCCTATGACCATGTAGTGGAAGCCCCAGGATTATTCCTAACCAAATGCCTGTGTGAATAGGAAGGTTTAACAAGCTTTTCGAAAGGCTGGTAGATTGGGCAACGTACGGGTTGTAGGAGGGAGAGCGTTCCATAATACAGGAGCGATGGCGCTAAAGGCTCTCCTCTGCATTGAGGTCAGGTGGAAGGCTGCGTGGCTCGGCACCGCCAGGAGGTTCGAGGACTCAAATTTCAGTGGTCTTGAAAGACTATATGGGGAGAGACGGTCCCTTAGGTACACCGGCCCCAGACCGTTCAAGGTCTTAAAGGTCAGAACCAGCACTTTGAAGGTGATCCGGTTCTCTATTGGAAGCCAGTGCAGTTCGTGCAGAACAGGCGTGATGTGGCAGCGGGATGGAAGGCCTGCCACCAGCCAAGCTGCAGTGTTCTGCACCAGCTTAAGCTTCCGTATCACCAACAGAGGAAGGCCAACGTGGAGACTGAAAACACTGATCAACACATACCACACTGAAAACACTGATCAACACATACAGTTACTCAGCATTGTAGTCATCCTGAGCCCCAAAGATGCAATTCAGTGAGGGAGCTTGAGAGGAAAAAAGCAAGGTGATAGGGATTCAAGCACTGGAATTGTCCATAGGGGCATTGTTGTATCCGTACATGTATTTTAGTACATCTGGGAGAGTTTTGGGATTTGGAAAATTGCATGAAAACTAAAAGGGGTGGTTTAGAATGTTTTGTTGTCTATTCGTTCAGTCACTTCTGACTCTTTGTGACCTCATGAACCAGCCCACGCCAGAGCTCCCAGAGGGTGTTTTAAGAAGCACAAAATGGCATTGTGGTGCCACATATGGCCCATGGGCAGTACTTTTCCTATCTACAAATAGGAGTCAGGGTTTGCAAACAGCAGTAATGCAAAAGGGTTCAGCACAAGTATATTCAAAATATATATCTATTATAGGTCATAATCATATCAATAAATCAACATAGAAAGTATTAGAACATATCCATACACTATACCGTATCCAGGACGCAGCCAGGAGTCGCAAAATGTCGGCTTGCCTTCCATAGGATTTCTCCTGTGAGCCTGGATTTTTGGCTCCGGTTCTTCCTGTCCGGTGTAGGATTACCTATGCAAGACTTATCCTCCTACCGTTCCTTGGGATTTATAAACAATCTTGGATTATAACTAACTCTTTGAGATCATTGGATCAATTATGCAGACCTTTATTGCGCATTTTGAAATATTTGGGACATTTTGCGACTCCTGGCTGCGTCCTGAATAGGGTATAGTGTATGGATATGTTCTAATACTTTCTATGTTGATTTATTGATATGATTATGACCTATAATAGATATATATTTTGGATATACTTGTGCTGAACTCTTTTGCATTACTGCAGTACTTTTCCTACCCTGGACCTAGGTTCTTTCAGTTAAACCGTAATTTCCATAGCACATA
Source organism: Anolis apletophallus (assembly GCA_030556195.1). Taxonomy (NCBI): domain Eukaryota; kingdom Metazoa; phylum Chordata; class Lepidosauria; order Squamata; family Anolidae; genus Anolis; species Anolis apletophallus. The sequence goes on along the minus strand of JARBWK010000003.1, from coordinate 19,040,822 downwards.
ACTGATATCTTGTTCAATATACCATATCTGTTCATTTGTATTTTAAGAGCCTTTGCTTCTGTCTTTGAACTGCCCACATACATACTCTGAAAGCAAACCATGTTCTAACGATGAGAACATTGTGAGGGCTCTAGAGAAATTAACCAAGGAATAAGGTTGACCTCAGAGTCCATGGGAGTTGTGTTAATGCACATTGCCATATGGGTGTGGATGACATCAAGACTTAGAAATAGGGAACTCGATTAAATAGCTCTAATTGCCATTAATGCTGTGCTGATCTTTCAGGAAGAACAGTGCACTCTGAGCAGGTCTCTAGCTTTCATAATCTCTCCTACTTTTTACTCATGAACTGGATCTTCCAGACTTCTTGACAAAAGGAATAGAGTAAGATGCTCTCAAGTAACCAGTAGAAAGGAAGCATATGAATGTGTCGCTAGCCATCTTGACAGGTTCCCACTGACCTGAATTAACTTGCAGATCTGAGCACTGTTATCCAACCAGAGCCTCAGGAGAGTGGCCTCTTGTCATTCTGGCATTCACCTGTGCCATACTTTGAATATTCATGTATCCATTAATTATCACTCTCCCGTGATGCACAAAGCCAGTGTGACTCTGTCCCCCCATGGTGATCCAGTGTCATCCAAGCATATCAAGATGAAGGTCTGGTTGTGTCATCCAAGTCAACAGTGTTTAAACACTAAATAGCAGTTTACATATTCTGGACGTCAAAGGCAATAAGGGTTCTTATTGTGTAGAGAAAACAATGCAACTCAGGTCTTTCCAGAGAGGCTGTATTCGTTGCTGTGCTTTAGAGGACACTGTCTGGTGTCAAGTGAGCCCAGCAGTTTGCAAGAATTACATTTTAATGATGATACAGAAAGAGGAAAAGTCATGTTTCAATAGAAGGATGATTCAATCCTTATTAATTTCATCTCTAAAAGCAAGAGAAGAAAATTCCCATATGACAGTGTTAGCCCTTGAAAATTCCATAAATATTTGAAATGTTTGTTCTCCGGAGTAAAAACTGAATAATGTTAGTTGCAAATATGTGTTCTGAATAAAGAGGAAGATATTCAAACCATCACTGCATATTTGGAGAGGTGGGCAGAGATAAGATTTGTTAGATAAAAGGTGCATCTACAGCAGGGGTGCTCACACTTTTTCAGCATGGGAGCTACTGATTAAAAAACCAAGTCCCAAAGATCACCTACCCAGAAATGTAAAACGTATAACTATTTTCTTATTTATTTATATTTATTATTCATTTTTATGTACCGCTCCTTCCAGCAGGCTCGGGGCAGTTTACGTAAAATGAAGTTCAACATTTCAATTTAATAACAACAATATAAAACAGCATTAAAATACATCCAACCACCCCATTTCTCCCACACTGCCATATTACCACACATATTATCAGCCAGAAAGTAAGAAGAGAGGCTTTTGAACTGCAAGGCCATTTAATACTCAGCAAGGTAAACAAAGGGACATGCAAAAATACATCCAACCACCCCATTTCTCCCACATTTCCATATTCCCCAACATATACAGTATTTCTCAAGGAACAAAGCAAGCAGAGAGGCTTTGGAGCTAAAAGGCCATTTTTAAACATTAAAAATAAACAAAGAGACATGCCACAGAACAATCAAGCACCCACCCCAAAGTAAAAAGACCGACCTTTGAGATGCGGTAAGGAAATGACCCCAAAGCGTCCTTCTTCTCCTCCTCTGTCATTGCTCCTATTTCCATGCCGCCAGCATGTGTGCTGCCTCCAAGAGCTCACGAGAAGTCCGAGAGGCAGACTGGGTGCTTCTGCGCATGCGCGTGGGGCCAGCCATGCATCGCGTCATCCAGGCCCGCCCCCTTTGGTCTCCTATGACTCTGAGTGGCTGGAGAAGGACGGAGGGAGGAGGAGGAATCCAAAAGAGGGGGCCCATTCTGCCTCTTGGACTCTGGAGCTTTTGGAGGCGGCACGCGAGCAGGGAGCGGGGAGGAGCAATGACGGAGGACTTCTTTGCAGCGTGCAGGGGCGCGTGAAGAGAACCAACTGCAAAAAAACCTGGTCAGGGGCCTCAAGATCACCAGGATGAGGCCCAAAGATCACCCTGGTGATCCCGATCACCATTCTGAGCACCCCTGATCTACAGGGTACAATTATTGCAGTTTGACACCACTTGATCTGCCATGGCTCAAAACTAAGGGATCAGGGCCGGAGAAATAGCACAGCAGTAACAACAGCTGTGCTTGCAATCAGAAGGTTGCATGTTCGATTCCTGGGCTGGTCTGGACACCCAGCTGTGAGCCCTGTCCACTGTTCACCTAACAGTTCAAAAACAGCCCAGCTGTGAATAGATGAACTAGGGACCGCTAAGCGGGGAAGGATTTTTACAAAAAGGACTTTACAATGCCTGAATAAAAGGAAAGATCGGCTGTCGGAAGGTGGAATGCAGAAACAGATGCTCTCCGTCATGAGGATGAAGCAACAGCACCCCCTTGTGATGTAATGACGTGATGGAGCAACCGCACCCTGTGATGCAGCCAGAAGAAGAAAAAAATCCTTCTAAATTGTACTTGTTGTATTGTAAATATGTCAACCGGCAGGGATTGTCTGCCGTATGTGTAATGTAATCCGCTCTGAGTCCTCTTCGGGGTGAGAAGAGTGGAATATAAATAAAGTGTATTATATTATTATTATTATCATGGAAGTAGTAGTTTTGCAAGCTTTCAGCCATCTCTTCCAAAGAACGCTGGTGCCTCACTAAACTACAACTCCCATGTTTCCATAGCATAGAGCAAAGGTTCTCACACTGTGATCAGTGGAGCCCTTGGGGCTTCAGCAGTGATGGTGAGGGGCTCCATGGCACCATGCTGCTTCCTTCCTCCTCCCCCTGGGAAATGCAGGGAAATTAAAGTTTGGAGTTGCCGAAGTGGCAGCAGCAGCGTCCTCCCAGGGCACAGAGCCTCCCCTGCCTTGCCTGATCACCCAGAACCCTCCCCTCCCCCCACCTTTGTTGTTGCTGTTCATTTGTTCAGTCGCTTCTGATTCTTTGTGACCTCATGGACCATCCCACGCCAGAGCTCCCTGTCGGCTGTCACCTCCCCCAGTTCCTTCAGGGTCAAGCCAGTCACTTCAAGGATACCATCCATCCATCTTGCCCGTGGTCGGCCCCTCTTCCTTTTTCCTTCCATTTTCCTCAGCATAATTGCCTTCTCGGAGCTTTCCTTTTTTCTCTTGATGTGGCCAAAGTACTTCATCTTTGCCTCTAATATCCTTCCCTCCAATGAGCAGTCAAGCTTTATTCCCTGAAGTATGGACTGGTTGGATCTTCTCACGGACCAAGGCACTCTCAGAACTTTCCTTCAACACCACATTTCAAAAGCATCTATCTTCCTTTGCTCCGTCTTCCTTAAGGTCCAGCTCTTGCACCCATAGGTTACTATGGGGAATACCATTGCTTTGACTATGCAGATCTTTGTTGCCAGTGTGATGTCTCTACTCTTCACTATTTTATCGAGATTGGACATAGCTCTCCTCCCAAGAAGTAAGCGTCTTCTGATTTCCTGGCTGCAGTCTGCGTCTGCAGTAATCTTTGCACCTAGAAATACTGCATCTGCAGTAATCTTTGCACCTAGAAATACTGCATCTGCAGTAATCTTTGCACCACTCTGTCACTGCCTCCACATTTTCTCCCACAATTTGCCAGTTATTGATCAATCCGGTTGCCATAATCTTGGTTTTTTAAATGTTTAATTGCAACTCAGCTTTTGCACTTTCTTCTGGATTATTGCAACACTTTATACGTGGGTCTTCCTCGGTCAGTAACTCGCGAGATTCAGATTGTGTAAAATGCTCCCGCCAGGTTCGTCACAAAAACACCAATGAGATGTCACATAACTCCATCTTTACAGCATTTGCACTGGCTGCCGGTCGAGTACAGAATCCTTTATAAGACCCTGACCCTGACATTTAAGGCCTTGTGGGGGCAGGGTCCTACATACCTAAAAGACCATCTGATACCACCCATCCATCTGAGAGCACCACGGCCAGCCTACGAGAACCTTTTCTGTGTCCCAGGTCTGAGAGAGGCTCATCTGGAGTCCACTAGACAGAGATCTTTCTCCATTGCAGCCCCTGTCCTGTGGAACTCTCTGCCGCCAGACCAAAGTGCCATCCTCGACCTGCCTTCATTTCTGGCGGCACTTAAGACATGGCTATTTAGAAGAGCATAGGCATGAGTGACAATCAGTGCCCTGGAATCTGTCTATTCCAATATTTTAACATTTTAATATTTTAATATTTTAGTATTGTAAATGCCAAGCTGTGTAAGTCGCCTGGAGCACATCTGTGGAGGGCGACTCATAAATAATAAAATTAGTTAGTTAGTTAGTTAGTTAGTTCTTTCACCTTGATTAGAAGGTTCCTCAGCTCCTCCTCACCTTAGAATCATGGAATCATAGAGTTGGAAGAGATCTCGTGGGCCATCCAGTCCAACCCACTGCCAAGAAGCAGGAAAATTGCATTCAAAGCACCCCAACAGATCACCATCCAGGCTCTGTTTAAAAGCCTCCAAAGAAGGATCTTCTCCGGCGCACAGAGTGTCACTACTGTACAGCCTTCTTTGCTTTGAAAACCTGAATTCCCTCCCATTGCTCAGGGGATGTTTTGATTGTGTTTTTCCTGCAGGGCATAAGGGGGTTGGACTGTATGGCCCCTGGGGTTGCTCCTCCTCCTACTATTACTATTGCTAAAATGTCTGGATTGTCAACTGCAGGGGTGCTTTGTGCTTTTTTTGCACAGCATAAGGGGGTTGACTGGGTGGCCCCTGGGGTTGCTCCCATCATCACCGTCATTTTCATCATCATCATCATTTCAAAGCTGAATTATTATTATTATTATTGGCCAAGCCCAACAACACATAATAACAACACAACAGCAATAATAAAATAGCCATCTGTTGGGGCTCCTTTGTTTGTGCTTTACTGCATGGTAGAAGGGAGATGGACTGGGTGACTCCTGGGGTATTCCAGTGAAATACAGTTAAGTTTATGTTGTTTAAAATTGTTCTTTATTTTAAATATTGACTTGTTCTCTCTCTTTCTTTTGCATACAAACAAGATACGTACATGCAGTGTGCATAGGAATTTGTCCATTTTTCCCAATTAGTTCACATAAACACTCTCCATCTGTTTGCCACTGGCACACCCTTTATTTTAAAACATTATTTATTTATTTATTTATTTCAGGCATTTAAATTCCACCCTTCTCACCCCTGGAGTGGGACTCAGGGTGGCTTACAACTGGCAACCTAATGATGCCAACAACAATAATTGCTTGTGCTTGCAAGACAGCCTTCTTCCATCTTCGGCAAGCAAGACGCCTGGCTCCCTACCTTTCCCGCTGCGACCTAGCCACGGTGATCCAAGCCACGGTCATCTCGAGGCTCGATTACTGTAAGGCGCTATACATTGGCCTACCTCTGACAGCGATCTGGAAACTTAAACTGGTGCAGAACACGGCTGCACGCCTCCTGCTGGGAGCTGCCAGAACAGCGTGCATAACACCTCTCCTACGTGAACTGCACTGGTTACCGATTGAGTTCCGGATCTCCTTCAAAGTGTTAGTCTTGACCTTCAAGGCCTTACATGGTTTGGGGCCAGTGTTCTTGAGGGAGCGGCTTACCCCATATGTACCCAGAAGATCACTGCATTCAGTGGACCACAACCTTCTCGAGATCCCTGATGTGAAATTATGTAGGTTGGCTAGCACTCAGCGGAGGGCGTTTTCAGCGGCCACACCAACATTGTGGAATACCCTGCCAGCAGAAACGCGGGCCCTGCATGATCTGATGGCCTTCCGCAGCCCTGCAAGACCTGGCTATTCCGGCAGGAGTTTGGCGACTGATTAACACTCTGTAAGAACAAGTCCGCCTCTGATTGCTTGCCGCGCCACAAATTGGCACCTCCCTTTTGATGCCTCATGATGTATTTTATTGTTAGGAATATTTTAATGTTTGCTAGGATGTTTTTAATGATGTTGGGACATTGTGTGATTGTGTGTTTTACCTATGTAAACCGCTATGAGCTTCGGGAGATGTGGTCTATTAAATTCGAACTATAAATTAATTAAATAAATAAATAAATAAATAAAAAACACAGTTAAACATTAATTAAAACATAATAAGTTAAAAAGACCATTTAACAGAGACAAGTCCAAGTCCAGGGCAATGCGGCTCCTGTGTCCAAAGGTTTGTCCATGCCTGATATATATCTACATTATATATAGTATATTATATGTTATATGATATATAACACAATATATAAACATTTCTTTTCACTCCATGAGAAATTTCTGCTTCAAAAAGGGCTGTGCAGCTGAAAAAGTTTGAGAACCCCCTAGCATAGTGCCATGGCAGTTAAAGTGGTGTCAAACTGCATTAATTCTACAGTGTAGGTCACCCAAGATACTGTAAAACCAGTAAAATGAAGAAATGACTGTTGAGCAATAGAATAGTGCTTTGGAAAAATAACAAGCTAGTCAATGCCTTGAAACGGAAATGTCAATTTGAAACAGCTTGATATTGTATGAAATAGAAAATGGGCCAGCCTATGAGACATAAAAGAGGATAAGCAATAACCTTGAAATTTCTCAAAGCAGAAAGGAAGCTTTAAATGTAGAACAATTTTGAATTAAACTCACACCACATTCACATTCTCCCTTTGACCAGGGGAGACCTATTACAAAACTGCTTTTCTCTCTGAGTCCTGGGTACGTTTGTTTCTTTGTATATATTTAATACAGAGAGCTGAGGAGCCTGATAACCAAGGTGAAAGAAGAAAGTGCAAAAGCTGGGTTGCATTTAAACATTAAAACCCCCAAGATTATGGCAACCAGACTGATTGATAACTGGCAAATGGAGAAAACATGGAGGCCGTGACAGAATTTGTATTTCTAGGCATGGAGAGTACTGCAGGTGCAGACGGCAGCCAGGAAATCAGAAGATGTTTACTTCTAGGAAGGAGAGTGTGAAAGGATCCGGGGTTATGTCAAACTGTGGAGAATTGACCTTCCCCACTCTCTTCCTTCTGACCACTGTGGCAGGGCTGGCTATCCCACCTCTGCCAAACAAAACAAGTAGGTGGGGTGTTCTTCTGCGCAACTGTATCAAAAATCAATGCGGGAAACCACTTTATCTTCACAATTCAATTGATTTATTTTTGTTTCAATCTTACAACTTATATTTATAGTGGATAGTGGAATGCAGATCTTTTATGACATCAAAACATTGGCATATTTATCCTTCACAAAATTATAATCCAAAAATTTCTGTTACATCATCCTCTTTATAATCCGGATAAAAGCCAATATCAGGTCAACGGTTTATTAGGCCCTGCCGTTTCGCCGTTTCCGGCTTCTTCGGGACCTGTCATCCACTGCACAAATCCACTGGTCCGATATCTATTAGATAAAACATCAAAAAGGTCTTATAATATATAATCCGGTATAGCATTGCACACACATTTATAACCTACAAACATTAGGTGTGATTTTGGTGATGATTTTGGGTATGTATAGACTACCTCTTGCCGTTTTTGGGGATTGTTTTTCTTATGTGGGAACACACCTAATGTTTGTAGGTTATAAATGTGTGTGCAATGCTATACCGGATTATATATTATAAGACCTTTTTGATGTTTTATCTAATAGATATCGGACCAGTGGATTTGTGCAGTGGATTATTATATGACAGGTCCCGAAGAAGCCGGAAACGGCGAAACAGCAGGGCCTAATAAACCGTCGACCTGATATTGGCTTTTATCCGGATTATAAAGAGGATGATGTAACAGAAATTTTTGGATTATAATTTTGTGAAGGATAAATATGCCAATGTTTTGATGTCATAAAAGATCTGCATTCCACTATCCACTATAAATATAAGTTGGAAGATTGAAACAAAAATAAATCAATTGAATTGTGAAGATAAAGCGATATCCCACCTCTGCCACCAATCTATTGTGAGGGGTCTTTTTATTTCAAACTGTGGAGGTTTCTCTCTTTCCCGCTGCCACCATTAGGGATAGCCTGTTTCCCTTCTTATTTATGGATTGAGACACCTTGAGGCAAATGTGAATGAACAAAGAACAAATGTTTATTTTGATATCTTGTGTGAAGTCACAGGCACTTGAGCGTAACAGTTGCAATGTTGGTTTGGAGCTTAAGGTTACTTTACAAGACAGTCCAATGCTTAGTTACAATAAAACTCTTCAGTGTTTTTTTTCCAGACTTTTGTTTAACTAAAACTCCTAAACTTACAGACTATCCTATCCTTAGGATGTAACTATTCTCTACTTTAGCTATTATTCTTAATGGCTTTCTGAACTCTCTCTCCTTCTAACTACATGGCTCCACTAAACTTCTTCTCTCCCTCTCTCAACTGTCGTTTATTTAAAACTAGCTGAGGACCCGGCAGTGCCCAGGTTATTTGAGGAAGGCATTGTGTGCCAAGGTTGGTTCCTATTAGATGTTTATGTGGCTTGCAGTGGTCTCAGGAACTTAGTGAAGGTACTGTGAGTCCCATTGGCCATGGTCCTTCCCCCTCCAAACAGCACCAGGATGTAGAGTGGGCCATGGGGGCTGTGTGTGTCACATTTGGTTTTGATCATTCTCTGGATGAGGGTTGCAGCGGTCTCTGGAAGTGAGGGAAGGAAGTTGAAGTCCCATCATCCATGGTCCTGAGGTCGAACCCATCCTCGCTTTTAGAGGGGGCCAGGGCCTCTGTTCCCTACTGGGAAAGGTCTGTTGTTCGGTATCAGTTCCCTTATTCTCCAAACTGCACCAGGATGTAGAGTGGGTCATGGGGGCTCTGTGTGCCAAGTGTGGTCTTGATCAGTCATTGGATGAGGGTCGCAGCGGTCTCAGAAAGTGAGTGAAGGTACTTCAACTCTCATCATCCGTGGTCCATCCCACTCAAAACTGCACCAGGCTGTAGAGTGGGTCATGGGTACTCTGTGTGTCAAGTGTGGGCCTGGTCTGTGATTTGTAGGGGCTGCAATGTTCTGTGGGAAATGAATTGGGTGAAGGTACTGCAAATCCCGCCCACAAACACAGACTTTTATTATATACATAGATCCTGAGTCCAACTGTCTCTTCTAACTCTCAGATCCTAACTGTTCCTCTCCCAGAACCTAACTGTTCCTCTGCCAGAGCCTAACGGTCTCTTTGCCAGAGCCTAACTGCCTTTTCAAATTTAAAACGCGCACTTTTTCCTCTGTTTTTGGCCTAAGCTCCACCCACTGGCTTCTAGCCAATCACCAGGGTTCTCTGCTTCTGCCCCCAGGCTGCTTCTAAGCTCAGCCCTCTCTAGGGAATACCTACCCTAAAATGGCCGTTCTCTTCAAACAGCACTCAAAATGGCTGCCACACTAAACTGGGCTTCTTTCCTGAGCTTATCCTAGTCTAAAAAAACAGGCAGTTCATCACGGAGAGCAATGACCAATCTCGATAAAATAGTGAAGAGTAAAGACATCACATCGGCAATGCAGATCCACATAGTTAAAGCAATGGTATTCTCTATAGTAACCTATGGATGCGAGAGCTGGACCATAAGGAAAGCTGAGTGAAGGAAGACTTTTGAACTGTGGTGTTGGAGGAAAATTCTGAGAGTGCTGGACCATACTCCAGGAAATAAAGCTGATGGTGAATGGGATGAAGACTTTTGAACTGTGGTGTTGGAGGAAAATTCTGAGAGTGTCTTGGACTGCCAGTCCATACTCCAGGAAATAATGCCCAGCTCTTATTGGAGGGATGGATATTAGAGGCAAAGAGGAATCCTTTGGCCACATAATGAGATGACAGGATAGCTTGGAGGAGATAATGATGCTGGGGAAAATGGAAGGAAGAAGGAATAGGTGCCGACCAAGGACAAGACGGATGGATGGTATCCAGGTTTGAAGTGACTGGCTTGACTTTGAAGAAGGAGCTGGGGGTGGATTCACCTTCACTGGCCGCCAACCAGTCACGGCCTCCAGGGATGGAAACTCTGGTCCGCCTGGTCCATGAAGCTGGGTGTCATCATACTGATAACACTCCAGACCAAAGTCGGAAGCAACTGAATGAATAAACAACAGCAGCAACGTCCTTATTTATAAAGATATTGAATCATAGTGGCATAAAGTAAATCTATATTCATTCATACAGTTAAACAGTTGTTATGTGGCTTCCAGTGTCCGATGTTTTGAATACATTGACCATTGTTATGTGCCTTCGAGTCTTTTATGACTAATATAAAGAATACAAGGTGAATCTATCACAGGGTTTTCCTGCCAATATTTGCTCAGAAGAAATTTGCTCTTGCCTTCCTTTGAGGCTGAGAGAATGTGACTTGCCCAAGGTCACCTGGCAGGTTTCACAGCCAAGTAGGGATTTGAACTCTAGTCTCCAGGGTCTTCATCTCATGCTGGAATCACTTAGATCAGTATAGCCTTGGAGTTACCACCAGCTTATTCTTGGAATTGGTACATTCATACTAGTTAACGCCTCCACACTTCACTGAGTACGTTTTTCCTCCATATGAATTAGGATGACAGCTTTTTTGCCCCAAGTGTGCTGTTTCATTCCGACGGTTTAGCTAATAAAGTACCATTGAAGCATTACTGAGTGTTGTGCTTTGGGTTTCTTTTAAAAGATCCATCCTGTCATTTCACAGCAGTCATAGAACAGCATGGAGCAAATCGCCTCTGTCTTCAGATTCATTGCAGCTATTTTTAAAATAACCAGCTAAGACTTAATAGGCACTTGGCATCCAGCTCTTTCTTGTTCTGCCTCGGTAAGATAAAGTGGATGTAAATAATTACTAACAAGATGGAAGGCAGTGAAATGGCAGGCCCGGATCCAAGACCTTTTTTGTGATTAATGTTCTAACCATGTACTGATTTTCCCCCCAGGAAAATTCCTACCACAACCTCTTGTACATCTTGGAAAGCAACTCTTAAAACAAGGTTGAGGAACATCAGATTCTGGAGCTGAATCTATTCTGAGGGTTCCATCTGACCCTTTAAGCTACTTTCTCTTCTGGGAAAGCCCCATTATTTGTTGGTTTTCCAATTTATTTTCCTTCCCTATTTTTCCCCTCATGGGACAAGTCTACATCAACAGGAAGACCCCAACTCACCACTACGCATGGGGATTTCTAGTTTCTGTTGACTTAATTCAACCGAAACCATACCCAATAATTTCCATCTTTGCCTCGAAGCCATAACTGGATGGCGGCGAGCCAGTAGGCTGAAGGTGAATCCAGTGAAGATGGAGATTCTCTGGCTGGGCCATCCGGGCAGTAGGGATGTCCAACTTCTGACCCTGGATGGTGTGGTGTTATGCCCGTCGTCTTCAGTAAAGGGCCCTGGAGTTCTCTTGGACCCTCTGCTGTCAATGGAGGCCCAAATCTCCGCTGTCAGCAGAGTAGCGTTTTTCCATCTTCGTCAGGCTAGGAGGCTGGCCCCTTACTTGTCTCGGCAGGACCTGGCCACGGTGATCCAAGCTACGGTCATCTCAAGGTTAGACTACTGTAACACTCTCTACATTGGCCTGCCTCTGTCGGTGACCCGGGAACTCAAGCTGGTGCAGGACACCGCAGCTCGGTTGCTCGCAGGAGTCCCTGCGAGTTGCCACATTACACCAATTCTGCAGGAACTGCACTGGCTTCCTATTGAGTACTGGATCACCTTCAAAGTGTTAGTCTTGACTTTCAAGGCCTTGTATGGTCTGGGGCCAGTGTACCTGAGGGACCGCCTAACCCCATACTGTCCCATGAGAACACTTAGATCCAAAGAGTGGAATCTTCTAGCCATGCCCAATGTCAAACAATGCCACCTAACTTCAACACGGAGAAGGGCATTCTCCATCATTGTCCCAGTTCTCTGGAACGCACTACCTCCGGAAGTTCGAGCCTTGGGCAATCTGTTGGCTTTTCGGAAAGCCTGCAAGTCAGTCCTATTCCAGCAGGCCTTTGAGCTGTAATGTGCTATCTCCTAGGACTTGTGTTATCTCTTAGGAATTGTTTTATTCTTGTGGTTTTATTGTTGTTGTAGATTGCTGTTTTATTGTGGTGCTTGATGTAACCCGCCCCGAGCCGGCTGGGAGTGGCGGCCAATAAATCGAACAAATAAATAAATAAACCTCACTTAGGCAAAGTCAGGGAATATGATCATCCCTCCACACTTGTGGGTTTGGTTTTTGTAGACTTTAATTGTTCATGGATTTACCGAAAAAGCTCTCTCTCAGAATCTCTAGGAGCTCCAGTGTGAATCTGACCAAAGAGCTGAGCCGGAAGACCTAGAGATTAGCCATTTTGTTTTTTTTTTGTGCAGTTTTTCACTTTCAATGGGGCCCTGTGCCCCTAATCCCAGAAAATGTGGAAGACTGACTATTCTCTGGATTTTGCTAAAAATTCTGGAGTTTCCCAGGGCTTCATGGCAGTCTGGACAGCCAAATAGGATCCAATTCAGCCTGATTTCTCATCCTAATAACACCATAGCATCACAATTTTGCTGTACTGAACAGTGTAGGGAAGGGAATGGTTTGACCCCTCATTCTTGCTGCCATTGGTCCCATCAGCCATGGGACGTGAGCAGCTGGCTATTGCAGTCATGCCTGCTTTCAGAAGAAGCTCTACACACCTCCTTGATGGTTGTGGGTAGAGCTTCTTTTGTAACATGAAAGACACAACAGGAAACATCCAGGCACTTGGATCCTAATAATACTAATAATAATACTGTTTATTTATATTCCGCTCTTCTCACCCCAAAGGGGACTCAGTGCGGATTACATTACACATACGACAGACATTCCCTGTCAGAAGACATACAAATTACAATAGACAGTACACGGTGCAGTTTTTAGAAAGATTTCTTCTTTCCTGGCTGTGTCACAGGGTCATACAGGGTGTGCGTCACAGGATGTGGATGCTCCATTACGACATCATTGTTGTTATGTCATTGCGTCATTGCGTCTTTACGTCACAAGGGGTGCTGTTGTTCCATCCTCATGACGGGAGCTTCTGTTTCCGCATTTCACCTTTCCTGACAGCTGAACTTTTTTCAGAAGTTGTAAACTCCTTGTAAAAATCCTTCCCCGCTTTCTGTGGTCCCCATTGTTGTTTATTCACAGCTGGGCTGTTTTAACTGCTTGGGTGGGCAGTGGACAGGACTCACAACTGGTTGTCTAAGCCAGCTCAGGGATTCAAACTAGCAGCCTTCCGATTGCAAGCACAGCTGTGTTGCCGCTGTGCTATCTCCCCGGCCCGTATAGAAGTCCATGGCCAACAGGGAGCAGTGGTGATGACACAACAATAAGGTGATAGTCCAGTGGGGCCAATGCAAATTGAATGCCAATGCAGTACTGCAGCAGGTTTGCCTGGGTACATCTGGATTTTGTTATGGTCATGCATAACACTTTGGATTAGACCTAGCTTGAGTGGCTAGTGTAGATTCACCCATTCTGAAAGGTTGTAACACCTCTCTTAAGGGCTCATTACTGACAATTCAGAGCTTTATACTAATATGCTGGTATTTTGATCTCATTGTTTGAGACAACTACTAGGATCTAGCTCAAGCGTGGGCAATTGCCGGCCCTCCAGGTGTTTTGGACTTCAAATCCCAGAAATCCTAACAGCTGGTAAACTGGCTAGGATTTCTGGGAGTTTAAGTCCAAAACCCCTGGAGGGCCGGCAATTGCCCACACCTGATCTAGCTCCTGAGAATGTCACTGAATTTGAATTCCATGCTTAGATTGAAAAAAAGATCACCATTGCTGTCTTAAAATATTTGAGATTGAGACCTTGCATACTAGTGTCTGATTTGTCACAAAGTGCTCCACAGCTTCCCTTAGACTTATAGTCTGATGAGCATGGCACATGAGAAAAAAGGGAGGGAAGGGAAAAGGAAAAAGTCAGAACGTTGTCAATAGCTGCTGGTGAAATCTCCTACTTTTGTAGACCTCTATGCAATCTAGTTTTCCTATTTTTTTAAAAAAAGAAAATCATATCAAGGGCACTGTCACAAGTCAAAAACACTTTATAAATGTCATAATTTCATGACTGAACAATTATCTTCTCTGATTTCTAGAAATTGTGGAATTTCAGCAATTAATTTTGAACATTTCTCTTGATCCGCCTCCTCTACTTGTCCAGCAAGAATAACAAAAGAATCTAGAATGGAGGTGGTAGCCTAAGCTTTCATAGACTGAGTCTACTTCCTCAGACTTAGTCTGTAAAAACTTATAAAAATGCTTTTGAAAGGGTTTGGGGAGAGGGTGGGGCTGTCTCCCTGTCCTCCCAGAAGGTTCCATGAGGGCATCTAGACACACACACCCCTCCCAGAAAAGCATGTGCTTTCTGGTGTGGGTGTGTGTGTGTGTGTGTGTGTGTGTGTGTGTGTGGACAGGACTCATCGAAACAGGCCCAGGTTTCACACTGAGTGTATAAATACATTTAAAAACATATTAACTATATGTATTACTGTGTTAGAGTGTCATTTGGTGTCATTTTGGTTGGTGGTAAGCCCCAGGATTTTGTAAATGTAAAAAATGTGCCACAGCTCAGAGAAGGTTGAAAAACACTGTCTTAAAAAGCTGTCTGTGCTCATATCCCAATACTCGTCCTTTCACAAGAATTATTCTGACTTCTCTATATATTTATATTTATGTTTAGGATTAACATGTATGTTCTGCTTTTAACCCCTGAATAAGACCTTTCCCCAAATAGTTCAAATGTGCTGGCTTTTAAAATGAATAAATAGTTGACCATCAATTAGTACATGGAGCTTATCTCTTTTCTGTTTACTAACTTACATCATTGGCTTAATTATGAAAGTGGAACTAAGGGCCCTTCCAGGCCGACCTGTCATGGGTTTACCTGAGGCATCCAAAAGTAAACCCAAATTAATCTGGATTTCTCAGTTTAATATGGATTAATTAAACACCTGGAAAGATTTGGGCCTTAGTGTAAAGTCCAGATATTTCCATGTGTGGGCCCTGTGGGGATTCACTTTCAGGACTGCTTCTCTGATCCCACGGGTCAATCCCCACATCAACCCCATTTTTACAGGCCCCTGGAACCAGGAGTAGGATGGCACCCCCACCCTCCCCTCCTAGACCACTATTTAGCTCCTAAACCCAGGGGGGGCAAGGGAGCCTTCAATGGGGGGCTGGCTCCATGCCCTCCAGGGTCAACCTCTGGTTGACCTGGAAAGGCAGGAAGCCCCTCTCCTCCTTGAGGGAAAGCCCAGGGTTAGGGTTGGGTGTGGATATTAAAGCCTGAAAGAAACTGGGATTTAATATCCCAGCTCCTCATGGGTTTTGCACCGGGAATGTGGCACAGCTGGCTAAGTGTCAGCTGCATAAGTTCTCTCTGACTAATAGGTCATGAGTTCGAGGCCTGCCTGGGTCGAGGTGGGTGCTTGACCTTTAAGTGTAGCCTGCTGCCGATCTTTGCAGCCCGAAAGACAGTTGCATCTGTCAAGTAGGTGATAAAGGTACCACATTAAGTGGAGAGGCAAATTTTGACTGAATTATGAGGCCATTATAGAATTCCAGAAATGCTGAGGAATGCAGAAGGAATGACAAGGGACGCTGGGAACGCTGAGAGATGAGGAGTGTGTCAGCTCTCCCTGGTGGCCAGAGTTTTCCTCTGTTCGTCTATATGTGTGTATGTGAAAAACAGCAGGGATTATATGCTACATATGTGTAACTGTAATCCGCTCTGACTCCCCTTCGGGGTGAGAAGAGCAGAATATAAATAAAGTGCATTATTATAAGTGTATTAATATTTAATAATGCCTGGAAGGAGCCTAAGTATTCTCTTCTGGTTTTCATTCTCCCCAACATCCATAAGTCACTCTGTGTGAGTGAGTCTGTTCTGCTGGCAATTGGGTGCAGAAGAATGATATTTCCACCCCACCCCACCACCCGGTGCCCCTTTTTCCCATGGTCTGAAATGTGATGGGGAAGTGCAACAAAGGTCCTGTTTCTGATTTCCAGGAGAAACTGGAAATATCATATTGCTACACTTTGATCATCAATATAACTGACATCTATCACTCAAAGCGGTTTCCTGCAATTTAAGATGGGATGTGAGGGGGAGCACTTACAATTGTGGCAAGTGTGCCATTATCAAGAATATATAGCATAAGTGAATGCAGAGCAATTATAGCACCATAAATCTAGGTTCCAAACACATAGCTGCAATACAGGATGTGAGCCAAAAACAACAATTTACAGATGCTGCTGTTTTTGCTTACTCAAGCTATGTTTCTTTTCCCCCTTTAGAGCCAAGAAACTTTACCTTGGGGGAAAAAGGTAAACACTTAGGCTTAAGTAGTTAGAGTGAAATACTTGTCTTACCTTGTTTTTACCACTTCTGTTATGTCATTTGAAGATTATGACTAGGATGAAAGTGCCATTGAGAAGACTGAGACTCAAGTTTGCAGACTCAAGTTTGCAGTTCTCAGATATTTTTAAACACAAACAACCTACCACTAAAAAGAAAGTGATTTGAAAGCACATACATTCATTTTTCAGGTTTTGTGGTTCATCTCCGGGCAAGAGATGAGGGCACAAATTCTCCAATTCACTGGGCTTAACTCCAGCCCAGTACAAATATCCAGGTATTCAATATGTAGTTTCCTGAAACTTGCAAAACTTTATTGATTAGGTCAGTGTTTCCCAACCAGTGTGTCGTCAGCGATCATCAGGTGTGCCGTGGCAAATTGGAACCTCCAGGAAAGGGGGGGGGGGAGTCTAGTGTGTTGAAGTATAAGAACCCTAAGAAACCTTCCTCGATAAAGGCACAAAATTACAAACACCCCCCTCCCCACCCGTTGTCTACTTGGTCTCTCCCTCTCCATGCATTGGGAAGGCCCACCTCCCTTTCCCCAAGTAGAGACCTCCTCTTGCCTCCTGGGGGTTCTGTGTGGGAAGTTTAGCCCAGTTCTATCATTGGTGGGGTTCAGAATGCTCTTTGATTGTAGGGGAATTATAAATCCCAGCAACTAGGCAGGAGAGATAGCACAGCGGTAACAACCGCTGTGCTGGCAATCTGAAGATCTGAAGATTGCAGGATCGAATCCCGGGCTGAGTTAGACGCCAGCTGTAAGCCCTGTCTACTGTTTACCCAAGCAGTTCAACAGCCCAGCTGTGAATTAACAACAAATTGGGGACCATAAAAGTGGGGAAGGACTTTTGCACAGACTTGTCTGAAATAGGCTGATGGAGAAGGGAGAGGCGGAAGTGGTGGAAACAAGAGGCTCCTGTCATGAGGATGGAACAACAACACCCCCTTGTGATGTGATGGCGCAATGACGCAGGGACATAACAACAATGATGTAATGGAGCATTCACACCCGATGACGCCCACCTTTATGACGCAGCCAGGAAAGAAGAAGTCCTTCTAAAAACTGCACTGTATTTGTCTATGTGTAATTGTATGTCTTTCCGACAGGGCCTGTCTGTCGTATGTGTATTGTAATCCGCACTGAGTCCCCTTCGGGGTGAGAAGAGCGGAATAGAAATAAACAGTATTATTATTATTATTATTATTATTATTAGAACTCCCAAATGTGAAGGTCTATTTCTCCTGAACTCCATCTGCATTCATGTTTGGGCATATTGAGTATTCATGCCAAGTTTGGTCCTGATCCAACATTGTTTCAGTCCACAGTGCTCTCTGGATATAGGTGAACTACAACTCCAAAACTCAAGGTAAATGCCCACCAAACTCTTATAGCATTTTCTCTTGGTTATGGGAGTTCTGTGTGGGAAGTTTGTGTCTTTCTGTCATTGCTGCCAGAATATCTATTTTGAGTTCATCGAAACAGACCCAGGTTTCACACTGAGTGTATAAATACATTTAAAAACATATTAACTATATGTATTACTGTGTTAGAGTGTCATTTTGTGTCATTTTGGATGGTGGTGTGCCCCAGGATTTGGCAAATGTAAAAAGTGTGCCGTGGCTCAAAAAAGGTTGGGAAACACTGGATTAGGTGATTCAACTTGCAAAGATTCGCCAGAGGGGATGTGTCTATGTGTTCACTTTATTGCATGAAGTTATTATCCTACAGAATTTGTGTGATTAGGGATAGTGGCAATCTAGTGACCTTCACTATTGCACCTCTCCAAGCATCATGCAATTGTGACACTTTGGTGATATATAGTCGCATGGTACCACCTCCAGTGAGTGGTGTAAATCCTCGTGCCTGCATTACTGTATTACGGATTTTATTTTAAAATTCAAAGCAACTTTGCAATTCTATAAACACCAAAGGGTTGAAGACAATAAGTCAAGCAAACTGTTCTATTAGGTAAGGAGATAAATTCTCTCTTCCCAAGAGAATATATTTCTCATTAAGCAAAATGCAATGTATTGAAACAAATTATATACAATGGTTATAACAGTGTAGTAAGAACCTGCCCAGCAATTGCTGGTTCCTAAACCCGGTATCAAACAGCAATTATGTTACTCACACTCCTAGATAGTGTTCATTAGACAGATTCATGGATACCAAGGGAATCAGTAGCTACTGAAATGGACATCCAAGTGCCACCTCTGTGTTGATGGAGGCAGGCATAGTTGTGGGGTCGGGAGCAAGGGTTCTGCCCTCCTTTCTGCTGTCCCTGTGTACAACTGGTGGGCCACTGTGTGACACAGAATGCTGGACTAGATGGGCTGAGGCCCGATTCAGCATGGCTCTTCTTATGTTCTTATGTTCTTAATCTTTGTCCCAAAGTATATGACAGGCGCTCAATGGAGGGTTTTGTATCCAAACCTAAATGCAAAGTATAACACACAAATTGTAATCCACAAGCCCGGTCCTTGGGCGTTCTACAAAATCCACTGTATATCCAGAAGGAAATGCAATCACGTTGTAAATGGCTGTTTGTAAACAAGTAGGTCAAAATAAATGAGGTCCGCTTCCTCTGTGGTCCCTCACAGGCATTTGGTTCGTATTCCTCCGTGAGAAAGAAAAGCCCCTGGATCGGCTGTGTGTCCAGATATACAAGAATGGTGGTAATATGTTCCACAAGCCCAGGCAAATTCTGGGTTCTTTATAGTAGCGTCATCTGTGAGCTTAGAAGACCATTAAATCCGGGATAGGTGACGTTCACTGTCTACATGTGGGTGTGCAGTCAAGAGTTCCACCTACGGGGATCTGTATGTGGATCCAACCCATTTCGTGTAAAGTCACTTCCTCGGGGCAGCTCCGAGCACAATAATCAACATCAAATGGTATGCAATACTTTATTCAATAACAAAATAAACAATATACAGTATTAATATTACCCAACAAAAGCTAGGGTGGTCTGGGAGGGCAGGAAAATGCAAGTAGTAACCACTTACCACTGAAGTATCAACAATGTATCTTTTTCAATTTGTTATATTCCCAGGGAAGGGATTAGTGAGAGGGCCTGTAAAACTGCTTTATTTTCAGGGAGAATGCATAACTCACAGAGGCACTTTCTGTGTTTCCTCTTTACAATCATGTAAATTTTTAAATGTTTTAACTGGATGACTTTTCTGTGAGGGCACAGAAACTGATCCTGTTTTATAGCACACGGTATGTGATAGGACCATGTTATGATCAAGGGTTATTGATTGGTAAATAAATAAATAAACTGCTTTGGGAAGTGCCATTTGATTTATCTGAACATAAAATAGTCACAACTGGTTAAATATAAGTTTGGGTAAATTCTTTAGAAGATATACACTTGAATTTCCTGTACTACAATGCATTGCTACAATTTACAGACTTTCTATGGAAAATATGGCTCTCCAAAATGAAAGGAAATGAATTTTACCTTGTTCACAAATACAGAGACCTTTCAAGCATTATGCATTAGAAAAATGCCATGGTTACCTGACATGGCAGCATATTTAGGAAATTACAGATATATAAAAGGTTCCAGAGAAAGAAGAGGAGATTGTGCACACATGCAAACACACACACACACACACACACACACACACACAATATCATTGGGTAATTGCAAGGGGGGGGGGCAGCTCTTTTATTATCAAACATTTGGGGAATATTAGCAGCTGTACCTGACTGGACAAATTGTAGCATGTGGCCCTGAAGTTGGTAATTTAATATAATAAAAAATGATGAGAAGCATAAAACAAGCCTTAAAAGTCTGCAACGAAAATGCCAATGGTGTTTGACAAAGAGTGGGAAGGTGGTGGCTAGCAAATAAACAACTGACAAAATAAAAGGAAAATCACAACAGAATTGAATTTCTGTGCACTATTAGTTTCACTGGATCTTTCCAGTCAAACTTTTGGGCATTCTGGACTTAATTTCCCAAAATCCTTGAACTTTGACCAGACTGGTTTCTGGAAGATAAATCCAAAACACTTGGAGGATGAAAGTTTGTGAACCACTGTTTCAATGACTGAGTAGAAGATGTGTACTTTATTGTTGTTTACATGACAAATAACATCTGCTCCTCTTCTCTTCTTGGCTTTTCTTTGCGAATGAAGATTCAGGAAGGACTCCTCCCACACTTTCCACAAGCGCATTGATGATTCAGAGGTTGTATGTGTCCTTCAAGCCTGTGCAATGGACCTTTCTGGTGGAGCGCAGCCAGGGGCAGCCCTACCTATTCCAGGGGGGTAAGCGGAAAAAAATTTTGCGCCCCCCCCCCGTGGCTCCCGAGCGCGAGTCACGCTTTGGAGCCCAGTGCGCATGCACAAATCTCAGCGCAAGCGCACTGGCTCCAGAGCACACCTCCCGCTTTGGAGCCCAGTGTGCATGTGCAAATCTGTGCACATGCGTGAAACTGCATGCATGCGCACTGGCTCCAAAGTGGGAGGCACGCTCTGGAGCCAGTACACATGCGCGGAGATTTTTGTGCATGCGCAGCAGCTCCTACAGGCGCTGTAGCGCTTGTAGAAGCTTCTGTGCATGCACGAAAATCTCAGTGCATGCAGAGGTGTGGCCGGCGCCCCAGGCGGCAGGCAGGCGGCGGCGGCATGGCGGGGCAGCGTGGCGTGGGCAGCGTGGCGGGACAGCAGAGCGCGGGCGGCGGGGCAGCGCGGCACGGGTGGCACCCCTCCCAGATGGTGATGCCCCTCCCAGGTGACGATGTCCTATGCGGCTGCATAGTTGGCGTAATGAATAGACCGGCTCTGAGCGCAGTGTGCACAGAACAGGCCTCACCCTTTAAACCAAAGGTTCGTCTGCCAGGGCCTAGCAAGCTTAGGACGGTGGCAGCGATGTCCTCAGGTTGTAGGTTTGGTTCGAGTTTCCTTCTCTTAGATGTTTGACCTTACAGGGTTAAACGAGCACCCTCTGCCTGGGTTTGAAACCAGAGTTTTCCTTCTCCTAGGATGGTTGCCAAAAGGCTAGAGAGCCCATCCTGCCCATTGACGCTCTTTGTCAGACCCTTTGGTTATGACTTGTCTTGCATGGGAGGCCCTACTGCTGACTATTATGCTACCCCCCTGAAAATACACATTTAAACCTTTTTTGAACCAATGCAAGATAATATCATAAAGCAGATAATTATGAAATATTAATTACAAATATGTCAACTGTTCTTATCTCTTTTGTAGTTCATCTGACTATTTATATGAATCTGAGATAAGACCCCACAAAGCATTGACTGAAAACTGAAATGAAAATGGTTTGTTGTCAGTTTTTCGGGCTGTATGGCCATGTTCTAGAACAGGGGTGGGCAATTACCAGCCCTCCAGGTGTTTTGGACTTCAACTCCCAGAAATCTTAACAGCTGGTAAACTGGATAAGATTTCTGGGAGTTGAAGTCCAAAACACCTGGAGGGCCGGTAATTGCCCACCCCTGTTCTAGAAGCATTCTCTCTTGACATCTATGGCAAGCATCCTCAGAGGTTGTGAAGTCTGTTGGAAACTAGTAAAATTTTGGTTTTTATATCTATGGAAAGTCCAGGGTGGAAGAAAGAACTCTTTGTCTGTTAGAGCTAGATGTGAATGTTTCAATTGGACACTTTGATTAGCATTTGATGGCCTGTCAGTTTATTGGTGTGACTTGTTAGTGTCTGGGGGAATCTTTTGTTGAGAGGTGATTAGCTGTCCCTGATTGTTTCCTCTCTTGAGTTCCCTTGTGTTTGAGTGTTGTTTTACTGTTATAATTTTAGAGGTTTTTAAAATACTGATAGCCAAATTATGTTCATTTTCATGGTTTCTTCCTTTCTGTTGAAATTGTCCTTATGCTTGTGGATTTCAATGGCTTCCCTGTGTAGTCTGACATGGTGGTTGTTAGAGTGCTCCAGCATTTCTGTGTTCTCAAATAATATGCTGTGTCCAGGTTGGTTCATCAGGTGCTCTGTTATGGCTGACTTCTCTGGTTGAAGTAATCTGCAATGCCTTTCATGTTCCTTGATTCGTATTTGGGTGCTGCGTTCGGTGGTCCCTATGTAGACTTGTCCACAGCAGCATGGTATACGGTAGACTCCTGCAGAGGTGAGATGATCCCTCTTCTCCTTTGCTGAATATAGCATTTGTTGGATTTTCCAATGGGTCTGTGGATTGTTTATATGTTGTGTTTCCTCATCAGCTACCCTATGAGGTCAGTGGTTCCCTTGATGTATGGCAAGAACACTTTTCCTCTGGGTAGATCTTTGTCTTGACTCTCGTGGCTTGTTCTCAATCTTATGATGAAGGAAACAGACAATAGCACCAGGCTAATATACAAATATAAGTTTCTTAATTCAATGTTAAGTACATACGTGCACCTGGGAGGTAGACCGAATAGATAAGGCCAATCCCCAGCATACAGGAACAAGGGTATAATCCCCAGGACAACCACATCGGTCAGGTAAATCACAATTGTGAGTCCCACAGTTCAAGCCTCATGGGCGTTACCTTGTTCTCAATCTTACTCAGAAACAACAAGTTTTGCAATATCAAAATTCATATAATAAGTAGGTACATGCATTTATCCATGAATATCATCATTAATCAAACATATGCAGTCAGTCATCACCATTAAACGTGGTCTAAACTCGTTTAATGATAAACGAGTTTAGACCACGTCCATGTAAGGCATAGGGCCCTCTAAAATCGGAACAGTTACAGTCTACCCGGACTCACCGCTTCTCACCATCGTTTTGACTCTAACCGCCACAGCACCCTAACTCCGCTTTCCTTACCATCCATACCACCTTGGGCATTTTTTGACCTCATCCCCTGGACTTCTACCTTAAACCCCCTGTGAACTATGCCTTACATGGACGTGGTCTAAACTCGTTTATCAATATATGGACTATCCACGTTAAGGGTAGGACCCCCTCCGGGGTGATGACTGACTGCATATGTTTGATTAATGATGATATTCATGGATAAATGCATGTACCTACTTATTATATGAATTTTGATATTGCAAAACTTGTTGTTTCTGAGTAAGTGTTGCTGTTTGCACCCCCCCCTTGTGTATTGTTCTCAGTCTTGCAGTTCTTCCGATGTCTGTGGTGGAGTATCCATTGGTCTGTAAAGTTCAGTTTAGGTGGTTCAGTTCATCTTGGAGGAGGTGGGGTTCGCAGATTCTTTTTGCACAGTGTGCCAGGGTGACGGTTGGAGTTTTTATGTAGCTATCTATCTGTGTGTGCCAGGCCATCAAATGCTAATCAAGGTGGTCAGCTGAAACATTCACACCTAGCTCCAACAGACAAGAGTTCTTTCTCCCACCCAGGACGCCCCACAGATATATAAACCCAATTTCCTAGTTTCCAACAGACCTCACAATCTCTGAGAATGCCTGCCATAAGTGCAGGTGAAACGTCAGGAGAGAATGCTTCTAGAACATGGCCATGTAGCCCAAAAAACCTACAACAACCCAGTGATTCCAGCCATGAAAGCCTTCGACAATACATTGGAATGAAAATGTAAAGGCATCTGAAAGAGCAGCACTTTTCCTGTGATGCCTTTAAAAGCAGTTTGAGATAATTGGACTAATCAGATTAGTATATGGATGTGCTGTTCTAATGTTCTGAACAATCATCAAATTTCCATGACCAATTATGACTAATCAGCCTATAAGTTGACATAAGAAAAATGCCAGCAGATAAATGAAATTAATGCAGAACTAATTACTCTCTGAACACGCGATATTCAAGAAAGTCTTCTTTGTACTGCAACAAGGGCTATTTCTTTTAGTACCCCTCTGAAAATAATGTTATCCTTTTTGTTGAGTTGACAACTATTGTCTTCTAAAATCCATTTCCTAACATGTTTCCTTTTGTGTCACTATCCTATGGCTTTGCAGTACATCCACACAACTATGTAGCAGATTGAAACACATCTGGATTTAAAGGGATGTTGTCTTTTGTGTCATATTTCCTTCCACAACTTGGGGACATCAGTAGACTGTAATTAGTTGTTTGTCCTTCCCACTATTTAATTCTGGAGTGATTAAAATCAGCAGAAGTCCAGGGGACAATTCCACCAGAAAGCTAAGTGCTTACTAACAACTCAAAATGATTCCCTGGTACATATTTATTACTTAGGAAATAAGGTCACAATTAAAGATGCAGTCATTATCTAAAGCCTTTGATTGCTGAAGCAAAACAAGCATATTAACAGGAAGTGAAAAGTACACCTGGACTATTAATGTCGCCATATCAGGTGACAGTCGCATTGAGGAAAAATAACAGGAAAAACTCAGCCATTATCAGGACCACAAAATAGAACTGCAAAGGTTCTGGTATAAACCAGTACAGGTGGTCCCAGTGGTCATTGGCACACTGGGTGCTGTGCCAAAAGATCTCAGCCGGCATTTGGAAACAATAGACTTTGACAAAATCACGATCTGTCAACTGCAAATGGGCCACCTTACTTGGATCTGCACGCATCATTTGAAAATACATCACACAGTCCTAGACACTTGGGAAGCGTTCGACTTGTGATTTTGTGATACAAAATCCAGCATATAGATCTCATCTGCTGTGACATACTGTGGTTTTGTGTCAGTAAAATAATAATAATAATAATATTCAGATCGGATTCATTGCCCTACTAGTCCAACACCATAGAATCTGTCACTTATCAGTGGTGTAAATTGAACTTCATGTAGAAGTTCCCATTTATGTAAAACTACTGTAGGGATTTTGGTAGGATGTAACATGATTTCGGTAAAATGACACTGGGATTATACTGGGCTGAACACAAACTGTTTCCATCATACTGCATAACCAAGCAGTGCCATCATCATAGAAACGTAACGATGAATAAAATATTTTCTCTGTTTTGATCAGAGAAAGCATAGTGAGGCTTTCTTCACCTCTTTTTCACCCTGAAACTCTGAAGAGGAGAGACAAGACAAGAGGTCATGCACCAGAAGGAATGTTGATTCAACCTTCTGGGACTGCCTGCATTAATCCAGTGGGAGTAACTGAATAGGCTCTGTAAAACAAACCTTCACTTAGAAAGTGTACAATAATACCTGGTGTTTGAGAGTTTACATTCCTTTGAGATGAGCAATGTCTTCCTCATACATTAAGTTGATCCAATTTATCAGGTAGACATATTTATATTTGGAATACATATTATTCCAAGATAGGATAGGTACATTTTTGTAATCAAAGCTAATGCAGTAGGATTTATATGGTAAGGTGCCAAATAGTTGCCTTTTGACTTTTTAAATCAGTTTTCCATTCTTATCATCTCTGAAACTTGCTTAAGGAATACTTTTAACCCAAGGGGAAAAAACCTTTGAGAAAAAGATATCAGATGTAGGTAGTCATTGATGTGTGGTTGAACTTAGCTACATGTCCTCAGATAACTATGTGCACCACAAGGCATTGGACTAGAAATAGGAAAATATGCCGTGAAGACTCTCTACTTTATAACTTTTGCCACTACCCAAATGTTAGGAACTAAGATATTTTTGATCAGGGACCCTAATTGTAAGGATCTCCAATTCTGCCTAAAATTAATGGAGATGTGTGTCACCAAACTGTAATGACACAACACCTTTGTAAATCTGCTGCCACCAGTGAGTAATTCTTGACCACCCGTTGTTTCTCAAGCTTGCACCAAAAGAGGTCACTGAGAGTGTAGCACAGCAGTTCTCGTTTGTGCCTGGGGGCCTGGAAACAGGACCGGGGGTTCCATTAGCATTAGGGCCTGCACCAACAGAGATAGATTCTGAAGAGGATTTGGAAGGGTTACCTGAAGGAGCGTTTCCCATCTCTGGGCCTCTTTCCCCCACTGAAAGTTTGGCTTGGGATGAAAGTTGGCTTGACCCTTATGCAGACATAGATGATAACCAGGTGCAAATGGAAAGCAGTGATAGCGAAAGTTATGAACACCCGGGTGGGAGAGGCTCACAGGAGCGCTGGGAAGATTCTAGGGAGGAGAGCTCTCATGGAGATAGGGACCCAGGTGCTGGGAGACAAGGCCGAACCTTTGATAGGAGAAGTAACATTGAGTCCAGGAGAAGGGGATGGTACCGCAGCCTAGACAGGCCGAGGTCCGTCAGCAAAGATTGGAGACGACGAAGCCTAGAGCGTCGGGGACCTCAGCCGAAAGATTAAGTATAGGATCCGTGGGAACGAATCCCCAGTGCTTCGGCCACGTCTCTTCTGAGCAGACGTGTAGCGAAGTTGGTCCACGGAGCTAAGTTGGCTAGTGGCCACCAAGTCCTGCCTTGCTTTTACCTTGCCTTGTTCCTGAATCCGCATTGCTGCCCGGAGCCCTGCTTAAGCCTTTGGATTACTTTACCAAGTTGTTTTGGACATTGTTTGCTTCAAGCCTTTGGATTGCATTGCTATTCTTATGGACAATTTACCTTTTGAACTGTTTTATATTCAATAAAGTAGTTAGCCTTCAGTCCGTCTCTGTGTGTGTGATTAAGGGGCCGGTCAAGTCCGTGCATCGTGACAGAGAGAGATTTATGAATAAAGAACTTTAACAGTTTATTTGTTTACAAGGTTTAAAGCATGGAGGTTTAAAGGTACATAGAGCTTAGTTGGTTACAGTATCTTCTTAGAGGCACAGATCTTAAGGTTACTAAGTTTCTAAATAGGATACAATGTTTGACTGTATTTCTACAAACACTGACTCAACAATATTATAGATGCTTTGCCCACTTATAGGCCTTTTATCTATCCTCTAGGTTAGCTTTTCAGCCTAACCTACAACTAGCAGTCTATAAAGGCTTTCTAAAACCTAACTGCCTTTCTGCAGTATCCAAACACAGCCTTTATTCTGTTCTCCTCAGAACAGATAACAACAGCCTCTCAAAACTGCCACCAGCTGGTCTAACCCCTACTAACTAACTGGTGTATTTCAAATCTGGAAATTCTAAGGCTAGTGGTAGGCTCTGCCTCCTGTTGCTATGGCAACGGAACTTCTCAGAGGCCGGGGACTCTAATACTCTCCATTAACCCTTTGTGGTCTGTCTAACATTTAATCATCTAACACAATACAAATGTAATAATACAAACCACACATTTAGCAAAGAAAAAAACCCTGCAATAAACATAGCGACTTCATTACATATGGATTATGGGCCACATGTGTGTGTTTTTTGTAGTTCCCAGCCCAAAGACTCCCAAAATATTCACAACTTCACCAGAAAATCTCTGCCTCCCTCCTTCTCATATAACAACAACAACAACAACAACAATTTTATTCTCATATACCACCTCCATCTCCCTGAAGGGACTCGGGGTGGCTTACATGGGGACCAAGCCCAATATAAACAAAGGTTAAAAGTAACACAATTAAAAACATCTAACAGTAAAATATATAATAACAGTAAAACCAATAAAATGTAAGACATCATAAAAAATAAACTAAACATCAAACAATCAGAAGCCAAGAAAAGTGAGCATGTGCAGATTTGGGACTAATAGGGCAGGACAAGGGCTTGTGCCAACACAAACTGTAGGGTCGAGGCTGGGAGTAAAGTGCTGGAGATCCAGACAGACAGACTTAATCAGTAGCTAAACCAACTTACATACTTACCAACTTACCTAGAAATAATTCCTGGTTCTTATTGTCAGTCAAAAGATAAACAGCATGGCCTGCCACAGCTACTTACCAGTACAATAAATTGACCCTGCCTTAGGTACAAGATATGGAAATCAAATTTAACAGCTTATTCACAAGACTTTCTCCCCATTTCCATATCATGGAAATATTATTTTTATATATACCCCAGCTCTCAGAATGCATGGTTAGGGGATTCTAGAAGTTAGGATACAAAAGAGTAACTTTTCCAAGTTCTGATTCTTTACTTACTGTTTATGACCGCCAGTAGAGTTGTTCCCTTCCAATCTACTGAACTCATTAGCTTAGTCAGTTTGAGAAGAACTGCATTCCAGAAGAATGAGCCAAGCTCTCTTTGATGTCAGGCCATGTGGGAATCAGTGCTGGAAGACTGCATAAATTGGCTTCAGCACACAATTAAAAATAATAATAATAACAACTCAAGGATGCCCTTGTCCTCAGTAGCTTAAGGACAGCAACCCCGTTTGTTTGTGAATTTCTCTCTTTCAATGTTGTTACATAATAATTGATCTGAGGCCCATTTTACTTTGCTTTGCTGATGTGGCCATGTGTCATTCACCCATCACTTAAAATCACATGTGGCTAAGTAAATCGTAGTTGGCACTTGCACTGGCACTCCAGCATGGCTGGGAGGAATTAACTGACACTCAAAGGAACAGCTGCCCACTTTTCCTATGGCTTCAGGCTTGAAATGAGAAAAGACAACAACTTCATTGGCTCAACATTCAATCCCATTGCAGCCAGTGGGCAACATCAATGGTCCTTTAGGAGATCCAAGGGGGCTAACCCTCCATTTGTCATCTTTACTGCTGGCACAAAGAAAACCAGTTGTCAGTAGCAGAGGGAGTGGACAAGACCGAGTTATTTCACATCCCATGATGCTGGGTTGCAATGGACCAAGGCATTTTTTTTGCAAATCATCTCTTCTGAGCTGGAAGTAATTACAGTTCCAAGCTTTGCCAAGGCTGTGATTGATGCTGAAAATGTGGACACACGTCACCGCTATAAAATTTATGGGAAAATTATGTATCGGGAGGTGCACAGCAGAGGCATTGGACATGGGCACATGTAACCCAGAGCCATTTATGTAGTTCATAAGGCTTCACAATTTTTAAAGCACCCAAGTGTCCTTAAATGCCTTCTAGAGAAATATTTTGACACATTTTTGCCACCCTGGAATATTTTAGGTCCAAGGCAGGGCCATAGCCAGGATTTTGATTCGAGGGGGGCTGAGTTTGGTTCGGGGGGGGGCTGAGACTGGGTGAAAGAGGGTCTACCCTAGCAAACCTTTTGTATTGTTATCCCAATAACCCCATTAATGTGGGATGTAATGAGCATAGTGATAAGATCATGATACGAATAAACATAACAGTTTAAATAATGTACCAGTAAGGCCTTCTCGCGGACCACCCTGAGAATTTGGGGGGGGGCTGACGCCCCCTTAGCCCCCCCCCCCCCCGACTACATGCCTGGTCCAAGGGTAACCTTACAAAGAAGAAGAAGAAGAGGAGGAGGAGGAGGAGGAGGAGAAATGACTTCTAGTCACTTCCTATTGTCAACAAAGCCCTACAAGGGTCCATGGGAGCCTAACAACATACTGTACCAAAAAAAGTCCCTAAGCTCTTAGAAAGCATTGGTGGCCATTTGGAGGAATATTTTGACCTGTATTGATGTGTGTTCTACCAATGGAAATAAAGCAAGGAGGGAGCTATTTGAACTTCCCTATAGAGGGAGTTCCAATGTTTGGGAGCAGCCACTGAGAAAGCCCTCTCCCTTGTCCCCACCAAGCAACCCTTAGTAGGTAGTGGGACAGAGAGAGGAGTTTCTCCAGCTAAAGCTCTAATGCATTCATAAAGAAGGATATTGTTCTTAAAATAGCTAGGGTCAAAGCTGTAACCCTTTTGCCCCAAGACAACTGTTAACATTAGACTATGATGCCAATACAAATTCAGGAATCAAAAAGTTTGGTAGCTGCTAGTGGCCAAACCCACTACATCAGGGGTGCTAATTAGGTAGATCGCAGGCGTCCTGGTAGATCGCAGGCAGGGCGGGAGGAAGGCTCAGTCTCGCCCCGCAGGCTCCCGATGCCGCCCAGGTGCAAAAGGAGGTAGAACTGGATGGCCCTTGGAGGTCTCCTCCTATTCTAGGAACCCATTATTATTATTGTTATTATTATTATTATTATTATTATTATCAGAGGCTGAATGGCCATCTGTGAGGAATGCTCTGATTGTGTTTTTCCCATATGGCAGAAGGAGGTTGGATGGCCCTTGGAGGTCTCCTTCTACTCTAGGAACCTATTGTTGTTGTTACTATTATTATTAGTAGTAGTAGTAGCAGAGGCTGAATGAATATTATCATCATCATTTATTATGAATAAATTCAGGGGTTTATTATACTCACATTTAGTTGAATACAGTCTTAAAATATATTATATGGCTCTCACTGAAATAAATTTCCAAATATTTTGCTTCTATGGCTCTCTGAGGAGTGGGTAGGTAGATAATTTTGACTTGGTTGTTTTATAAGTAGCTCGCATGCTGAAAAAGTGTGAGCACCTGTGTACTACATCATTCACCTATGGTAATACTCTTATTTCAATAAATTTCAGTGATAGCCCACTGGTTTGATGGTCTCAGGGCTGCAGGAAAAAGGCAAGGGCCCATAGACCATGCCTTGGCCATCCCCAATTGAATGGCTTGAGAAATGAAAGCACTCATACAAGTATGAAAAGATGGTCTGTTGAACTCACATCTTAGGCAGGCAGCTTGTATGGAGGCTTGACTTGTCATTACAGGAGATCTAATTTTTTTCCAATCTTTCTGTCCATAAAAAACTTAGAAGTGTATTTCTTTTTGTTATCAACAGCTCTGTAATCTAGGTTTCCTTTGTAATAATACACTAATAATACACTTTATTTATATTCTGCTCTTCTCATCCCAAAGGGGACTCAGAGCAGATTACAGGTACACATACTTAGCAGACAATCCCTGCCATCCCACATACAGAACATATACTGTAGGTGAACAGAGGCAAACTCTGGCCACCAGGGGGAGCTGATGCACTCATCTCTCAGTGTTCCCAGCGTCCCTTGTTGTTCCTTCCGCATTCCTCAGTGTTCCTGGAGTTCTTTAATGGCCTCATAATTCAGTCAAAATTTGCCTGCCCACTTAATGTGGTACCTTTATCTCCTACTTGACAGATGCAATTGTCTTTCGGGCTGCAAAGGTCGACAGCAGGCTACACTTAAAGGTCGAGCACCCACCTTGACCTGGGCAGGCCTCGATCTCATGACATATTGGTCAGAGAGATCTTATGCAGCTGACACTTAGCCAGCTGTGCCACATTCTGTTCCCAAATGAATTTTTCATCAATTCCCCAAATGTATAGCATTGCAGTTCAAAATCAGTTCAACATTTAAAAAGACAGTTGAAGCACCCAAAGTAAAGAAGAATGCAAGGTGACCAAAGGAATGTGAAAATATAAAATGCATCATGTCTAGATGTGAATGATTTTGAATGCCTCATTTTCTGCAGTACTAGAAATTTGAGGAATTGAGGAAAGAAGGTGAGGGAGAAAATAGCTATAAGATCTAGATGGAAGGAAGATAGCAAGGAAGGAAGGAAGGAAGGAAGGAAGGAAGGAAGGAAGGAAGGAAGGAAGGAAGGAAGGAAGGAAGGAAGGAAGGAAGGAAGGAAGGAGTGAAGGCTGGCCGGCAGGCCATTCACTTCTGTCTCCACTTTTTAAATGAAAGCAATCAGTTTTTATTTATCTCCCACTGGCCTTAAAATTGTGAAAGCAAAAATGTTAATATAGTTCTTTATTGGATTTATGCCTTTCTCTCCAAAATGGGAGGCAAGACAGCCTATGGTTATAGCGACAAAAAAGTATGATTAAAACACAAAACAAAATCAAAGATTCAAAGGGAGTTAAACTAGAGGGACAATTTTAATTAATTAAAAGCATTGATTTAAAAAACCGATTTTGAAGGGGAATATGGCACCCAGTTGTTCACAAACAACTTCCTCAGCAATTAGTCCATTACCAAAAGCTTGTCAATTTGTTTTTTAAAGTCTTTTTAGCTGCTAGAAGGACAGGGAAGTGGCTAGCATCAGCTCCTTTGAAAGGAACAGGAACTGAAAAGGTATTGTCTCACATTTCAGTCACTTCAGGATTCCACAATCCATCTTCAAAACTACGGAGAATTTAATTGTCAAACACATTATTTTCTAATATCTCAATCATATGATGGAAAGGGTCATGTACCCCATCCTTTATCCAAACATCTCATAGTGATGTATGATACAATCAATTAAAGATATGTAAAGTGTTATAATAATAAAAGGCCATTTATAGTTCCTATCCTGTCTGGTCTTAGAAGCTAATCAGTCTTAGTCCTTATTAGTAGTTGGATGGGAAATTGCCAATGAATACTAGGTGCTGTAGGCTATATTCTAGAGCAGGGGTGCTCATTACGTCGATCGCGATCGACCAGTCGATCGTGGAGGCAGAACTGTTCAATCGCAGGGATTTCTGAGGGATTTCTGTGCCCCGCGCGAGGCGCGCATCTTCCTCCAAGCTGCCCGGCTCAGGCTGCCCGGCCCAGGCTGCCCCTAATGCAACTCCCCTGCCGGCGCTTCCATCCTGAGTGCCGACTCCTGCCATCGCAGCATGGCCTGAGGAGGAGGAAGGAAGAAGAAGGGGGGCAGCAGAGGGAAGGAAGGAGCGGGCGCCTGGCATGTGCATTTGGAGTGTGCGGCGGCAGTGAAGACGAGCCACAAGGGAGGACAACAAAAAGAAGACTTTGGCAGCCATTTCCTGCCAAAGCCTAAGATCTCCGACTGCGAGGAGTTCATCTGCACATCAGCTTCAAGGTCTGTGTGCTTTCATTCTGCCTGTTTATATCTGTGGAATGGTGTCAGGGTGGGAGAAGGAACTCTTGTCTGGTTGCATTTTTAAATGTTCCATTGGCCACATTGATCAGCATTGAATGGCCTTGCAGCTTAAAGGTCTGTCTGCTTTCATTCTGCCTGTTATATCTGTGGAATGGTGTCAGGGTGGGAGAAGGAACTCCTGTCTTGGTGCATTTTTGAATGTTCCATTGGCCACAATGATCAGCATTGAATGGCCTTGCAGCTTCAAGGTCTGTGTGCTTTCATTCTGCCTGTTTATATCTGTGGAATGATGTCAGGGTGGAAGGAGGAACTCTTGTCTGGATGCATTTTATGAAGTGTCCCTTATTTTTGCGAAAAATCACGTAAATGTCCCTTATTTCTTCTATCAAAATATGGGTAGGTAGATCATTTTGACTTGGTTGTTTTATAAGTAGCTCACATGCTGAAAAAGTGTGAGTGCCCCTGTTCTAGAGAAATGAACTGGCAAAACCACCTCTGAGGCCCCATCTACACTGCCATATAATGTGGTTTCAGAATACAGTTTTACTTTTTAAAATCTCGTATAAACACAATGAACTGGGAAACCCTGGCACTCCAGCATTGTAACTGGAGGTCGGCTGTTAGCAACAGTGCTATGGATTATGAAGAGGCATGAATAGAGGGTGAAAAGGAAAAACATGCCAAGAGGAAAGTGTCTCAAGGAAACTCTTATTGTGACCGCTTTCCATATGGAAATCTATGTCCTTGTTATAAAAGGCCATGTGGCTCCAGAATAGATCTTCACAATCATTTACTGATCCACTGTCAAGCCTTTACCTCTGGAAGACAATCATTTTCAGTCACAAGTGATCACCCATGATAATGATGGCAGTGTAGACTCACATAATCCAGTTTAATGCGGTTGAACTGCATTCTGAAACTGCATTATATGGCAGTATAGACGGTGCATGAGTATTCTTTGTTTAAGAAAACCTTATGAATTTTTGAGGTCACCATAAGTTGACAGATGACTTGAAAACACATACACATACAAAAGCTGCGCAGACTGGATAAATGACAGAAGTGACACGGTGGCCAATCTAATTTTTTAATGAGATGCCTTGTTGGAGCAAAGGCATCGTATATTTGTGTGTGTGCATACAAATTACATTTGTTATTGGCACAAGATGCCACATTTGAGCATTCTTCCCAACTGTCATATATTCTGTATCATTCTGGGTCAATTTGAAGCAAATGTTAACTGGATTAGTAGACAGACGAGGCAGATAAAGCTGTTGCTGATTAACTGTGGTGGGACATTTTTAATCAGACAGTTTTAATCATAGAGGGTGTATTCTCATCAGTCCCCCTGTGTATTGGGACTGATGTGTCATTTCGTTTTAGGAAACATTATGGAAAGTAAGTGTTATATATATACACACACACACACACACACAGTATATATATATTGTAGTTTTATATATATAACACTTACTTTCCATAATGTTTCCTAAAACGAAATGACACATCAGTCCCAATACACAGGGGGACTGATGAGAATCAATTGCGCAAGGCGAGTTGAAACTATAGGGAACTAAAGCCTCGTGGAAACGTGGCGGAAGTCCCTTCAGAAGGCAAAAACATCCGATTTTTTCTGAATTTCTCGACATCCAAGCAAACCTATCCAACACATACATATATATATATATATATATATATATATATATATATATATACACACACACACACACACACACACACACACAGTGTGTGTGTGTGTGTGTGTGTATGTATATATATATATATGGATGGGTTGGATAGGTTTGCTTGGATGTCGAAATTCAGAAAAATCGGATGTTTTTGCCTTCTGAAGGGACTTCCGCCACGTTTCCACGAGGCTTTAGTTCCCTATAGTTTCAACTCGCCTTGCGCAATTGATTTCAGGGATGCGGAAGTGAGTCGGCACTATGAGGAAGTATTTTTAATGAAACTAAGCCTGCGGGGAGGTGAAGCCTACGTTGCTTGCCTCCCTGCC
The DNA here is from genome assembly GCA_030556195.1 of Anolis apletophallus. Lineage (NCBI taxonomy): Eukaryota > Metazoa > Chordata > Lepidosauria > Squamata > Anolidae > Anolis > Anolis apletophallus. The sequence goes on along the minus strand of JARBWK010000003.1, from coordinate 19,005,878 downwards.
AATCAAGGGTTACGTTTTGGGGAGGAGAGGGGTTTGCAGCATCTGGCATTGGCACGATGCCAGGGCTCTGCCTTATTCAGGTAGAGATGAACCAAACAAATACCCAGTTTGTATAAAACAGTTTAATTAAAACAGCACTTACTTTCTGGCTATTTTAATAGTCCAAAATATAAAACATAACGATAGTACTCAGCCACAGAATACAAAACAAAAACTGATAGCAAATGTTACACCATAGTTAAAAGGTCCAATCCAGTGGTCAAATTCTGAGAGTTCAGAGAGCAAAGTCCAGGGATCAAGAGTCTATACCATAGTCAAAAACTAGTCCAAAGATTCAAGGTTCCAGGATTCCTAAGGTTCAGGTGACAAGTCAGGACACTGAAAATCCAAAAACCTGGGGAAAACCAGCAGCATCTACCACCAAGATAAAATACTTTTCTCCTGAAGATCAGTGCCAAAGCTAGCTCGTTATATTCAGAAACACCCAGCTGCAAGCTATCTCTTGCAACCTACAGTATACCTCCACCCTTAATTGCTTTCACCCATGAACAGAGGTGTCTCAATGCACTCGGCGGAGTAGGCGGCCGCTGAGAGCGCCAGATCCGCAGGGGTGCACCAGTGGTGGCTGGAAACTCTGCCTCCACGCCTGCTGGAAACTCCGCCTCCACACCTGCTGGAAATTCCACCTCTGCGCATGCGCACTTGGGCACGCAGACGGGCTCCTCTCAAAATGACTGAGAAGAGGCGAGAGAGGCTCTGAAAACCACGAGGCTGCTGCCAGAGCCATGGTAACTCCCCATGTGATGGTCACGCTGCTGCTCCTGGTGCTAGCCACAAGGCACCCCACCCTTGCTCTCGCCCGCCTTTGCGAATTTCGGCTGGATGAGCAGAGCCAGCTGGGGAGGGCCAGTCGGGCTGAGACCTACCTGCAGAGAGCGAGGTGCCACCTTTCCCTAATCTTTGCGATAAAAAGGATGAAGCCTTCGTAGCCTGAGCTCCATTGGCCGTAAGGTACATCTACCCTTTGGAATCAGCCTGGTTTGAGGCTATGTCAACTGTTATAGGAGCTTGGGAGTTGTAGTTTTATACAATATTTAGCATCCACCAAACTACAACTCCCATGATCTCACAGCCTCAGTGATTAATCTTTTGGGGGGGGGGGTGCCAAAATAAAGTTTGCCTACACCTGAAAATTACTTCAGGCCAGCACTGCCCATGAACTCTTACTTATAGATTACTCAACCCTTTAGAATTAAGACTTATATTAACCCTTCCATCACCAACTGCTAGACCTACCACCACCAACCACCATCAACTGCAGAACATGATACATGACAGCCATTGCTTTATCAACCCAAGCACATGGATGGAAGGCTCATTGGCAGCCAGGGAAGGGAGAGGGGAGGTTGGACTATTGTTGTTGCTGCTGCTTATTGCTGTTGTGTGTGCGGTGGAAGAAAGGGTTTGGAGCCAGAGGAAAGGAGTTTGGGATAATGGAAGGGAAGAGAAAAGGGAAGATTTTGAGAGAGGAAGGGTTTGGAGCCCGAGAAGAGAGAGAGAAAGAAGGAAACGTTTGTTTGGGAGGCAGGGAGAGGGTGAACTTAATAAAGTCATTTTTGGAAACTTCTTTTTTGCTCACCACTAAAGCTTTGCTATTTTTATTGGAGTATCTCCCTTTTTCTGGGGTCTATATTTTGAATATGTCCTAACAGTCCTGTTCCAAAGAAGAGGGAAAAGTTTGTTTGGGAGGAAGGGAGAGGTTGAAATTAATAAAGTCATTTCTGGACATGTTGAAATTTAGTAAGAGGAGGATGTGTTGTAGCAGTATATCAAGTTTCATCAAGATTGGTGTAAAAATGAGGGAGGGAGAAGGCCCTGGAGTTTCCCCAGTGCCAGTGCTGTTTTCCATGTATTGCACAATTGCATCTGCCATTAACAAAGGAATTCAGAAGTTTTGGAAAGTTCCAACTTTTTGGGGGGGAAATCGTGACTTTAGAATTGAACCATCAGTGCTCCCTACATCCAAAATGAGTTTTGATTTTTTTTTATCAACCAAGCCCAATATATACATCTGCGTGTATAAAGTTGACTTACACCAACTAAAGACTGCCAAGCCATGCCTTTTTGTTGAGATGTCAGGAGCCACACCATGTTAATGTAATGCTGGGGTTTTCTCTGGTAATGTTGACTTATTAACTGGTACTGTTGCTAAATGCTACATAGACCTGCCCAACATCTATGCCCAAATGTGTAGATGTTTTACATGGGAATTTCTGGTTGAGCAGGGACCCGTGTAGAAGAGGAGAATTCCCTGCAACAGAAAATAGTGAAATTGTCACAATCACCGACTTAGTACTGCCCCTTTAACACACACACGGAGACGTAGCAAAGGCTAACTAATTTTATTGAATATAAAAAGGTCCAAAAGACAATTCTCTTGAAGAGATCAAAGAATCAAGCAAACAGCAAAGCTGTAGTCCAATTACGAAAGCAAAGTTCCAAAGGATAGTTCCAAAAGCAAACGTGGCAAAAACTAGGCAAATTCCCGGATTGCCTCCGGAACAAAGCAAGGTATCCGCAGCAATGCGAATCAATATCAAGGCAAGGTCTTGGTCCAAGGCGAGCCAAACTAAGCTCCGTGGTTCACTCCGCTTTCACGCCCTTCAGATCAGACGTGGCCGGAGAACTGAGGATCAGTTCCCACGGGCCGTTCTTAATCCTTCGGCCGGGCCCCTCGACGATCTAGGGCCCGGCGTCTCCAGTCTCTACTTTCCGAACGGTGACGGTCTAGGGACAGATGCCAGCTCCTCCTGCCCTGCTCTATGTCCCTGCGTCTGTTATGGGAACGGCCCCGCTCTTCCAGTTCAGTATCGCTATCTCCTTGAGAAGCAGCCTCCCCCGAACTTTCCCAGCCGCTGGCCTCCATCTGCTGCTCGGCCAGGTCCTGGGAACCTCGGCCGTTTGGGAATTCATAACTATCTCCGCTATCTGCTTCGCTGCCTTCCATCTCCACCTGGTCCGCTCCTTCCCCGGGAGAATGCTCCCACTCGAAATCCCAGGCTAAACTCTTTGCAGGTGAACTGGGCAAAGGCACTGCTGACCAATCTTGCTCTGGGCCTTCCAACTCGTCCTCCGAGTCCCCTTCCGCCTGTGCGGGTCCCAGTGGCATCGGGACCCCAGGCGCCTCACCCCCTCCCATTGGCACGAACGGGCCCATGGGTGCTACACTATCCCCCTCAGGGCCCCTGGGCCGCCCCGGGCCTTGTCAGGGCGGTGAAAACGGGCCACCAACTCCGGCGGGCATCCAGCCTTGGTCCGGGCCAAAACCTTTCCAGTCAATGAAATACTCCAACTTCCGGTACCGGATGCGAGCATCCAAAATGCACTTCGACCTTTTTCTCTTTAATAACAGTGTGTTTGGCTAGATAGTCCTTATGATCTCTTCCAACTCTGAGATTCTATAAACCCAGGATAAAATGACAAATTGTAAGTCCTAAATAATAATTGAATGTTGAATATTCACATATCAATATTGGAAGGGCTGCATGTTGCCAAACCCTGATCTAAGCAAGTATGATTGCAGGTTTAAGCTCCCTGTAATATTTTCTTAGTGTGATATTTCAGTACACAAGTCTAGAACGATAAAGTTAGTCAGGCTTGACTAGTTTTGGTTAAATCCCTAGGTATTTGTGGGTTTCTTCAGATTATTTTTTCTGTTTCAGTCAGGAAAGGAGGTGTTTTCGTATTCAGTCTCCTCAGAAAAAATAGCCAACATGTCAAGATCATTTGGTCTCAAGTCTACCTGTTGCCTGATCTGTGTTACTAATGTTCACTTCTGAAAGCCTCTTGCTCAAATATTGCTAAATTCTCTACATAGGCCTTGCTTAGCTCTTTCTTAAGCTTAAACTCACTGAAGCCTGAAACTCTAGGCTTACTTGAAATCTATGTTTCTCAATATTTCAGATTCTGTAGAAACCAGTTTTAAGTCAGATAAACTTGGTTGTTGTAGCGTCCTCCCAGGACCCAAAAGGGGACCTTTAAAAGGGTGGATGAATTCTATAGGGCCCTGGGGGTCGCGTTACAGCCTTCCCATAAAGGAAAAACCTGGAGAATCTTTAAGCAATGAGTCCAGGACTCCAGATGGGTGAACTCAAACCAGGTTTATTTATTACAACCAGTAGAAAACCAACTGGTGGCCTAAAAAGCTTGAAGTGGGTTGCACAAGTGCCCTTAAACATAGGGGTTGCATTCACTTGCCTTAAGCAGCGTGAAGGTGTCTCTCTTAAGTCCAGGTTTTCCTGTAGCTCATCAAAAGGTCCTATGGTCCCCAAAGAAACAGCCTCTGCTGAAGGGTTTGTCCTTCCTATTACTGAATTCCTTGGTTTTGAGAGCGGTGGAAGGCTATACGTAAACTGAAGTGCCTTGTCTGAGCCTGGCTCCAGGCTTCGGCCTGCTTCGTCCAAATACTCTGCTGGAAGTGAGGTCAGAAGGGACATCCTGCCCTCAGGTAAACTCCGGTAAAAGGAGGAGTTGAGGGTGGGTCACCCTTCTCCCCCAGGTGAGCACATGTCAGAACAAAAGAGCACATGGCAGAACGAAAGAGCACGTGGCTGAGTGAAGAAACAAAGAGCCATGCAGGTGAATGGTAAAGCAAATACAGATATACACAGTAGGCATGAGAAAAATGAAACGGAAATTAAAAGGATTCGTAAGAGATTCGTATGTAATGGGACTTTTGAGGTTTTACGTATCGCTGCCGCGATCCCGGAAGTAGACTTCCTTTTACGGTCCTTGAGGCCAACAATTTGCGTTATGATCGTAAGAAATTCTTAAGTATTAATTAATTAATTATTGTACTACTCACTTCTCCCTGTCTTCTCCCCCTCATTTCCTTCCCGCCTTCATTCAGCTTCTTCTTTTTCCCGCATTTCTATGAGGAACTGGAAGTGACGCTGCTGCTAGGTAGGCTAGGCAATGCATTCTGGAAAGTGTAGTCCTCCAGGCTTCCCCCTCCTTCTCTTCCCGTTGCTCTGCTGCCATGCCCCATCACAGGGGCCTGCTTCACACACACGCGCGCTCCTCCTCTCTCTCTCCAGGCTTTCCCCCCCCCTCCTTCTCTTCCCCGTTGCTCTGCTGCCATGCCCCATCGCAGGGGCCAGCTTCACACACACACACACACACACACACGCTTTTCCTCCTCTCTCTCCCTGCGCTCTCTCAGATGCTTCTCTTCCCCGTTGCTCTGCCATGCCCCATCGCAGGGGCCAGCTTCAGCCCTCCAGGTACGTGTTTTGACTTCAACTCCCACCATTCCTCACAGCCTCAGGCCTCTTCCTTTTCCTCTCAGCCTGGGCAAACTTGGGCCCTCGCTCCCTCAGGATCGGGGGTGAGAGGCAGCGAGCGAGCGAGGGGGTCCTCCTCCTTTCTTTTGCTGCTTCCAAGAATAGAATACCCCCTCCCTCCCCCTCCCTTCCTCCTTCCCTCCCTCCTTCCTATTTGGAGAGTCCCATCTAGAATTCAGTGTGGTTTATTCAAGTTTTGTTTACAACTCCCAGAAATCCCAGCCAATTTTACCAGCTGTTAGATTTCTGGGAGTTGTAGGCCAAAACTATCTGGAATGCGCATGCTCTGGCATACAATTACTAACGCATTTCGTTTGTACTTAATTTACATTTTTGAAATTTTTGGGAAATTTTTTGTAAGTCTTTGATATACTAATCAAAAAAATCCCCCCCCCCCCATTTGATATAAGAATCGCCATTTTAGGATTCTAAACCATGCCTAATACACAGCCCTCTAAGGGGCATCACAGTTGTCCCCTGAGATTTTTGCTGCTCCAACTAAAACTCAAGCTGCTCTCTGGGAAAGTCTAGAAAAGTCTAGAAAAGTAGTCTTTGCCAACCATAAATCTATGTTTCTATTATTCTTCTGTGGGGGCTGCAACCTGTCCCATTGTGTGTGTATATATGTATGTGTGTCACTTAAAGAAAGACTTTTATTCCACCACATTTGTGAACTGTGCTTGGAGGCTGTGATGAATTGGTTATGGGTGAGTAGGTTAAAAGTGAATCCCGCAAAGACCAAGATCCTTTGGCCCAGCCAGCCACCAGAACTGACCCAATCTCTGCCAGATTTTGATGGGGAACCTCTAGCTCTGTTTGCCACTGTTAAAAGCCTCGGGGTCAAATTGGATTCATCGCTGATGATGGAGGCTCAAATCTCTGCCATAAGTAAGCAAGCCTTCTTCCACCTTCGTCAGGCGAGGAAGTTGGCATCCTACCACCCAATAAAGGCACTGGCAATGGTAGTCCACGCAACAGTCACCACAAGGTTGGACTACTGTAATGCCTTATACGAAGGCAATGATCCAGAAGATTCGGGTTGTCCAGAATGCGGCTGCCAGACTCCTCTCGAGATAACTAATGAGATCACATATTACGCCGGTTTTGCAGCATTTGCATTGGTTACCAATAGAACAACGGATCTGTTATAAAATACTGACTCAGACATTTAAAGCCCAAAATGGTCTAGGACCTTCGTATCTTGGAGATCGCCTCATTCCTTTTTTTCACCAGCGTTCGCCTCGACCTGCTCAGGAAAATCTCCTGTTTGTACTAGGCCCTAGGGAGGTGCACCTGGAAGCCACAAGGTGTGCAGCTTTCTCGACCCTTGCTCCAATTTTGTGGAATGCATTTCCCCCCATATCTTAGAGCTATGCCGGATTTAAGATCTTTTACACATGCGCTCAAGACCTGGCCTTTGGGCTGTGCATTCAATTTGTAATCAGATTGAACTGTCAAATGCCATTGCTATAAGTGTGTTTTATATTGTATAATGTTTATTTTAAATTGTAAGTCGCTTGGAGCACTCCGGTGGAAAGCGACTAACCAAGAAATAAAGTGAAATGAAATGAAAATGAAAATGAAATCATCTCCTTTTAATCAACTCAGGTTGCTTAGTTCCAAATCCTATTACAATCTGAATCCATCCCACTGTAGCATTCCCACATATTATTATAACTACAGGGATCTTAAAACATTTACAAGTCTCATTTTCCCATTCTAAAAGAATATGCATTTTCATAGTTGGCAAGTGACTGGCCCAGACCCCAGCCTGCCCCCCTGGGCCATGGAGGGGCGGAATGCAGCGCCGCGAGAGCCCAAAGGCAGCACCAGGGCCCGAGGGGCACCGGGCCTGGGAAGGGTCTCTCACCCCCCCCCCCCGGGCCGAATGCCAGGAAGAGGAGGAGGGGGAGCAAGGACAGAGCAGAGGCTCGAGGGAGAAGGCGGCAGGGCCAAGGAGGCAAAGGAGCCCCCACCCCAGAACCCAAAGGAGAAAAGAAATGGGCCAGAAGCCCCCCCAAAAAAGTCTCTGGCCCCCTCGTGCACACGGACATCCAGGGCAGCCTCAAATGTGCTGCCCAGGTGGAGGTGGTGGCCGGCCGGCTGATGACAGGGAGCAGGGCGGGGCCAGCTCTGCCATTGAACAGCCGGCGTGGTTGGCGGGAAACCTTCCAACTACCCCGAGGTGCTTCTGGGGAGAAGAAGCCTCCTCCCATCTCCAAAGATGGTGGCAAGGACAGCCACTGCCCCTCAAACTGCCTGGCCGGTGAGTCGGCCAAGCACCATTCTGAAAGAATATGCATTTTCATAGTTATCTTATGCATTTATTTTTGTCATTTATATGGCTCTATTGCAACAATGATGGTTCCCCAGTATAACCACTGCACATATTCCAGTCCTTTGTGAAATAAAATTCCCCTTTTGATGTGAATTGCTGGCTCCAATCTGTTTCAAGCTACACTGTAGAATTAATGCATGTTTGATGAGGTACCTGCACTATTTGGCAGAGAAAGTTAAAGACTTTGTAAAACTACAACTCCTATGATCTCAATCATGGTTAAAGTTGTGGTTCTGGGACCAACCCTTTGGGCAGCAGACGTAACTTGCACTTTTGGACATTGACTGGATTGGCGGTAGATGGCACTGTGCTTTGTTTTATGGTTTTAATTATTGATGTACATATTGATTTAAATGACTATGTAATGGTTTTAATGTTTTATATGTGATGTTGATTATTCTGTGCATTTGATATATTTCTGTATTGTGGTGTAGCGGCTTGCAGTGCTGCTAATGTACGCCGTGCTGAGTCCCCCTTCGGGGGTGAGAAGCAACGGGGCACAAATACCGTAAATAAATAAATAAATAAATAAATAAATAAATAAATAAATAAAGTGGTCCCAAACTGTACTAATTCTATTGTGTAGCTGCACCCTTCGATGATCTACTGCCATGGCGATAAGACCTGTGCATATGCTCAAGAACTTGAATGAGTTGTAACATATGCTCTAAAACAGTATTTCTCAGCTTGGGGGTCAGGAGCCCTGGGGGGGGGGGGGGATCGTGAGGGAGGAGTCATAGGTGTTGCCAAAGACGGCCAGAAAACAATATTTTCTGTTGGTCTTGGGGAATCCGTGCGGGAAGTTTGGCCTAATTCTCTCATTGGTGGGGTACAGAATGCTCTTTCATTGTAGGCAAACTATAAATCCCAGCAACTACAACTCCCAAATGTCAATGTCTATTTTCCCCAGTGTTCATAGTTGAGTATATTGAGTATTCATGCCAAGTTTGCTCCAGATCCATCATTGTTTGAGTCCACATTGCTCTCTGGATGTACAAGGTAAACTACAACTCCAAAACTCAAGGTAAATGCCCAGCAAACCCTTCTAGTATTTTATGTTGGTCATGGGAGTTCTGTGTGCCAAGTTTAGTTCAATTCCATCATTGGTGGAGTTCAGAATGCTCTTTGATTGTAGATTAACTATTAACCCTCGCAACTACAACTCCCAAATGACAAAATCAATCCCCTTGAAACCCACCAGTATTCAAATTTGGACATATTGGGTATTTGTGCAAAATTACATCTAGTGAATGACAATACATCCTGTATATCAGATATTTACATTACAATTCATAACAATAGTAAAATTATAGTTATGACGTAACAATGAAAATAATTTCATAGTTGCGGGTCACCACAATATGCGGAACTGTATCATGGGGTCACGGCATTAGGAAGGCTGAGAAACACTGCTCTAAAAGCACATACAGTAACAGTAGATTAGCATATACAGTATTTCATCCATTATTTCATGTATGACTACCATGATTGTGGCTAATATGCAGATGTCTTTCATTTTAAACAATTAGCAAAGCCATTAATGATTTTAGAGTCAAATTGTTCTCTTCTTTTACTACATAACTTTCATTATACCTTTTCTTTTGCAACATGCCATTAAATACAGTACTAGATTTATACATAGTATTAGATTTACACAAGGACCCCGAGGCTTTGAGAAAACCACATTTTTGCAGTTTCCTTCCTCCCTTTTTAATTTTTATTTCTATTGAAAAAACAGCAATTCGTTTTCTTTTGGGCTCCTTATGTATTCACTTTAAAACGGACCACAAAATGGGAATGAAGTGTCGTTTGGTGGCTATTAATTGTCTTGGAATTCATCCATTCTTTCTAATATTTTCCTAGCATCTAATGTGCTGGAATATGCCACACAGATTTAAGATTATGAGGTCTCCAATGTCCACTCTACATAAATTACCCTCAAGTAATTTGGTAGTGTGGGAGGGAAACCAATGAAAGAATTTACCGTTCTCTAGTCTTGAAAATCTATTAAGGGAAATGTAACCATGTGGAGCTGATTATTGTCTGGGGCAATGTTACTTGGAAGAGTTTGCAATGGGAGAAGCAATAGGATAATTTGGCTCCAAAACAACCAGGTAGAGCAAAGATGGTGTGATATTAAGGGATGCCACCTGTTCAAATGCCTCTGCCACAACACATTGCAAAAGAGGATGTAAGGGGGATGATCGGGGAATCTACTTTGTGCATAACAGCAGCCCATGTAGTCTACCACTGACACTGGCAGACATTGAAAGGGGAAAGTGTGGGTGACCATCCCTTTAAGGGAGAGAATTGCCCGGTTTCAAGTTCTGCTACCCAATCACACTCACAGATGGAAGCTTAAGAACTAACAATACAGTCATCTTACATTCATCACAAGGTCAGTATTACTTTTGTAAAAATTTGGGAGAAATAACAATATCCAAAAACCAATAAATCCCTTGCTGTGGGGTTCCAGTCTGGTGGGCTTGGGGAGACCCCGGGGCCTCCGGACCAGGTATCAGCTGACCCAGGAGAGTCAGAGGATGATGGATGATACTTATGATACTTCAGAAGAGAGCCTACAATGGGATAATACAGGGTTGCAAGGTTATGGGACTTCAGATGAGTTTAGTGAAGATTCCATGGAAACGGACTCAGATAATTATGAGAAACCAGGCGGCCTTGGGTCGCAGGAGAGAGTGGCTACTCCCTTCCCAGATGGTGCAATGGGAGATGAGGAACTGCCTGGTTCCCATTCTGATAACGATAAATGAGAAGGAATTCAACAGGAGAGCTAGTATCTCGGCTTCAAGGAAAGATTGGAGAAAAGGGGTGCGTTGGGCACACAAGAGCTAGATTCCTATATCTATGCAGTCTGAGAAATTGGGCATCAGATCTGAAGCCACGTTTGGTGTGACCACGTCTCTTGTTCCAGGCTCCAAGTTCTTACTGACCGCCGGGCCGGTTTGATTCTGTTTGCATGACCGCAGTTGCGGCCTGACTCAAGTTTCGTGTTTGACCGCGGAGGCGGTTGCTTCGCTTTGGAACTATGTTTGGGGATTCTATCCGCTTTGATTTTGCCTATGGACTCATGAACTCTTTTTGATCGCTTTCTTTTTACTTACTTGGATTTTTTACTATTTTATATTCTAAATAAAGAACATTTATTGCATTAGCCTGTGTGTTGTGATCTAGGGGGGGACTGCCTGGGTTCTGAGGTGCAACACCTGCCCTGCCCAAAGTCAGGTTTCCCACCAGAGTGGATACAGGGAGCACACGCTCCCCCCCCCCCCGAGTAATAAGAAATTAAATGTGCAGATTTGATAAATGTGAATTTAATATATGTGTAGGAATGAATGGAAGGATGGAATGATGTATGGATGGAGCTAATAATTTTGGAGACACCAGTATAATATTAAAGCTTGCAATGACTAACTACCTGCTTGCTGGACTGTAATTAAAAGTTGCTAATAAGAACTGATAAATAAACTCTGATAAGGACTGTGACAATGGTTCATTCAAGTTAAGGTAATGTTTGCAACATTCCTTATGCTAAAGGGATGGCAGTTTCTGAGACTCCAAGAGGGGAGGAGCAGGCATGCTCAGCGCATGGCAGTGTGGTACGTATGTGCCAGCGAGGGAGAGCATGCGAGGCTGGAGAGAGGCTTGCACTAGTGACTCCCTTCAAGGCATAGAGTTTCTGTGTAGGAAGTTTGGCCCAATTCTATTGTTGGTGGGTTCAGAATGCTCTTTGATTGTAGGTGAACTATGAATTCCAGCATCTACAACTCCCAAATGTCAAGGTCTGTTCACATTTGGGCATATTGGGTATTGGTACCAAGTTTGGTCTAGATTTATCATTGTTTGAGTCCACAGTGCTCTCTAGATGTAGGTGAATTACAACTCCAAAACTCAAGGCCAATGCCCACCAGACCCTTCCAGTAGTTTCTGTTGGTCATGGGGATTCGGTGTGCCAAGATTGGTTCAATTCCATCATTGGTGGAGTTCAGAATGCTCTTTGATTGAAGGTTAAATATAAATCTCAGCAACTACAGCTCCCAAATTGCAAAATCAACCCCTCCAACCCTACCAGTATTCAAATTTGGTACTTGTGCCATATTTGGCCCAGTGAATGGAAATACATCCTGCATATTAGATTTACATTACGATTCATAACAGTAGCAAAATTACAGTTATGAAGTAGCAACGAAAATGTTATGGCTGGGGTTCAACACAACACGAGGAGCTGTATTAAGAGGTCACGGCATGAGAAAGGTTGAGAAACAATGTTTTAGAGGAAGGTAGTGATTAACTCTTCTGAGAATTTCTTGTCTGAAAAAATCCTATAAAATTCATGGGATTGCAACGTGAAAACATGCATTTTTCTTTATTTTATAATGGATGTAATCTGTTCATGCCTGTACAAGCAAGATCCCACAATTATAGCTATTTTGGATGCATATTCTTGGATGGCATTTACCTTTTTTTTGTCCGGTGCCAAAACAAATTAGAGGAGCTTATGATAGTATACATGCTTTTCTTTTGAATTAAACAAAAACTCTATCAGACAGGCAATTAATGATTGGACCAAGACATCCACCAGCTCTGATTTATGGCTGAGTGAGTATTTTAATCTGTTAGAAAAAGTAAAAGAGGTGACTGTAGCTTCTGAGCTGTGTAATCAATTTGGCAATTCAGAAGCTGAACAACAGCCAGCCCCATGCCTACACCCCATATCAGGGTCTAACAGACTATAAATAAAATTACTTCCCAGTATGCTCAAGTATCTTGGGGTGCAAATCAAACATATGGTCTAAGCAGAGTTAAGGGGTGGGGTGGGAATAGAAGGTTGGAGTAATACAGAAAGGTATTATGGGAAGAAATATTGACAAACAGGAAGTCAGACTAAATATATACGAGGGCAGGTCAATAAGTCTGTGACTTTTTGAATGAAACACAGATTTTTGGATTTTTATTTTATTTTTCAACATAGTCTCCTTTGAGGTCTATACACTTTGTCCAATGTTTCTCCAATTTTTTATTCCTTCCAAAAAATAAGATTTGTCGAGGTCATCAAAACAGGTATTTGTTTGTGAGATGATTTCATTGTTGGACTCAAATCTCTTTCCACCAAGCCGTTTCTTCTGGTTTGGAAACAAGAAATAGTCACTCAGGTCTAAATCTGGAGAATAGGGCTGCTGAGGGAGCAATTCGTATCCCAATTCATGGATTGTTGCCATGGAAACTGCACTTGTGCACCCTTGCATTGTCCTGCATTGTGAGCAAATGCGGCACCCATCTTGCAGAAAGCTTTCTCATACCCAAGTGATCATTTAAAATTGAAACCACTGAGCCATGTGAGATACTTATGGCTTCCACAATCTCTTGCACTTTCAATCTCCGATCGGCCAACACCATATCGTGAATTTTTTAATGGTTTCGGGTGTAGAGACCTCAACTGGGCGTCCAGAACGTTCAGCATCTTCCGTGCTTGTACGGCCACAGCAAAATTCAGTAAACCACTTTTTTACCATTGAAATTGATGGTGCAGAGTCCCCATAGTATTCATCAAGCTTAGCCTTGGTTTGAGTGATGGTTTTTTCCCACAAAAAATAATGCTCAGTGAACACCCAAAATTCACTTTTTTCTATTTTCTCCTCAAATCACGCAGTAGTCTGCTATCAATGACAGTCAAACACAAACTAAATGACACAGTTTGTTCAAATTTTGACAGGAGTCAACTGACAGATGCCTGTTGACAGGAGCAGTGTTGCCCTTTCAGTTAAGAGGCAGAAAATTCAAAAAGTCACTGACTTATTGACCCACCCTCGTACTGTGTCCTAAGTCCTAGTGAGTAACATATGAGCTAGTCATTAGTGAGTATGATTATACAAAGACTGTGAAGTCTTACAAAACCCATATTACAACATTCCAAGTTCTATCAAATAGGAATCACTAGCTTTCTGTCTTATGCTAGCTGTATAAAACCATCTGCTCTGGGACCAGAAATGACACATATCCAGCAGGCCAATTCTGAATTAAATCTAGATTACATAAAAATGAGGGCCAATTTGTATCTTTCATTTCTGAACAGACTCAATTTTAATATCATTCCATGAGAAAATTGACTCCAAATGAGCAGGGCATCCTAGTCTATTAAGAACCTATCATCAATGTTCAAGGGATAAAAAAAAAATCCACGAATCCTTATTAAGAATGCAAAAGGGCTATAAGAACAAATGTCACCTTTCTATGTATTATCATAATTGTTAAATAATGACCGAAAGAGACTTGTTTCCAATTTTCCTAATATTCATGAAGTCGGACTTAATGAGATCATTAATCCAAAGGGTCGTGATCCATTTGCCGCAATCATTGTGGGATGCTCTTTTCCTCCTTCTTGTTCAAATTAATGACACAGCAGTTCAGAGTTGCCATTTAAAGAGTGAGAGTTACTAATGCCTGATCCCCCCAGACCTTGAATTGGAGAGGAATGAAGCTTAAGACATGGTCTGGAGGCATGCCATGTGCTATCCTGGCTGAAGCTGAGCCTTTCATACTAACCTTTAAGGCAACCTTGTGATGCTACTTTAACTGCCATGGTTACATCCTATGAAATTCTAGGATTTGCTTTTTGGAAAGAACTATTTAGGATTCTTAGCCAGGGAGTACCAGGAGCTTAGAAAACTGCATATTCCAGTATCCCATAGTGTGCAGCCATGATAATTTCAGAGGAACTATAATGCTATAATAGCATGCCATAGAGCAGTGTTTTTCAACCTTTTTTGAGCCGCGGCACATTTTTTACATTTACAACATCCTGGGGCACACCACCAACCAAAATGACACAAAATGACACTCTAACACAGTAATACATATAGTTAATATGTTTTTTTAATGTATTTATACACTCAGTGTGAACCCTGGACCTGTTTCGATGAACACAACATAGATATCCTGGCAGGAATGGCAGAAAGACACAAACTACCCACACAGAACTCCCATAACCAAGAGAAAATACTATAAGAGTTTGGTGGGCATTGACCTTGGGGTTTGGAGTTGTAGTTCATCTATATCCAGATAGCACTGTGGACTGAAACGAGGTTGGATCAGGATCGAACTTGGCATGAATACTCAATATGCCCAAATGTGAACACAGATGGAGTTTGGGGAAAATAGTGTGAGCATGTTCAGGAGGGGAGGGGGGAGGGAGGAAGACATGACCTGTGCGGGTGCTACTGTGCAGACTCGCCCCAGAGTAAAGCGAGGCAAAGCGTTTCAGAGCGAGGCTGGGAAGAAGGGAGCCCGAGTGGAGAAGAAAAAGTGTTCGGCAGGAGAGGGAAGAAAGGTTATTGGAGGTTCCAATTTCCCACGGCACACCTGATGATCACTCACGGCACACTAGTGTGCCATGGCGCACTGGTTGGGAAACACTGCCACAGAGGCGCTCTAGATGGTTTGTAAACAGAGACAATTTTGGGATGTGGGCACACAAAATATAATATATAATCTGAAAAAAAGAAATTTCTTAAGCTCTGAGTTAGGGATCATTTTCAATAGGATGTTGCTAGATTATAGCTTTCACCAACACTAGCAGTTCAGTCAAATGTGAGGGATGATGAGACTTGCAGTCCAACGGTAACTGCAGATCTACAGATTGATAACCCCTAGTATAGAGGATGATTCGAAAACAGTTGTATGCCTTTGCCATTATGAAAAACAGTCTTTTAAATATATTGTGGTTACCAGCATTGTGAGAATGGTTTTTCATTTGTCTGGAGGCTCAATCTGATAATGAATTCTTTT
Organism: Anolis apletophallus; assembly: GCA_030556195.1. Taxonomy (NCBI): domain Eukaryota; kingdom Metazoa; phylum Chordata; class Lepidosauria; order Squamata; family Anolidae; genus Anolis; species Anolis apletophallus. The sequence continues at coordinate 18,990,392 of JARBWK010000003.1, read as the reverse complement.
GACATAATGATTCCCAGTATTCACAGCTTTGTTGTTTCCCATTGCTACTACACCATACAGATATATTTCAGTTAACAAATATATTTATTTATTTACTTTATTTATATTCTGCTCTTCTCATCCCGAAGGGGACTCACAGCGGATTACAGTACACATACCTGCAGACAATCCCTGCAGTTCGACATATATAGACGAACAGAGGCAAACTTCTGGCCACCAGGGGGAGCTGACACACTCCTAATCTTTTGGCGTTTTCCAGCGTCCCTTTGTTGTTCCTTCCGCATTCCTCAGCGATTCCTGAAGTTCTTTTTAATGGCCTCATAAATCAGTCAAAATTTGCCTCCCCACTTTAATGTGGTACCTTTATCTCCTACTTGACAAATGCAACTGTCTTTTGGGCTGCAAAGGTCAACAGCAGGCTGCACTTAAGGTCAAGCACCCACTTCAACCCAGACAGGCCTCAAACTCATGACCTACTGGTCAGAGAGATCTTATGCAGCTGACACTTAGCCAGCCGCGCCACATTCCCAGTGCAAATGAGTTATAGTCCTGTTCATTACTACTTTATTAGAAAATTTGGAAAAGCAAATGAGCTATCCATGGTGCTGAACTATATCTAAACAATCGTTTCAGCACAGTGGATAGCACCTTGAAAGTTTAGAATGCTGCTCTACAGGTGTGAAAAGTCCAAACATGCAAATTTGACTGTATTTGAACTAACCATGATGATTTTTTCCTTTGAGAAAAAAGTTAGTGAAGAATTACATCCCTACTCCAGATGCACTGAACATTTTCCAGTTCACAAAATACTGTCAACATAGTCAGCCGAACACAATTCACTTGCCAGGCTTCTCAAAACACGGTTGACCTCTCTTGACATGTCACCACAAAAGGCCATTCTTCATTTCAACATCAGATGTTTACATCAGATTTTGTTTCAATCAGTTTTCAGTGGTAATACACCTTTATATTGGGTTTCCTCAAGGTTCACTTAGCTCCCAATCTTGTAATAAAGAATATTTTATACCAATAAATGATGCATCATCTGAGGAACATTTGCCAGAGGCTTGAAAGCTGAGAACCTTCTCTGTGGTTCAGAAGTAAGGCAACCAAGCACCCAATGGAGCAAGCAAAACAGTGGCACCCTTGATAGTTGAAAGATGAATTGGATGAACTGCATCACTCTAAGCTTTATTTTAATTAATCCTCCGAGAATGCATCTTTATGACACCTTAAAGATTCACCCAAGTGTGATTCTGGTTCAAGCTCAGTTTCTCCCAAATGGATACAATTTAGCTGAAGGGCTTTTGGGGTGGTATGAACCTCTGATATTTGCTCAGTAAGAATGTGCCTGTATGGGAGCCTTTATGACTCAAAAATATACCCACCCTTCAAGCATTATGTTTGATTGCAAAATTGCAACAAAACATTTTAATAGCTTCTTCTGGAGACAGTACTCTCCTATGGCCAATAACTGGAAGAGAACATGGCAATGTGATATTAGTAGTAAAGATTCTTTTCCCAACAGCTGAAGCAGTAAAATTCGCTTCTGAAGTTTCCATACAATTTTCTGCCTTCTCTCGCCCATTAGTTATGTGATTTAGTGACATTACAAATCTTTTGCTTGTTATTTTCATGGGCCTCAATCTACGTGCTTCTTGCACAAAAATAATTTTGCAGTATGGTTGAGGCACATCCAACATTTGGCTTGGATTATGCTTCCACCACTATACATGTACACTAGGCTTGTTTTCGAATGGAAAAAATGTGTTTTGGAAGTCAATTCCTGTTGGGCCTGTGGCTTCTGTGGCTTCTGTGGCTTCAAGGGTTGTGGTGGTGTGCAGGGATCTGTGTGATTTTCAGTGCAGGGCCAAGGTGATGAAACTCTGGAAAAGCAGTTAAGGGAATTTAGTTTTTCTGAGAGTCCAGTGGGCAGGAATTGAGACACCTGGCTTGCTGATTCTAGCCGCAGCTGTTACTTTCCCAGGGAAAAGGGAGGGAAATGTGAGAATGTGGAGATCTTGTTATTAGCCCTGCAAAGGTTGAAATTCAGTTCCTAGTCAACTTTTGATTCTACTGGAAGCAGTTCCATGATCTCCTGATTTCATGATTTTTTGGTCATTCATGACAGAACTTGAGCTTGCCTTTTTGGGACTATCCTAGTTTTAAGTTCTGTTGCTTCTTAGTGGATTTATATTCAGAGACCTTACAACTTAATTAGCCTGAGGCCTTGGGAACATTTCCTGAGATTTCCTAGAATGCTTTTTGCCTTGGCTATTTTCATGTTTACTGTTATTTTTGGGGACATTGTTTACTTCAATAAATAGACTGTTATTTCCAGCCGTGGTTGTGTGAATATTTAAAGGTCCTGGTTCCCGGCCAGTGTGCGACAGCTTGACCAGGAACTCATTTGCCTTTTAAATCTCCACAACAGGACTGAGGCGGAGAACCAGCTGCAAAATGTCTCAGCAGCCTATCCTTGAGCAGTACCTGCAACTCCAGGCCACGGTATAAGCTCAACAAGAGGAGCTGATACAGTTAAGATCGAGACCTCGAGGACCTCCACCTCTGGCGTTGCCACCCAAATTCAGCGGAGATATGGCGGCTGTGGAAATCTTTAGGGGCCAGTGCATGGCTCTAATAGAAGCCCGTGCAACAGGACTTTCGTATGTTGGTTTTGCTCAGGCTTTGGATGTGAATCACTTCCGATTTTTTTAGTGATTGTATCGAAATGGATTTCGGATGTATTCCGATATCCGAAAGTATTCAGAAATAGAGTCTGCGATTGTGCAATGCGCAAAAATCAGCAGAAGGGAAAGTCAAAACAATGGGGAATCCCTTTTCCATCCGTTTTTGACCGCTACTAATAAGAAAACTAGCCACTGGTACAAATCTGGTGATTTCACACAAACCACCTGATAGCCATCAGCCAATGAAGAGAAGCAGTAAGAAAGGGCGGAAACGACATCCGAACCCTTTCCGGGAATGGCGACGGAGCTCTCGGAATGGCAAATCCACTTCCTGTTTGGGGCGCTGTGCTCGATATCGCTTCAATTATTGGAAGTCCAAAAAAAATCTAAAAATCAGATGTATCTGATTATTGGAAACAGGCCTAATGTACACACATACATAGGTATGTGTTTGTATGTTAGACTATTATACATATGTCAAGGGAAATAAAGTTTTCTGACTTGTAAAGGTCAAATGACTAAAAGGAAACTTTTAATAGAGACACGCCAAATTTGCACATCCTTTTATTTCATCAATAGCTGAGCAAAAATCACTGTGTGGTTTACTGTTGCATCAATGAATATTTTTGATCGAATCTCTCTTTGGGAGGTTCTTCACAGGCACATAATGAAAAATACCAGTTCTGGACCACTCTACAGCCACACAGAGGTGTCCTGAGTCACCTTAGTGGCAGGACCTTAACCCAACAGCCCAGTTGTGCAAAATGTGGATAAAGGATATCCATCCTGTACTTACTGCTGTTACTGCTATGAGGCCACAGCTGTCATACATCCTAACCTGGGAAGACACTTGATTGGATCTAATGCAAGCTGTCTTCCCAGCTTGAGAGATTTATTATGTAAACCCCACTGAGGTAGATCCCTCTAGGTGTCATTCCAATTTAAGATCTACATCAGGCCAAGACTTATCTTCCCCAAGAGCACTCTACATGCTTGGAACACCATTACCTGATAGAGTAAAAACAAAGTGATCTTGACATAAACAACCATTAAAGCAGAGTTTCCTTCTACATTACATTCAAATAAAGAGATCTTTTCCCTTCGGTCACATTGCATTCATTGACAAGTCATGAGGTGGGCTTGAATTTGGGAGTTAAGGGAATAGAGGTAAAAACTCAAAATGAGCTCTGTGGCTCTGTGGCTCTGTGGCTAAGAAATGGATTTTGAACTGGAACTGAAGCAGTGTTCAAACTTCTCAGCAGTAACAGAACAGAGGAGTAAAATCACCCATCCCACAATGATCTGGAATGACATAAAAAGTCACAACAAATTTTAAATTCATCACCAGGAGCAGCAGCAGCTTTAGGTAGAACATGATTCATTTATCTCATGCACAGTAAAGCACAAGGGAGAATCTGCATAATGTTTTTTTAAAAAATATGTTATATTAATACAAAAATGTTTGAGGTATAAAACAGCATTTAGGGAGAACTAACCACACACAAATATACAATTGCCCTTCCACATTTGCAGGTCTGACTTTGGCAGATTTGATTATTTATGGATTTGATTTAAATATTATCTCTGGAAATCTCTAGGTTAGGCCTGAACAACCTGTGGCCCTTCAGAATTCCTGGCCATGGACCAGCCGGCTAGAGCTTCTGGGATTTGGAGGCCCAAACATCTGGAGGGCTGCAAGTTGTGCAGGCCTCTTCTAGGTCTTCCAATGCTAGTATATAATCAATAGGGCTGGATATCTCCGGTTTTAAATTCTTTGAAATCGGTTTAATTTCGTATATAAAATTAATTTCATCGTTTTTTTACCCTCGGGGCCTAACCCGGAAGTGTAATTTCTATACCAAACCCGGGGTCACCATTTTTTTTGGTAAAGGTCACGTTATTAGGTCATTTTTCCCTCCTCCTCAGTTCTCAACTCGCAAGAGGAGACTGGAAGGCAGCAGCAGCCTCCTTTCCCCTCTCACCAGCTGAGAGCTGAGGCGGGCGCTTTGGAAGCTGCCCCACGCACCTCCCTTCCTTTCCCCGCTGCCTCTGAGATAGCGGGGAAAGGAAGAGCGGTGTGTGCATGCATGGCATCCACGCACCTCCCTTCCTTTCCCCGCTGCCTCTGAGATAGCGGGGAAAGGAAGAGCGGTGTGTGCATGCATGGCTGGGGGGAGGGAGGGAAGAGTGCAGGGCTTGCCCTCCATTCTTCCCTCCCAGGTGGCGTAACGAATAATAAAGAAAATCCGTTATTAATTACGTTTCAATCATGAAATTTATTTTTTTTAAATTGTAATAATTTCTATAATTAATAAAAATCTGAATCCCCCCCCCCCCCGACTGAGTTTAGAATCAATTTTTTATGGATCAACCACCCCTAATAGTCAATGTCCATCAGATGTTGACCATAAAACCACACTGGAATATCAGATAATATCTCCGAATCTGTAGGTCCTCTATGGTGATCTCATGGTGGAGAACCTAGAGATCCATAGAAAGGTGCTGGACATAGCGGAAAACGATAAATTAACCTGTTTATTGCAAGAGAACTCTTCAAGGGATTTTGAACAGACATGGTTGCCTTTTGTAAAATTTATGAAAGACAAAAAGAATATTCTTCTGAACGGCATAAAAATATAAAGCAACGGAGATGTTGTATAATAGACAATAAGCATAGATCTTGTTTGCAAATGAGATGTGAAGACGCTTTTTAACCTCTTCTTTTGTTTGTACACCTTTATCACTACCCCCCCATCTTTCTTTCCCTTCCCTCCCTCCTTCTGTCTCTATTTCTATTACTACTCATATATAAGGCGGATTGTCAACTGTCTTGTATAATATGTACCTTTCTGTTTTTATATATCTTCTAATAAAGACTAAAAAAATCTGACCCCCCAGGCCGAGTTTAGAATCAAACGTTTATGGATCAACCACCCCTAATAGTCAATGTCCATCAGATGTTGACCATAAAACCACACTGGAAGATCAGAGAATATCTCCGAATCTGTAGGTCCTCTATGGTGATCTCATGGTGGAGAACCAAGAGATCCATAGAAAGGTGATCTCTCAGAGAAAATAGCATTTTTATTCATGGTTTTTCACTTTCACACAATCCCTCTGTCTTTAATCCCAGCAAACGTAAAGGGAAGACTATAATACCATAGGTAGAAAAGGAAGGCCCTTTGGCCAACTGCCTGAGCTGTTTCTTGACTTCCTGACCTTAGATGTTCCCAGTTCCCTGGTTTCAGAAGGGAAGGATAACAAGCTTTCTCCATTAATATATCTCCAAGGGAGTGTGGCAAGGAGGCAAATCAAAAAGTACCAGCAAATCTTGGAGTGATGCTATAAAGCGGAAGTTGGATAGCAGGAGAAGTTATACATATCTCCTTGGGACCTGAGTCTGGAGAGTGTTGAGAGTCTCAAGGAAAGGTATGAATACCAAGTTGACTGACATTTCTCTAGGCAGCCTGGCTGAAGAAGGCCTTTAAGAGAGCTGAGAACCCAGAAAGAGACTTGGAGGAGGTGAACACCAAAGGAACATTCAGTATGTCAATCTTTTCTTGATGCATACAGTTCAATAAACCTGGGTAGCTCCTTTAGAGTTAAAATCTCAAAGTGGAGTCATCTTCTCACTGATTTTTAAGCCACCAACCACCACTGAAAAGGAAACTAGTTACTGTTACGGATGAGATTTGCTATTTCTATCTCATAGTATCATAGAATAATAAGAGTTGGAAGAGACCAGATGAGCCATCTAGTCCAACCTCCAGCCATGCAGGAAAAGCACAATCTAAGCACCCCTGACAGATGGCCATCCAGCCTCTGTTTAAAAGTTTCCAAGGAAGGAGCTTCCACTGGACTCTGGGGCAGAGAGTTCCACTGTTGAACAACTCGTATGGTCAAGAAGTTCTTCCTAATGTTCAGGTGGAATCTACGTTGAAATTTTAGTTTTCAACGTAGTCTCTTTTGAGCTCTATATACTTTGTCCAACGTTTGTCCAATTTTTTTTATCCCTTCCAAAAAATAAGATTAGTCAAGGCCACCAAAATAGGTATTTGTTTGTGAGATGATTTCATTGTTGGGAGTCAAATCTCTTTCCACCGAGCCATTTCTTCAGGTTTGGAAACAAGAAATAGTCACTCGGGGCTAAATCCAGAGAGTAGGGCGGATGAGGGAGCAATTCATATCTCTGATTGTTGCAATCCTTGCATTGTCCTGGTCCTGGAAGCTTCAGCCTGATGGCTCTCTCTTTATGACCTCGACGTAAGGACAATCCAGTCAGATAGCCTATTGAAGGCAGGGAATCTTCCTCTGGCTGCCAACTGACCGGTGTGAATGGCTTGAGTCTCCCCAGCATCACTCAACCTTCTGATATGTTGAGTATACTGTACGAGTCTCAAGAAACAAGAAGTATATATATATAATACTGGAAGATAGCCTGACCAAGGTCTGGCTGGCAAACCTTCCAACACATCCTCTCTGTAGAAGTTCTGCTGGCTACTGGATGCAAAATGGCACTCTCCCCCAAATCCCTGGGGAAAGGGGGTGGAGCAAGCTTAATTGGGCTTTGTAAATGATGATAGACAGAAACCAAGGACCAATGAATGCAGCCAAACCTCTAACAAGCTGCAAAACACATTTAAACAGTGCAAAAAAGACTTTAAGAACTCAAACCCTTTGCAAACCATATAAATTGCAAACATTTCAGCAATGCAAACCTCTAAACTCAAAGTTTTTAATGCAGGTGCCGCTCACTGCGCCGCCACACAACAGCTGATGAGCAGCTGGATGGATGGAACTGCTGTCATAAGCTCCTTCCAATTACTTCCCACCCTAACAGTGGTGTAGGTAGGTATTAGGGGTGGATATCTCCAATTTAAATACTTTGAAACCCGTAAATATTTTGTATTTGAAATTATTTTGACCCTATATTGACCGTCGGCGTCCAAGTTTCAAAACCGAACTCGGGATCACCATTTTTGTAAAGGACACGTTATTAGGTCGGTTTTTTCCCTCCTCAGTTCTGAACTCATGAGAGGAGACTAGAGGGCAGCAGCACCCTCCTTTCTCCTCTCGCCAGCTGAGAGCTGAGGCGGGCGCTTTGGAAGCAGCCCGGCCGAGCTTTCCTCCTGTTCCCCAGGCTCTCCCTCACAAGTGGAGGGAGAGCCTGGAGAACAGGAGGAAATTCCTCCGAATCTCGGAGTTAGTTCTCAGCAGGGAAGGAGGACGTGAGCGGATGCTCTCCGCACCTCCTTCCCTGCTAAGACCTAAACCGTGTCAAAGCTTGATGTGCTTTAGTTCTTAGCAGGGAAGGAGGTGCGGACGCTCCTCCTTCCCTGCTAAGACCTAAACCGCGTCAAGGCTTGACGTGCATTAGTTCTCAGCACAGCAGGGAATGAGGTTCGGAGGACATCCCCACCTCCTTCCCTGCTGAGAACTAACAGGAAATAATAACAAATTTTCGTTAATAATTACGTTTCCATAACAAAATTTTATGGGAATTTTTTGGAACAATTTCTATATCAAACCACGGATGACAATCCCCCCACCCCACGAGTTTAGAAACAAATTTTCGATGGTTCAACCACCCCATGTTGTCACAATGCAGGGACTCGGCCCGGCCCCTTAATCACACACACAGAGATGGTAATCAGCTAACTATTTGTTGAATAATAAAAAACAGGTGAACAGGTAAATTGTCCAAAAGGCTTTGAAAAGTTCAATCAAAATAGTAATGAGTTCCGAAGTAAATCCATGGCAAAACAAGGCAAGGTCTCCGCAAAGCAATGCGGATCAAAACAGACTTGGTCCGTGGCAACGAAGCAAGGCAGGTACAAGGAATCAAGGCCCAAGAAACTTCTTGGTTACACGAGCCAGTCCTGGCTCCGTGGATTTTCGCTTGCTTCACTCCCTTCTGATCAGAAGTGGCCGAGCAACTGAGGATCCGTTCCCACGGATCCTATACTTAATTCCCTTTGTGAAACCTATACCGCTCTAGGCTTCTGCGCCAGTCTGTGCTATGGGGCTCCGCGCTCCTGTGGCGCTCTAGGCTTCGGTGCCATTCCCTCCTGCTGGACTCAATGCTCCGACGCCTTTCAAAGGTCCGTCCTTGCCTCCCAGCACCTGGGTCGCTATCTCCGTGAGAGCCTGACTCCCTTCCAACTTCCATGGGCTCATCCCCCGCTGACTCCCGGACTTTCTCCTGAGACCCGTAACCACCTGGTTTCTCATACTGATTATCTGATTCAGTCTCATCAGTATCAGTCTGACTTCCCCAGCTCTCATACCCGTCAGTCCAGCCATGGTCCCATGCTAAGCTTTCTGTAGGAGAGGAAGGCCCAGCTGCTCCATCATCCCCTTTGTCTGCCTCTTCATTAGCCTCCATGGGTCCTAATGCAAGTGGAACCCCCGGGGCGGCCCCCTGCCCCCCCCCCCCCGGCACGAATGAGAACTGGGTTGCTACACATGTAGATATATTGAAAGAGGCTTATACTCTCTCCATGTACTATTCTTTCTGAGTCAACGTTTTTCAGTTATAAATGTATCTATTTCAGATCAAGATCAGATAAACTGGATGAGTGAGACAGACAAAGAGGAAGGAATGATAGGGGGGAGGGAATCAATGAAAATTAACATCTCCATTCTCCCCTGGAGTGGATAATTGTCTGAAGTTTTTCAGATGCATTTGGATGTATCCTTGCCTTCTTGTAACTCTCCCTCCCTACCCCTCCTGTCCTCTGGACCTGTCCCTCTTACATGACTGTTGGTTGAAGTTGTTATTTCCAGTATTAAAAGCACAAAAGAGAATGCCCCAGGCATTGCGAGGAGATGCTTTGGATACAAATGCCTGTCCTTCCTAAATGGCACTCACTGAATCTTTGATTTATCCGTCCTTCAAAAGCAGAAGAGCATTTTGCCAGACTGATTGGATGTCTCAGGAAGGAAACACAGATTTAGAAAACAAAAGTTTGCTCTCAGAAAGCTTGGAGGAAAATTACCTTTTTTTAAAGGGAGGGGGACAACTCCCAGAACCCCAGTGGCTGTGGGAGATGGAGCTTTCCTCAAGATATAGTACATTCTCACATATTTTTCTACTGGCTTAATGGCAGTACATGTGAAAACGATCTTTGAATCCTCATGGACTGCAAGTTAAACATGAGTCAACAATGTCATGTGGCAGCTAAAAAGCCAATGGAATTTTGGCATGCATAAATAGAAGTATAGTTTCTAGATCCAGGGAAGTCATGCTATCCCTCTATTCTGTCTTGGTCAGACCACACTTGGAATCACACTGTGTCCAATTCTGGGCACCAAAATAGAAGGGAGATGTTGATAAGCTGGAATGTGTCCATAGGAGGATGACTAAAATGATCAAGGGTCTGGAGAATAAGCCCTATGAGGACCGGCTTAAAGAGCTGGGCATGTTTAACCTGCAGAAGAGACGGCTGAGAGGAGACATGATGAGGGCCATGTTTAAATATGTGAAGGGAAGTCATAGGGAGGAGGGAGCAAGCTTGTTTTCTGCTGCCATGGAGACTAGGGATTTTCGGACCTGTCAGGCCGTCACTACGCCTCCAAGTTTGGCCAGGCGAACCAGCATTTACGCCTGCCCCGCGCCATCCAGTTGGCCATGCCCATGCCCATACTCCAACGGGTTCTATCTTGCCCCTCTCTTTAGGGACTGGGTGAATCTCTGGGTTCCCAATAGATGACCCCTTATAGTTGTTTGTATTGTTTTGTGATGTATTATGTTATTTACTGTTAATTGTATTATTCTGTTGTAAACCACTCCGAGCCTTTAAGGAGTGGCAGTATATAAACTCGAATAATAAATAAATAAATAAGACATGGAACAATGGCTTCAAACTACAGGAAAGGAGATTCCATCTGAACATTAGGAAGAACTTCCTGACTGTGAGAGCTGTTCAGCAGTGGAACTCTCTGCCCCAGAGTGTAGTGGAGGCTCCTTCTTCGGAGGCTTTTAAGTAGAGGCTGGATGGCCATCTGCCAGGGGTGCTTTGAATATGACTTTCCTGCTTCTTAACAGGGGGTTGGACTGGATGACCCACGAAGTCTCTTCCAACTTTAATGATTCTATGAGTTTTACCATGATAATTGTTGTGTAGTGTTGAGTTAGGGACTGTCTATGCTTTACCATTTGCCGGTTTAATTCTTGTGGCTTTGATTATTATCATGTTTGATTAATGTGTTCTTTCTAGGAATCTCTAGATCTTCCAGTGTGATTACATGGTCAACTTCCAGTAGAAGTTTATCATAATTGGATGTCTCAGGAAGGTCCCTCTATTGAGGTGAGAGGATCGGGGTACAAAAGTTTTAAATAAATAAATAATTGTCATGGAGCAACTAGAAATCCCTAGAGATGTGTTATCTTAGGTTAGGTTAACTGTGTTTATTTGCAATTTCCCCTCCACTTTTGCAGGGGTTCTGTGCCTCTAACCCCAATCAGAATGGACTGTCTGTACTGGCTTCTTTAGGAAGAAAGAGAGCATCATTTGGTCACTGTTTCCTGCAGTCAGACCTTCCCCAGATTGCTGTTGTAAATAGGAGTATATAAGGGAATTTCTTATACAAATGAACTTGATCTCCACTCCTTGAATCCGTTTACAGGACAAGCTACAGTCACCTTTTGAATGTTGTGCTTCTTCCATTTTGGCAATGCCAAGCTGAATATAAATCTCCTCTTTACATTCTCTTCTGATGCCCCAACTTTATACAATGAGTTGCTGTGAGTTTTCTGGGTTGTCCGGTCATGTTCCAGAAGCATTCTCTCCTGATGTTTCGCCCACATCTATGGCAGGCATCCTCAGTTTGTGAGGTCTGTTGGAAACTATGCAAGTGGGGTTTATATAGCTCCTCCTCCCTCCTCTCTGCCTCCATCTATAAAATATAAGATATATAAACCCCATTTGCCTAGTTTCCAACAGACTTCACAACCTCTGAGGATGCCTGCCATAGATGCAGGTGAAATATAATAATAATAATAATAATAATAATAATCATCTCTCTCTTGGCATTACTTTGCGAACGAAGATTCTTAGGAAGGACTCATCCCACGCTTTTTACAAGTGCGTTAATGACTAAAAAGGCCAATCTGAGATAGGCAAGTTTGGTTGCAGAAAGCACAGCAGAAAGTCTCCTTGGGTGATGTCGTTTCCAAGTTGCGGTTCTTTCTGCGTTGTCATTTCTCTTTGAGACCCATTTGGCGTGTAATAACACTTTATTTATATTCCACCCTTCTCGCCCCGAAGGGGACTCAAGGCTGATCACAAGTACACATACATGGCAAACATTCACTGCTGTTTGTATAGACGTACACAGTACACAGACTGAACAGAAGGAGGTTTTTTGTGTCGTGCCACAGGGGGTGCTGTTGCTCCATCCTCTATGATGAAGAACTGTCAGGACTTCCGCATTCCAGCATTTTCTGATCTTTTTCTTTATGGCATTGTAAAAACCTTCCCCCGCTTTTTAGCGGTATCTAATTTCTCTAATTACAGCTAAAGCTGTTTTTGAACTGCTTAGGTAAATAATAGGCAGAGCTGACGGTTGGCTGCCCACGCCAACCCGGGGTTCGAACTTGCAACCTTTTGGCTGATAGATCGTTTAGCTGATGATGATTTAACAGCTGTTCTAAACGTCAGGCCTCTCCATTGGTGCCCCCTTGCAGTGGGGGAGAGGCTTCCGTACCGCCTCCCAAGGATACTACCCTATGGTGAACTTGCCACAGGTCAGCGCAAGAAAAGAGATATAAGGACTCCCTGAAACAACATCTCAGGCTTGGCCAGATTGATCACCAACAATGGTCCACCCAGGCCTCACATCGGGAGGCATGAAGACACACTATCCATAATGCTGCGGCCTCTTTCGAGAAGACACGCCGAATGGGTCTCGAAGAGAAACAACAACGCAGAAAGAACTGCAACTTGGAAACAACATCACCCAAGGAGACTTTCTGCTGTGCTTTCTGCAACCAAACTTGCCTATCTCAGATTGGCCTTTTTACTCATCAACGCGCTTGTAAAAAGCGTGGGATGAGTCCTTCCTAAGAATCTTCGTTCACGAAGTAATGCTGAGAGAGAGAGAGAGAGAGAGAGAGAGAGAGAGAGAGAGAGAGAGAGAGAGAGAGAACCTCAGGCCCATCTGGAGACAATGCATCTGGAACATGGCCATACAGCCCAAAAAACTCACAACAGTGATTCTGGCCATGAAAGCCTTTGACAACACATTTATACATTGAGTTCCATGGCACGTTAATGCCCAATCGCATGATGGGACCATGCAAAATGGCTATGTCAATGGCTCTGTTTGTACAATGGCTCCAGAGACATAGCTATTTTTCCTGTACAATGTCGTGATCCAGCTTTTTGTGATCATATCACTTGCTTCATGAGAGCATAAATGCTCAACAGGATGTTAACCTGCTTGTTTAATGTTGCATAGACACAGGAGGTCATTATATTAAAGAGAATCTGAGTGACTCCTTCCACGGTGACCATAAAAAGAGCTGCACAGCCCTCCTTACGTCACTAACATGATTCTCAGTCACATACTGTTTCGAAAGGCTGAAGTTGAGCATTTTCAAATGGCGGCAGGTACTTAACTTCCATATTTTTGAAATTGTAAGCCTCACTAATTCAATATAAACAATTAGAAACCCATTGGTTGATTGCAATTATTTACTAATTAGGTTTGCTTGGTATTGTAACTAAATACTAATTAGTTTATTAGCTGTTCTATTAGCTGGTGCGATGCCTCCAATCATCAGAATAAATACTTTATAATTCCTCTTATCAGCAATGCGGAGCTCAGCACCATTCCCAAAATTAGCATGGAAGTATGCCTAGAATGTCAATATCTAAGAGGAGAGCTTGTTTTTTTTTTCAGCAAGAGCTTCACCACATACTGTGCTATACTTTATGACTACTTGTCTGCTTCAGGCAAAAACATTGAAATTGGTCAACTTTATTAGCATTTAATGGCCTTGTAGCTTCAAATCCTGGCTGATTGCTGCCTAAGGATCCTTTGTTGGAAGGTGTAAACTGGACCTGATTGATTCTTGTCTTGAATTCTCGTGGGGTTTTTTTTAGTGTTGCTCTTTCAACCTGAGAAATCAGCCACCTGAAGAACCAACTTAGACATAGCATGTTATTTAAGAACCCAGAAATGCTGGACCACTCTAATAACTACGGCTGTTACATTTACTGCTGCTCTATTGTTTTTAATTGCACTGCATTGTTTTAATGGTGTTTCAAAAATGTTTTAGGGAACCATGAAAATGAACAAAATCTGACTATTAGTATTTTTAAAAACTCTAAAATCGGGACAGTAAATAAAGAAGAACAGTAAAAAATAAATAAATAATATACAAAATAAATAAATGATGGATATAAACCTTTGAGAAATCAGCCACCTGTGTGAATATTCTTAGACATAGCATGTTATCATTAAGAGCCAGAAATGCTGGACCACTCTATGGTTTTAACAACTACCGTGTTATGCTCCGATTGAGCTTTGGACGATTGGTCCTAAGGTGTACGAACTGGACTTATTGAAACTCACTTATAGACATTGTGTTGACAGCTTTCAACAGATTGTGATGGAACTTATGAGTTATGTAACAAAACCTTGTCACTATTAGTATTTGAATATAAAAAACCTCTAAAATCGGGACAGTAAATAAAGAAGAACAGTAAAAAACTCTGTTTGAAGATAATTGCATACAAGAATCAATCAGGGTCAGCTAACACCTCCCAACAAAGGATCCCCAGACAGCAACCAGACAGGCTTTGAAGCTACAAGGCCATTAAATGCTAATCAAGATGACCAATTGCCAGATTCACACCTGCCTCCAATAGACAAGAGTTCTTTCTCCCACTGTGGATGTTCCATGGATATATAATCCTCACTTACCTAGTTTCCAAAAGGCCTCACAACTTCTGAGGATGCCTGTCATAGAAGTGGGTGAAATGTCAGGAGAGAATGCTTCTGGAACATGGCCATACTGCCTGGAAAACTCACAGCAACCCAGTGATTCAAATGAAAGCCTTTGACAACACAAAGATGGCTCTCCCTGTACCTTATTTCAACTGACAATACTAATTACAGCATAATGTCATAGTACAATGTAATATATAATATTAATATTGTGCTATGGTAATAATATAATATATTGTATTTACATTTTACTTACAAGCCGCTTTGAGTCCCCTTCGGGGTGAGAAGGACAGCATATAAATGTCGTAAATAATTTTTAAAAAAATAAATAAATAAAAATAGTTTGATCCTTTTTGCAGGCACATGTGGACTCATCATGGCATAAGCACCAGGAAGTGGGTTTTGTAGAGCCTTATTGCATTTATACTTTTTTATATTATGATTTAAAAAGTTTTGATTGTAATGTTTAATAGTTTCATCCCACTAATTTTGCAGGTTTTTAACCGACTGTATTTTGTAAGTTGATTTGAGTCCCGTTGTGGGGGAAAATGAAGGGATAAAAAATGATAGATATTATAATTTAGGGCAAAACTAATTCTCCACAAGTTTTGTTTTTGTGGGGAAGGGTGTGTGCGCGAAAATTTACTAAGGAGAATTGGCATGGCTAAGGTGAGTATCCATGTCTGACTAAGGATTTGAACCCTGATCCCCCAGAGTCCTGTTCCAAAAGAATGCAGTGTACTTCAGCTTTACTTATTTCTAAACATAAGTACCTTCTCACTTTCCATTTAATCAAGCTGGTTTCCTGCATTACCCTGAGGCCACCTTAACCCAAAATTTCTGCCACTCTGTTAAGACCACCAGGTCCATTATTAGACCAGTGCATCTTAATGTGCAGAACCATAGAACCTGATTGGGTTTATTGCTTGAGGTAAGTGACAAGACTGTTCAGTGATGGGTTCCCCGACCAATAGCGAGAGACAGGTTTATTATGCAGAGATGGCAAACCAACAACTGGTTGTGCATGATATTGTGCAATAGGAACTATCGCCAAAGGTGATGGTCCTGCTTCAATGCATGCTTACCCCCTTCATGTAATAAAGTCATATGAGAAGCAATATTATGAGCATGAGGCGGGTCAGCTCATTTTCTTACAGATCTATATAAATAAAAATGTAATGTTCATTTGTGGGATTAACATAACTCAAAAACCACTGGACAATTAACACCAAATTTGGACACCATACACCTATCAGGCCCACGAGTGACCATCACTCATAAAAAACATAGCAGAAGGGACATAAAAATCCAAAAAAGCCAAAAGATGCTACAGTGCATGTACAAAAACAACTCACCCGGCAAGCAAAACACACAATAGCCTATCCACACTCTCTTCTGGACAACAGTTCCCAGCATCCCCTAGACCAGGCCCTTTAGGAGAGGAGGATGATCCAAATGCACTGCTTCCAAGCTGCAAGCTTTCTTCTCCTTGGATTTCTTTGAGATCATCCCAATCCCTGCATATTTCCAATTTCCTATTCCTGGACTGCAATTTCCAGCAATCCTCCAGATAGATAGATGGGATATAGATAGGTAGATAGATAGATAGATAGTAGGGGTGGATATTTCCAATTTAAATACTTTGAAACCCATTAATAGTTCATATTTGAAATTATTTTGACCTTATATCGACCCTCGGCGTCCAACCCAGAAGTGAAGTTTCAAAACCGAACCTGGGTCACATTATTAGGTCATTTTTCCCCTTCTCAGTTCTCAAATCGTGAGAGGAGACTGGAGGGCAGCAGCATCCTCCTTTCTCCTCTCGCCAGCTGAGAGATGAGGCAGGCGCTTTGGAAGCAGCCCGGCCAAGCTTTCCTCCATTTCCCCAGGCTCTGCCTCACAAGCGTAGGGAGAGCCTGGATCTCGGAGTTAGTTCTCAGCAGGGAAGGAGGATGCGAGGGGATGCCCTCCACACTTCTTTCCCTGCTAAGAACTGAACCGCATCAAAGCCAAGGCTTGGCGCAGTTTAGATCTTGGCAGGGAGGGGGGGCGGACAATCAACTCCTCCGTTCCTCCCCCCGCAAGCTCAGAGGCATCCTGGGTTATATTTAACCCGCGATGCTTCTGAGCTGGGGAGGGAGGGAGGGAAGAGGGGAGGGCTTTCTCTCCCTTATTCCCTCCCTGCCCTTCCCAGCTGGGAGGCATCACACATTAAATATATTGTGCGATGCTTCTGAGCTGGGGGGAAGGGAGGAAAGAAGGGAGTGCTTGCTCTCCCTTATTCCCTCCCTGCCCCTCCCAGCTGAGAGGCATCACACATTAAATATAATGTGCAATGCTTCTGAGCTTGGGAGGGGGGGAGGGGGGAAGAGAGGAGAGCAAGCCCTCCATTCTAGCCTCCCAGCTGGCGTAACAAATAAAAACGAAAATTCATTACTAATTACGTTTCAATTACGAAATTTATTTTAAAATTTTCAGAATAATTTCTTTAATGACCCAGCAAGGGAAATTTCCCCCCACGCTAGTTTAGAATCAATTTTTTATGGATCAACCACCCCTAATAGATAGATAGATGATAGATAGATGATAGATAGATAGATAGATAGATAGATGATAGATAGATCAGGAGGACTTTTGGGAGTATGAGTTCAAGAATAGGTAGAGAAAGAAGAAAGGAGAGAAAACAAAGGGGAAAGGAAAATGGGGGAAGGATGGGAAGAGGAAGAGAAGGAAGGAAGGAAGAAGAGAAAGAAAGAGGGAGAGAGAACGAGAGGGGGGAGGGTTGTCCGCAGCAACGCGTGGTGGGTACAGCTAGTATATAAGTATGTTCAGAAACCTTCTTAAGGAATCAAATTTCTAGTACTTCCTTGAGGCTTTTTAATAAAATCAAAAAGCCATTCATGAGTCTAATCCACCTGCTGAAACCAACAGGACCCCAAAAGAACCTAACAGTGGGCTAGAAAGGTGCCTACTAGTGTTTTAAAACCACTACAGCTCTCTCCCCTTCTGTATTCCCTTATCAGTCATTGCTTTTGGTTTATTGAAATGACCTAAGGGAAGGTAGAACATCCATAAAAAAAAACTCGGCAGAAGCTTGCGGATTCTCGAATGAGAAGAGAACAGCCAGAGTCGTTACTCATCCAACAAAACAGAGCATGAACCTCATTAGCATAATCATTCATCTGTGCAGCCCAGAGCATTGCAATAACATCCAAAACTGATTTTCAACATTCATAGATTGAGAGGGGGTTAGATTATTCATGGATCTCTTCCATGGCTAGACAATTTCTCCATGGGACTCTGCATTCTGTATTATTAATAGAAGGGTTGAGGGAAGTACCCGGTGATTTGTCCACTACTGATTCTTAAGTTACAATTTAGATATCAATCACTTCATATTTCTGATTCAGAATCTCTATGGAATATATCATGCCCATTCCATTGGCTTCAATAAAAGGATGTTTACAGATAGAAAGCTCCTCTGGACCTCTGTTACCTTCTCAATCCCTTCTTACAAATGAAAAGCCAAATCTTCCAGAGGGCTCTGAGTGTGGAATGAATGGAAAAGTCAATATGTTGAAAGGATCCCTGCCAAACATGGCAAGTAAATAATTTTAACATCTCTCAGGATTAACACTTACAGATCTGTGCTAGCTGGACATTGGTTTAATGGGCTTCCTACTGTTGTTCAGCCTGGCTGGGTTACAAAATATGGTTGAATTCTAATTAATTAATCAATTATAATTAATTTTAATCAAAATGTTTAATTAAAGTTTTTAATTAGACTCTAATTAAAAACTTTTTTAAATTTTAAGAGGTCTATAAAGAAGAAATAGATGGAGAGGTCGGAGGAAGAAGGATAAAGTTTAGCTGATACATATTTAATTAATTATGTCTATGTCTATAATCTTCAAGATTATATTTTATTTTAATTAATCAAAATTTTGAAAGTGTACCCTCATTCTATCCCTTAATAAAATATTAATTGACAAAAAGTATGTTTGAGTTCTTGTATGTGGATGGGATTGCTGTATTGTTTTGCTCTAGGATTCTGATTGGTTCTGGCTTACAGCTCTTGATAATAATATCAATATTATTATATATTATAATAATATCAATAGCACCGGGAATGTGGTGCAACTGGCTAAGTGTCAGCTGCATAAGAACTCTCTGACCAGTAGGTCATGAGTTCGAGGCCTGCCCGGGTCAAGGTGGGTTCTCGACCTTAAGTGTAGCCTGCTGCCAACCTTTGCAGCCCGAAAGACAGTTACATTTGTCAAGTGGGAGATAAAGGTACCACATTAAAGTGGGGAGGCAAATTTAGACTGATTTATGAGGCCATAAAGAATTGCTGAGGAATGTGGAAGAAACAACAAAGCAACATTAGAAGGAAACGCTGAGAGTGAGGAGGAATGCGTCAGCTCCCCCTGGTGGCCAGAAAGTTTGCCTCTGTTTGTCTAAATGTCAAAAATGTATGTACTGTTCTGTATTGTGATAAATGTCACATGTTATATGTCATATGTTGAACTGCAGGGACTGTCTGCAAAGTATGTGTACTGTAATCCGCTCTGAGTCCCCTTCGGGGTGAGAAGAGCAGAATATAAATAAAGTAAATAAATAAAAATAAATAAATAAATAAATAATAGTGATGATAATAATAATAATGCTTTATTTATATTCCACCCTATCTCCCCAAGGGGACTCAGGGTGGATTAAAATACATATACATGGCAAACATTCAATGCCGTTTTGGATGGACAGGACAGAGACAGACAGAAGAGAAAGGAGGTATGTTGTGTTGACGTCCACTTTTTTTGGCGTCTTGGAGGTTTTACTTGAACCCAGCCATGGGGGGTTCAGTCACTCCATCCTCTATGATGAAGAACCACCAGGACTTCCTCCTTCCTTTTGGTCTCAGGGCATTTTATGATCTTTCTTTTATGGTGTCGTAAAATACCTCCCCACATAATATATTGCGACCTAATTTCTCTACTTTACAGCTCACAATGTAAATAGTAAGCTGGTCTGGCAGTTGGGAGCTCACGCTGACCCGAGGCTTTGAACTGGCAAACTTTTGGTTGGTAGATCTTATTGCTGGTGATTTACCAGCTGTGCTAAAGTCCAGCCCTTGACTGCTAATTCTCTGTAGATTGTAGTTCACCGCCTAGCTCTGGGTATTGTTTGTATCAATAAGGTATGATACAAATGCCATATCTTTGAAAGAAATTGGTTTTGGGTTCCAATCCATCCTATGTCCATGTAGGTTGAAAGACTTTGAAGGCTTGTCTATACCAATGGACCAAGTGCCAAATGTGGATATTAGGCATGGTTTCGAACCCAAAAATAGCAAATCGTAAATCTAAGGGGGGGGATTTTTTTTATTAGTAATAGGAAGACTTACAAAAAAATTTCCAAAAAGTTCTAAAATGTAACTTAATTACTAATGAAATTCGTTAGTAATTCGTATGCCAGAGCATGCGCATTCCAGATGGTTTTGGCCTACAACTCCCAGAAATCCTAACAGCTGGTAAATTGGCTGGGATTTCTGGGAGTTGTAGACCAAAACTTGAATAAATCACACTGAATTCTAGATGGGACTCTCCAAATAGGAAGGAGGGAGGGAAGGAGGGAGGGAGGGGGTATTCTATTCTTGGAAGCAGCAAAAGAAAAGGAGGAGGAGCCCCCCCTGGCTCCTCGCTGTCTCTCTCTCACCCCGATCCCCAGGGAGCGAGGGCCCAAGTTTGCCCAGGCTGGTCATATACCTACATTCTATGCACATGCAATAATACAGCAGTAATAACAATGGGTATAAGAAGAGGTAAAATTCAAACCGAAGTATTCTGACTGGTCCCTGCCTCATGCGGTGCAAACGGGCTCTTCTCTGTGAGCCCGGAAATTAGCCCGGGAAAAGACAGCGTTTTCTGCTTGGGTGCACACACATACATATTCTTTGGGGGATTTGCTGCAGAATCCCAGCCTCATAGAGAAGATTCTGCAGCAAATCCCCCTCCCAAGAATATGTATGTGTGTGCTCCCAAGCAGAAAACGCTGGCTTTTCCCCGGGATAATTTCCCGAGCCCCGTTTGCACCGCATGAGGAGAGACCAGTCAGAATACTTCGGTTTGAATTTTACCTCTTCTTATACCCATTGTTATTACTGCTGTATTATTGCATGTGCATGGAATGTAGGTATGACCAGTTGGATTACTTATAATATTAGGCAGTGGCACTTACAGTAGCATTCATTGTATTATACATTAGGTTGGTTTCTCACCCCAATACTCTTTGATGCCTTAGATCCTGGCTGGCAGGCAGGAGAGGCAGGGAAGCCTGGAAAAAATGAAAACAGAGAGGATTACTCAGAAGTAAATCCACAAAGGAGGGCCCTTCATCCAAAGTGCCCTCCTTTGCAGATTTACTTCTGAGTAATCCTCTCTGTTTACATTTTTCCAGGCTTCCTTCCAGCCGAGCGAAGGAGCGAGTTTAGGGCTTGCCTTGCCATAATATTGGCAAGGGAGGCGGGGAGGGTGGTGAGAGAGAAGGAGGGTGCCCCATATGCCCCCTTACGACCTAATAACGACACTTAAGAAAATCCTGGCCCCGGTTCGAAAAATTAAGTCCACTTCCTGGTTGGCGTTCCAGGTGCGGAAAAGCTCGAAAGTAGCATTTCTTACGAATTTCTTACGAAACTATTCATTTTCATAACTTTTTTCTCATGCCTAGTGGATATCAAGACTACCTCCAGAGACATAAAGTCCTTAGTTCTGGGTAAACTAGGCTGAGTACATGATAAGCAAAGTTGGGCAATGCTCCGGAGTTTTGTTAAAACTACAGAGCAGTCCCACAATTTGTACTGAGCATGGACAGCTCCAAAGTGTACTTGTCTCCTATCAACACGGACCAGCATCACAATATGCTTTTCCCTACACTCAGAAATACAGAAAAAAGGGGATGGATCAGGGCCATGTTTTTTCCATCTGTGGCAAGCTAGGCGTCTGGCCCCCTACCTATCCAGAAACGACCTGGCCACGGTGCTCCAAGCCATGGTCATCTCGAGAGTGGACTACCGTCATGCCCTTTACATTGGCCTGCCCTTGTCAGTGATCCGGAAACTTAAGCTCGTCCAGAATGCCGCTGCCCGCCTTCTCACTGGGACTGCAGTGAGATGTCACATAACACTCATCCTTCAGCAGCTCCATTGGCTTCCGGTCGAGCACCGGATCACCTTCAAGGTGATGGTATTAACTTTCAAGGCCTTGCATGGTCTGGGGCCATTGTATCTGAGGGACTGTTGTATCTTCCCCTATCAACCCCAGAGGTCACTTTGTTCCGAACAACAGAACCTCCTTGAAGTGCCGACCTTCAAAGCAATTCATCTTACATCGACCCGGCACAGAGCCTTTTCCGTAGTAGCACCGTCAATCTGGAATACCCTTCTAAGAGATGTGTGGGCCATGCAGGACCTATTCTCTTTCCGCAAGGCCTGCAAGACCCATCTTTTCTGGCTAGCCTTTGATTGCTAAGCTGGAAAACCTTTTTTAGTCTAATTTAATATGCTGTTTAACTTCTGTTGTGTTTTTTACATGATTGTGATCAGCTCCGAGCCCTCATACAAGTCCTCGTACAAGTACAACTCCGGCGTACAAGTCCAAATAATAAATAAATAAATATCACCAACACAGCTGGTCAGAAAGCTGCTGCCTCTTGACAGGCATCTTTTGATGACATCAACAAAGGTGCCCACACAACCAGGAAAAAGAGGTGGAATTGGGCATGGAGTATCTGACCCATCTGTGACATCTGGGGCTGTTCCAGAGCAGTTTTTCTGTAAGTGTGATTCCTGAGATTTCAGATTGAAAAAAAGTAACTTTTTTTCAAATTCTAGGGGAAAATGTGTTCTCATCTAGACCAACACTGCCATCTAGAGTGTTTGGGACTTAGGTTTATGCTAAGAAACAGCTCCCTGATAGCGTTTAGTTTACACTTGTGTAGTTAAATCCCTTTCTGAAATAGTTAACCTGAATAAGGAGACCAATTTTTTTCTTGTTGCAGGAGGTGAAGCTCACAAAAAAGCAGAACTCTCTATATGACTTATTTATTATTATTTATGATTTATTTAAAACTTTTATATACCGATCTTCTCAACCTCCGCAGAGGGACTCAGGCTGGTTAACAGCAAGGATTCAATTCCAAATTACAATTTAAAACATCATAAAAACAATAAAAGATTAAAATACAAATAGATTAAAATACATAAAAATACACTTCAGATGTTCAAAGCATTACCCACTAGGTCAGTGGTTCTCAACATATGGGTCCTTAGATGTTTTGGCTTTCAACTCCCAGAAATCCTAACAGCTGGTACTTGTCTCCAGGCTGGGGTTTCTGGGAGTTGTAGGGGAAAACAGCTGGGGACCCACAGGTTGAGAACCATTGCACTAGGTGGTGTGGGGAGTGTTTGCACTTAACACCACTTTAACTACTATGGCTTAATGCAGTGTTTCCCAACTGCTGTGCCGCGGCACACTACTGTTCTGTGATGGATCATCTGGTGTGCCGCGAAATATCTCTCCCCCCCTTTCTCCCCCTTCTGCCGAACTCCTGCTGCTTGTGGGAGGAGGAGGAAGGGCCAGGCAGCGGCGAAGAAAAAGAAGAAGCGCTCGGGGCACCGCCTCCTTTAGCCATTTCCCCAGCCAGCCTCCAATCGAGGGAGGGAGGAGGGAAGGGTGACGTCGCTCGGGCCCCGCCCACTTCCCAGCGGCAGAAGCTTGTTCGTGCCTGATTGAGTCATGGCGGGAGTCATGGCGGAGAGCGGCCCCCATCCCCGGTGTAGCTCTCCGCCATGACTCCTGCCCCTCGCTTGCTGAGGCCATGTGGAGGAGGAGGAGTATGAGCGGTGGACAGGATTCAGTGGGCAGGGCGGGGAATTGCCACCTTCTCCCTCTCCCCCACCACCCCTTTCGCCCGTGAGCCGCTACCCGTGGCAATGGGAGTGGCTGAGGCTGGCGGTGGGACCTTGGACCAGAGCCTGGGCTTGGTGGCGGCCCTCGGCCTGCTCTACTGCCTGAGGGGCTCACTTGCCAAGTTTGGTCCAGATCCATCATTGTTTGAGTCCACAGTGCTCTCTGGATGAAGGTGAACTACAACTCCAAAACTCAAGGTCAATTAACTATATGTATTACTGTGTTAGAGTGTCATTTTGGTTGGTGGTGTGCCCCCTGATGTTTTTAAAGTTAAAAGTGTACCGCAGCTCAAAAAAGGTTGGGAAACACTGGCTTAATGCTATGGAATCATGACAGTTGTAGCTTTACAAGGCCTTTAACAAAAAGAGTTATGATGCCTCACCAAACTACAAATCCAATGATTCCATAACAGTGAATCAAAGCAGTTAAAGTGGTGTTAAACGACGTTAATTCTGCACTGTAGATGTGGCCTAAGTGGAGATGGTCAAGATTGATTCAGCAACCTTCTGCACGCAATATTTATTTGTTTATTTCTGAGTTGTTTGTCATTAATATTTACCAACTAGGAATGATTGCTTTGTGCGATGTTTAATTTTTTTTAAAAAAAGCAAAGTTATTTAAAAACAGCATGATGCCCATGTATAAATTTGTGAGGGGAAGTCATAGGGAGGGCAGGGCCGTAGCCAGGATTTTGATTGGTGGGGGGCTGAGTTTTTGGTTCGGGGGGCTGAGACTGGGTGGAAGAGGGTCTACCCTAGCAAAGCTTTTGTATTGTTATCCCAATAACCCCATTAATGTGGGATATAATGAGCATGGTGATCAGATCATGATATGAATAAACATAACAGTTTAAGTAATGTACCAGTAAGGCCTTTTCACAGACCACCTTGAGAATTTTGGGGGCTGAAGTCTCTTAGCCCCCCGGCTACATGCCTGGGGAGGAGGGAGCAAGTCTGTTTTCTGCTGCCCTGGAGACCAGGACACGAAACAATGGCTTCAAATTACAGGAATGGAGATTCCACCTGAATATGAGAAATAACTTCCTAATTATGAGCACTGTTCAGCAGTGGAACTCTCTGCCCCATCTGTCAGGGGTACTTTGAATACAATTTTCCTGCTTCTTGGCAGGGGGTTGGACTGGATGGCCCATGAGGTCCCTTCCAACTCTTTTATTCTATGAGTCTATGAGAAGCAGAATATCTCTTTCCGTTCTATGATTCTAATAGGGTTATCAGATTGAAAACTGCTGTATCTTCAATAATTGCATGAAAGAGGGAATTTCAGCAGATTCTGTTTGTGTGTCAACCAGCAACACTCACTGAAATTCCCTCTACTACACAATCCTTAAAGGTATGAAAGTACTCTCCAGTTTTCAATTGCTATGCAAAGACCTTGGTGTTTGTTAATTTGTTTTTAAGTGGATTGTAGGAGAAATTTATTTATTTATCATGTTAGGAGCGAACTAAACAGTTGTATTGCATTAAAAACAAACAAACAAAAACAAAGTTTGCAAACTTGGTATTCGATTAAATGTCCTTTCACCAGTAGCTGGCCACTTGGAGTGCCTCTGCTGTTGCTATAAGAAGGTCCTCCATTGCGCATGTGTCAGGACTCAGGCTGCATTGTAATAGGTGGTCTGTGGTTTGATCTTCTCGACATTCCCATGTCGTGGATTCTGTTGCTTTTATTTCTCTTACAAGTCGAAGTGACCCGAAGCAACTTGTAAGAGAAATAAAAACAACAGATTTATTCAAACAGAATTCCAGAAGTTGTAAGTGTGGGGAAAAAAATATTCAATTCTAATAGTATGAAGGCGGGTCAATAAGTCCGTGACTTTTTGAATGAAACACAGGTTTTTGGATAAAAAATCATTTTATTTTTCAGCGTAGTCTCCTTTGAGCTCTATACACTTTGTCCATTTCTCCTATTTCTTTATCCCTTCCAAAAAATAAGATTTGTTGAGGTCACCAAAATAGGTATTTGTTTGTGAGATGATTTCATCGTTGGAGTCAAATCTCTTTCCGCCGAGCCATTTCTTCAGGTTTGGAAACTAGAAATAGTCACTTGGGGCTAAATCCGGAGAGTTGGGTGGATGAGGGAGCAATTCATATCCCAATTCATGGATTGTTGCCATGGCAACTGCACATGTGTGCACCCTTGCATTGTCCTGGTGCAAAATAACTTTTTTCTTGGCCAAATGCAGTTGATTTCTTTTCAAATCCTCATTAAAATGACCCAATAAGTTGGCCTAATATTCACCATTGACTGTTTTACTCTTTTGAAGGTAGTCAATGTGGATTATACCACGTGCATCCCAAAAAAACGGTCGCCATGACTTTATTGGTTGACAAACCCACCTTGGCCTTCTTTGGCGCCTATTTACCCCAAAAAACTCACTGTTTTGAGTGCTGTTTGGTCTCTGGTGTGTTGTGGTGAATCCACGTTTCATCCATGGTTACGAAACGGCGCAAAAACCCATCCATATTGCGGTTGAACAACATCAAACACTCCTGCGAAATTGTCACACGATTGTGTTTGTGATCGATTGTGAGCAAACGCGGCACCCATCTTGTGGAAAGCTTTCTCATACCCAAGTGATCATTTAAAATTGAAACCACTGAGCCATGTGAGATGCTTATGGCTTCCACAATCTCTCGCACTTTCAATCTCCGATCAGCCAACACCATATTGTGAATTTTTTCAATTGTTTCGGGTGTAGAGACCTCAACTGGGTGTCCAGAACGTTTGGCATCTTCCGTGCTTGTACGGCCACAACAAAATTCAGTAAAACACATTTTACCATTGAAATTGATGGTGCAGAGTCTCCATAGTATTTATCAAGCTTAGCCTTGGTTTGAATGATGGATTTTTTCTGCAAAAAATAATGCTTAATGAGCTCACAAAATTCACTTTTTTCCATTTTCTCCACAAACCATGTGGTAGCCTGCTATCAATGGCTGTCAAACACAAACTAAATGATGCAGCTTGTTCAAATTTTGACAGGAGTCAACTGACAGATGCCTGTTGACAGGAGCAGTGTTGCCCTTTCAGTTAAGAGGCGGGAAATTCAAAAAGTCACAGACTTATTGATCCGCCCTCGTACCATGCACTTCTAACCCTAAGTTGAATTTAGGAATTGGTCTAACTAGAGTTGATGACAGAGTTACTTGCTCATTTAGACTTCATTTTCATTACTATTGCTTAAAAAAAGAAAATGCTTGCTGAACTGAGTGAGATCATTTCCCCCAGAGGTTTTCGTACCCTTTGAAGATCAGCTACACACTACTGGAGGTATTTCTCCCCATTAATTTGAATCTCAGCTCATGCAAATGAGGTGCTTCGGCAGAGATACTTCATAGTTAAAGAGTCAGATGCAGATTTACATTTGTAGGGATTAATTTGAGTTGATAGCTGTGAAATGAATTATTAGCATCTCTGAGAGGGAAAGACGAAGGCAAGCGCTTTAATCTGCTCCTCCTCCCTGACTTGCTTGCATCTTTGAGGATTAAAAACAATGCAAGAACTGTTGGGAATAAACTGTAAATGTTAAGGAGGCTTCTTTATTAGAGACTTGCAGACAACTGTTAACCTTCTCGTCTACGGCAGTTTAAGAAACATTAGGTGAGCAAGCAGAAAAATTTATGTTGTGGAAGCTGTATTCACTCTTCCTTTACATCACCGATCAGGGCGCCGGTGAGAGACAGAACGAGAAGCCATGCCTGAAGAGGAGGGAAGGCAAGCGCTTGCCTTCCTTCTCTTTAGGCACTTCCCTCCTGCCTGGCTCCTCCTGCACCGCTGTTCACACGCGCCGAGGCAAACCGGTTTGCACGGGCGCCGGCGAGAGAGGGAAGAAGAGGGTGGTGCAGGAGGAGGAGCTGGCTCCTTCTTTCTCCCTGCCCCGCTCCTCCTCCTCCCTCGCTGCAGGCTTCGCAGCGGCGGCACGGGAGAGAGGGACAGAGGGGGCGGTGCAGGAGGAGCTGGCTCACTTCCCCTCCTCCATGCCCGCCGCCTCCCCGGCCGCCATTTGTGTAATATTTTTTAAATTTTTTTTTAAAAAATTTCAAAAAATGGCGACCGGGCATATGGGGCCGTGTCCAACAGGCTGGGGGCTGACGGTCCCAGGACCGCCAGTTGGACAGCCCTGCTATAGAATAGAACCATAGTGGCGCAATGGATTAAACCAGGGGTGGGCAATTATTTTTTCCAAGGGGCCACATGAGAGCCAAAAAATATTATGGAGGGCCGCACCTAAAGGTGGAACTACATTCTAATCCACATTATTTATTTATTTACTATATTTATTTATTTACTATATTTACTATATATTACACATAATTAATATTAACATATTAATATATCAAGACATATTCATATATACCTATACCCTCTTTGTAATTGTAAACTAAAGTCCTCTATACGTCACACCCCTCTCCCCCTCCCTATCCCCAGTAGTTATAAACTAAATGAATGTGATCAATTTTTCCTTTCCTACTTTCTACTTCACCCTGTACCTATTGTAACAAAAGTCCACAGAAAAACGCAATAAATATACTTTAAAAAAATTCATATATTATTAGTATTAACATCATAATTATTATAGTATAGTATATATAGACATTATAATATATTGAAATTATAATATAATATAACATTATATTATTTATTATATTATTATATTATTATATTATTATAAAATAATAATAAAATAATAATAAAAACCACTAAAATTAAATTAAATTCAAGAAGACAAGGTGCAAACCAAGATGGAATGGTCCAATGGACCCGGGCCAGAGGATGGCAAAGCGGAACCAGCTGCCGTCGCAGCAGAGGAGAGCAGAGCAGCAGGCGATCAGAGGCTGCAGGCCTCCGCCCGCTCTCGCCCCTCACTATTTCCCCCCATTGGATAAAATCGGCTGTCACTCACTTCACCCCACCCACGCTTTTCATCCTTGCGCCGCCTCCCGTGGTCCCACCCCTTTGCGGGGCGTATCCGTCCCTCCGATTGGCTGCTTCCATGGCCGTCAGTCAGGGCTTCTCCCATGGTCGCCCCAACTGCCGTTTCTCCCCTTTGTTCACGCCCCTTCACTGCGAGCCAGAACTCTCCCGAGTTGGTTCTGTGAGGGAAGGAGGAAGAAAGGTTTGCGCCTTCTTCTGACGTCAAAGAGGAGGAGGGGAAGGGCAAGGGCCAGAGCGGCAAGATGTTGGCGGGAGAAGCGCCTGGCAGTGGCTGAGGCCTCCCTTTTGCCTGGGGAGGCTCATGATAGCAAGGAACGCGGCGGGAGAGGTGAGGCAGGGAAGGGCTTCTTTTCCTCAGGGAGGCTGCCTTTGTCTGAAGAGTTGGTTTGGAAACTTCCCTTTGTGCCGACACAGGCCCCACGATGCGATGGCGGCAGCAGCACCCCTTCCTCTTGGCCCCACCCCCGACGCACATCTCCCCGGGCTGGCCACAATCAGCTGCCAGGCCGCATCCGGCCCGTGGGCCATAGGTTGGCCACTCCTGGATTAAACCCTTGTGTTGGATGAACTGCTGATCGAAAGGTTAGCAGTTCGAATCTGAGGAGCGCAGTGAGCTCCCATTTGTCAGGTCCAGCTTCTCATGCGGGAACATGTGAAAAGCCTCCCACAGGATGTTAAAACATTCGGGCGTCCCCTGGGCAATGACCTTACTGATAGCCAATTTTCTCACACCAGAAGCAACTTGCAGTTTCTCAAACTTCTCTGACACACACAAAAAGTTGCTAGGGAATCATGGAAGTTATCGTGTGGTAAGGCACCAGTGCTCTTTGGCAGAAAAGGCTACAGACCTTGTAAAACTACAACTCCCGGGATTCCATAAGACGGAAAGAGCCAGTATTCTAATCAACATCCTTTCTACACAGAAAATTTTGTTTTGGGTACAAAACAACAATGTGTGCATTTTGTGCAGAATAAATCCTGAATTGCAAATAAACCTTGAAAACTATATGGATTTTAAGGCTTCCTTTTTCTTCAAGCAGGCAAAGAATTGCTAAAATAATTTTCTGCTTCAATGGAGAAGAATTACATACACAGTCTAGGATAAGAAACTCTTTTCTTTATATCCCTAGGGTATATCTACATCGCTGATTGCTAGGCAACAAGTCAACAATCACAACTCAGTTTTTAAAACATCAAAGGAAACATTCATTAGGAAGTCATAGAATTACGGTGATACTTGTATTAAGTGAATGTGACAAGAATGTGTGATGGAGTAACAGGTTTACATGTTGCTTAATTAAGGGATTACAGGGCGCATCCACACAGCAGAAGTAATGTAGTTTAACACTATTTTAACTGCCATGGATCAATGCTGTGGAATCATGGGAGTTATAGTTTCACAATATATTTAGACTTCTCTGTCAAAGAGGGCTGTTGCCTTACCAAACTGAAACTACAACTCCCAGAATACTACACCATCGGGTTATGGCAGTTTAAATGGTGTTACGTTGAATTAATTTTACCTTGTGGCTGCAGGTAGGTCTTCTTGGCTTCTTGTTCTGTTGTAGTCCTCCTCCGAGTCCTCTGGGTCAGGTTCTATATCTGAGTCCGAGCTGCAATCTCCTTCCTCTATCACTTCTCCTTCTTCCTCTCTTTCCTTGTCTTTACCCTTTTCGTTGGGTGGTGGACAGTCTGGTGCCTTGGGATATTCTTCTTCTTTTGTTTCTCTTCGTGTCTTCTGTCTGTGTGGTTCTTTTTCCAGTTCTCCTTCAAATTTTCTGAGGAATTCCTTTGCTTTTAGCTCTGTTGTGAGCCAGTATTTTCTACCTTTGTAGGATACCATGATTCCTTCCCTCTTCTCCCACCTATATCTTATATCATATCTCTTAAGAATGTCCGTGATAAAGTAGTAATTACTTCTTTTTTGCAGCACCGATATGGGGATTTCTTTTAAGATGAGAACTTTCTTCCCTTTATATGAGACTGGTCTCCTTGAGCACCATCTCAAAGTTTCATCCCTGTCGCGGTGGCCTTGAACTCCTGCCCAGCACTAAGATGGCGGCGGCAGAGGCGGCAGGACCAGAAGCGCCTTCTCTAAGGGGACGCCAGTGGAGCAGAAGTGCCTCGTCTGAGGCGATGCAGCGACGGGTGTGCCTGGCGGTGCTGGGCTTGGTGGTGGGCCTGGCGCCGGGGCGGTGGAGCCCTTGAGCCTGAGCCTGGCCGGCGCTGCCACCTCTGCCTTCACGGGCTTCCTCTCCTACCCGCGGCTCTACTGCCTCTTTGCCCACTGCTGCCACAACGCGGGAAACAATGGGGCCCGCCTCCGGGCAGGTACGCAAGCAGCCTACCAGGCCTCAGAGACTGTGACGTGGAAGGAGCCTCATGGACTATATTATTATTATTATTATTATTATTATTATTAACTATGTATTAACATAATATTATTATATTTTATATTACTTGTAATAGTACTAATAATATTACAGTATAATGGTATAGTACAATATAGTAAGTTAGAGTGTCATTTTGTGTCAATTTGGTTGTTGGTGTGCCCCAGGATTTTGTAAATGTAAAAAATGTGCCGCCGCTAAAAAAAAGGTTGAAAGACACTGCTCTATAAAATGAAACTTTTAACAGCCAGTCAACCAATTCCACCTTTGGGGAAAGGGGGCTAGTCACATGTCCAGGATCTTCTAAGTTTGTACTCAAAGAGACTTGGCAAGGAAAAGAAAAGTGGTGGAAGAGGGAAGGAGTACACTATACTGTAAAAAGGCAGATATCCCAGGAACTTCTGTGCTTGTCTTTCATTGGGCCAATGGTGGCCTTCAGTGGTGCAGATGCTCTAGAAATGGCCACAAAAGTGAGCGTAGAGTGACCCTATCCAGGTGAAAAAAAATGAAAAAGATTAATGAGGTTGAGGAGAAACAAACTTTCCCTGTTGTGCCAGCTCCACTGGCTGCCAGTTTGCTATCGGGCACAATTCAAAGTGATGGCTTTAGCCTTTAAAGCCCTAAACAGTTCTGGTAGAACTTACCTGTCCGAATGCATCTCTCCCTATGAACCATGTTTAAGATCATCGGGAGAGGCCCTGCTTTCGGTCCCGCCTTCTTCGCAGGCGCGATTGGCGGGGATGAGAGACAGGGCCTTTTCAGTGGTGGCTCCTCGGCTTTGGAACGCCCTCCCTAGTGACATCAGATCGGCCCCCTCCCTCCTGACATTTCTCAAGAAAGTCAAGACCTGGCTATTTGAGCAGGCATTTGCTGATGAAATATAAGGCTTAATGAGATATATGGAATGACGACGATGTGATGGAAACTGATTTCAACATGACTGCAATTGTATGTTTTTAATTGTTAATTTGTTATTATATGGTTTGGGGGGGGGTTGCCTTGTTGCTTGTGTTGTATTGAGGGCAGAGACTGCCTGTGTAAACCGTCCTGAGTCGCCTTCGGGCTGAGAGGGGCGGTATAGAAACGTGACAAATAAATACATAAATAAATAAATTTCCTCGCTATTCCTATGTTGCTATAAGAATAGAATGTGTACAAACATCTGGGGAAGTATTTGAGACCTGCTTTTTTATTACAAGGGGATTAAGTAAGTGGAGTCCTTCCCCTTCCCTCCTTTCTCTTCTCCACACCGGAGCTCCAAAATCAGAAAAATATGTGATCCCAAGCATTTTTGATAAGGGAGACTTGTTCTGTGTTATTAATGTTTTTCAATAAGAGTGAATGACATGATCCACACCCCAGTCAGCTCCTGGAAAGAAAGCACAAATGGCAAATAGCATAAGCTAGTAAAAACAAACATTCAAATGTTGGATTTTACCTCCTCTTTCTTTATAACACAGAGCCAGAGCCTTTGTTTGCTGCTAATTCTGGGGTCAAAAAATGAAGTTCCAGCTCCCTCTTTTGGAGATATTGAGAAATGAATCACTAAGTTGACTATTCTGTGTCTTGCAAAAGCAAATGCAGGAATATATATATTCCATTAAGGCTCTTCTTAAAGGAAGCAGCAAGTTGTTCTTGCTTCTGCAAAATAAAATAAAATAAAATAACCACAATTCAGAACTTCCTTTTTGAAAAATTTAGATGTGGTTGTTTTGCAGTGAATACTGTAAGCGTGTATATGGATATATTTGACCCATTTTCCTTTGGACAATCTGACTTCTTGGGCTTGGTCAGATAGTTGGAACAGCAAGGGCGCAGCCGTCACATTTTTTCATCTGTTACAGGACCATGTGGCAGCCAATCCTCTATTTGGCATTATGTGGCGGCCTGCTCAGGCCCGGATCAGGCCCTTTTGCCGCCCTAGGCCAAAGGGTCTGCCTCCGCCCTTCCCCGTCTCCCGGCTCCACCCCTCCCCACCCCCGGCTCCGCCCCTACTCACCAGATTGAAGGAAGCAGGGCGGGGCGAGGAGGAGAAAGAGGTGCCCTGCTGCCGTGCATCCTGCGCACCGCCCACCCCTTTTCGGCGGGACTGGCGCGACTCCTCTCTGCCTCCTCCCTGGCATGGCATGCCGTCGCCAGGCAGGGAGGAGGAGGTGAAGCCGCGCCGCCGCCCCTCCTCCCTTGCATGACGTGGCATGACGACGCAAGGGAGGAGGGGCGGCAGCGTGACTTCTCTCTGCCTCCTTCTCCCTGCCTGGTGACGCCAAGCCAGGGAGGCGGAGAGAAGCTGCGCCGCTGGCGCTCCTCACTTGCGTCACCACGCCACGCAGGGGAGGAGGGGCGGTGGCGCGGCTTTGCCTCCTCCTCCCTGCCTGGCAATGGCACGCCATGCCAGGGAGGAAGCAGAGAGGAGTCCCGCCACTGCCCCTCCTCCCTTGTGTCATGCCAGCCCCGCCGAATAGGGGTGAGCGGCGCGCAAGACGCATAGCGGGAGGCCACCTCTTTCTCCTCCTCGCCCCGCCCTGCTTCCTTCAATCCAGCGAGGAGGTGGGGAGGGGCGGAGTTGGGGAGAGGAGCCGATCCTCCCTCCCTCCCTCCCTCCTAAAGCAGAGCAAAGGGAGGGGTGGTGCGCATGCGCCCCTTTTTTTTGGTGATTTTTTTTTGGGGATTTTTTTAAAATGGGGGTCCGGATCTGCTGCCCCCCCCAAACGTGCCGCCCAAGGCCATGGCCTCGGGTGGCCTTAAGGGTAATCCGGGCCTGGGCCTGCTCACTAACCCAGAGCAAGCAAATATAAATAATATCCACAATAAACAAGCCCAATAGCATTTATAAATGTCAGTCCAATACAAGTCTGCCGGTAACCATAAACATAGAAATGTGGTACTGTACTCACGTATCCCAAAAGATCAAGAAAAGCCCAGTTATTGGTTGTATGGTGAATCCAATAGTCTTAATTAATATCACAGTCCATAATACATAGTGCAAAGTCCAAAATAATCCGATACAGGGTTTTCAAGGTAAGAATATAAAGTAATGAAAGTTCAGTCTTACGCGAGAGAAGCGGTTTGAACCAGAGTTCAAACCCCCCTTTTCTGGAGTAAAACAACTATTTTCAAAGTAAAGACCACCCAATGAAACAGGAAATAACACTTTGAAACCATTAACAAAGGATTAGGAAGTTTTGAAAAGTCTTGAATCTTTTTTGTGAAAATCGGAATTGATTTTAGATCCAAACCACCAGTTCCCCCAATATCCAAAATGAGTGTTGAACCCATTTTTTGGATCAAACAAGTCTAAACTTTAACAACAACTTTAATTAAGATGGCTCTGAAACCTATATTTTGTGATAAAATTGGATGCTCTTGGCTTCAATTCATTAATGGGAGTGTTGCCCCTAGAAACCAACTTCTAAGGGAATTATTCAGATGCATACCTGTTTGAAGCACCTGCATTTTCACCAGTATCAATAAATCTCTCCCTAATTTGTGTTCTTTTGAGCAGAAATCCTTATCTTTGAGATAGCCTACCCTTTTAGTCCAAGCCACTATGACATATAACGGTATGTATAATGGACTTGTTTATTTCACTAGCAAAAGCTTACACGGGACAGAATCTTGCACACGAGCAGAACAATATGTTGACATACCTTAATAGGACCACAATATCATAGAACAGGAAAGGATCATATTCACAGGAATATGATCTCGGTTTTTCATTCCCCTCAAAGTAGAACCACCAGTTTTTGAAGCAGGCTATATAAAGTGGCTGTCAGCATGAGATAGCATTAGGACAGATGTCTTTTCTTCCAAATTGAATTCATTGCTTGGATAGTAGTTGGAGCAGTGGAAAATGGGTTCTCTCCATTATCTCCACAAGAGCCCTTCAGAGACCTGCACTTAAAGACAACTATCATTTTACATCCAAGTTTTCACTTATTCAGACTAAACATATGCTCAAACATTCCCCATAGCAGGCCCGTAGGCAGGATTTTGATTGGGGGGTTGACTTTGATTGGGGGCTGACTCTGAGTGAGAGAGGGTCTACCCTAGCAAACCTTTTGTATCATTATCCCAGTACCCCATGCATATGGGATATATTGAGCATGATGATCAGTTCATGATATGAATAAAAACACCAGTTTAAACAATGTACCAGTAAGGCCTTCTCGCGGACCACCCTGAGAATTTCAGGGGGGGGGGCAGCAGGGCGGCCTAAGGTAATTTTAAATGGTAAGTGAACATTATTTTGGTGCCCCCCCCAAAAACCATTATTTTGGCGCCCCCCAAAAAACATTATTTTGGCACCCCCTCCCTCCGTGCCTGCCCAGAAGCTCCTGCGTAGGGTCCCAGCTGCCCTACTTTTACCAGTAATCTTGATAATGATGCCATAGGAGTAAGCCCCCAGCGCCACCGCAAAGGCATTGTTAACACAGGCACGAGCAAACTGGGGCCCTCCCTGCAGGCAGGTGCTTTGGACTTCAACTCCCACCATTTTTAGTAAAAGGTAAATACAATACATTATATTATTGCCAGAGCATGATATTACTATTATATATTAACATTGTATTATAACATTATACTGTAATATTATTAGTAATATGACATGTAATATAAAATATATCCTTATAATATCTTATTAGTAGTAGTAGTGTTATATTGCATTCCATGACACAAGCCCCTTCTCTTCCCTTTCCTGCTGAATCGGCTGAGGGGGGAAAGGGAAGGGCCCTGAAGCCCTGAGGGATGGCAGGGATCGCAGTCAGGGAGGGGGGCCCAAGCCGGCCCCGTGCCTGCCCAAGGAGAGCCTGGCCCCGGGGGGAGAGGGTTGGGAGAAGGCCGGCAGGGGCCCGAGGAGCCCCTCCAGGCTGGAAACGTGAGCTGACTCAGCTTTCCACCGAGCAGCGCTCTTTCCTGCCCCCCTCACCCATCCGCCATGTTTCCCATCTCGCGAGACTGGCCGGAAAGTGGGCGGTGGAGGAGGCGGAGGCACTGAGAGAGGCAGGCAGGCGGGTCCAAAAGTGGAACATCGGCCGGACACTGTGTGGCGGGTGGGGGAATGCACCCTTTACCCAGATGGTGCCCCACGCAGCAGCATCCTTTGCCTACTGGTAGGACCGCCCCTGGGGAGGAGCTGAAGCCCCTCAAGCCCCTCCGGCTACGGGCCTGCCCCATAGGATTTGATTTTCAAATCTTTTACTATTTTATTTATTGTATGCTGTTGCGCATAGGCCTTGGAGTTACCTGTCAATTTATGGTGACCCCATAAGTCATAGAGCTTTCTTAGGCAAAGAATACTCAGGGTGCATAAGAACATAAGAACATAAGAAGAGCCATGCTGAATCGGGCCTCAGCCCATCTAGTCCAGCATTCTGTGTCACATAGTGGCCCACTAGTTGTACACAGGGATCTCTAGCAGAAAGGAGGGCAAAACCCTCACCTGCTCCCGACCCCCACAACCAGTACCCGGGAAATCCTGCCTGCCTCCATCAACACAGAGGTGGCACTTGGATGTCCATTTCAGTAGCTACTGATTCCCTTGGTATCCATGAATCTGTCTAATCCTGCCTTGAAGCTGTCCAGGCTGACAGCTGTCACAACCTCCTCTGGAAGTGAGTTCCATAACCCAATGACTCTCTGGGTGAAGAAATATTTCCCTTTATTAGTCCTAACTTTCCTACCTTGGAGCTTTAGGGAGTGCCCCCTAGTCCTAGTGTTGTGTGACAGAGAAAATATTTTTCTCTATTCACCCTTTCTATCCCATGCATGATTTTATACACTTCGATCAAGTCACCTCTTAAACGCTGTCTTTCAAGGCTGAAAAGACCAAGGCATTGCAACCTGATTTCGTAAGGGAGCTGCTCCATCCCTTGCAATTTTAGTCCTCTGAAATTTAATCTACACCACATGGTATTTCTTGGTGGTATTCCATCCAAATATTTACCAAGGCTCATCCTGCTTAGCTTCTATGATGGGACAAAATTTAACATTTTCATACTATTAAGACATATGTGCATGTATAAAAGAGCCATCCATCTGAAAGGCTGAATTCTATTTCTTGGAGAGGTTCAATAACTTTGTTCAGTTCATTTAAAATTTGAACTGACACCCAGAATCACACTTTGACTGAGAAGCTTTAAGCATGTTAAATTTGGGAGAGGGTGTCGTAACTGCATAGGATAAGCATAGCCTCCATGCAGGCCCAGACGAAGGTAGTTTAAAATGGTATGCAAACATTCTTTTGGCGCCCCCTTGCTCTCCGGCTTCGTGCCGGATGCGCCGGGGCGCACATGTGCAGGACCAGCTAGTTCCACACATGTGCAGGGCAAGCTTGTTCCGCGCATGCGCCTTAGTTGCAAGGCGACTCCAGCTGGACCGCGACGCCAATCACCCTAAGTGAAGCCGAAGAGGAGGAACTTTTTGCAGCCAGGGCAGAGCCACCCGCCTCTGACTGCAAAAACATTCCTCCATCCTTTTCTGCCTCTTGGAGTGCATTTCGCGTCTCCAACCACCTGGTCATGCTGCAGCAATGGCGCATGCGCAGAACTTTCACGCATTTTGGCTAATGAGCAGCTGTGCATTGTAGGAAATGTAGTTTAACAGCAGGGCCTTTTGCAATCTCTACCTGGCCTTCACAAACTACAGTTATGATCGCTGTGATTAGCCAAGCCCAACACTTCCCTTTTTGCACCGCTGGCAGAAAGAATGAGATTTTAAAAATTCCCTTGCCTTTGGCAAGATAGATTAATGTTTGGGAAAATGTTTGGGAAAATTAAAATAACCTTGGAAGATATCTGAACATTATAGGATATTTTTGAGGGGGAAAAAAGATAAGTGGTTCAAATTCGGATTCCCCCCTGCCCCACCTTTCCTGCATGGTTCAAAACCTGGTTTAGATGTACAAATTCATGTGTTTCCCCTTCAAATTTCAGTCATTTCCAAATGAACCTATCCAACCCTAGTGGCTACCCAGTGGTTTTGAACCATGTTTGATGCCATTGAGCATTGGAGACTCCTTCCACCCTCTGTGATGCATGAGGTAGTCTCTGTGGAGACAAAACCCAGGACTAATCTGGTGTCCAAAACATTTGATCAGCACCTGGTTTTGGGCCAGTCAGTGTAGATCCACACTAAATACTAAGATGTTGTCTACTCAAGACCCAAAGGCACCCTTGGGTCTTA
This sequence comes from Anolis apletophallus, assembly GCA_030556195.1. Lineage (NCBI taxonomy): Eukaryota > Metazoa > Chordata > Lepidosauria > Squamata > Anolidae > Anolis > Anolis apletophallus. The sequence goes on along the minus strand of JARBWK010000003.1, from coordinate 18,952,259 downwards.
TATACACAGTGTTTTAATCTGAGGCTGGTCCAGGGAAGCAATTCCCTGGACTGACTCCAGAGGCAGGGTGGAGTCTACATGAAGTTAATTTAGTGCTGCTGGATGATCGTTACCTTTTTGTCATTGTTGCGGCTGTTGGATGGCCACAGAGATTTAGGAGAGCCTCTGGCTGTTGTGGGCACCCTATGCTGACATCAGAAAAGGGACTGCATAACCAAGGAGAAGGAGGGGGACAGCAGACTGGTTTATATCAGACATGGTCTGCTATCCTCCATACCAGTGTTTTCCAACCAGTGTGCCATGGCACACTAGTGTGCCGTGAGCAATCAGCAGGTGTGCCGTGGGAAATTGGCACTCTTCCCCCTCCTAGCAGCTCTTTCTCCCTCTTTCCCTCCCCAAAGATCCTCCCCAAGGCAAAGGAAGGGCTCCGTCGAATGCCGGAAGCTCCACGTCAGTGAATTGGGCAGTGAGAGAACCTGGGAGCATCGGGAGGCTGAAGCATTCACGGGTTTCCAAGAAACAAATTGAGCCTCTCTGCTTGGAAATGTTTGTTTACTATTTTACTGGATTTTTCGAGAGGTCCCCCCCCCCCCCCGGAATTGTTTATAACAGCTTCATGACATCCATAGTTATCTGGAAGCAAGTTTCACTCAGGGGGAAATTTCACAAGGGTCTGGAGAACAAGCCCTGTGAGGAGCGGCTTGAAGAGCTGGGCATGTTTAGCCTGAAGAAGAGAAGGCTGAGAGAAGACATGATAGCCATGTATAAGTAGCCTCTCACATATATGTGAGAGGAAGTCATATATATGTTGTGTTCATCGAAACAGGCCCAGGTTTCACACTGAGTGTATAAATACATTTAAAAACATATCAACTATATGTATTACTGTGTTAGAGTGTCATCTTGTGTCATTTTGTTTGGTGGCATGCCCCAGGATTTTGTAAATGTAAAAAATGTGTGGCAGCTCAAAAAAGGTTGAAAAACACTGCTCCATACTATGCACAAAGTGTGGAGCTACTTCAGAGTTTTACCAAAACTCAGAACTTTCTCCAGCGTCCCCTAGCACGGAGCTAATTCAGTTCAACCTGGTTTGCCTTGTATTAAGGGCCAGAAGTCCCTGGACATAATGAAAACAACCAGGAGCTACTTCTGAGCCACTTTGAGTATTGTGGCCGGTGTAGATAAACTCTTGGAAATCTGCCTCATTCCTAACTCATCCCGTGAGACAATAGGCAATGCCAGTTCCCTTTGTGACTTCTTCAATGTCACAAAAGTGAAGGCTTCTTTCAGCCAAGTTGTGCCATCTGCCAGACAGCTAGCAACCACATTAGTAAACTAAACTTTTACTTCTCGGGCTTTAGGGAAGGCATTCAAGCAGTGACTTTGAAATCCACTATGGACGCGTGGTAACCTGCCAAGAACCCATCACTGTCAAATGTCTGTTGCAAAGGAAAAAGTGTCAAAGGAGCAGAACAAGGTGACATGACCCCAGATTATAATTCCAGGTGAATAGAGGCGGTTTTGTTCATAAACAAGGTTTTGTATTTTGCATTTTTAAAAGGCTGATAGCTTGGATTTTGGCCAGTTCATTACATTGCTATGCAACATTTTCAAGGGTATGAAGTTTTAGAGCCAAGTTTGTCTCTAACTGTGAAGCCAAACGCTTCCTTTTTCAAATGAATATACATGAATGCATAATATATACTTAACATATCACCCATTTTGCTGCAGGGAAGGATTGCCTTAAGGAATGGTGAAAGCAGTTTTGACATCTGCAGTTTTTGGAGTATTAGTCTGAGAGAAGTTACTTAACTACACCACTAATGTAGTTACCTAAAGAAGTATAGCAAGATCCCCATAACCACGAAACCCATATCCATGGTTATATTTTAAGGTAAAGGTAAAGGTTTCCCCTTCACATTAAATCTAGTTGTGTCCATCTCCATTTCTAAGCCAAAGAGCCAACGTTGTCCATAGATGTCTCCAGTGTCATGTGACCAGCATGCCTGCATGGAGCAGCGTTACCTCCCGCCGTAGCAGTATCTATTGATCTACCCACATTTGCATGTTTTAGAACTGTTAGTTTGGCAGAAGCTGGGCCTAATAGCAAGAGTTCACTCTACTCCCCGGATTCGAACTGCTGACCTTTCAGTTAGCAAGTTCAGTAGCTCAGTGGTTTAATCCGCTGTGCCACCGGGGGCTCCAGGTTATATTTTACTATGCTTTTATTTTAATTGTGTTGTTGGTTTAATTGATTGCTTTGCTTTTTATGTCTTGTGGGCATTTTGTCCCATATGTAAACCACCCGAGTCCCTTTGGGGAGATGGTGGTGGGGTATGCGTCTAAAGTTGTTGTTGTTATTATTATTATTATTATTATTGAGTCTAGGGAAAAAATGTCTCTCTAGTAATTTGCTAGGTCCTCCAGGTAATTCTATGGTATGTTTTCCCCAGACGTTACTATATAGAGTCATTGGAAGATATTGCAAATTCCTACAGATAATACCTCTCCTTGAATTTCTAGATTATCCAAAACAACTCTATTGTATGGTTGGGCTGGAAGTCAAATATTTGAATGGGATTTGGTCAGGCCTGGATTAAGCACTTTTGGCGCCCTAGGCCGAAGTCTCCGCCTCCGCGCCTCCACAGCTCTACGCCTCTGCCTCCACGGCTCTGCCTCCGCGCCTCCGCCTCCGCGGCTCCGCCTCTTCCTCCTTGCGCTGGCCCCTCCTTCCTTGAGTCAAGGAAGGAGGGGCAGGCACGAGGAGGAGGAAGAAAGGGAAGCCCCACCCCCAGAGCCGGTGCCATGCATGCATGGCAGCGGCCCCAAGGGTGGGGCTTCCCTCTGTGGCTCCGCCTCTTCCTCCTCACACCGGCCCCTCCTTCCTTGAACAGCCTCTGAGGGTCTATGGCGCTCCGCGCACAGGTGCAGAAGCGGCCGAAGATTGACCTTTTTTCTCAGGCCGTGGCGTGGTGGCTTGAGGAGGGAGGGAGGAGCCACAAGGAGGAGACTCTCCTCCTCGTGACTCCTCCCTCCCTCTTAAATCCACCATGCCTGAGAAAAAAAGGTTGATCTTTGGGCGCTTCTGCGCCCAAAGATTGAACTTTTTAAAAAAAATGGGGGGGGCGGATCTGGCACCCCCCCCCCATGGCTGCGCCCCTAGGCCATGGCCTAGTGTGGCCTTATGGATAATCCGGGCCTGGATTTGGTCATATCTGCAGTTTCAAGTAACCATGGTCTGGCTGGGAAAGTATACCTTGTTGATACAAGGGATCTTGTTATACTGCATATAAAATTCTGGTTTATGATTTTAGCACTGTAGATGACTGTATTTATTTTTAATGAAAAGTGGTACAATAAAGAGTAGTTTGATGCAATGAGGTGATCCCATGCAAAGTTGTAGGGGTAAAGCAACAAGAAAGGGTTAATTGTTCTCATTAACACTGGACCCTGGTTCTAGATACCATTTTTCCCACAATTTATTTCCATACCTAAAAAAAAATTATACCAAAAGAAGATATTGTGATGTATTTGGGACTGGTAAAAATGACTTTTCACAATACCTTACAACCCCAGTGACTCTACTGGCCAAAAGCTCAGAGTTCAGGGAGTCACTTTATGCACTCGATTCCTAAGATTTGTGTAAATACAACTATAATCATGAGTGCCTTGAGGCAGTCCTGAAAAAGACAGTTGACAGTTAGGAACATTGTGCAAAACAGTCAGATTCAGTCAGAATTTGTTAAAAATTGTATTAATTTTTCTGTTCTAAGAATTTGTCACTTTAGATTAAATTTATTGGTCACTGTCTCACATTCTTCTGTAGTTTTTAAAGCACTTGACTCATTTCTTGAATCAAATAGGTAGTTGTGTGTCTACTGCCATCATCAATAAACAAGACCTCCCCTTGGTTTCCTGGGACATTGAGGTGATGGTAGCTTTTGGGGGCTGTGGTCCAATTTCTTCTTGACTTGTGTGCTCTTTTGTGTCAATGGGGCAATCCCCTCCTTGCTATGGGGACATAAAGATACTTTGGTGTTAATACTACCCCTTGTTTTTTGGGGGATACTAGAGGTTTGACTGGTCAAAACTGACCCAGAATTCCTGGACCCTGTTTCAGTGCTAGATGCCCTATCTAGTTTGCAGGTCAGTGGTTGTGCATTCGATTTCTTGATGATGCCAAGGCTGTTGGAAGTAGTTTCTTGGCCTAGAGGAGGCTGACATTTAGCCGTGGTCCTAGGAAAAGGCTTTTTCGTGGGCATAACACTCGATTTCCGGGGCAAGGTAGAACGCTGTGGCGGAGAAGATGCCATCCCCAATTTTCTTGAAGGTTCAAACGCAACTTGTTTGTTGGGAAGCTTTTTTGTTTCTTTGCGTCTGTGGATCCTGGCCCAAGCCTGCTTGATAGCATGCAGTATCCTTTTCATGGGGTTTTGAGACAACATTGTTGTATTGGAATCGCTTTCAGAGTACTTTGTCTGAAATCCTTTTGCCTTTTGGCATTGTGGGTGCCTGCTAGATAGAAAGGGGAACTCCTCTTTGGTTAGTTGTACCTTTGTAAGCCCCCTTTGATGTAAAGGGGGAGAAGTTTGGATCCGGACAGCCATGTGACTATGACGCCCTGTCCTGTCAACTGAACAGCTAAAGGCTTGGAAGTCCCGAGAAGCTGGGTCCCTGGTTTGTGCATTGCCACTGCATTGCTCTGGATGACATTCCTTTACCTTATCTACTGGGTGGTTTTTTACAAGTCCCCATTTCTTGGCATGGTCCATCTTCATCTTTACATAGTAGTCCATGTCCATATATACCTGTCCATTACGGATAGTCAAGCGAGGGTAGACAAGGAGAACAGCATCTTGCTGATCATGAGGATGGGAACAATGAGGTCTACAGTTACCACACTGTGAACACACAGAACATTCAGCTCTCAGCTCCCGATGGCCCATGTCCAGACTTTGTGTCCTACTCAGACAGAGACCCTCCACCAGTTGCCCAACACTTGTGGATGTACAGATTGAATTTTCTGGTGTTGGGCAAGGCAGAGCTTCAGGAGAGCTTGTGACACATGGAGGAGCTTTGGCCTGATGATGCTTCCTGCCCATCATGACATGTGGTAATTGGTGTTGCATACTGGAGGGCTGAGGGAACTCCTCTATGTCTGTTGCCTTGTGGGCAAAAGCACCTTGGGTCAGTGTGGAGGTAGCTTGGACTTCAGCCCCTATTTGATAAGGTTGCACCATAAAATCAGACAGTCTACAGGCTTTGGGTTCTCCATCAGCTAGGTCAGTTCCCTCTGCATGCCTACTGTATCTTTGTGGTGGATGCTTCTCCGTGTCATTTATTCCAACGGTTTCCACCAACCCCCATTCCTGGGCATGGTTCTTCTGCATTTTCAGGTGTACATTCAGGTAGAGATGCACCTTCCCATTACCTTTGATCAACCGTGGGTAGATTTGCAGGAGAGGGTCTTGCTGAGACCGGGGGTGGGGGCAACTGGGGCTGCAGCTTCCACATGAGCGGCACACAGGATACTCTGCCCTCAGTACCCCATCAACCATCTCCAAACTTTGTGCCATACTCAGCTGTAGCTCTTTCATCACTTGCTTCCTGCTCAGTGAGGAGAAGATGGACTGTTCCAGATGTGAGAGGGAACGTTTGCCAGATGGCTCCTGGAAACTAGTGTGTGGCTGTACGATGCTTGATGTCTGGGAGGAAATAAGTTGCTCAGTGGGAAGCGGACTTTTTGGTGTCTTTATCCTCTGCATCAATCCCCTGCCATCCTCCGGTCTGATTTTTGGTGTGGTTTGGACAACACTTTCCCTTTCAGGGCAAATAAGGGGGGCAGGTTGGGGAAGCACTTCTGCTTTGACTTGTGGAGATGATTCCTGAGAGAGGGCCTTCCCATTCTGTAACCTCTCAGATGACTGGAGGGATTGTTGTGAAGCAGGTGGGCTTTGAGGTAGAAGGGGCATGGCAGAGGACACAAGTGTGGCGGTTCCAGGCCTTGGCAAAGCAATGGCTTCATTTGGCAAAGTTTCCCAGCTTACTCGATGGCATTTTAGGTTCTGCTGGTTTGCATTTTCCTTTTTCCTGTGGGTGATCTTGGTGATGCTTGCTTTCTTCAATTCATGAACTTCTGCTGTTTCTGGGTTCTTTGCAGGAATGTCAGGGGAAGGCCTAGTTTTGCTTTCATCCTGTAAGGAGACACCTGTCCTGAGACTGCTATAGATGACTGTATTTCTGTCCCTTGGGCTACTAGGTTTATTATTCATGGTCATCCTTAGATTGTCCATTAGGGGGGCAGGTACTACAGGGTAGAGACCATCTGTTGCTATTTTAGCCAATTCATCTCTCTCTCCTCCAGCTCCCAGGGTGGCTTGGAAAAGACTTTGTTCCTTTGAGGGAAGCAGGGGCACAGGTTGGCAAATCTTCTCCCTCAAGATTTGTGGTGAAAGTACCTGCAAGGGGGCTTTCATTTCTTTTGGCACATGACATATTGTCTCAGGAGGCATACGCTCTTTGGCTTGGAAAGCCCCCTTTGACAGCTGTTTCATCGGATCAGGGGACTTCCCCTTGGACACTTGCTTGGCTGAATCAGGCTTTGCAGAGACTGCACCTTGGTTCAGGGAAGTGCCATCCTGTCTTCTTTCATGGCCTTCCAGCTTATCAAGGGTCTGAATGAATGTCATGGGCACCCCCCAGAGCTCTTGTATTATCTTTTTTGTGATATTAAATTCCAAGTGTTGTCTGGTCACTGAGTCAATAGCTAGACAGGGAACACGATCGGAGTAGTGAAACACTGGTAAGGCCAGTTTCTTCTCTTGGCAGGTGTCTCCCTCTGATATCATGACCTCCAGAAGCTGGGCAGTTGCTTTTACATCAATCCGACTGACTGGCAATGGAGACATCCTAGCTGAGCAGCTGCCCGTAGCGCTGGAAAGTGATCTGGAGTGAGTGGGAGGCATTTGGGCTGCATGAGGAGTTGCAGAGGACTGAGAGCAAGAAGATGGCTTCCAGGCTGGAGTTGCTGATAGAGGGCGAAGAGAAGGCATCTTGGCCATGGGAGATGATAAGGATCGAGCAGAAGGCACCCGAGCTCTAGGAGTTGTTATGGAGGGAGTCAAAGGCATCCAAGTTGCGGGGGATGATTTGGAAAATTCCCGAATTGTAGAAGGCATCTTGGCTGTGTGAGATGATAGAGAATAAGCAGAGGTTTCCAGAGGTGTAGAAAGCATCTTGGTTCTGCAAGATGATGGGGAGTGAGAAGAGGTCTCTTGAGGTGTAGAAGACATTTTGGTTGTGCGAGGTGATGGGGAGTGAGCAGAGGTCTTCCAAGCTGTAAAAGGCATATTGGCTGTGTAAGGTGGTGGGGAGTAAACAGAGGTCTCCTCAACTGTAGAAGACATTTTGACTTTGCGACGTGAAATAGGGGACTTCTGAGCTGTAGAAGACATCTTGGTTGTGTGAGGTGACAGGGAATGAGGTGAGGTCTTCTGGACTGTAGAAGGCATCATGGCTGTATAAAGTGGTGGAGAAAGAACTGAGGCCTCCAGTGTTGTAGAAGACATCTTGTGTATGGGAGGCTTCCGTGACATTGCAGGCGATTTGGAGTGAGCAGGAGTCAGCTGGGCTGGGGAAGGTGATAAGAATGTAGTAGATGATGTCTTGGTTGCAGCAGATGATACAGAGCAAGCTGGAGATGATGGAGAATAAGTAGAAGACACCCGGCTTGTAGGAAGTGGTAGAGGTTGAATAAAGGACAGTGAAGCCGAACTGTCCCATGCTGTAGAAGGCACTTTGGCTGTGCAAAGTGACAGGGAGTGAGGGGAGGTCTGCTGAGTTGTAGAAGGCATCTTAGCTGTACGAGGCTTTAGGGAATGAGCAAGAGACTTCTGAGCTGTAGAAGGTATAGTGGTTGTGTGAGGTGACCGGGAACGAGCAGAGGTCTCCCGAGTTGTAGAAGGTATAGTGGTTGTGTGAGGTGATAGGGAACGAGCAGAGGTCTCCCGAGTTGTAGAAGGTATAGTGGTTGTGTGAGGTGATAGGGAACGAGCAGAGGTCTCCCGAGTTGTAGAAGGTATAGTGGTTGTGTGAGGTGATAGGGAACGAGCAGAGGTCTCCCGAGTTGTAGAAGGTATAGTGGTTGTGTGAGGTGATAGGGAACGAGCAGAGGTCTCCCAAGCTGTAGAAGGCATCTTGGCTATGCAAGGTGACGGGGAGTGAGGGGAAGGCTCCTGAGCTGTCAAAGGCATCCTCTCTATGGCAGGTGTATGAGGGTGATCAGAAGGCTTCTGGGCCATTGCAGGTGATTGGGAGTGAGCAGGAGTCACCTGGGCTGGAGAAGGTGATAAGAAAGTGGTAGATGATGTCTTGCCTGTGCCAGGTGATGTTGAGTAAGCTGGAGGCAACCAGACTGTAGGAGGTGATGGAGAATTAATAAAAGGCCCCTGTGTTGTAGCAGGTGATAGAGAACAAACAAAGGACAATGAGGCTTCAAGTGGTGACGCAGTAGTAGAACCCAGCTCAGCTATGGGTATAGTTAGAGGAAAACCAGGAGGCAGATCTGTTGTAAGAGGTGATTGGGAGCGATCGGAGGGTACCTGAGTCTCTGAATCACTGCAGACAGAATCTGAAAAGAGGAAGAAGCACAGAGATAATAGCTGATGTATCATCCCTTACCAGTGAAAAAATATATATCAGAAATGTTCTTTTTGTGTTATAGTTCCCAGAATTCCTTTCCTCACAGGATTCCCTTTTACTTTGAAGATTAGTTGCAATCCTTACAGTAGCTGCAGGTGAGGGGGAAAAGAATGGATTTGGGGAGGGAGTGGCAACAGTGTGTTTTTTTCTGTTATCATTAAAAGTACGTTGGCATATCTGGGGATTGTACCTGGGATTTAGAGCCATGAGCTATACGAAAGATCTGTTGCTGGTGGTAATAGGAACTACGAAAACTGATTTGTTGTTGTTGCATGTGGGGCAATAGTTATCAAAGATAGGGGTTCATTTAAACTTTGGAGACAGAATTTTCTCTGGGAATTAGGAAATGCAGAGTTTAGAAAAGTTATAATTGTCCAAATCTCACAGCATCATGATCACAATCAAGAATTTTAATCTAGGGATGTAAAGAAATGAAAGGGATGTAAAGAAATGAACTGAGTAGTTAAATATACAAATATAGAAAAACACAAGAACAGGGTAGCCAAGATTTTATACAGATTTACATTTTAACTCTGGAAATATTAAGTTAGATTACTATCATGGATATAACTAATAAGAAAAAGTTTTGCCTTTGACAATATGTACAATATATGGAAGTCAAATTTTTCACCTTGTTACATTACTACCCTATTTTCCTTTCTTTTTTCATATCCAACTCTGCCCCTTTCTACTCCCTCCCCTCTATTTTTTTCTCCCCCCTACCCCCTTCACCTTTACCCTACCCCTTTTACTCACATCCCCATGTATGTATCCACATTGCAAAAATCTTCAATAAAAATCACTTTTTAAAAAAAGAATTTTAATCTAAAAGGAATTAGACACAAATTTGTCCATTCTGTTGTGTGCCTCTGATTTGCAGCCACTGTAAACCAGGGCTTTCTTATCAAAAGTAATTCAAATGAGCTTTCCTCTGAGGCTGCCCAAGATGTTAAGATCGGCCCCCACCCGCATTTTGTAAAAAAGTAAAAACTTGGTTATTTGAGCAGGCGTTTCCAAACCCAGTGTAGCTATGACCTCTGATCTCAGAATGGTTGGACAACGTAACTGGACAATAATTTGGCAATGAAGTGCGGAGGATTTTTATAATGTTTTTATTGATGTTTAATATGTATGTAATTTTTAAAAACTATATTGAATGTTTTATCTGCTTTTATATTATGGGCACTGAATATTGCCGCTTGTAAACCGCCATGAGTCACTCTCGGGCTGAGAATGGCGGTATAAAAATGTAGTAAATAAATAAATAAATCATGGCTGAGTGGGAATCTCAATACTAGTCTCCTGGAGTCCTACTCAAGCTGTCAAACAATTCTTAAAATATTCCTGGGTGCCTTCAAATTGGCTCTTACTCATGACAATCCTATCCTTGGGGGGGGGGGGGTCTGTTCAAAGGAGATTTGCCACTGCTTTCCTCAGAGTGTAAAAGAGAACAACTTGCCCAAGTGTGTACAATGAGTTTCCATAGCTGAGTAGTGCTTCAAACCCTAGTCTCCAGAATCTTAGTCTAACTCTCAAACCGTACACACTGACTCCATTTATGGATGACACTCTTCTTGGAAAGATTTATTCTGAGGAGATTTGTCACTGCTTTTGTCTGAGGCAGAGAAAGTGTGACTTGCTAAAGTTCATTCATCCAGTAGGTTTCCTTTGTTGAGTAGGGAGTCAAAGGGGATATTAGAAAGTTCAATGTGTCCAGGGAAGGATGATCGAAATGGACGAAGTCTGGAAACTAGGCCTGGGCAATCATGGTTCTAAATGGTTCTAAAGAACTTACACAATTAAAGTTCTGGTGGTGAAAACTAGGTGGCGCTGGTGCTTTGCTTCTACAGTGTTGCTAAAGTTCTGGTGGTGAACATTTCAGAACTCTAACAAAACTTTCAAAAATTCATTATTATTTCATTATTGTCGATTTTTAAGACAGAACCAATTAGGAACTGCCATTTATAACAAAATAATAAGAGTTATTTGACAGTAGAATGTGCTGCATGGGAGTGTAATGGGGTCTTCTTCTTTGGAAATTTTTAAACAGAGACTGGATGGGATGGCTTTGTTTGCGTGTTTCTGCATGGCAGAATGGGGTTGGACCGGATGGCCTTTTCAACTCTATTGTTTTATTTTTCTTTGTATCAAAAATCCTTCGGTTATGTGAGCCACAATAAGATGTCCACTATGATACAGCTTGACCGTCTCAGGTACAGAGAACCAATTACTCACAGCTCTGGAACTTAGGCTCCAGTCTCAGCAGTATCCAGGAGTTGCTGTCCTGACCATCTGCAAACTCACTCTGAAGCTCCATGATCTCCCCTTCAGAGGTCACTTCGGTCTTTCCAGCACTGATGACAACACAGCTGGTGTCAGTCCCTGCAAGGGATAGATCTTCCTCTGATAGGCTTGAAGAGGATGCAGACCAACTGCTCTCCAGGGAGGAAAGCATTGCCAGTGAAATGCTAGATAGGCTGGGGAGAAAGACAAAACAGGGAGAATTGTGGTGCAGCAGGGAAAAAAAAGACAGCATTGGCCCATCAGGACTCATCAACCTCTCATCAAACTGAATTTCTCCCAAATGCACCCAGTTTCTGAGAAGGGTTCACAAACAGATGGAAGACTTTAAATTTATTGGGTTGTTCCCTCCCTGGACTGCACGAGACTCTTGTGTCATCAAGTCTCCAGACCTGAATGAGAAGCTAGACTAGAGATAAGATTAGCATGAGGGATTCCTTCCCCCACATTCCTATGCATGCTTTCTTTCCCAGAAAGGGCTTTGTCTTTACTCTTCCTACTTGCCACTATCTCCACCCCCTTTGAAGATGTAGCAATGAAATCTCTGTGAGGTAAGTTCCTTTTTAAAGGTATTTTTATTTCCCTGGACTAGGCCAAGCAGCCATCCTCCATTGTTTTTCTTCTGTCTTTTACTTCCTTCCAGTGAAGACGCATTTTGCCTCTCTCTTTGGGCAAAATGTAGTTGCATGGATACTTTGATTTTTTTATCCTTTTACTTTTCTTAGAAGATGAGATTTAGTAAGCTAGTTAGCTCCAAGACCTTTTCTATCTAGAATGTATTTCTTTTGCTTCAATAAATATTTTTGAGCCTAAGAATAGAAGTTTATCCCACCTTCACCACAAATAAGTTTCTGCTGGTTATTTATTTATTAGATTTATTGGCCACCAATCCCAGCCGGCTCAGGGCGGCTTACATCAAGCACCACAATAAAACAACAAATCTACAACAGCAATAAAACCACAAAGATAAAACAATTTAAAGAGATAACCCAAGTCTTAGGAGATAGCACATTACAACTCAAAGGCCTGCCGGAATAGGACCGACTTGCTGGCCTTCCAAAAAGCCAACAGGTTGCGCAAGGCCTGAACCTCTGGAGGTAGTACATTCCAGAGAACTGGGGTGATGATGGAGAATGCCCCTTTCCATGTTGATGTTAGATGGTACTGTTTGACATTGGGCACGGCAAGAAGATTCCGCTCTTCAGATCTAAGTGTTCTCATGGGACGGTATGGGGTTAGGTGGTCCCTCAGGTACACTGGCCCCAGACCATACAAGGCCTTGAAAGTCAAGACTAGCACTTTGAAGGTGATCCGGTACTCAATAGGAAGCCAGTGCAGTTTCCGCAGGATTGGTGTAATGTGGCAGCTAGCAGCAGCTCCTGCGAGCAGCGGCATTCTGCACCAGCTTGAGTTTCCGGGTCACCGACAGAGGCAGGCCAATGTAGAGAGTGTTACAGTAGTCTAACCTTGAGATGACCGTAGCTTGGATCACCGTGGCCAGGTCGTACCGGGATAAGTAGGGGGCCAGCCTCCTGGCCTGACGAAGGTGGAAAAATGCCACTCTGCTGACAGAGGAGATTTGAGCCTCCATTGACAGGAGAGGGTCCAAAAGAATTCCAAGGCTCTTTACTGAAGATGACGGGCATAGCGCCACGCCTTCCAGGGTCAGAAGCTGGACATCCCCACTACCCGGACGACCCAGCCAGAGGATCTCCGTCTTCGCTGGATTCACCTTCAACCTACTGGCTCGCAGCCATCCAGTAACGGTTTTGAGGCAAGGATGGAAATTATCGGGTACGGTTTCGGGCCTGCCCTCCATCCTCAGAATGAGCTGGGTGTCATCAGTGTATTGATGGCATTCCAGCCCAAAGCTACGCACCAGCTGAGCAAGTGGTCGCATATAGATGTTAAATAATAGAGGGGAGAGTATGGCCCCCTGAGGAACGCCACATATAATTGCACTTTTATACCTTGCTATATTTATGGTGGATTCAACCTACTGAAGACTATTTTGAGTCTAACAACTCAGATTCCCCTACAAAATTCAATCCAGAATCTCCCATATAATGTAGTATTTAATCCCAAAGCCATCCACTTCCTCCTTCTTCCCTTCTTCTCCTGTATCCATGACTTACCAATCACTGCTTGAATCCATCTCTTCTGCAATGGATGAAAGGTCCACATCCTTGCTATAACATCTCTCCTTGCAGGTTGTCAAATTCAGTGGGTCTGCAATACTTGCAAGGGGACAAAGAGAGAAGATCAGAAACAGATTTTTTTTCATATCAGGAGCCAATTGAGAAACAGATTGTATGAAACTTCAACATTGTACACAATAGCCAGCAGGATTTAATAGAGTTAAGCAGACAATATATTAATTTTTCCCCAGAGTCATTTCTCCAAGTTGTAAAAGATGCTTGTTTTTCATAGCATTCTGAATTCTTTTAAATGTCTAATTTGAGCCTGTGTTTTAAAGCACACAAGTACAAGAAATTCTTTTATAAGCATGATCCTTCAAGAAAACAATATTAGCACAAACTTGGCTTTTTAAAATCTGGGGCTTGATTCCAGAACTTCCATTGACACCAAAATCCCTATTATTGTCGTCATCATCATCATCTTTATTTTTATCCCATCTTTCTCTCCATAGGGACTCAAGGCAGCTAATGACATGACACAATACAATAGGGACCCAAGGTGGCTAACAATGGCATGACACAATACAATGGTGTAATAAAAGGTATCCCTTATTTAAAATAGCAAAATCAAGATTTCTTCAAGCAATAAGTGATTGAATATATGAATGAGAATCTGTGGATATGGAAGGTCAAATGTATTACATATTCAATTCAATGATAAAGTATGCTGAATTAAACCTGATTAAGAGAGAAACGTGTCACCTATTTAGCAACAAGGTGCAATCTCAGACTCACTTTGTATGGTTATATCAAAATTATGTTTGAATCTTCTCTGTTAATGTAATCTCGACCAATGGGAATTGTCTTATATGAGTGGTTGTAATACCCAAAATGGCCCTTCAACACTCCCAAATGTGTCCTTAATCCCCATTTCACTTTCCTCATTCAAAAAAAAAAACACTTGGGAAAACTGGTAATCATTTTCAGGTATGACTTTCAGCCAAGACAAGCAATGCAAAATTCCCCCCTTCTGATTTGGTAGTGACTAAAACACCACCCTCACTTTACCAAGATTGATAAGTTAGAGCAGTGATTTTCAATCAGTGTGCCGCGGAACACTAGTGTGCCGTGAGAGATCATCAGGTGTGCCGTGGGAAATTATTTTCGAACTTCATTCATATATAAACTAAAAGGTGCATTTGTCCCTTTAAGAAATGGAACCATAGCACTCTCGCATCACCTAAGAAGTGACGTGAGATTGCTATGGTCGCGCCATCTTGGATTCTCTCAGACGTGGCTAAGTAAACAAAGTTAGAGTTAGTGCTGCAGCTGCATGTCAAGTGACAGTGGCAATTTGGGATCACAGCAAGACAAGCAAGTGACAGTGATGGAGAAGTTTTTGAGAAGGGAAAATGCAAATGCCGAACCGGGCCCTGGACAAAATTATGACACAGATGAAGGCCCTAATATGAGTGGTGGACAAAAGAAAACAGAAAAGATGGTGAGTTTGAGGCAATACAGCGAAAGCTATCTTTCATTTGGATTCACTTTCACCGGGGATGCGACGGCACTGACTCCGCTGTGCTTGGTGTGTGGTGAGAAGCTGTCCAATAGCACCATGGTGCCAAACAATCTTAAACACCATCTCCAAACAAAACACCCTTCCATTCATCAAAACATCCCCAGGTTTCACACTAAATGAGCGTATAAATACATTTAAAAACATATTAACTATATGTATTACTGTGTTAGAGTGTCATTTTGTGTCATTTTGGTTGGTAGTGTGCCCCAGGATTTTGTAAATGTAAAAAATGTGCAGCGGCTCAAAAAAGGTTGAAAAACACTGAGTTAGAGAACAGAACTTGGGTGTTGTAGGCAGGTAGGAATGGATGTTTACTACTTACCTTTTATTTTGTTGTGTGGGTCTTTCTTCTTTGGTGATGTGGAAGGAGGCTGCAAAACAAAGGATGGATAATTGCATGAGCTCAACTTGTGGAAGCCAAGAAAGCAAGTATGTTAAATAACTACATTCCCGGTGAATGAAGGCACTATCAATCAATCAATCAATCAATCAATTGCCTTTATTTCAGTTAACAAACCTTAGGCAGATTCAGAAAAATATAATACAGATAAAAGTCACATATAAAACACAATACAGGTGATCAAATGTACACATATTAAAATCGCTGGCCTTAAAATGTATATCTCTTAGAAGCGAATAATACGTATCTAGGGCTGTGTAGTTTTCTACTATTTAGTGTACTACAGTTATAATCACATAAAGACTGTAGTTAAATTTCTCAGTTTCTCTGCGGTTACTTTTCTTTAGATAAAATGCTCTTTCGGGTCTTTGAGGCATGAGCAAAAAAAATTGCTATCTCCTCTGTAACTTTTTTATTTGAGTCCCCCAAAAGATACTTTAAATACCATTGTCAAGATCTTCCTGGCCAATGACAGATAAGAGGCATTATTACCTTCCTTCTTTCATTCAAACATGACATGCAGTAGAGACTCTAATACGCCCGTCCCACATGGGCAAAGCCGATCATTGTAATCTTTATGTTGAAAACGTCCTTCTAGGATAGCTGAGGGAATAACGTTGCATCGGGCTTTGCTAAACGCCTGTCGATATTTAGGGATATTTAAGTTTTCTAGGTATTTAGCTTCACTTAGTGGTTTAAACTCCAGGCCCAGGTTTATAGGGGAACAAGTACTACATGCTGCACTTGTAGAATTTTGCATATCTATGTCAATTATTCGTTGTTTCAAATTTTGTATTGCCCTACTTGGGTCTAGGGAGAGTAATAGGTCTTGTGAGCGCCCCAGATTGAGAAGTTTCTCTTTTAATGTCTTCTTAATTTGAGAAATGAAGAAGTCTTTCTGTAGCAAGTGTAGAATGAAGGCACTATCTGCTCACCAGTCTGTGTCTTCTGGATGCTGATAGATCTAGTTCCAGGGCAGCTGAGCTGTCAAACAATAGAAAAAAAGCAGCATAAAAAAACATTGTTTAGTAGGCCTGTGCAATAAATGAAAATTGTTTCAATACTCATTACTATGTTGAGGAGGGGGAATCATTTCTAAAGTGTTTCTAAAATATCATAAGGGGTCTGTATCATAACTATAATGATATATCTACTTTTTGTTTTCTTTTTTGTGTTAAATAATTGTGAAAATGGGGAAATTTTAAGGGCTTCTTTCTCCTTTATTGCTAGAGCTATCAGCACGAAACTTGCTACAATTTTAGGACATAGTTACCACTGTTACCCCAAAGTTTCAAAACATTTCACTCACACACTGATTTTTTGGGAATTTTTAAAAGTTTCAACAATGAACAATCAATCTTTTACAAAAAACTTACAAGAGCTATCTGCTTGAGTTTGTTACTTGATAACTAGACCCCCCCCCCCAAGTTTCAGAAATAACACTGAGAATGTGGCTAAGTGTCAGCTGCATAAGATATCTCTGACCAGTAGGTCATGAATTCGAGGCCTGCCCGGGTCGAGGTGGGTGCTCGACCTTTAAGTGTAGCCTGCTGCCGACCTTTGCAGCCCAAAAGACAGTTGCATCTGTCAAGTAGGTGATAAAGGTACCTGTCAAGTAGGTGATTAAGTGGGGAGGCAAGTTTTGACTGAATTATGAGGCCATTAAGAACTCCAGGAATGCGGAAGAACAACAAGGGATGCTGGAAACACTGAGAGATGAGGAGTGTGTCAGCTCCCCCTGGTGGCCAGAGTTTGCCTCTGTTCATTTATATGTGTGTTTGTGAAATAGCAGGAATTGGCTGCTAAAGTATGTGTATCTGTAATCCGCTCTGAGTACCCTTCGGGGTGAGAAGAGCGGAATATAAATTAAGTAAATAAATAAATAAATAATTTGAGCAACTACTGAATTTTGGTGAATTTTTAAAGTTTTGACAAAAACTTTTTAAAAACTAGTTTTGGCAAACAAAGAAAAAGCCACAACAGCTAACCCCTTGAATGTCTCTAATTACACACAACACGTACCATAGAACTTTAACTTAGTGATGTTCCTCCCAGTCCACCACAAATATACTACTAGTCCTCTTTGCAGATTCAATAATGAATTGCAACTCTGGCTGCTGCTACAGATGAACAATAGCTCTCTCCTACCTTGGGGCTTTCTCATGTGAGCAGAATTCTGGGAGAATGGAGTTTAGGGCAGGTCCTTTTGAATTTTGTGCCACAGAGTTCCTTGCCTTCCCAAACTACATTTCCCAGAGTTCTCAGTCTCCCTCCTATCTTGCTTGCCCTCCCAATGGTGACAGGAAACCTTAATTTAAAGACGAATGGCCTCTTTGGCTTCACACCACTGGTACAGCTTGCTGCTTGTGCTGAAAATGAAACCAACTTTGGGACACTTACGAGGTTTACTGAACTGTAATGAAAAGTCATAAGTGAGTGTTTTGATTCTTAAGTTTTTTGCATGGGCATCTCTCATGTTTCTTAATATTATGTTGTATGCACAAATCTTACAAAATAGATATGACAAATGAGGCACAAACCAAGTTTTGCACAGCCTTAATGACTAGTCTCCTTTCTGCCCCTTGCATTTCTTATTATCACCTTGTATGTACAGATCTTATGAAATAATATGTCATATGAGACACAAATGACTTTTTTGCACAGCCCTACTGTTTAGATAGAAAATGGAGGAGAGAGGGGGAAAACAAATAATTGTCCCATGCCCCACATCACCCTCTACACCCCTTAGCTCAGTGTTTTTCAACCGTTTTTGAGCCACGGCACGTTTTTTACATTTACAAAATCCTGGGGCACACCACCAACCAAAATGACACAAAAGTACACTCTAACACAGTCATACATATAGTTAATATGTTTTTAAATGTATTTATACACTCAGTGTGAAACCTGGGCCTGTTTCGATGAACACAACATATATATGACTTTCTCTCACATATTTATACATGGCTATCATGTCTTCTCTCAGCCTTCTCTTCTTCAGGCTAAACATGCCCAGCTCTTCAAGCCGCTCCTCATAGAGCTTGTTCTCCAGACCTTTGTGAAATTTCACCCTGAGTGAAACTTGCTTCCAGTTAACTATAGATGCCATGAAGCTGTTATAAACAGTTCCTTGTGGGGGGGGGGGACTCTCCAAAAATCCAGCAAAATAGTTTTAAAAAAAACATTTCCAAGAGGAGAAGCTCAATTTTTTTCTCTTGGAAACCTGTGAGGGGCTGCTAGGAGGGGGGGAGTGCCAATTTCCCAGGGCACACCTGATGATTGCTCATGGGAATCTTCCTGAGTTCTCAGGGAAGCACCCCAGCACACTGGTGGGATGCTTCCTCTTTGGAGCCCTGTCGGAGATAGCCTTACATTGTGCAATGGCATCTGGCAATTTACAGTCCAGACATGGATTTGAACCATGATGCCCAGAGTTGAAGTCCAATACTCAAATACATCATGCTGTCTCATAAAGAAATACTAAATACTTCTCACCAAACAGGGCCATAGCCAGGATTTTGTTTCGGGGAGGGGGGGCTGAGTTTGATTTGGGGGGGGTGAGTCTGAGTGAGAGAGGATCTACCCTAGCAAACCTTTTGTATCATTATCCCAATACACCCCCCCCCCATGCATATGTGATATATTGAGCATAGTGATCGGATCATGATATGAATACACATAACAGTTTAAATAATGTACCAGTAAGGCCTTCTCGTGGACCACCCTGAGAATTGGGGGGGGGGTTAGCCCTTCCAGGCCCCCCTCCCGCGGGCTACATGCCTGTCACTGAACTACAGATCTCAGGATTCCACAGAATGGAACCATGACAGTGAAAGTGAAAGTGAAGGTCTTTCCTTAGGCAGAGTCAATGGAATGTTAAGGAATTGTCTGGCTATTTCCATCAAGGCTTCTCTCTTACCTGGCGGCACGAATTCACCCAATAAGCACATATAATTATGAAAACAATAAACAGGAGATGCAAAAACTCCCAAGTCCAGTCGCACCAAATCATTTCCCATCAGGAGCAATTTGGCCATATTTAGACCCAATAAGCAAGAGCATCTCTGGCAGTCTAAACCCAGGTTGGGCTCCCTCCCTTAGAGTCACACTTGCATCACAAAGGACTTGGGCCAAGATCTTTACATCACAAAGGACTTGTGCCAAGGCCAGCAAAATGGCTCAGTCTTGGCCAGGCATCCTCAAACTACAATCCTAGCTGTTTGGACCTTCAACTCCCTGAATTCCTGACCATTGAACAAGCTGGCTAAAGCTTCTGGGAGATGGTGGTCTAAACTGCTGGCGGGATACAGTTTAAGGATGCCTGGTCTGGGCATTGGCTGGAGGAACTTACACACCAGATAAGGATATCTTTGTTATGTTTGAGGGCTGGGGTGATTTATGAGACACCTCTACAAAACACCTCTGATAAGCAGGCTCTTCCTTTCTCAGGGTAGGGGCCACTGGGGGGGGGGTCTCAAGGGGGGTGTCAGAGGGGTTGCTAAAGACAATCAGAAAACATGGAATTTTCTGTTGGTTATGGGGATTCTGTGTGGGAAGTTTGGCCAGATCCATAATTGTTTGAGTCTCTCTGGACGTAGGTGAACTACCACTCCAAAACTCAAGGTCAATGCCCACCAAACCCTTCCAGTATTTTCTGTTGGTCACGGGAGTTCTTGTGCCAAGTTTGGTTCAATTCAATTGTTGCTGGAGTTCAGAATGCTCTTTGATTGTAAATGAACTATAAATCCCAGCAACTACAACTCTCCAATGACAAAATCAATCCTGCCCCCAACCCCATCAGTATTCAAATTTAGGTGTATTGGTTATCTGTGCCAAATTTGGTCCAGTGAATGAAAATACATCCTAAATATCATATATTTACATTGCGATTCATAACAGGAGTAAAATTACAGTTATGAAGCAGCAACAACAATAATTTTATGGTTGGGGGGCCACCACAACATGAAGAACTGTATTTAGGGGTCGCGGCATTAGGAAGGTTGAGAGACACTGCTCTAGATCATGTTCCCTTAGGTGATTTCCTTGAAGATGGCTTGGATCTAAGTTTACAGTACTTTACACTTATTTCTTCTTGCTTAGCATTTGAAAAGATGTATGTCTCTATGAAAGGCTTACCTAACCCATTCTTAATTACACTGCATAGATTTTCTGTAATGTAAAGTGAAAATGTGGAAGACAGAGACCTCTAGTGGACTTTGCTTAGAAATGCAACTACATCTTAACAAGCCTGGAAATCAGGGAGCATTATTACAGTGTAGAACTAATGCAGTTTGACACCACTTCACTGCTATGGTTCAATCATGGAATATATTCCTGGAAGTTGTAATTTTACAAAGTCTTTAGCCTTCTCTTTCAAAGAGTGCTGGCTCTTCACCAAACCACAATTCTCAGGATTCCCTAACATTGAACCATAGCAGTTAAAGTGGTGTCAAACTCTTGACCTATTTGTAACAGGAGTTTGGGAGATAAACAGACTACAGTAAGAATTTCAGAGAGTCCTTGAGAGTCATCTCCAATTGGTACCCTTTCAACTGCATCCAACTATGGAAAAATAATGGGATATGTACTGATCCCCCCACTCCTCAAAGACAGGAAATTGTCATTTTGTGGGAAGGATATGCAAGTAGTGTAAAAAAAGTGTGTGTGTGAGTGAGTGTGTGTGCGTGTGTGCGTGTGTGTGTGTGTGTGTGAGAGAGAGAGAGAGAGAGAGAGAGAGAGAGAGAGCCATTGCACATCAGTAAAGAATTCCAACCTCCAAATTAACCAAAAGAGTTATGTTTGACAGATGGCAAAGAAATTCACAAGCAAGATTCCATTGACTATGTTTTGAGTGATTGTGCTTTTAAATATAACTTTATATTGTCTACCTTCTAGTAAAGCGGGTTTGGTACTTTTCCGTGCAAAAAGTACAGTCAGAGAGTGATGCTACATGCGTGTTTAGCTTTGAGATGCGGGTTCCTGTGCCAAGAATCAGACAGGCACTTGCAATGTGAAAATAACACTGTGATTGATGCTTTTTAATACACCCTGTGCCAAACTTGAGATAACATAGGCTAGATGGGTGAAGCAGTACAGATTGTGCTATGGGAAAACTTAATGCGAATTGAGAAAGCACTGCGCATGACAGAGAGTCTGACCCCCTCCGTTGCTGGCACGGAGCCTGGAAGTCAATGTATCAACCTGAGAACATCAGAGACGTAGCATTGATAACTGTACTGTGAGAAAGAACTAACAAGAAATGGCTATTGTTCTAATTCAGAGGTGTAACTTTGAGATGTGATGTAAATGGAAATGCAATGTTTATTGGATTAATGAAATGTCATGAAAGCAACAGTAATCACCAGCCAATTATGATTGTTTTTATCCATGAAGAAGGGGTGGGCTTAACTGAAATGACTCCATTGGGGTATAAATGTCTTTGTATGAAAAGTGACGGGGTTCTTTTGCCCCTGATTGCAGCGTGTTCTGCTGGCAAGAGCCCACCAGCTGGTGCCAGAAATAAATCCTTTTGATTTTCACCTATTCCACAGTTGCCGTGCCTTCTTCCTCATCCTTGTACCCGCACGTTCAGGTAGCTTGGTAAAGTTAACTTGGTACTCGGAGTTCCATAACTCCTAGATTTGGCTGCTTCACTAGTTTTTAAGATAGATTTGGGAAGATGCGTCAGAATATAGTATATAGACGATAGGGTTCCCATATGTCCCTTATTCTAAGGGACGTCCCTTATTTTGGCCCTAAAATTTGTGTCCCTTATTTTCAGGCCCTGTCCCTTATTTTTGACTAGCAGGACAGGACTGGGCAGGGTTGACCAGAGGAAGGTGCGCACTGTGGTTTCCACAGCAATGCCTGCCCGGGGATTCCAACTCTCAGGGCAGCCTGCGTCCTCGTTGGAAGGAAGAGGCGATACAGGACTTTTTCAAAGTACAGTAGACTAATTAACCATTACTCAAGGGGAATGTTGGATCATGTTGGATAAAGATAGTTTCTGGTTGCTTGAGAGTTACTCTTAAAATAGGCCTAGCTGTGCATCCCAATACTATACAATGCTGTGTATTCCATACTATACTATACCATTAACTATTGACATAATAATCATGAAGATGTACTGTCTTATAAAATTTATTTTATTTTAATGTTTAGACAGTGCACTTTTAAAGTCAGCAAAGCCAAGTACTAAATACAGATGGAGAAAATTAGGTAGTTCTAATCATGATTTTTCTGCAAGACAAAGCATGCAGAAACATACCATGTACTGTTAAGAGGGTATAAGTCAGTTTCTTTTGTGAGTTTCAATCATTATCTTAGTCTGTTAATAAAACTATTTCTACCTAATGTTTGAGTTTCAAGTTTTTAATGAAGTGTCCCTTATTTTTGTGAAAAATCCCGTAAATGTCCCTTATTTCTTATATCAAAAAATGGCAACCCTAATAGATGATAACTATTTGCAGGTACCTCTATCCCTCTATACCTGTGGTTCCCAAAGTGGGCGGCACCACCCCTAGTGGGCAGTGAGATGATCCAAGGGGGCGGTGGGAGGCTCAAAATTTGGGGGGCACTGAAGCTCTGTAAGGGGGCAGTGGTGGAATTCCAAGTAGCAAGTGCGCGAGTGTGCACCTGCCACTTGGAAACCCCCATGCAGGTGCTGCCTGGAAACTGCAGTGCCCCCCTTCCTCTCCTCAACTCCGCCCACAGCCCACTCCTGTATCGCCCCTTCCATTCCAACGGGACCCTTGGAAGGAAGGGGTGATAAGGGACTGCGCCCTGGGTGGAGATGAGGCGAGGAAGGGGGCATGCACTGCGGTTTCCAGGCAAAGCCTGCCCAGGGATTCCAACTGGCAGGCTGGGACAGTCATGTGCTTGAGAGTGTGTGTCTGCCACTTGATCCAGCGGAGAAGGAAATCTCCACGTCTGCAAACTCCCCTGAGTCACTGCAGCATTTGCAGGCACCTCCTGGGAGATGGCAGTGGCACGAAGGAAAATGCAAGCAGCTCTCAATTTCCAAGGTCCAGTATTCTCTATTGCTCAAGTTTAGTTCAATTCCATTGCTGTTGGGAGTTCAGAATGCTCTTTGATTGTAGGTGAACTATAAATCCCAGCAGCTGCAACTCCCAAATGACAAAATCAATCCCCCAACCCCACCAGCATTCAAATTTGGGCATATTGAGTATTTGTGCCAAATTTGGTCCAGATCCCGGGTTGTTTGGCTTCACAGTGCTCTCCAAATATAGGTGAACTACATCTCCCCTAAATCACTGTCAATTCCTCCTACACCCCTCCAGTATTTTCTGTTGGTCATGGGGGTTCTGTGTGCCAAGTTTGGTCCAGGTCTGTCATTCATGGGGTCTCGGCTGTAGAAGTCAGAGCTGAATTGGTCGAAGGTACTGCAAATCCCATCATCCGTTATCCATACTCTCCCAAACATATTGTTTTTGTGATTAATCACTATGCTTTAATGATGTTCAATTTGTAACAATGAAAATACATCCTGCATATTAGATATTTGCATTAGAATTCATAAGAGTAGCAAAATTATTCATGAAATAGCAACAAAAATATGGATGGGGTCACCACAACATGAGGAACCTTATTTAAGGTTCACAGCATTAGAAAGGTTGAGAACCACTGCATTAATACATATATCTTTTTGTTTAATTGCTATTACATTTTTTAAAAATTAATTTCTAGGGGGGCGGTGAGTAAATTTTTTCCAGGAAAGGGGGCGGTAGACCAAAAAGGTTTGGGAACCACTGCTCTATACTGAGATATCAGCTCTTATGTTTGAGTGAAGTGGTAAAATACTGAGCTGGAATCCTGTTGAATCCTGAGCAGACTCATTAAGCCAATTGCTGAATGGTAAGTCCATATGTAGGTATGTTAATAATAATAATAATACTTTATTTATACCCCGCCACCATCTCCCCAAGGGGACTCAAGGTGGCTTACATGAGGCCAAGCCCAATGACACATAATAACAACATAACAGCAATAATACAATCCAATCAATATACTTACAAACAAGCAATAACAGACTGTTTAAAACCATTCTGGGCAGGCCAAATGTGAAATATTACAATTTTAAAATAAATAACACCGGATGTGATCAGAGGAAGAATGTATGTAACAGGAAAGGTTTTAAAGGATAATGTGGGGGGGACGACCCAACAGGTCATTAAAGTGCTTATGAGGACATTTTGCAAGGAATTGATCACAGCAGGGCATTATTTGCTTTATTCAGGAAAAGCACATTGGAACAGCCACGTTTTCAGACTCCTAAAAACTGCCAATGTGGGGGCTTGTCTGATATACTTAGGGAGCGAGTTCCAGAGTCAGGGGGCCACCACAGAAAAGGCCCTCTCTCTCGTCCCTAGGCATGAGAAAAATGAAACGGAAATTAAAAGGAGTCGTAAGTGATTCGTATGTAATGGGACTTTTGAGGTTTTACGGATCGCTGCCGCGAACCCGGAAGTAGACTTCCTTTTATGGTCCTTGAGGCCAACAATTTGCGTTATGATCGTAATAAATTCTTAATTATTAATTAATTAATTATTGTACTACATACTCACTTCTCCCTGTCTTCTCCCCCTCATTTCCTTCCGCCTTCATTCAGCTTCTTCTTTTTCCTGCATTTCTATGGGGAACTGGAAGTGGCGCTGCTGCTAGGTAGGCAATGCATTCTGGAAAGTGTAGTCCTCCACGCTTCCCCCCCTCCTTCTCTTCCCCGTTGCTCTGCTGCCATGCCCCATCGCAGGGGCCAGCTTCACACACGCGCACGCGTGCTTCTCCTCCTCTCTCTCCCTGCGCTCTCTCAGATGCTTCTCTTCCCTGTTGCTCTGCTGCCATGCCCCATCGCAAAGGCCAGCTTCACACACACACACGCGCGCTTCTCCTCCTCTCTCTCCCTGCGCTCTCTCAGATTCTTCTCTTCCCTGTTGCTCTGCTGCCATGCCCCATCGCAGGGGCCAGCTTCACACACACGCGCGCGCGCTTCTCCTCCTCTCTCTCCCGGCGCTCTCTCAGATGCTTCTCTTCCCCGTTGCTCTGCTGCCATGCCCCATCGCAGGGCCAACTTCAGCCCTCCAGGTACGTGTTTTGGACTTCAACTCCACCATTCCTCACAGCCTCAGGCCTCTTCCTTTTCCTCTCAGCCTGGGCAAACTTGGGCCCCTCACTCCCTCAGGATCGGGGTGAGAGAGAGGCAGCGAGGAGCGAGGGGGGCCTCCTCCTCCTTTTTTGCTGCTTCCAAGAATAGAATACCCCCTCCCTCCCTTCCTCCTTCCCTCCTCTTTCCTATTTGGAGAGTCCCATCTAGAATTCAGT
Source organism: Anolis apletophallus (assembly GCA_030556195.1). Lineage (NCBI taxonomy): Eukaryota > Metazoa > Chordata > Lepidosauria > Squamata > Anolidae > Anolis > Anolis apletophallus. The sequence continues at coordinate 18,926,800 of JARBWK010000003.1, read as the reverse complement.
GTGGTTTATTCAAGTTTTGGCCTACAACTCCCAGAAATCCCAGCCAATTTACCAGCTGTTAGGATTTCTGGGAGTTGTAGGCCAAAACCATCTGGAATGCGCATGCTCTGGCATACGAATTACTAACGAATTTCGTTAGTACTTAAGTTACATTTTAGAAATTTTTGGAAATTTTTTTGTAAGTCTTTCTTTTACAAATCAAAAAAATCCCCCCCCCCCCATTTGATTTTAGAATCGCCATTTTTGGGTTCTAAAACATGCCTACTCATCCCCACCAAATGCACCTGTGAAGACGGTGGTAGTGAGAGTAGGGCCTCTCCAGATGATCAAAGAGGTCACCTGGGTTCATAGGCAGAAATGCGGTCACACAGGTAGGTGGGTCCCAAACCTTTCAGGGCTTTGTAGGTAAGAACCTGCACCTTGAATTGGGACTGGAAGATAAACAGCAGCCAATGGAGCTCCTTAAACAGGGGGGTTGACCTGATTCAAAGGCTCTACTGCAGTTGGTACTAACAAGTAGGCTTGAGCCCGAATCAGCTTGAATGAAAATGATTTGTAATATTTGGTAGTCCATTTCATATAATCTCTGAAAACAGAACTGGGAGGAGGGAGGCGAAAAGCAGATTAAGAGAGTCAGATTTCATTGGCTACTGGAGAGGATAGAGTTAAGTCTACAATATACCCAAGGCAGGGGCTCCTGGAGAAGATGGGATTATTGCAGCGTCTTTTTCTCCCTCTCCAGCAGCAGCAGTGTTGATCCATTTCTTTTTGGAAAGTCTCCTAGGCTCCTCCTCCAGAGAGGGCCCTGCTGGGAACTCACTTTCCCAGCAGCACTTGCATGGGGTGAACATTGAAAAATATCTGAGTTCCTCTCAGAGCATGATGGCAGTTGAAGTTTTCTCTCTCTCTCTTTCTCTTGTTTCTCAGTCAATAAAAAGCCTGGTTGTGTCCAAGCTCTGACCGGCAACTACAATTCTCAGAATCCTCTCTTGGGTCCTTTCTTCTCCCCTCCTTCCTTCTATCCATTCTTCCTTATATCCTTCCCTTCCTTTCTTCTCCCTTCCTTTCTTCCTTCCCTCCCTCCATCCTGCACAGCTCACCTCTATTTGTAAGGCAAAGAGCCGGCGCTGTTCATAGACATCTCCAAGGCCATTTGCCCTGCTTGGCTGCACAGCTTGCGGCTGAGGCGCCGCACTGGCCAGCTCGCCCCTCCTCCGGAACTTCCTTGATGATGTGTCCGAGGGGTGAGAGACCGTGGCAGAGGCAGACCATCCACTTGCAAGCCCATGTCCCGGTGCAGGGAGCGCGATGCCGAGCCACCTCTGCCCTGGGAGCCTTGGCCTTCCCCTAGGCTACAGTCCCCGGTGTCGGGAACATTGGGAGCCGTTTCAGGGCCGGCAGCGGCGTGTCCCTTGCTCTCTCTCGCGTGCTCTCTCTCTCTCTCTAGCACGTGTTTCCGCTTCTCCCTGATGTTTCCAACGGCTCCCCCTTCAGAGCGCACGGCCACGGCGCGTTTGTGCATCGCGTGCTCCCTTGCTCTCTTTTGCATGCTCTTTCTCTCTCTGTAGCGCGCACTTCCCCTTCTCCCTGACGTTTCCAACGGTGGGGGGTGTTACAATGATACGAATAAGTATGATCATGCAACTACAGAATGACCCATCATCACAATTGCGCTACTGAAGAGAGGTGTGATGTTGAAGGTGCTCAACCTGATATGTATCCCCTAATAACTATACTGAAATGGAATAGCAGGTTGATAAAGTTCTTAATGTGCAGAAGCAACAGTGAAATCTGGCAAATGGAGTGTATTCCCCTTTTAAACTCGTTAATAGCCTCAGGAATGCACATTAATATGTGTTTTAAAGTCGGGTTATTTTTTTTATTAAAAAATCTAAGTTTTGGATGCACAGTTCATCAATTGATTTGATGTAGCAAAGGTAATCCTTCCTTCCATCCCCCATTTTTGTTTACAGGCAATAAGGAAATGAGACTCACATGAACCAGCTAATGGATAAATACTTCGAACCACAATTTTTCCTTATTTCCTATGCAGAACTAGAAGTCACTCATAAGTCATGTTCATGCCACCATACAGGACTTGGTCCAAGAGGAACTGCATATATTTCCCAGTCAAAATATAGTATATGTTCCTTCCAGTGAAGACTTAAAGGACAGAGTGTTGTAAAACTTGCTTCGCATCTGTGTTAAATGGGAGAACTGGGTCACCATGGAGTAATTGGAGATATGAGTGACAAAAGAGCAAGTGGTATTTAAGAAGTGAGTCTTTTATTCGGTGAGAGTCCAGAGTACATCAGCAATAGGTCTTCCTGAAGGAAGGAACCTGCCAGAGAATACAACTTAGCCACTTAAAGCCAAGTCTGCCTTATGTGTCCCTGAACCCATCTTATCACACAGCAGCACTTCCCTCTTGCTGCAAAAGTAATTTTTGTCTCTGTGGTCTACCTGGACAGCACCACAGTGGTGAGGACTTAAATATTTCCTGTTTGCTTTGGTACTTAAGCTCAATCGATGACTAGCATCCAGGAAAGGACATACACATATGCAAGTCACATTAAGGAGGACATACTGTACACATGTGCAAGGCATATTAAAGTCATGATTACTCAACAGATGTATTCTGTTGGTGGCAGCAGAACTGTGCTGAAGGCACCTTTCCTTGTGCCATGTCTTTTGACATTGTGATTTCACATAGAACAACTGTGTTGCAGTTGTACAATATGTAATGTGTGTTGTGGTTTTGCATTGCAGCTGTGTATCATATTGTTCATTGCCATTGAGCAGTCTATATTATGGATTGAGGTTGGACATCATTCACTGAGCACTGCTATTGTGTATCCTGTATTGTGGTTTGCCTCTCCTTTGGCTCCCCCTTGTCGTGGGGGAGAGGCTTGCGTACCCTAATGAAGTTGTGAGCTATGCTAGCAGTGGCATAATAGTCATCGGTAGGGCTTCCCATGCCAGACAGGTCTCAACTGAACAGTTTGACAAAGAGCGTCAATTGGCAGGATGGGCTCTCTAGCCTTTTGGCAACCATCCTAAGAGAAGGAAAACTCTAAATTCAAACCCGGCAGATGGTGCTCTTCTAACTCTTTAAGGTCAACCATCTAAGAGAAGTTAACTCTAATCAAACCTACGACCTGAGGACCTCGCTGCCACCGTCCAAGCTTGCTAGGCCCCAGCAGATGAACCTTTGGTTTAAAGCAGTGGTTCCCAAACTTTTTCGGCCTGCCGCCCCCTTTCCAGAAAAAAAATTTACTCACCGCCCCCCTAGAATTTTTTTTAATTTAATAGCAATTAAACAGAAAGGTATATGTATTAATGCAGTGGTTCTCAGCCTTTCTAATGCCATGACCCCTAAATAAGGTTCCTCATGTTGTGGTGACCGCATCCATATTTTCGTTGCTACTTCATAAATAATTTTGCTACTCTTACGAATTCTAATCCAAGTATTTAATATGCAGGTCAAAGCGAAGGTGGTGGGGCCAAAGAAGAGAGCCACCAACCCCTCCTAAATAGCCAATCTTTCACCGCCCCCTTAAAGGGGTTCACCGCCCCCCAAATTCCCCTGAGCTTCCCACTGCCCTCTTGGATTGCCTCACCGCCCACCAGGGGGTGGTACCGCCCACTTTGAGAATCAGTGGTTTAAAGGGTGAGGCCAGTTCTGTGCACACTGCGCTCCACCAGAAAAATCCATTGCACAGGCTCGAAGGACACATCCAACTTCCGTCCGCGCTTGTAGAAAGCATGGGATGGGTCTTTCCTGAATCTTTGTTCATGAAGAAAAGCCAAGAATTGTGCTTTGCACAATGGTACCAAGTTATTCACAATTGTTGCACAATATTGGGGGTGCTTTAAATACAATTTTCCTGCTTCCTGGCAGAATGGGGTTGGACTGGATGGCCCACAAGGTCTTTTCCAACTCTGTGATTCTAAAATACTGAAGACCCCTTACTGAGCCCAAGTAGAGCTCATCTATTAAATTAGTTGACACGTACCAAATCAACATGTAGATAAATCCAACTGATTCAACAGCCATACTATAGTTTAAACTAATCATAGGATTTAGACCTGGACTACTATGGTGGCAAAGATGAAGTACTTTGGCCACATCATGAGAAGACAGGAAAGTTTAGAGAAGACAATAATGCTGGGGAAAAAGGAAGGAAAAAGGAAGAGGGGCCAACCAAGGGCAAGATGGATGGACGGTATCCTTGAAGTGACTGGCTTGACTTTGAAGGAGCTGGGAGTGGTGACGGCCGACAGGAAGCTCTGGCGTGGCCTGGTCCATGAGGTCACAAAGAGTCGGAAGCAACTGAATGAATAAACAACAACAAAACTATGGAAAGCATACAAAAGAGCCCTCTGCAACCCCACCCCCCAATGTTACCCCAGAGTGTTTCCATATTGCCCCTTTGGGCATGTGGAGAGACTGAGAATCTTAACAAGATCTGATGAGTTTCTTCTTTGTTGCCCCCCATCATCACCTTCTGCCTTTTCATGAGACAGGCATATTGGCATTGCCACAAGACCATCACTTCAAGTTGGCACAAGAGCCTATTTGACCTCTCACGACCTTATCACTGTGACTTGGCACCCAACAGATGGCATTTTGTATCATCCCAATGTGCGAACTGCCTTCACTGTAAAGCATTTTGATCAAGGTACAGTGATTTGTGTAACCTCTCTTTGTGTTGTTTGGTTTGCAATAGCAATTTTGACACCTTTAGAGAAATCAATACTTCACAGATTGGCCCCGTGTTTGTGAGGCAGACGGAGACGGCAGACTTGCTGTACAAACAGTTACTGTGCGATTTCAGTTCTTTGATGAAAACTCTAACCGAAAGCTTGTTGGAGTGTGAAATCTATCTCTAGCTTATATCACTTTCAGACAACAAGGAAGAGTTCCCATTTCCAAAAGCCTCAAACACACTCACACAAAGGAGATGTACATTCTAACTGTCCCAGTTTGGTAGGAAAAATCCTAATTAATAATAATAATAATACACTTTAGTTATATTCCCCGAAGGGGACTCAGAGCGGATTACAGGTACACATACTTAGCAGACAATCCCTGCCGTTTTTCACATGCACACACATAGACGAACAGAGGCAAACTCTGGCCACCAGGGGGAGCTGACGCACTCCTCATCTCTCAGCATTCCCAGCATCCCTTGTTGTTCCTTCCATATTCCTCAGCGATCCTGGAGTTCTTTAATGGCCTCATAATTCAGTCAAAATTTGCTTCCCCACTTAATGTGGTACCTTTATCACCTGCTTGACAGATGCAACTGTCTAATTAATGATCGGTCATCCCAGTTTCTTTCCTCTTCTTCCACTTCAACTCTTTGTTCTCATTTTATTAAAATTGCTGTAAACTTAGTTTAAAGTGCAAAGAGTACTTTGCGCTCAATGCAGTGGCAGAAAGAGAAAAATGGAGGTTGCAGAATTTTGACCCCTGTATATTCAGGCAAAAGCAAACTGCTGCAGGCTATCCTAGCTTGTGTGATTTTCTTCATAACTAATAACTTTTGCCACGTTGATCATATTCTGGGCACATATGTCTGGTTTTTAATACGGAAAACAGCGGAGAGTAGGTAAACCTTGTTTTCAGGGCTAGACCTAGAAAATAATATTTTGTTTTCCAGGCTTTATATGCTTTATGCATGTACTATGGTAGAGATGAATAAAAAATACAATCTTCTGATCATATTTTTCCTATTTCTACCATATCCTTAGATTATGTTTTTGGAATCCCTCAAAGCCCTTTAAAAAGAGAGAGACAGGGCCTTATCCGTGGTGGCCCCTTGGCTATGGAATTCTCTCCCTAACGAGATCAGATCTGCTCTATCACTTCTGATCTTCGGAAATAAATTGAAATCCTGGTTGTGAGATCAAGCATTCGCAGAATAGACTGATTTGCTGGCAAATATACTGTTTTAATGGACAATGAGGGACTGTTTTTAGGATGATGACTTAAATCGGTGAACTGTTTTTTTTAATGTATTTTTATATCCCTTTAATTTAATATGTATGTTTATGGTTGTTTTACTTTGTTCTTGGCACTGTGCCGTGCTGGTTGGTAGCTGCCCTGAGTCTCTCTGTGGAGGTCGAGATAGAACAGGATAAAAATGCCCTAAATAAATAAATATACACCTGATCTGATCTTGATGTTCTTGTAATGTTATAGCTTATTCACCAACAGACAATGACTGGCTTTAGTGACATATGCAAACATAGATTTCCTTTACATTTGTGTATGTCTTTGCGTGTGGATGGGCAACATGCCTCCCACGAGCAGCCAGAAAAAACATGCACACACTGAGATGGGAAGAAAATGGCCACAACTCATTTTATTGATTATAGGAACTGAAAGCTTAGCAGCCAGGCATGGGTTCTGGATCAACATCGGTCAGCCTGCTGCTGATCCATACCGCTAAACACGTCAGGGTGCCACTGGCACAATACCGGTTGTGTTGCTCGGCACCTCTGGGAACCACCGGATGTTGTTCCTCCCCCCCCCCCCCCACGTACCAGGTGGGGGGAAGAAAACCAGATCCTATAAGGGCTACCAGACGGAGGAAGGAGTCCGGCCCTGGCCAAAACTTTCTCCGTGCAGGTGACTTCTGGGAAGAAGCCCCCTGCAACCAACATGGCCAGTGGGAGAGCGCCCCCCACCGCAACAGGTCTTGCCTGGTAAGTCAGGCAAGACATTTTTTGGTTGCTGCAGAAGTTGGAATTTCCTTCTGCCCTTTATGGTTCCTGATGTCTTCTTAATTAGATACTGAAACTGAAGCTCCCTAGAATTATAGAATCATAGGGTTGGAAAAGACCACAGAGATTAGTTATAGTCCGATTAGTTTACTAGGATTGGAGTGAGAGATTAAAGTTAGAAACATGGGTGGGACATAAGAGTTAGTTTCTCATGGCCAACTAGTATTTAGATGTGCTAAACAAGTAATCTTTCATGCTGAACATCTATTTGACACATTATTTTTGTGTTATACATCCAGGCCCCTGAGAGTTCTCTTATTGAGAAATTGAACCTCACTTCCAAAAGATGGACTTGACCTGAATTCCAAAGTCAAATACGAAATTTATTAGAGAGAGGTGGGGGGACTGATGCGCAATTCCAAAAAAGTGGCATACTTCCTCACCGTCTTTTGCCTCATTTCCAGTTACTCTGCCTGGATGGGCAGAAAAAGCAAACATTCCAAGAGAGATTAACTCACCTTTCATAAACAGATAACCTGAGAGGAGCTAGACAGGAGATGTGTGCCCACAAACCCGAGGCTGAAACCTTTCCTACTAAAAGCTCTTTAACAAAAGGAGCTTGCCCACAGTTTCAAAGGTACACACCTATCATCCTTAAGAGTCACTTTTAAGATTCATTGCATGTGCAAGGGTGACACACCTCGCGCCAAGGACAATAACACAGACACAGGTGGTTGGATGAAAATGGCCACAACTCATTTATTGAAAACAGGAACAAAGGGTTGGCGGCCATGCATGGGTCCTGGATCAGGGTCGTACAGCCGCCACAATTGTCCAAAGGCGTATGCAAGCCTGGGGTGCGAGAGGCCCAATGCCTGTCCATGGAAACTTGGCACCCCAGGGGGCCTGGGCATTATCCCCCTTACAACCAAGGGGCGATAAGCCAGCCTGACCCAGGGACAATGCCACACGCCAGATACGGAGTTGTGACAAAGAACATAATAACGCATTACCATGAACAATGCAACAATGACATGAAGACTGAATAAAATGAACACCAACAAGCAATGCAATAAGTAGGGAGGGTGGGAGGAAAAACAGAGCTGCCCCCCACGTGCAACCTGGGCAGCACCAGGTGGCCTTAAATAGGCTGCCCAGGTGGAAGTGCCAGCCATCCGTTGCCCAGAGGGGGCGGGGCCAGCCCCGTCATTGGCTGGCTGGCATTTGGTGGCGGGAAACCTTCCTGCCACCCCAGGGGCTTCTGAGGAGGAGAAGCCCCTGCATCTCATCACAAGATGGTGGCGAGGGCATCCCTGCCCCGCAAACCGCTCGGCCGGTAAGTCGGCCAAGCACATTATTATTATTTATTAACTTTATTTATACCCCGCCCCATCTCCCAAAAGGGACTCGAGGCGGCTTACATGAGGCCAAGCCCAACAATACATAGTAAAATAACACAACAGCAAATAAAACAATAGAATCACTATAACTTCCAATAAGCAATAAACAACAACAACACAGTTTAAAAACATTATGGCTGGGCCAGATGTAAATTATTTAAAAAATTAAAATAAATAACACTGGGTGCGAACAGAGGTAGAATGTGTGACACAGGAGGGTTTTTAGAAAATAATATGGAGCAGACAACCCAACAGGTGATTAAAGTGCTTCTAAGAACATTTTGCAAAGGTTGATCAGAGCAGGATGTTGTTGACTTTATTCCAGGAAGGCATATTTGAACAGCCGCGTTTTCAAGCTCCTCCTAAAAACTGCCAATGTGGGGGCCTGTCTGATATTCTTAGGGAGCGAGTTCCAGAGTTGGGGGGCCACCACAGAGAAGGCCCTCTCCCTCGTCCCCACCAATCACGCCTGCAGTCCCCTTCAGAATTCCTTGTGATCTCAACATATATGTTTGTTTAGTAATAAAGATAACTGGATGTGCTGAAGCGGAGCAAATATACCTGTGCTCATACAGCCCAGTGCTTATCTCCTGGGAAACTAAAGTAATATGATGTGCCTACGTGTACCTACCTGAGGGGTTTTTCTGGCTTCCCACCAACTGTGAGACAGGGTTCATCAGGAAGGGACAATGTCAGCATACCATAATGTAAAGTAGATCTCTAGCTTTCCAAGGGAGTTCAACGATGAGTCGCTGCCACACATCAGCCATGCAGGTTAACTCTGTAAACTTTTCATATAACTCTTTATATTTACATAAAAACCCATTGTCTTCTCTGAAGCTCATCCTTGTGTAAACTGGACTTGGCAATTAATCCCATCACGGTATTCGCTGAGCAGAAGACAACTCTGTCTTCTTAACCATCTCCTAAAATGAATTCATTTTTAAAGAACAGCACCAATTGTTCATTTATTGACAAACATTGGCAGAAATCCTTCATTTGGGTTGCATAGCATACATCTTGGTTTCTACAGTTTGGCATTGATTGTGCTAGTATGCAGGCCACTCAATTCTCTGTATTATGTCAAGCAGCCACCAGGTGGAAGCACTGGTTTTTTTATTTTTTAAAAAAACCATCATCTCTATACTGCCACAATCCAGAAACTATCACATATAGTTATTGTAGGTTTTTTGGGCTGTATGGCTATGTACTAGAAGAATGATCTCCTGATGTTTCGCCGGCATCTGTGGCAAGCATCCTCAGAGGTTGTGAGGTCCTCATAACCTCTGAGGATGCTTGCTACAGATGCAGGTGAAACATCAGGAGATCATTCTTCTAGAACAGGGGTGAGGAACCTATGGCCCAGGAGCCAGGTGTGGCTCTTTTGATGATTGCGTCTGGCTCTTCCCAGCGGCAGCCTCTCGGCCTCCACTCTGGACATAACCAGCCCCGTACCTGTTGCGCTCGCCAGCACTTTTCGGGCTCCTCAGCTGAGCTTGGCCCAGCTCCTCTTCTCGGCCGGAAAATCCCAGAAAGGAAGCAGCAGCACCCTCAGCGGGTCCGCCATCTCGCTTTGCTTTGCTTTCCTTCCTTGAAGGAATAGTCCTTTTTTTAAAAGAACCAGAAGCCGCTATCTTGGGAAACGTGCCTCTTCCGGTTCCCAAGAAAAGGGAAAAAGGACTTCCTATCCCGTCACGCCTCTTGTGAGGGATTCCAGCCAGTCTGAAGGGTGGGAGCGTCACAGGCATCACCGGGAAATGTAGTTTAAGGCTCTTTCGGGGCCTTCCTGAGGCAGATGAAGCTTCAGACCAGGTGAAGGGCAGTCGCAGGGCTCCTCCGAGGCAAGATACTATTTTTGGGGCTGCTGTGGAGGGTGTTGGTGGGCGGAGGCCATGAGGAGAAAGGGAAGGGAAAGGGGAAGGAGGACAAGGAAAAGCCACCACAGAGCCGGGCCTGAGCCATAAGGTAGGAGTGGGCACTCAAAGTCTACGGTCAGTGGCTCTATCTCAGGAATAAGCAAACTTAGGCCATCCAAACTCTGTCTTCCCGCAGAGCCTGGGAGCGTCTTAAAATATTTTATATATATTATACGGCTCTCACTGAAATAAATTTCCAAATATTTCGCTTTCATGGCTCTTCCCGACCCCTGTTCCCGACCCCTGTTCTAGAACATGGCCACACAGCCCAAAAAACCGACAACAACTCAGTGGTTCCAGCCGTGAATGTCAGCGCAGCGTTAGTAGCCCGCAGAATGACCTAGCCCCTTTTAACTCTAAGTGTGATAAAAAGAATATCTCATACAAATCCACATGAGTCTTTCTCTTTAAGTAGAAATAAAAATGAAGTTCTTATTCACTGTATACAAACCAAGACAGAAGAATTGCTCTCACCAAAATATAACAAAAACAATATCTCCGGTGAGTCCACTTCATCCAACGGCGATATGCAGACATGTTACAGAAAAATATACCATCTTTCTTTCTTGTTGTCAGTAGAGTGACCTTGGAAAAACACAAGGAGAGCAACCGACATCTGAATTACTATATATTAAAGGTATAAACCCAAATCAAGAAAGTCAAAATGGTTCTCTAATATCAAATACGATCCCGTTGCTGTGAGTTCAATCAAACTTTATTTGTAGACGTATTTTCAACCACTGGGATATACCTTTGATTTGAAATTACGAAGAAACTATTTGACAGACTGAGGTCATAAAGGACTAAAAAATATTTGTTGGACATTTGGACGACATTTGGATGCATCCCAGGTGGCTCTGGGCGATTTACAATAAAACACGCAGCTAAAATATCTAAAACATCTAAACAATTTAAACAATCTAAACAATTCCTCAGCTAAACGCCCTCTCAAATGCCACCCTTCTCACCCCAAAGAGGACTCAGAGCGGCTTACAAGTTATATGTATGTACAATATATTATATTATTAGCATATCAAATATTACTATTATCTACTACTATATTGTACTATACAGCTATACTGTAATATTATTAGTAATATTACATGTAATATGAAATATAGAATTATTATATTGTGATATTATTAGTATTATATTGTGTTACATTATATTATCAAGATTATATGTGTATACAATATATTATATTATTAGCACAGGACAATAATGACAGCACAATAATATGTTGAGATCACAATGGCATTTGAAAGAATGCCATCTTGGAGAGGGAGCAAACTTGTTTTCTGCTGCTCCAAAGACTAATGGTGCATTTTCACTGGTGCATACAACCAGAGCAGAACTGAATCAGATCCAGGGACATTACATGACTCATGGAGCTGATTTGGGCATAGTGCGGGCCAAGTTTACATAACATGACCTTGAACCACATTAAAAGACATGAGGTGGCACAGTTGATTACATGCCATCCATTTCCCTGGACTTGGGCAGCCCAAGGACATGGGATGGCACTTGTCCTGCTTCTGCTGATGTTTTGCCTTCAGATATCATCACTCCAGAGACTGAGCAACAAATAGCACCATTTTAATATCTGGTGGGCACCACAAATGGAATGTCAAAGTGCTGGTTTTGACCTTTAAAGCCCTTTACGGTTCTGCCCCAGTTTACTTGTCCGAACGTATCTCCCCTTATGTCCCACCTCGAAATTTATGATCTTCCGGGGAGGCCCTGCTCTCAAACCCACCTTCGTCACAAATACGTTTGGTGGGGTTGAGGGACAGGGCCTTCTCGGTAGTGGAACTCAATCCCCAGTGAAATAAGATCAACTTCTTCCCTCCTTCCCTTTAGAAAAAAACTAAAGATGTGGCTTTGAGACCGGCCATTTGGTTGATGTGGAGCAGCGGACAGACAATTGAATAATGACAATATGGTGGGGGCGGACAGCGGATTGGCTGGACAGCCTATAAATGTGGAACGGGGATTATGTGGTTGTTTTGATATGTGTTTTTAATCTGGTGTTGTAATCTGATGTGTTGTTGTTTTGTGGCATTGAATTGTTGCCTTTTGTCAACTGCCCTGATTCCCCTTTCGGGGGTAGAGAAGGGCGGGTTATAAATGAAATAAATAAATTTATAAATAAATAAATAAAGTCATTTCAACATGACGCTGAGACTGTAATTGTATGTTTTAATTGCCAATTGTTGTGTTATATGGTTATTGTTTGGTTTGGTTTGCTTGTATTTTTATTGGAGGGCAGAGATTGCCTTGCCTGGTCCCAGGTTTTCTGTTTATCTCAGATTATCTGGCAGTGTGGATTCATTACTGTGAGAGCTGTTCAGCAGTGGAACTCTCTGCCCCAGAGTGTGGTGGAAGCTACTTCTTTGGAGGCTTTTAAACAGGCTGGATGGCCATCTGTCAGGTGTGCTTTGAATGCAATTTTATTTATTTATGCCATGTATATGCCGCCGTTCTCACCCCAAAGCAGTTTACACTGGGAATTGGCGCAGATGGCTAAGTGTCAGCTGCATAAGATCTCTCTGATCTGTAGGTCATGAGTTCGAGGCCTGCCCGGGTCGAGGTGGGTGCTCGACCTTAAGTGTAGCCTGCTGTCGAACTTTGCAGCCCGAAAGACAGTTCATTTGTCAAGTAGGAGATAAAGGTACCACTTTAAGTGGGGAGGCAAATTTTGACTGATTTATGAGGCCATAAGAATTTCAGGAGTCGCTGAAGATTGCGGAAGAACAACAAGGGACGCTGGAAAAAATGCTGAGAGAGATCAGGAGTGCATCAGCTCCCCCTGGTGGCCAGAAGTTTGCCAGAAGTTTGCCTCTTTGTCTATGTTCGTCAATATAGGTCTAAAAATATGTCTATATATGCTGAACCGCAGGGATTGTCTGCAAGTATATGTACTGTAATCCGCTCTGAGTCCCCTTCGGGAGTGAGAAGAGCGGAATATAAATGAAGTAAATAAATAAATAAATAAACTGCCCCGAGTCGCCTTCGGGCTGAGAGGGGCGGTATAGAAATGTGATGAATAAATAAATAAAAGAGCCAAAGGTCATGGACATGTATCACTGAACCAGTTCTGATGCTGCTCACCCACGTAGCCACCACCCAGCCATCCAGAGAACCCACTTCTACTTATTCCAAAAGTTAAAGGTGCTGAATGGTGTCCAAAGGACAGATCTGCCACCATGGATAGCTCCTTTAACCTTCAAACTAAAAGAGAGCCACCATTTGTCACTGAGATAGAATGAAACTTAATGGGGGAAATCTGCTTGTTCCTGACTGCAGCACACAGTCTCTCTTTGCCTTATATCCTCGGAGAAGGAAAATAAGCCAGCTGATAGCAACAATATTTGTTTTCCACACTCCATTAGCAGCCTAGGAGCAATTCATGCATGATCCCAAATCTGCACCCAGCTAATTAAAAAGAATGTTTCCCATCTCCGCTTGTGCCTATTGCATCTGGAACTGGCTGGTTTCTGCAAATATGCGGGGATGGGGAGGGAGGGGAGGCTGAGCGTAAGGACAGATCACAATAAATCTATGCCGACAGGTACAAGCAAATTGGTCTATGGAAGTGACATATCTCTCTGCTTAAATGTCTACCACAAATCCCAAAGAGGCAGTTCAGGATTTAATCTAATTGGCTGTGCCACTTCCTTATGGCTTAATGCAAGAATCACAGCAATTACATCTGACTGTACTTAGCCTGGGTGCTGAGAATTCGTTTATTAGGCTATTAGGTATCAAGAAAAACCCGAGGTTGGAAATAATTTGGTTGCCTCTGTTACACACGGGGCTTGGGAGTTCGTTTGTGGTCGCAGTCACCAAATTGCTACTGATGAAGCAGCACTGGGCAAAATGGGCCTAATTTATACATAGATTCGGTTATGGAATTTTGGACCACCCTCTATAATTGTTTGCACTGCAAACGTCTACTGGACGTGGATGCTGAGTAATAAGGAATATTTCCTCCTCCCACTTTCCACAAGGTCATCTTAAATAATGGTTTTCCATTTTTAATCCTCTGAATTTAGATTTTAGAAGCTCCAGCACAAAATTGGGAATTTGAGGATTTTTAGTCTAAGTCCTAATTCGGTGGCTTCCAAACTTTTTTGGCCTACCACCCAGGGGTGGTCTAAGGTAATTTTAAATGGTAAGCGAACATTATGTTGGTGCCCCCCCCCAGGCAGGCAGGCGCACATTCTCCCTCTCTCCTCCCTTGACCCATTTTGAGTGACAAGCGCGAGCCGGCTGTGGCTCCGCCCCCACCTTTTGAGGTCGCCACCAGCCAAGCGGGTGAAGGGAGGCTGAAGCTTTCCTTACTGCTGGGCTGACCGAAGTGGGTGGAGCCTAAGCCGCTGCTACCTATCCATTCAGTCACCTAAAATGGCTGGAGAGAGGAGGTGAAGGAGGTGAGGCCTAGCGGAGAGGAGAAGAGAGCGTGCGCGCAAGAATGAGCCAGTCCCCTGGCAGAGCAAGGCGGCGCACGCGCTTGCTTCATGGCGTGAGAGACAAGAAGGGTCCGCGCACCACCTGAGGCACCCTTCCTCACCTCGCCCTCCAGATGGCGCCCCACGCAGCGGCGCCCTTTGCCTACCGGTAGGACCGCCCCTGCAAGTACCACCCCCTTTCCAGAAAGATTTTTACTCACCGCCCCCCTAGAAATAGTTTTTTAAAATTTAATAGCAATTAAACAGAAAGACATATGTATATATATGCAGTGGTTCTCAACCGTTCTAATGCCGTGACCCCTAAATCAGGTTCCTCATGTTGTGGTGACCCCCAACCATATTTTCGTTGCTATTTCATAAATAATTTTGCCACTCTTACAAATTCTAATGCAAATATCTAATATGCAGGATGTATGTTAATTGTTACAAATGGAACATAATTAAAGCATAGTGATTAATCACAAAAACAATATGTTTGGGGAAGTATGGACAGCGGATGATAGGATTTGCAGTACCTTCAATCGATTCAGTTCTGACTTCCACAGACTACTGAGACCCCCATAAATTACAGCGCTGTACCATACTTGGCACAGAGAACCCACATGACCAACAAAAAATATTGGAGGGGTTTGGGGGAAATTGGCAGTGATTTAGGGGAGATGTACTGTAGTTCACCTACATCCAGAGAGAACTGAGAACCCAAACAACTATGGATCTGGACCAAACTTGGCATGAATACTCAATATGCCCAAATTTGAACACTGGTGGAGTTTTGAGAAAATAGCCCTTCTCATTTGGGAGTTGTAGTTACTGGGATTTATGGTTTGCCTACAATCAAAGAGCATTTTGAATTCCACCAACAATGGAATTGGGCCAAACTTGGCACACAGAACCCCCATGACCAACAGAAATTATACTGGAGGGGTTTGGAATGAATTGCCTCCACCGGGGAAGGCCGTGCTTTCTTTCGCGGTGGCAGGGAGGCTCCGCTGGAGGACATGGAGGCCTTCGCACTGCAGCCTTCGCACTGCACAGGCATGTGAGGGTCAAAGCGAAGGGATGGGGCCAAAGAAGAGGGCGGTGCGACCCCTTCTAATGGCCAATTGTTCACTGCCCCCTTAAAGGAGTTCACTGCCCCCCAAATTCCCCTGAGCCTCCCACCGCCCTCTTGGATTGTTCACCGCCCACCAGGGGGTGGTACCGCCCAGTTTGAGAATCAGTGCCCTAATTGAATGGTTACTCCCAATGAATGAGGATCTGCTGAATCCGGTCAACACTAATATACTTTTCTTGATGAAGCTGTTTTACTTTGGTTAGGGCAAGCACCAATTTAAAATACATATGGGAGATTTTCAGAATCTGGAACCATTTTTCCTATTTATAATATTGGGACTCGAGATGGCTGATGAATATTAAAGTGGTGAACAACAGAGCTAAGGGGCCAGAAAGCCACAAAGAACAATACCCACGAAGGGTTAGTAGCAATAAATCACAAAATCAATAACGTATCAAATAGTTCTATAATCAATAATAGAGGCCAGTATTGTTTCACAATGTTAGCCAGGGTGTTGGAGTGAGGCGTGTAGGTTACAGGCCACACAACCCGTTCTGTATCTCTGCGTTTTTTGGTGACTATCGGTGAAACGGATTTGTTGGCCTTATAACACGCATGGCGACTCCGTCGGCCTGATTCATTCACCTGGATGAGTACTACCGGTAATTTACTCCTCCGCGTCCTGTTGCCTCTCCTTCCCCACCGGGGATAAGTATAATTTATGGACTCTTTATTATGAGCTATCATGCTTAGATGCTATTGAGCACTGATATATATTTGTGTTGATTTAACCCCTGCGAGGGATGTTTGAATACTGCATGGATTTAACCCCTGCGTGGGACTAATTACCGTTGCTATTTGGGTTTTGTATATAACGCCCTATCTTATTATGCAAGTCTTTCTGTGACTTTATACACAGTATTATATTGATTATAGAACTATTTGATACGTTATTGATTTTGTGATTTATTGCTACTAACCCTTCGTGGGTATTGTTCTTTGTGGTGAATATTAAAGCCAGAGCAGGTAAAACATACAACAGGATTACATGTATATGCATATATATGTGTGTGTTTGTGTGTGCGTGCACACACACATGCATACACACACACTCTTACACAAAACAATCTAGAGGATTATAACCAGTGGGGAAAAATATAAAATATGATATTTTTAAATGTCAGCAAAACAGAGGAAGGGGGGACCTATCTTAGTTTCCTTAGGGAAGCAGTTTCAAAGCCTGGGAGCAGCTACCAAGAAGGTCCTCTTCCATCTAAACTACAAATATATCCTTTAAAAGTAACTTTGAAGAGTAACTAGAAACCGTGGCCATTGGTTATACAGTTTTTGAACTGTAATTCAGTTATGCCTAAAATACAGATAATCGTTTATTGTACCTTATTATTTTTTTATATTTTGTAAAGACTGCTGTGATTCCTGAGTCCAGCATTACCTTAACTGAATGGAGAATTGAAATGTCCTGAACAGATGCTTCAGTTATGTTAAATAGTTATTTTGTGCATTCATCTGTTGGATGAGGCATGATCTTAAGTCAGTGGTTCTCAACTTGTGGGTCCCCAGATGTTTTGACCTTCAACTCCAAGAAATCCTAACTGCTGGTAAACTGACTGGGATTTCTGGGAGTTGTAGGCCAAAACATCTGGGGACCCACAGGTTGAGAACCACTGCCTTAAGTGGTTGACAGACCACCCGTTTGGGCCAGTCCTGGAATCCCTTCCATCAGTACTAGAATCACTTCCTTCGAGGAGACAAAGAGGCAAGATTCTGAAAGCAAGACTATACAGGGCAAGAAAACCTAGACTCACGCTGAATTCACGTCTGTCTGTTCTTCTGGCATTCACTAACTTTTGGTAATATTGCGGGTTTAAAAAGGTTAAAGCAATGTTGCCTTGCTTTGGTCAAAGTTGGGGAGGATACTTCAGAGTTGTGATTTCAGGACAGTCTTGATGATATTTATTTATTTATTTAAAACTTTTGTACCCCGGCCTTCTCACCTCCGAAGAGGGACTCAGACCGGCAAACAGCAAGTATTCAATGCTAACATTTAAAATCTAAAAACATCATAAATTTTGGAGTTAGACAGAAGGGATATGTCTGGAATTTCTGTTTTTTTCTTCTTCTTTCTATCTTATACAATAGAGGACACCAATCATCTACTATGGAAAAACTATACGAAAGGAAGGAAAGGCAACCAGCCACAGATGTCGAAATGAAAGGAAGCTCTGTCAAACCTTCAATTGTCAATTGTCAAACACTCTGTAAAAGCTTGGGGAGAAATAGCCCTGAGCTTCTTTTACACCCTTAACACTTACTATTCTTTATCTTGCCTATCTATGAAGGATTTTCTGTTTTCCTTTTCTGTCTACCAGAGCAGCTAGCTCTGGAGACACATACTCAAACTGTTATATGTACAAATTTCAATTTCTGTGTTTTATATCTGAAATACCCAATAAAAACTTGTTTTTTTAAAAAAAAACATCATAAATTTACAATAAAATTATCAAATACAATACAATAAATACATTTTAAAAGCCTTTCGCCAAAGTAAAATCAAGTCCAATGTAATCCATATATTCGGTCCGTATCAAGTGGATAGTGAATTTAGTCGCTTCGCGATCTCCTCCTTCATTCTGCAAAGGCCTCGTTGCACAGCCACATTTTCACCCGCTTCCTAAAGGTCAGGAGAGAGGGGGCGGATCTAATTTCATTTGGGAGGGAATTCCACAGTCAGGGGGCCACCACAGAAAAGGCCCTGTCCCTCGTCCCCACCAGAAGTGCCTGTGAAGGTGGTGGGACCAAGAGCAGGGCCTCTTCAGATGATCTTAGCACTCTTGACGGTTCATAGGGGAGAATACGTTCGGACAGGTAAACTGGGCCAGGACCGTATAGGGTTTTGTAGGTTAAAATTAGCACTTTGAATTGTGCTTGGAAGCTAAGTGGCAGCCAGTGGAGCTGGCGCAACAGGGGAGTTGTGTGCTCCCTGTACCCCGCTCCCGTTAGTAGTTTGGCTGCTGCGCGCAGGACTAATTGCAGCTTCTGGGCAGTCTTCATAGGCAACCCCGCGTAGAGAGCATTGCAGTAGTCTATACGGGATGTAACCAGAGTGTGGACCACCGTGGCCAAGTCCGACTTCCCAAGATACGGCCGCAGCTGGCGCACATGCCTGAGCTGTGCAAAAGCTCCCATGGCCACCGCCAGTCTGATTCGGAGGAAGGGATGATGGGTCAGGGGTCTGACTGGACCACATGGTCTGTAATGTAGTGCTGCAGCTAATTCATGAAGGTGTGTTTGGGCTTCCTCCAGAGCCAGCGTGTATTTAGTGTGGACTCATCCTTAGAAAGGAAAGGTCTAAGAAGCTGGAGAAGAAATCTGGCATGGGCTCCATGTCACTGACAGGAATTGACTGGGTGTCATTGAAACTTGGGAAAAATAGCCTGGAGGAGAAAGGACCAAGGAGAATGGTAATCTAATTGTGGCTGGATGAAGTCTGGTTCTGTATACTGATTGGACTTGATATTTGACTACACCTCTCCAGGAATATAGTTCAAACAAGTCCTGTATATATTTACACATACTGATCAAAGGGAAGAGAGAAACAGGGAGGCATTTATTTAAGGCAAAGGGTAATGCAATGAAAGGAAGAAGAGATTAGTGATGAGAAATCCAGGTAGAAAGATAAAGACGGGACAAGGATGGGATCAAGAAAGATGACAGAGGGGGATGTGAGGAGGGAGAAAAATTGAAATGGAAAAGATGAGGCCGGAATATGATTTCCAGAGGGAAAGGAGAGGGGTGAGCTAGGGTCCTCCTGGGTCAGTCCATGCATATTGAGCCAGGGATAATAAGGAGAAATTGCTTCCTCATTACAAGAGGAAGGGAATTATGTTGATATGTTATTGGAGTCTTTTTTGTAAAGTGCGGGCAACTTATAATTGGCGAGCAGAGCCCATGGGCAGACAGTTCAGACCCCTGCTCAATGGAAAACCCCAGAGGCCGTTGGCAGGCTGGCTGATAATGACTGCGGTGACTATCAAATCATGCAAGAAGCCTTTTGAGAAGGGATGAGCTTGACCCCAGAGACCTTCTGGGTTAGACTCCAGGTCTCAGCGGGAAGGGCCTGATAACTCCTTCTCCGAGTTGGCTGCAGGAATGACAAGTTGGTTTGGCAGTTTGATCGAAGGTGGGGGTGGAGGAAAAGAGAAAGAAGAGAGACGAAGGGGATTTATCCTACAGGAACAACTCGTGGAGAGCTTGGGGGGGGGGTTGCCATAGAGGGTGCAGAGAATCCCCTTTGTAATATTTTTCATGTGGTGGAATTCTACAAATAATAATGCGGTGATGAGATGCGCTACCCATCACAAACATGGCAGCAAATATCTTTGGCTCCATAATGTGTGAAAGAAGAGACTAGGTCAGTGGTTCTCAACTTGTGGGTCCCCAGATGTTTTGACTGGGAGTTTTTCTGGGAGTTGTAGGCCACAACAGGCCCGGATCAGCACCTTCAGCCGCCCGAAGCCAAGACGCCCTGCGCCGCCCCCAGGGCACGGGAAGCCACGCCCCCAGGGTGCAGGAAGCCACGCCCCCAGGGCGCTGCTGCGCATGTGTGGCAGGAGCCCCGGCCATGCGGCTTCCGTTGCCTCCTCGCGTCCGTTCGCGGGAGGAGGAGGTGGCAGCGGGTGCCGTGCGGCTTCTGTCGCCTCCTCCTCCCGCGACCGGAAGGAGGGCCTGAGGAGGTGGACGGAAGCTGCGTGGCACTGCTCATGGGGCTTCCGTCCGCCGCCTCCTCCTCCTCCCGCGACCGAAAGGAAGGCGCGAGGAGGAAGGGAAGTCCCGCCCTCCTCCTCGCGCCCTCCTTTTGGTCGCGGGAGGTGGAGGAGGCGGCGGACGGAAGCCCCGCAAGCAGTGCCACGTGCCTTCTGTCCACCTCCTCCTTCTCCTCCCGTGACCGAAAGGAAAGCGCGAGGAGGAGGAAGGGAAGTCCCGCCCTCCTCCTTGCCGCCTGGGCCGCCCCCTTGCAAAGGAAGGAGGCGGCCAGGAGGAGGAAGGGAAGCCCGCTGGCGGGCATGTGTGCGCATGCATGCATGCCCGCCGGCAGGGCGGAGCTTCCCTTCCTCCTCCTCGCCGCCTCCTTCCTTTGCAAGGGGGCAGCCCAGGCGAGGGGAGGGCGCCATTCCCTCCTCCCTGCCCCCTCGCAGCGCTCTCCCCCCACCCTCTCCCGAGGTATAATGACTCTCTCGGGAGAGGGCGGGGGAAAGCGCTGCAAGGGGGCGGTTTTTTGAAAAAAATGTTTTCGGGGGGTCGCATCTGCTGCCCCCTAAAACCTGCCGCCCGAAGCCATGGCCTAGTCTGGCCTTATGGGTAATCCAGGCCTGGGCCACAACTCCTATAGGCCCACAGGTTGAGAACCACTGGAGTAGGTGGTTATTAGGCCTGGTTAAGTTTTGCGTATCTTGATCAAATTCGTATTAAATTTGATTCTAAATTACTTTTGAAGCATTTCTGAAGCGCTTTAAGCAACCTGGAAGTCATTACCAAATTTGAAGCCACCACTGCCATTTTTCAGAAAGGAAACGCCATATTCGGAAAAGGGTTTTCCCTTCCCTGGCCTTCCTTTCCGAGTGGATTTCTTCCCTCTGCCTTCTGAATGGGGCTTTCCTTCCCCCCGCGGGGCTGTTCAGATCCCATGCCTTCCCTCCGGATCTCAACGGCCCCACGTGGGGAAGGAAAGCCGCGTAGAAAGCGGCTGATTAACCCGCTTTGGATGCTGTTTTCCTTCCTGTGGCCATTAACGAAGCATTTCCGAAATTTCTGAAATTTTTGTAATTTTGAAGCATTTCCCCAGAAAATTTCAGAAATCATTTAAAATTTGAAGCACTAGCACCCACTACATTCGAAGCAAGTTTTGAACCTTTTTAAAAAATCAACCAGCCCTATTGGTTATATCAAGGCCAGAACACTATTGGGGCTTTATATCTGTATAAATTCCCCTATGGATACAGTTAGGCATTTTTTTCTGATATACAACAGCTGCATTCCATTCAACGTTGCAGAAATGGAGTTTCACATTGGTGTCTTTGTTCATGGCTACACACTGGGAATTCAGTTATTTTTGAGTGGCTTGCTCCAGTGGCCATTCAACACAAGGGTTATATAGCAAGCCATTCGAATCATAGATATGTAGAGTTGGAAAATATCACAATAGCCACCTGGTCCAAACCCCTGTTATGTAGAGCACACAATTATCCATTATCAAAGAGCACTTCCTATCAAAAAGTTAGGAGTCGTGGTGGTGCAGTGGGTTAAACCCTTGTGCTGGCAGAACTGCAAACCTGAAGGTTGGTGGTTCAAATCTGTGAAACGGGGTGAGCTCCCATTTGTCAGCTCCAGCTTCCCATGCAAGGACATGAGAGAAGCCTCCCACATGATGGTAAAACATCTGGGCATCCCCTGAGCCATGTCCCTGCAGATGGCTAATTCTCTCACACCAGAAGCGACTTGCAGTTTCTTAATCAAACAGTTCATCCAAATGTTTGGGTGGAATCCTTTTTCATGAAATACTCCACATGGGGAGATGAATACTACACAGCCCTGATGCAGGATCTCTGCCAGTAGGAGCTCTATTCTGAATTTCTTCTGTTTATTAAAGGAAGACATTGCCAATTAGAGCAGTGTTTCCCAACCAATGTGCCGTGGCACACTAGTGTGCCGTGAGCGATCATCAGGTGTGCCGTGGAAATTTGGAACCTCCAATACCCTTTCTTCCCCCTCCTGCCGAACACTTTTTCTTCTCCACTCGGGCTCCCTTCTTCCCAGCCTCGCTCTGCTCGCTTTGCCTCGCTTTGCTCACGCTGCCGCTTCTGCGGGAGGGGGAGGGAGGAAGACATGACCCGTGCGGGCACTACTGTGCTGACTCACCTATATCTTCCTCCCTCCCCTCCACAGTGTGCTCTCTGGATATTGGTGAACTACAACTTCAAAACTCAAGGTCAATGCCCACCAAACTCTTATAGTATTTTCTCTTGGTTATGGTAGTTCTGTGTGGGAAGTTTGATTCCAATCCATCATTGGTGGAGTTCAGAATGCTCTTTGATTGCGGGTGAACTATAACTTCCAGCTGTTGAGCAAGACCTTCGTGCGTGTCTTTCTGCCATTCCTGCCAGGATATCTATGTTGTGTTCATTGAAACAGGCCCAGGTTTCACACTGAGTGTATAAATACATTTTAAAACATATTAACTATATGTATTACTGTGTTAGAGTGTCATTTTGTGCCATTTTGGTTGGTGGTGTGCCCCAGGATTTGGTAAATGTAAAAACTGTGCCGCGGCTCAAAAAAGGTTGAAAAACACTGAATTAGAGCAAAAATAAGAAAAAGGCAAAATCTCTTTTTTAAGAAAAAAATCATGACTGTTAGACTGCTGTCTGAGGAAAGTCAACTGATAGGCTCAGGGTGGGGAAAATATGTTTATAGCCACTTGGAATGCATCTACATTGTAGAATTAATGCAGTTTGTCACCACTTTAACTGCCATGTCTTAATGCTATTGGATCCTGGGAATTACAGTTTGGTGAAGCACAAGAATTATTTGACAGAGAAGGCGAAAAACCCTGCAAACTAAACTTCCATAATTCCATTGCACTGAGCCACGGAACTAAAGTGGTGTCAAACTGCATTGATTCTACAGTGTAGATGCACTCTATGTCACCTGTCAGCCCTAAAAACATGATTGACAACATAATTTAATAACCAAACTCCTCATTTAACATTAGGGATTAGGAATAGTCTGCTGCCTTCCTCTTTTTTCAGTTGCTTTTAAAATTACTCACTTTACCCCTTCTTCCACAACTTCTTTCAAGGTGCATTTTAAATTGTAAAATTAGTTTGCATTTAATTTTTATCATGTCCGAAGTAAATTGTTAATATACTGCAAGTTGCTTCTGGTGTGAGAGAATTCGCTATCTGCAAGGACTTTGCCCAGGGGACGCCCAGATGTGTTTCCATCCTGTGGGACGCTTCTCTCATGTCCCTGCACGGAAAGCTGGGGATGACAGATGGGAGCTCACTCCGTCTCGCAGATTTGAATCCACCAACCTTCAGATTTTCAGGTCAGCAGTTCAGCCAGCAGAAGGGCCATCGCAGCTCCTGTACTCAATTAACTCAGTTGGAGAGAGAGATTGGGGGGAGGGCAGAATCTTATCCTTCCCATTTATAAAAGCAAGCTGCGGCAGACCTTCCTAACTTGTCTGTTCTTCTTTATTGATACCTGTTGTCATCTTAACCACACTCTGATATTGATTGGTCACATCCCAGTTTTCATCTATGAAGATATTGTCAGGCAATCATTTGTGATACCTTTACCTGGCGAAGAAGCCAGAAGAGCTTCAAAAGTGCTCATGATGTATTTTGTGCATTTTGGGGGTTGGCCCAATAAAAAAAGAGTAGCAGAAATAGAGTTCTGTGCTTTATTTCTCAATCAATGAAGCCACAGAGAAGATCAGAGCTTCAGTCCTCCATTTTTTTCTCATTGGCTTTGAGGATCATAACCATCCTTTTTGCTGGAATGATTTCCTTTTGCTTCATACGCCGCAATTATGTCTCATCTAAATGTGCCCAAATTACTGAAGTGATCGTGATGTCTTCTCTCAAGCAGAGATCAGAAGGAGGAGGAGATGATATTGAAGATTTTCACAGTTGGACTAGGATGAACTCGTGTGGTTTTAGTCGGCTCATTAAAATTCAGCCTTAAAACAACACTGGGCTAGTTTCATCTTCTTTTAACTAGAAGGGATTCTAGCTTTAATTTTCTCTCACCCTCCTGACCTCATTGTGGGAAGTGTATTGGGATATCAAGCATATTTGCTTTGGTAAATAAGCAGCTGCTCATCATTGGGAAAAGAAGGGAAGGAACCATGTCCATCTATCCTTGTTTTCTTGGGTGAAAGAGGGTCATATCTCATTTTTCCATTCCCATAATAATATTCCAGTCACCATTTAATTCAACTCTTTGCTCAGTGCAGAAACTTGGGCTAGTTGTTTGGGCTGGGCCTCATGTGAGCCGCCCCAAGTCCCCAGTGGGGAGATGGTGGCGGGGTATAAATAAAGTTTATTATTTATTATAGAGCAGGGCTGCCCAGGAAGTTGATCGCGATCGACCAGTCGATCCCAGGACTGAAGGAGGTCGATCCCAGCTGGATGGGGCGCTTCTCAGAGGGGGTGGAGCCAGGCCGCGCCAAGCCCCGCCCCTCCCTGGCTTCGGCACTCCCAGCAGCTGCTCCAGGTTTGTGGAGGGCAAGGCTATGCCACCACTGGCTTGGTATTGCCATCCTCAAGCCTGGAGAATCTGCTGGGAGCTCCAAAGCCAGAGGGGAGGGGGAGGGGCTTGGTGCAGCCTGGCTCCGCCCCCGTGGCTTCCGCTCTACCAGCAGCTTCTCCAGGCTTGAGGATGGCAATGTCAAGCCAGCCTTGTGCTAGCTATGTAACCACTGGCTTGGCATTACCATCCTCAAGCCTGGAAAAGCTGCTGGGAGCTCCAAAGCCAGAGGGGAGGGGGAGGGGCTTGGCATGGCCTGGCTCCGCCCCCTCTGACCAAGCCCCGCCCCTCCCCTCTCCAGCCTTGAGGAGGTAGGTAGATCTTTCTGACTTGGTTTTAATATAAGTAGCTCGCATGCTGAAAAAGTGTGGGCACCCCTGTTATAGAGCATCTCCCATCAAGTTTTCCAGTCTGTATTTGACGATATCAAGAGAAAGAGATCTTGCCAACTCTCTATGCAATTGCTTCTAATATTGAACCAATCTTCCCATCAAGAAGCTCCTTCCACTATTCAGTTGAAATTCACCTACCTGTAATTTAAAAGGTCTGATCCTACACTCTGTGACAGCAGTGAACAGATGCACACCTTCCCCTCTATGATGAATCTTTAGATGTTGTTCAAGAGCCATTATGGCATAATAATCCGAAGTGAGTCATGGAAACCCACTGGTGATCTTGGCCAAGTCAAACTCTATTATCCTTAGAAAAAGGTGCATTTCTCATTTGATACAAAACTGTGGACGTATTCCCACCAGTGTGATAGAATGGAGGCTATTGTCTTATCTGATCCTGCAGAATACTAGGGAATGTAGTTTAGAGAAGCCAATGACTTCTCTAGCTGAGAATTCCATAGATTCCACCCTGAACTACATTTCTCAGAATTCTGCAGGAGCAATTGCCTTCCAACCCACGAAATAAGAAGATCACACACAAGTATTTGGGTTTAAAATATGGGCAACTTTTATTAATTGTTACCTGTTTAACTTTAACTGGAACTCAATTTATGGATCTTGAACTTGGTGGCAAAACTGAGGTAGCATCCCTGTCTGGCCTACACCTTGGCTAGCTAGGGTGAACCACCCGTGCCCCTGAACATCCATTCGTGCAACCTCCAAAGGAAATATGTCGGAGCTGTTTTCTCCATGTATCAGAGAGCATTACTTGAATTTCTAGGCCATTATAAATCCCCCTCACCTCTTTAAACGGAGCCTCAGGTGAGTGTAATAGTTAATGTCCTTCACCCTTAAAGCGGGTGCCTTAGGTGTATATCAATTTTTTGCTTTTCCTAACAGTTTACCGTGGCTACCTATTTAACCACACACATCCCAATTTGACGTGTAACAGTATAGGGTAGGCGAAAAAACCTTCTTAGAACATAAGAGGGGCAAAAGTTCCTACTCGGCCCCCTAATGGCAACCTTAATATACTGTTTAATGGGCGGGAGTGGTGGGTCGATGTCCGGCTCCAGATTGAGGAAGGGGGCCTGGCTCCGCCCCTTCCAGGAAGTGCCTCCAGAACTTGTCTCCTCCTTTGTGGGAGGGGGCAATTCTCTCTCCCTCCCCACTGCGCAGGGAGGGAAAGTTTAATGAATATCAGATAATAGCCTTCATTCTATAATGCTGGTGGGAAAACGTTCTATGAAACAAGAAATGCAAAACTGAAAGGGACCAACTATAGTCATCAGCCATCGTCATCATAATCTTCATCGTGACTACTATTATTCTTATTCAAATGAGACATTTCCCTCTGTGGACACTGTTCTGAACTACTCAAGTTGAGCATTACTTGCCCGACTTCTCCTACTGAAGTGTTTTTCACTTCTTGGAACTGTCCTCTGTTGGAGCCTGGACTGATTGATTCATTGGTCTACAACCCCTAAAATTCTCAGCCAACACAACTGTTGGCTTTACTAGCTAGCAATTTCTGGGTACAATACTTAAATAGAGGTGACTTTTCTAGGCTCTTACTCTCATTGAATAGGAAGCATATAATTATTCCAACATTACAAGTCAGGAATGTGGAAAGTGTGGTCCCTGGCCACACAGAAGCCCTGGATCTTGCCAGTTGAAATCGTGTAAAGCAGTGTTTCCCAACCAGTGTGCCGGGGCACACTAGTGTGCCGTGAGCGATCATCAGATGTGCCGTGGGAAATTGGAACCTCCAGGAAGGGGGGGGGGGAAGTCTAGTGTGTTGAAGTATAAAAACCTTAAGAAACCTACCTCAATAAAGGCAGAAAATTACAAACACCCCCCTCCTCACCCATTGTCTACTTGATCTCTCCCTCTCCATGAATTGGGAAGGCCTGCCTCTCTTTCTTTAAGTAGAGACCTCCTCTTGCCTCCTGGGGGTTCTGTGTGAGAAGTTTGGCCCAGTTCTATCATTGGTGGGGTTCAGAATGCCCTTTGATTGTAGGGGAACTATAAATCCCAGCAACTACAACTCCCAAATGTCAAGGTCTATTTCCCCTGAACTCCATCTGCGTTCATATTTGGGCATATTGAGTATTCATGCCAAGTTTGGTCCTGATCCAACATTGTTTGAGTCCACAGTGCTCTCTGGATATAGGTGAACTACAACTCCAAAACTCAAGGTCAATGCCCACCAAACTCTTATTGCATTTTCTCTTGGTTATGGGAGTTCTGTGTGGGAAGTTTGTGTCTTTCTGCCATTCCTGCCAGGATATCTATGTTGAGTTCATCGAAACAGGCCCAGGTTTCACACTGAGTGTATAAATACATTCAAAAACACATTAACTATACATATTACTGTGTTAGAGTGTCATTTTTTGTCATTTTGGTTGGTGGTGTGCCCCAGGATTTTGCAAATGTAAAAAGTGTGCCGCGACTCAAAAAAGGTTGGGAAACACTGGTGTAAAGGAAAACCCACTTGTCCACACTCTGTCCCAAATGGCTTTCTTGTAGCAAATTCTACAAACTGGAAGTGTCTTTCTATCACTTCCAGTCATGCTGCGAGTGGCCTCATGGCCTGGAGAGACAGGAGAAAAATGGGTCTTTAGATAGCTGGCTTCCTCAGAAATCTCTATGAATGAGGCTGACTCTAAGCAGTCCAGCGGAAACTTCACTTTCATTTGGAATTTGTCCCAAAACAATGTATTACCTTAAGCTGACATCATACATTAGAGAAAAAAATACTTTACTCTCAAAAGTGCAGATTGTAAATCATGGAAAATACCCTCTGCTTCTCTGCCCCAAAACACTTGGTCTTAAAATAGAATGTCTATGAGAGTAAAGAAAGGGGAATTAGTTAAGTAATTCAGGGGTTAAAAATGGCATCCCCAACTGTAAATTTTATGGCCAAATTCAAGTGATCCACGGGCTCATTCATTATCGCAAAAATGATTGGAACTGGGGTTCTTGACACTATTACCAGTTCTGACAGATTTATTGAAAATTACCGATTCCATTTATAACTATGAGATTTCAGGGATTATTCTGTTGCAGACTAGGAAACAGACAGATTTACAACTTCGGTGAGTCTAGTTGTACCAACTAATAGAGCACAGGAAGAAAATTTAAAGGTTTGTACTCCTAAAGGAGTTAACCTTTGGGTAAAGACACATTTTTCAAGTGGCTCATGAGAAATTATTGGGCCCATAAATTGTGGCTGCCAATGGCATAACAAATAGCCATGGTGCAAAAGATTTTATTTTGCCTCATTATTTTTTTTCCAAGCAAAGAAAAAGCAAGAGAGAAAAAGTTGAAGAAATCATTTTACTTTTCCTTGATGGCCAGATCAAGAATTCCTTGGGAATAAGGAAGCAAGTGCTTCTCTCAGATAGAAGAAGAGGCCCTACACAATCTGAGACAAATCTTTGGAAGAATTCAGTCATGATCCAACAGGTGGCAGATTCGACTCTTTAAGTCTTCAGCCAACCACATTCACCAAGGCTGGGAACCTGTTGGCATCATACACATGAAAGTTTCCTTATACAGTTGTAAGGGATCTCTTGAACACTGACTAACATGTACCGTATTTTTCCTATTTTTCCTCCTCTGGCGCGCGCCGCTGCGTCGCTCCTCCTCCTGCTCCTTTTCCTTCCCCCACCCTTTGCTCGAGGAAGAAAGGGTGGGGAAGGAAGGAGCAGGAGGAGGAGCGACGCAGCGACGCCGCGTCAGACGCCCTGACGCACGCTGCTTCGCTCCTCCTCTTACTCCTTTTCCTTCCCCCACCCTTTGCTCGAGGGAAGAAATGGTGGGGAAGGAAAAGAGCAGGAGGAGGAGGGCGACAGCAGCACGCGTCAGACGCTCTGACGCGACGCTGCGTCGCTCCTCCTCCTGCTCCTTTTCCTTCCCCCCACCCTTTGCTCGAGGGAAGAAAGGGCGGGGGGAAGGAAAGGGACGGACCAGCAACGGACCAGAGAAGAGGAGAGGCGGCGACAGAGGCGGCGGTCTCCAGACACTTTTGGTGAGTATATCGCCGCCCCCCTCTGCTCCAGCACCTCCCCCCCCCCCGCCTGCATCTTCGCACCATAAGACGCGGCTGATAAATCTGGTATATTCAGTTTATAGTTGCATAAAGTCTCCTTGTTGAGTCAGCCACATTGAGTCTCCTTGTGGAGAAAAAAGTGGGATATAAATAAACATACATAATAACAACAGTAACAACAACCACCATTTCATGTGTGGATTGGCTGAGCTAGCACAGCGGGTAAACCGCCAGCTATAAAAGATCCTGCTGACTGGAAGGTTGACAGTTCAAGTCAAGGTCAGGGTGAGCTCCCGCTGTCAGCCCAGCTTCTGCTCATCTAGCAGTTCAAAAACAACAAAACAACATAGAAGACAACATGGGAAAAATAAATGGCTATGTTATGGAAACTTACTGAAGAAACAAGGAAATGAGATGGTACTGAAAGATCTAGAGGAATTAAAAGAACTTGACAATTCACTAGGTTGGTTCCAATATAGACAGATTTATGAAACCTATAGAAAAGATAAACTTCTGGGATTCAAAGATAATAACCAATTTTGGGATGAGTTAGTTCTAAAGGAGAAAGGAAGAATTTCATTCATATATAAAACGTTACTACAGTGGCAAACTGAGGAAGAAAGTATTAAAAATTGCATGGTCAGATGGACACAAGATCTGGGACATGTAATCCCTCTAAGACTCTGTGAGAGACTTTGGAAAACCCACCTGAAATACACATATGCTTACGATTTGAAGGAGAATGGACTCAAAATGTTTTATAGATGGTACCTCACTCCTGATAAAATAGCTAAGTATAATTGCAATGTCAGTAACAAGTGTTGGAAATGCGGTAAGGAAGTGGGGAACTTCTTCCATATGTGGTGGGGTTGTAGAAAAGCTAAAAAATATTGGAAAAGTATACATAGAGAAATGCAGAAATTTAAACTTAAATATCTAGTTTAAATTTAAGGCAGATTATTTACTGTTAGGATTGTTAGACTTTAAAATTGAAAAGAATAAAGAAAAGCTCTTTATTTATTGCATCTCAGCGGCAAGACTGGTGACTGCAAAATGTTGGAAAGAAAAGACCCTACCAAAGAGAAACGAATGGGAAACAAAATTGATGGACATCATGTGTTATGGAACAGAGACGTAAGCAGCCAAGTCCAGGAGTAAAAAAGGTAACAAAGGTTTATTAGCACAATAACTGGGAACAGGACTAACAAAAAAGTAGCCAAAAATCCGGCTTTAAACCCCACAAAAATCCCAGCAATGCCCAAAAAGAAAATGCTGTGGAGAGAAATCAAAACGAACACAAGACGTCCGTCTGTGTCGTTCAACAGGGGGGTGTTCACGAAGAGAAGTCCAAAAGCCAGTCCAGAAGTTGTAAGGTAGGAGAGAGACAGATGACTTTCCACAGGAGAGTAGTCACAGCGAAGGTCAAGAAGTACACGGCAGCAAGAGTAACTGGAACCAGGATCAAAGGTACACAAAGTCAGGAACACAGGATCACGAACCAGAATAGCAACTCTTTGACCACCGTAAGAGCCAAGTCAAATGGCCACTTCTTTTATAACACTAAACATCAGAATCATCTGAAAACCCGCCCTGCTCCAGAGCAACAGCTACTTCATTCCTTGCAGCTGCTGAACTATTCACAGACCTCCAAGCTGTCCAACAATCTTGCTGTCTTAAAATGTCCCACTCAGCTTCTGAATGTGTAGAAGGCCAATCCTGGTCCGTACTATCACCAGAGTCTGCATTACGTACATCTCTCACTTCCTGAACTAATGACGGATCTAAGTCCGTATCACTCTCTTCTGACTGTAATTCTGCATCCCCAGGAAACCCTTCAAAAGTGTATGAATCAGTAGGATCTGACTGACTGACTGACTTTATTATTTCTGAGTCGCCCTCCACGTTAGTGCTCCGGGCGACTTACACATAGCAATTCAACATTAAAAATATTAAAAATATTAAAAATTAGATTAAAATATTTAGGGGTTAAATGCAAGGGCCAGGCTCAGGTAGTTGAGTTCCTGGTTCTGCATTAGCCATGGGCTTTCCTAAATAGCCAGGTCTTTAGAGCGGTCAGGAACTGGGGCAGGTCGAGGGAGGCTCTCTGGTCCGGTGGCATCGAGTTCCAGAGAACGGGGGCCACAATGGAGAACGATCTCTGTCTCGTGGCCTCCAGGTGGGCCTCTTTCATGCCTGGGACGCAAAGGAGGTTCTTGTTTGCCGGCCGCGGTGTCCTTGGATCCCTAAGTATGTGCTGGATTTTTCTCCTCTGTTCACTCCCTTCCAGGCTTGAGTCACTAGCAGCTCTTTTGATCCCAGCTGCAGGAGCCTGATCATCCAGAGCCTCGCCCAAAATCCATGCTACTGTTTGATGCTATTGACTCAGCATCTTCCCCAATGCTACTAGCTGTAGTAGCTGAAGGCTCAATCACAACATCATGAATATGGATTGTTTATCGAGGGCCCTATCACATAACATGGAACCTATGGACTGGTCGTCAATAATAGACTATATGAAAAAATATAAGGATGTTGAAGAGAATATAAATGCATATATAGATTAAGATATCGCTTGGATGGGTAATCAAGGGTTTGCTTGCAACTTGGACAATTGATTTAAAAACTGAAGATCTGATAAAAGGTCTGATAGGGTGTGAGACAGAGCAGGAAGTACAAAATATTCTGTGTTGGTGTTGTTTGTGAATGGTATGTCGGGTTTGTTATTTGTTTGGTAGTATGTGCATTATGTTTTTTACTCTTCAAAACTCAATAAAATCTATTTAAAAAACAACAATG
Organism: Anolis apletophallus; assembly: GCA_030556195.1. Taxonomy (NCBI): domain Eukaryota; kingdom Metazoa; phylum Chordata; class Lepidosauria; order Squamata; family Anolidae; genus Anolis; species Anolis apletophallus. Next base: position 18,894,654 of record JARBWK010000003.1, on the reverse strand, counting down.
TAAGTAGATAAATAGGTACCACTTTGGTGGGGATTTTAAAAGACACCCTGAAAAACATGCCAGCAAAAATCCAACCAGGAAAGGTGTTCATGGACGACTGGCTCCTCGGTATGGAACATGAAACAACAACACCTCCCGTGGCCGAGTCGAGCACAGCTGGTTGCTGAGGATGAAAGCAGGGAAGCCTTGTCCCTGTTTATGTACTGTCTCTCTTTGTTAATTGAATAACTGCATTGAATGTTTGCCATATATGTACCTGTAATCTGCTCTGAGTCCCCTCGGAGAGATAGAGCGGAATATAAACAAAGTATTTTATTTATTTTTATAATATAAAAATTAAAAAACAGCAGTGACTGCATTCAAATAATCCCAATGACATCTTTATTCAAAAATATATCCAATATTTAAAACATATAATGGCACAAAATAAATTGAGAAAGGAGAGAGATTATAATAATTTCACCTGCTATAGATTCAGCTCTGAAAATACCACAGTTAGGAGAGGCTAACCTTGGTTTGGCCATTTCATTGCACCACTGTTTATTAAAGGGCTTGGGTGTCTATAGATTTTGGACACCACACGGAAATCTGGAATCAAACCCAGTGGATATCTAAGCCTCACTATAAGTAATTAATTGAATATTTTATGGAATGGAAAAATTCATTTAGTCCATAAGTTAAAGTATGGAAAAACCTGTAGCCCTCCAAATGTTGGATTACAATTTCTATCATGTTTGGCCATTGTCTCTCCTAGCTTTGGAGATTCTTGGGTGTCACCAGCCATATTTTGAGATAAACTGAGCTTCAATGTTCTGGATTCAATCCTTTCCCTCTGCTGTAGATAGAAATCTTTCAGTATCAGACATGGAGTGCTATCAGTATGGAGTAAAGCAAAAAGATACAACTTAAGGAACAATGGTAAGATTGCAAAAGACAGGGCAGGGTTCTATGTGTAAATCAAACATCCGCTTTTTAAAAAGGTTTGCAAGGCAAGTGTACTTAATTTGAGGAGGTGAAGTCTTAAGCTAAGAGTCAACTCGAAGTTAATGGGGCCATGGCCAAAGATCACAGGCAAATATCTATTGCGCTTAGTGAATATTTTATGCCCGTCACCTTTATGTTAGCTAAATTTGAATAGGGAGATAATGTCATGTAGAAAGCCATCTTTTCCTGAGATATTTCAGTCTGCAAGGTGAGAAAATGTGATGCTGTTTTTAATCAAGATTAAAGGGGAAGATGAGAAATGTCACAATTTGGCTGCTGTGTTTTTCACCAGCTCTCATAAGGTTGGGACAAAGTTCCAATGGGCAGAGATGAATGAAATACGGTATTTTGATTATTCTGAGGGAACAAGGAAAATGTATCAGTATTTTTCTTGGCTTATCATAGAACAATTGGCTGAAATTATGTTGGTGAGCGTACTAGCAATCTTCTCGGAGCCTGCAGATTTTATAGACCATCCCTAAACACTGCCATTGTTCTGTGCTTTTGAAGAAACAATAACATGGCTTCACATGGGCAACCCAGAAAAATGGTTTTGCATTTTCCCAATCTTCTTCCAAATGAGCTGGCACTATGAAGGTCACAACAAAGAACAACAAAACTTTATTACAGTCACTGACCAGCACAAAGCGGGCACAAGCGGCCTGAGAAGGGAAGGACAACTCCCCAGTAAGCAGTTAGTTAAAATTAGATTAGAAATCAGTATAAAACATATTTTTAAAGACAGGATATTGTAACAGGTATGGAACCAAAGGTGGAGGAGAGTGGTTGATGAGAGAGGTCGAAAACACTGGTGGGGGGCACTAAAGGGGAAGGGAGGGGCACACTGCGAGTCTAGTAGCATTTCAGCTGTAACATGCTGCTCTAACTGCATTCCCAGCAGGGTGTTGCCTTACAGTGTCAATCATCCTCCGTCTGATTTTAAGAGCAGCAGCACAGAACTTAGCAACACTGTAAATTATTGCAGTGTTAGAGTCCAAAAGCAGCAGGGTGGAATAATATTTTTCACTGCACCCCGGGTATTTTAAAAGCCATGGTCTAATGAGATTGGATCTAAGATCTCTGTAGAACATGCATTGAAGAAGCACGTGCTCAGTTGTTTCCACATGACCAGACTCACAGGGGCATAGTCTCTGCTCGAAGGGGGCCTTCCTCCAATAACTCCCCTCCAATACAGCCAATGGGAGGGCATGGCATCTTGCCAGGGTAAAAGCCCTTCGGTATTTGGGCACCTCCAGGTCCGTTAGGTATGCCATGGGGGCAGTGAGGTATTTAGTGGCTTCCCTAACAGTGAAGGCTGGGGCATAGAGTTTGGCACTCTATGTCCAGGATTCGTTGCTTAATGAGATCCTTGGCTTGGTCCCATCTCATGCTTAGCAATTTCCTTGGGAGAAACCTAGCGTTGCGATCTTTGCTGCTATTGTTTTAATCCATATGGACTGGAAGTCGTCTCTCATGATGAGGGGGGCAAGACCACATGGGGAGAAGCATAGGTGTAGCCAGTAATTGAGAATAGCTGTCCATATTCTCGCTTCCACTTTCACAAAGCCTGTCTCCAATCGCAGGGTGGCGTTAGGGACACATATGGGAGCCTGTAGAACTGCTCTTAGGAATTTTGATTGGACACGCTCTAGTGGGGCATAATTTGAGAAGGGTCCAAGCTGGGCTCCATACAGCATATATCTTGCTTCCAACGACATCAAGACAGAGGGGAATGGGTTATGTAGCAAAGTCTCAGTTATGGTCGTTTACCTTAAGGAGGCTGCACATGGTCAACCGATGCCTAGTTTATTGTCTCATAGTTCACAAACCTTGGTCCTCCAGATTTTTTAGACTTCCATTTCCAACATTCCTGGCCATAGTACAAGCTGCTTAAGACTTCTGGGATTTGAAGACCAAAGTTTAAGAACTCCTGCTATAGATAGAACTTAAACCAAATTTGTTAGCATGATTGAATTTTCCTAATACTTGATCTTAGTAACGTGGCAGCCCTGTCCATGTCTCGGGGCTCCCATTGTTTTCAGAAAGAGAGGCAGAAAATCCTTTTGTTTCACTAAATAAAGTTGGATTTTTGATCCAGCAGGCCCAGTCTTTTAGTTTCTCTTTGACTTTGTCCTTCAAGTCAACTCGGTATGGTAACCCTCTCCTAGAGTTTCTTGGAAAAATGTTTTCAGCGGAAGTTTGCCATTGCTTTCCCTCACTTGTGACATGTCAGGAAGTTTCCATGGCTGAACTGTGATTCAAGCCTTCATCTTCTGGAATCATAGCCCAGCATTTAAACCACCAAACCATGCTGGCTTTCAACTGTGACGCAACCCTTAAATAAATTTCACCCACTATCAGGATAACTTGCCATACTGCTAGATGTGACCTTAAAGGCCATCTGATACAATCCTATGCTTAATACAGACTGTGTGATGCAGAAGGCACCTACATAAACATTATAATCAATTAATTAATGCTTCACCTGAGTAGTGTTTTTCCAAGCACTCAGCACTTTCCCCATCTTTTGGAAATCTAAAATGCATTAACAAATGTAAACAAAATCGTGAATCCTACTTCTAATCCCAACCATAGAAGACTCAACCCTACTGGATCAGTGGGAATTTCCTATATGTTGATTCAGTGGTTCTACTGTGATTTAGATCAGTGGTTACCAAAGTGGGCAGTACCACCCTGTGGTGGGCAATGGGGCAATCCAAAGGGGGTGCTGGGAGAATCAGGAGAATTTGGGGGACACTGAACCCCTGTAAGGGGGCGGTGGCGTGAGCCAGGCTTGCTTGCCACTTGCAGGGTTGCGCACTTGCAAGGACGTCCCTGTTGGAAGAGGTGATACACAGGACTGCGCTGTGAGCAGGGTTGATGAGAGGAAGGAGGCGTGTGCTGCGCTTTCCACGGCAACGCCTGCCCGGGGATTCCAACTTGCAGGGACACAGTCGCAAGCGCATGATCCTTGAGCAGGCGTTGCTGTGGTAACCGCAGCGCACACCTCCTCCTTCTCGTCAACCCCACCTACAGTGCAGTCCTGTGTATTGCCTCTTTCTTCCAATGGGGACGTCCTCGCAAGCGCACCTTGTTAGGCCCGGGGCAGGGCAAGTGAGAGGCGCTTTTCAAGGTGAGTCTCGCTTGTCTAGTGCTGGCCCCTTCTTTTTTCAATGCATAAAAACCACATGCAATTAAAATAACATTAAAATTAAAATTAAAACACATTAAAACATTTAATTTTATGAAAAAGGTAGAAACATTTATATATATATATATATATCTTTCTGTTTAATTTCTATTTTAAAAAATTTAAAATAATTTCTAGTAGGGCGGTGAGTAAAAAATTTTCTGGAAAGGGGGCAGTAGCCCAAAAACGTTTTGGAACCACTGATTTAGAATAATTAGATTCAAGTCCAAAAGTATACCTACACTACATACCTGTAACGTTTCACACCACTTAACCTACCATGATACAGATTATTGAGATTTATAGTTTTATGAGGTTTCTTCTGGAGAGTTCTAGTCCTCTCCCCTGAACTATAGTGCCAAAGCTCTAGTATTCTAAGAACCCCATCAACCTATATATTCCAGGATACCTTAGGATCAAGCCATGGCAGCTAAAGTAGTATCACATTCCTATAGTTGTTCTGTGTAGACACTGTTCAATTCAAGAGCAACAGCTGTGTGGTTTTGTCATAAACTCCCTGGAGTTCAGGAGGGAGATCGAGGAGCCATCTGATTCTGTGACACTGATAGATCTATCAGTATTCAGTTCTCCTTTCCCTGTGCACCACAAGGCACAAATGCCAATAACTCTTAACAGTCCCCTGAATGCTGAAGGATCCTTATTAAAGTGAGCTCAGCATCCCTGGTCATTAATTATAATCTTGTGCACATATGCCGCCTGATTGCAGGAAATAATCAGGTTTGTCTGCCAAATTGGCAACCCTGAGAAACTAATTTGTTATGACATGCTGTCGAAGATATTTAAACAACAAACCCCGAACCCTGCTGCATTGTTATAATATCAGATCACATCATTAAAAAATAGTTAACATTTCCACATGGGGCTAGTAACATTTATCCTTGATAAGATTTATCCCTCCAACAGTTACACTTGGCACTTAGAGTCAGGAGATTTCCTTCCTTCCTTCCTTCCTTCCTTCCTTCCTTCCTTCCTTCCTTCCTTCCATCCATCCATCCATCCATCCATCCATCCATCCATCCAAAAGGAACCCTGCAACTGTTACATTTTGTTCCTGGTTGTTGAAATACTTACAGTTCCAATTACTACTTACACTTATACTATTAAGATGGAGAAGTAGCTATCTGGTAGGGCTCAGGGAAATATTTGCAACTTGTTCCAAATAATTCATTACTTTGAGTGGAAGTGGCTTGATCATTATGAAGTCGCGCCTGGGCTCTTAGGCTTAGAAAAGGAACAAGGACGTGACATCTCTTCCCAGGGGACTTCTTCTTGCTTTCCCATAGAGCAATGTTTCCCAACCTTTTCTGAGGCACGGCACACTTTTAAAATTTAAATAATCCGGGGGCACACCACCAACCAAAATGACACAAAATGACACTCTAACACAGTAAAGAACGGCTGGGGGATGGTGGCCTGCTGGGAGCAGCTGCTGGGAGTGCCAAAGCTGGGGGAGGGGGAGGATCCAGGCCATGCCATGCCCCGCCCCCTTCCCCCGGCTTCAGCTCTCTCACAGCTTCTCCAGCCATGAGAGGGCAGTGCCAAGCCAGCGGTGGCAGAGCCAGCACAATGCTGGCTTGGCACTGCCCCCTCAAGGCTGGAGAAGCTGTGAGAGAGCTGAAGCTGGGGGGATGGGGGCAGCCAGGTCACACCATGCCCCGCCCCCTTCCCCTGGCTTCATCTCTCCCACCGCTTCTCCAGCCTTGAGGGGGCAGTGCGAGCGAGGGGCGGGAGTCATGGCCCCCGTCCCCAGCGCCCCTCTCCACCATGACTCCTGCCGCTCGCTCGATGAAGCCATGCGGAGGAGGCGCATAAGCAGTGGACGGGCTTCAGGGGGCAGGGCTTCTCCGCGCAGCTTCAGCAAGCAAGGGGCAAGAGTCATGGTGGAGACTCCCGGCCCCGTCTTCTTTTTCTTCGCTGCCACCCGGCCCTTCGTCCTCCTCCCCTAGCAGCAGGAGTTCGGCAGGAGGAAGGGGGAAGGAAGGGGTCAGAGAGCTTTTCTCACAGCAGAGCAGGAGGTTCGTCACGGCACACTACTGTGCCGCATCACAGCGGTTGGGAAACACTGCCATAGAGAACTGGAACTCCCAAGGACCAAACTGGACACTATAGATAACTCAAATAGGCTTTATTGTTCATAAAAGGAGTTATCTATTGAGATGCTAAACTAGGTTCTCCAAAAAGAATAAAAGAAAATATACATTACAGTCTCTTAGTTGCTTGGGTCCAGGAAGCTTTCAGCCAGATGGCTCTCCAAATTCTCTCTCTCTCTCAATGGCCTTGATGTCAGAATTCTCTTAGCCCCAGTCAAATGGCCTATATTGAAGGCACAGAACCTTCCTCTGGATACCAAAATGACTAGTTGAAGGCGCTTGAGATTTCACAGCATCATCCAGGTGTGCTGGATATGCAGAATGAATCCCAAGATATGAAGAGTTGGTGCTAGAGAATGGCTTGACTGAGGCCTGACTGGCAAAACTTCCAACACGTCCTCTTCTGGAGAGATCCAGGCAAAATCTAAAAGAGAAAGCTAGATTCCCAAAGTCTCAAGGGGGGGAGGGAGGACAAACTCAATTGACTAAGCTAAACGATGATTGACAGCTCTAAAGAACCAATCAATGCAACAAAACTAAACAGACTAGCTAAAACATAATTCAATAGTTTCAACCTTGCAACTTAAAGTCTTATATACAGGTGGCGCCAGCCACGCCTTCACAATCCTTGAGGGAGTGTCCGTGTTCTCCTAGAAATTGTTAAACAGAGGAAAGGTGAGACCAAGTATAGCCGGGCACACATTCTAGACTTTAAGAAAGCTGATTTCAATAAACATAGGGAAATAGAGATTGTGATCCCACGGTTAAGGGAGTCTGTTGCAAGGAGAAGTTAAAATTGGAGCAACCCAAAAAAGAAGGCCTCCACAATTGTCCACAATGGGGCTCACTTATAAATCTGAGATCAGGTCAAGTTATCCACAGACAAGTACCTTAATTCTCATTTTTAAAAAGAGAAACTCTCCCTTTTTCTTTTTCTTTTAGTAAAGTTACAAAAGTTCCCCTAAAGATAATCTAAAAGAGGTGCCAACCCAATCTACTCTCTCTTTGGCCTTCTGGATTTGGAAGAAGCATTACTGTTTTCCTCTCTCCCTGGAATGACCCTTTATTTATCCATCGGCTCATATCAACATTCATAATTTTACCTTCTCACCTCTATCGAGGGACTCAGACCGGCATTACAGCAAAAATTCAATGCTATACAATTTAAAAACAACTACAACAACATATTAAAATACATAAAAACCCAGCATAAAAACCACATCGCCACTACAACAATTCCACTCGATCTGTAAACGTGGTCATTCATTCAGACAATAGCCAATCTCAGCCTATTCTGGGAAGGCTTGGTTCCACATCCACGTCTTCACCAGCCTCCTAAAGGACAACAGAGAGGGGGCAGATCTAGCATCACTTGGGAGAGAGTTCCACAGCTGAGGGGTGACCACAGAGAAGGCCCTGTCTCTCGTCTCCACCAGCCGCGCTTGCAAAGCTGGCAGGACCAAGAGCAGGGCCTCTCCGGAGGATCTTAATGTTCTTGATGGGTCATAGGGGAGAATCCGTTCGGACAGGTAAACTGGGCCAGAACTGTATAGGGTTTTGTAGGTTAAAACCAGCACTTTGAATTGTGCTCGGAAGCTAATTGGCAGCCAGTGGAGCTGGCGCAACAAGGAAGTTGTATGCTCCCTGTGCCCTGCTCCTGTTAGTAACCTGGCTGCCGAATGTTGGACTAATTGCAGCTTCCGAGCAGTCTTCAGAGGCAACCCTACGTAGAGAGCATTGCAATAGTCTATTTGTGATGTAACCAGAGCATGGACCACCATGGCCAAGTCAGACTTCCCAAGGTACGGGCGCAGCTGGCGCACAAGCTTTAATTGTGCAAAAGCTCTCCCGGCCACCGCCGAGACCTAGGGCTCCAGGCTCAGCGATGAATCCAGGATTGCTCCCAGACTGCGAATTAAGTGCATTGAACTGAATTATATGGCAGTGTATAGACTCATATAATCAATGTGGTTTAATCTGCATTATATGAGTCAACACTGACCATTATAATGCAGTTCGAGGTGGATTATATGGCATTGTAGATAGGGTTTGATATAAGCACGTCATTCAGATGCTGCTTAAGACAGAAGAAGTTTTGCCTTGCAGCTTCCTCCTAGAATTTTCAGAAGTCCTTTTTAACATGAGGATGAGTTGAAGGAGGAGTAATTATATAAGAAAATGTATATATCATGCATAACTGCAATTTAGAAGCTGCTAATAGAAATTGAATGATGCCCTAAGTATGGAATTTACACATAACTGAAATTTCCTAATTGCTTATTCAATAATATAGAATGGTATTTTCTCAAGGAATGAAAATGCCGAGAAAATGAAGAAAATTCTAGCACAAACTGCTCACTTTAAAACATTTTTTGTTTCAAGAGAAAAAAGACACTTGAAGTAAATAGTCATTTTGTTGTGAGTCTCCTGAGCTACCGATTGTGTCATATATAAGACCTCCCGCTCCCTCCAGGAAAATGCTTATTTGTAGCTACTACTCTTTATGTCTTTTATCAGCACTGGAAAATAAACTGCAGGATGTGTGTCACCAAAAGCAAATATATTAAATCATTATAGTAGAATAAACCCAAAACAGCATGCAAATACCCAGAAGGGGTCTTAAACCTTAAAGATGGGAAGGTTTGTTAGGAAAGTGCAACTTTGCTCATTTGAGAAAAAGAGAAATATGTGCTCCTTCAGCAGACTGTGTGATCCCACTTGATGGTTTCAGTAATCAAAAAGATAAATACAATACTCATAAGGGAAGTGGAGAACTTTGCATTGGGCTTTCTTTCCATCTGTCTCTCCAACAAAGACACACAGACTTCCCCTTTCAATCCATTCCCCTCCAGGTTCAATATTTCAGAGTTGCATTTCTGTTTTTCTCCCTCTTTCAGTTCTGATTTGTTTTGTTGGTTTTTAAGATCTGCATAAACCTTATATTTTTAAGGCTTGTGTTTACTGTTTTTCTTTCTTTCCGCCATTCTTTTAAAATTATTAAACACGTGTCTCCACCTGAGCACCAGGCTGTGATAAGTCATGAGAAAAATGCTCTGCCAAGCTAGATTTCATTTACCATAATAATACTATCAGACACATATTTACTCAGCAGTAAGTCCTAATGAATTCAGTGGCAATTGTTATTGGTAAATATGTATACAACTATAGCCTATGAGACTTTAAAAAAACATGTTTTTGATTAGAAGCCATAGCTATGCATTGAATATTGGAATCCAAGTTCTTATTTTCATGGTGAGATTTTCTGACTGTGCCTTTTTATATTTGGTTGTTCAGGAGATATGAGCCATGGTTCACAGCATTCTAACAACACCTGGAAAAAATGGTAACCCAGATAGATCAATGGAAGGTGAAATAAATTCTCTTTGTGTATTTTATTGTTATTGTAATCCGCCCCGAGCCTGCAGGGAGGAGCAGAATATAAAACCGAATAATAAATAAATAAATTTGTCTTATATTGTGTTTTTATAGATCATGGAGTATATGAAATTGGAAGTGTTCCGTCTTCCTGACACCTGTTTTGTGTTGCTCCCAGTTCTGGATGGCAGCATCCTTTTGCATTTTCCTTTAGGGTTGCCATAAACCCTCTGGCACCCGGTTAGTCAATCATTTACAGGTTTGCAGCCAGTTTTCCAAAGCTTGCTGCTGGAGCCTTGCAAAATGTATCCCTTTGGTTTGGGGCCCGCCCCTTTTTTCCCTGGGAATGAGTTCTCCATTTTGAGATCTCTCTTCAGTCCTTCTCAGGCTGTAGAAGAGCTCAGATGTGCTTGGCCAGTCAGGTTAACTGTGTATAGGCCACCGTAAGTACTGACTTACTGCTTGACTAAATTGCTTGACCGCTGGAGTTAGATAGGTTAATGATACCCTGCTGTGATTGGCACTGCTTGTTGTATATTGTAGCTATTAGGCATGAGAAAAAAGGTTATGAAAATCAAAAGAAATCGTAAGTGATTCGTATGTAATGGGACTTTCTAGTTTATACGCATCACGGCAGCTAACCAGGAAGTAGACTTCCTTTTACGGTCCTTGAGGCCAACAATTTGCGTTATGATCGTAATAAATTCTTAATGATTGTACTACGTACTCACTTCTCCCTGTCTTCTCCCCCTCATTTCCTTCCCGCCTTCATTCAGCTTCTTCTTTTTCCCGCATTTCTATGGGGAACTGGAAGTGACGCTGCTGCTAGGCAATGCATTCTGGAAAGTGTAGTCCTCCTCTTTCCTGCTGGCTTCTCTCCCCCCCCTTCTCTTCCCCATTGCTCTGCCTTGCCCCATCGCAGGGGCCAACTTCTCTCTCTCTCACACACACACGTCTCCTCCTCTCTCTCCCTGCGCTCTCTCAGATGCTTCTCCCCCCTTCTCTTCCCCGTTGCTCTGCCTTGCCCCATCGCAGGGGCCAACTTATCACACACACACACACTTCTCCTCCTCTCTCTCCCTGCGCTCTCTCAGATGCTTCTCCCCCCTTCTCTTCCCCGTTGCTCTGCCTTGCCCCATCACAGGAGCCAACTTCTCTCTCACACACACACACTTCTCCTCTCTCCCTGCGCTCTCTCAGATGCTTCTCCCCCCTCCCTTCTCTTCCCCGTTGCTCTGCCTTGCCCCATCGCACGGGCCAACTTCTCACACACTGTAGGTGTTTTGGACTTCAACTCCCACCATTCCTCACAGCCTCAGGCCTCTTCCTTTTCCTCTCAGCCTGGGCAAACTTGGGCCCTCGCTCCCTCAGGATCGGGGTGAGAGAGAGGCAGCGAGGAGCGAGGGGGGGCCTCCTCCTTTTTTTGTGCTGCTTCCAAGAATAGAATACCCCCTCCCTCCTTCCCTCCCTCCTTCCTATTTGGAGAGTCCCATCTAGAATTCAGTGTGATTTATTCAAGTTTTGGCCTACAACTCCCAGAAATCCCAGCCAATTTTCCAGCTGTTAGGATTTCTGGGAGTTGTAGGCCAAAACCATCTGGAATGCGCATGCTCTGGCATACGAACTACTAACAAATGTCATTAGTAATTAAGTTACATTTTAGAAATTTTTGGAAATTTTTTTGTAAGTCTTTCTTTTACTAATCAACCCCCCCCCCCCCATTTGATTTTTGAATCGCCATTTTTGGGTTCGAAACCATGCCTAGTAGCTATCTAACTGCCATTTAAGCATCAGTTCGCCTTCAAACTGGCCCTAGGCATAGATAGGTAGTTCCTTCTATTCAGTAATTTAGGATGAGGGTGGGGAATACCTTCGGGTTTCCTTGCCATTCGGAGGAAGCAAAGGGAGACTTTGCAGTCAGTAACCCAGGGAATTTTCATCTTACCCTCGTTTTATATTTTGCAACCGGTAAGCTCTGTGCCAAGTCCTTCAAAGACTTTGTAGCTGAATAAACTATTTGTTCTTCAACTTTAACCTGGAGTGGTTTTTGGGTTGCTGGACCCCTGAGTTTCTCAAGTAGGCATCCTGCAGTCCACCAGGCTTATAGGTAGGGATATAAAGAATATACTAGACCTTTGGTATTTGCTGGGTTTTGGTACCAGCATCCCCATGGATACCAAAATCTGAAAATTTTCAAGTCTTATTTGTCGCAATATGCTGATCATAAAGTGATTTATAGTTTCTAAATCACAACCTCTGCAACCATTGCAAGCTGGATATAAAATGTCCCAGAAGCAAGCAAAATAGAGCAAAGTCCAACTGCCAGCATCTGAACTTCTTTGCACACTGTTTAGTAAACACACGGATTCAGGATTTCATCCAAAATATCTGGAGGCTTTAATCTTCACTATTGCAATATACACAACTATACAATCAGGATTCACAGATCCTTATTCCTGCATTGCAAACAATCAGATGTATCAGATAGTCACATACAGCATAAGCAGATAATCACACTGAGTTACACAGGAGAGAGAAAGATGGATTCTTTCAATCTCCTTAGCTACCTGATGATAACCACCTTATATAGCCACCTGATGACAGTAAGGACATTGGCTGATACAACGTCTTTGCAATAATGCTCACATTGTTGTTTCTCAGCCATGATGACACCCTCTTAGGTATCGCATCATGACATTCATAGTCATACCCAGGTGGTATCAATATACCACATGTTTATCAAAGAGTATTTTATTCTATGGTTAGAAATGCTTTCTCATTCCTATCTAACATCATTAATATATAGTGGTGTGTTAAAATGGTGTTCATTATCTAAAATGCCAAATATAATCATCATCATCATCATCATCATCTTTATTTATATTCTGCTCTATCTCCCCAGGGGGACTCAGGGCAGATTCCAAACATAAAAGGCAAACATGCAATGCCCGAATACAACAACAATATATCCATACTAACAAAATTTAACAACTCAATATATAAACACGAATTATGACTTCACAACTAAAATTAAATATAAAACGCAGCCTGTTATAACAGACATAAGACAAAACATCAAACATTGAACAGAAGCAAAAATTTACCAATTCCTTGGGGCAAATAGATTGATCATTGCTCAAGATATCTATTGAGCTGATGGGGCGAGCAAGGCATGGATATGGATGGTAGATATTAATCAGAGGTATAACGGTAGTATTACCAACTACGCCTCTTCCTCGTAAGCCAGTGAGGAAAGGTACATTTTCAGCTGTTTCTTGTAAGCAGGGAGTGAGGGGGACCACCTTTAATTCCTTAGGAAGGGAGTTCCAGAGGTGGGGTGCAAAATCAAGGTTTGCAAAAATGAGTTTCAAAAAAAGTCCCAAAATAAGAAACTAATTGAGAGACATGTAAAAGCAATCATTTTTTCCCCTTGTGGAAATAATTTCTCAAATTCTTTCCATGCAAAAACAACATAAACCCAAATTTGCTTTCTTAGGGATAGTCAAGTCCTCAAAGAAGAGTCAGCAGCCTTTGGATAAAGTTAGTATTTTAACTTTCACAGTCCACTTCCCCACCACAAAATATGCTGACAGCAGAACAGAGAGAAATCTTCTGGGAACTGGTTAAAATCTACTTCACTTGAGTGGCCATCCTCAGGGTACAAAGAGGTCAATATATCCATAATTATTATAACTATTTCTTTCTTTTTTAAAAGTAAAGTTACTTTAAGAAAAGGGGGATGGCTTGGGAAAAGGCACTTAAATGATTCTTCCTATGCACTGTCTTGTCTAGAAGCTGTCTAATTTCCCAAAGGATCTTAGTGATATCAGATCTCCCAATGCAAGAAATGATTTTCTTTTAAAATGAAAAAAGTTTTCTAATAAAAGAGTTTGGGTCACAAAAATTGTGAATAGATAATTTTGTATGTTCTCCAGACCTATCTCGTGAATCATCTTTAACAACAATTCTGTTAAAAGGAAACGTATCACCAGTTCATCAGAAGCAAAGGCCCATCTCATCTGTACCCTTCATCAGTTCACAGGCACATGACCAAGGAACATCAGAATGCAATCAGTATGACAGAAAGTATTAGTGAAATTGAATATACAAACTAGGAGCAGGCCCAGATTAACACCTTTTTGCGCCCTAGGCCACACTTTGGAATTACGCCCCCTTTAAGCCAACCTCTACCACTGCTTTTTTCTTCGGCTACATTATCTGAGTTATTTTTAAAAAAATACATAAAAGCAAAAGCACCAGGGTCACATTCCCCCAAAGAAAAAACACACAACTCAAACGCTCGCGGGCAAAGAATGGATAGCTGGCTGCGAGAGGGAAGCCGCGGGGAAGGATGCCTTGCAGGTCGGCGCGCTCTGCCTTCCGAGGACCGTGGGGTTGGAGCTGGGCAAGGGGAAGGCTTGGGCAGGGAAAGAGCACCCCAATTTTAGGAGGGAGGGAAACTCCGCGGGTCCAGGCATGGGGAAAGGGAGGGGTCTGGGGGCCCAAGAGAGGGAGGGAGGGGCAGGAAAGAGCACAACATGTGGGGAAGCAGCGCCTGATTCCCCTCCTCTCACCCCAAGCTCAAATCATGACCCTTTCGCCTTGAAACCTCCACCTTGAGAGCCAAGAAACCGAGACTGAGCCCTCTTTAGCAGCCTCCTGCCCCTCCAGGCAACCCACCCTCAGGAGGCGCTTCTTTCCCCTTCCTTCCCTCCCACCCAATCAGGCTCTGGCCTCCCCTTCCCCCCCCCTCCAGCGTCCCGACCCCCGCCTTCCCCCTCCCTTCACCTTGCGCCCTACAGGAGGGCCACAGTGTGAGTGAGGCCTTGTGTAGAGCCCACTCTCAGTCAATTGCAAATCCCAGGGTTCTGTAGGATCCCGCCTTCCTTGGTTTGAGGCCTCAAACGTAGCACCAAGAGGGCCACAACACCGAGGGTGGCAGGACCCCGGAGCCCTTGCTTCTCCCTCCCTTCCTCACTGCCAACACTGGCAGGCCCCTCAGAGGCTCACTCGCTTACTTATCCTCGTTGTCGGACATCTTGATGCAAAGAGGCAGCGCGCGCGCACCACAAACTCCTGCTTAAGCAAGCATATTTCGCGCACGGGACTACTTCCAGCGTAGGCCTTGACGTCAGCGGAAGCGGGCGAGGGAGCTGGTTGCCATGGTGACAAGCCGCTGGCTCGGGTAAGCACGAGGGGGAAGTGGCGAGGAGGGCACTCCTTAGGCAGAAAGGAGGCAGCAGGTGGTCCCTTCTCGAGATATGAAAATAACAAACTCCCACAAGACTGGGATGGGGATTAGGCAGCATTTTTATTTGTTTCAACATTTATTTTTATTTGGGGGGGGTCTGTGATCTGCGCCCCCCCCCCTCGGCTTGCACCCCTAGGCCATGGCCTAGGTTGGCCTTATGGGTAATCTGGGCCTGATTAGGAGGGGATGTAATGTTTTGCTTTTGCCTAAGCCTACTGGGAAGGGCAAGAATCTATTCTATCGTCTCTTCTCCTGCTATTGACTACTCTTGAACTTTTAACTTAGGGCCCTTCCATACCAGCCCTATATCCCAGAATACCAAGGCAGAAAATCTCATATTATCTGAGTATGGACTCAAATACCTCAGTTCAAAGCAGAAATTGTGAGATTTTCTGCCTTGATATTCTGGCATATAGGGCTGTGTGGAAGGGCCCTCATTTTGAAGGAACTGGTCATATGAAAACAAGAGTAACAAGTAGAAGAAGAGACATACTAAGACATATTAAAAGCAACTGAAAAATGGGGCAGCAGAGAATCGATGGGGAATAGGGTCCGCTGGAAGGTATAATCATCCAAAATTCTGATTTTCTAGAACATCCCAAATGTCTATGAGATGCTCATGTAGGTGATAGCTTTACCTAGATGTTGCATTCCAGGTGCTCAAAGATATGCATTCACTCATCCCAAATGATGTACGTAGCCATCAGGGTTAGTACAATTGGTGATTATAGGTTTCATGACTTGGTCTAATTCCCCTTTTGAGCCCTTTGTGTTGGTAGAAACCATAGCACATTTGTCCTAAGTCTCTTACCATTTGGTTTCATTGTGTTACTGTACTATTTATTTATTTTTATTTATTTATTATTGAGGCTTCTATGCCGCCGACTCCCAAGGGCTCGCGGCGGCTTACAAAGCCAAAGGCAAAAAACAGGATTAAAACATAAAACAATTGAACAATTAAAACAATAACAAGAAAGGCACTAATACAGCGGAGCAGCAACAGATGCCAAGCACAATACCCAGAGCACACGGGCCTACTCTCCGAAGGCCTGCCTGTACAGATGGGTTTTACAGGCCCGCCTGAATGGGAGAAGGTCCTCAGGGCCCTGGTTTCAGCTGGGAGGCGTTCCACAGCGTGGGAGCTATTACAGAAAACCCTCCGGCGGGTGGATGTTAGGTGTGCCGACTTTGCTGATCGTATTTCCAGGAGGTTGGCATCCTCTGACCGTAGTGATCTCGCTGGGCAATAAGGGGTGAGGCGGTCCCTCAGATACGCTGGCCCCAGGCCGTACAAGGCCTTGAAGGTGAGAACCAGCACTTTGAAGGCGATCCGGTGCTCAATAGGTAGCCAGTGCAGATCCTGCAAAACAGGTGTTATTCGGCAACCTGCTGGCGTGCCAGACAGGAGCCGGGCGGCAGTGTTCTGCACCAGCTTGAGCTTCCGGATCGACGACAGAGGAAGGCCGACATAGAGCGCGTTACAGTAATCTAGCCTAGAGATGACCGTGGCTTGGATCACCGTGGCCAGGTCGCTCCGGAGAGGTAGGGGCCAGCCTCCTTGCCTGGCGGAGGTGAAAAAAGCAGCCTTGCTGACTGCGGAGACCTGGGCCTCGATAGTCAGCTGGGAGTCCAAATGGACCCCCAGGCTCTTCACAGACGGCGCTGGGCACAGCGCCGCACCATCCAGGGTCGGAAGCCGGGCACCCACCCCGCCCGGGTGACCCAGCCACAAGATCTCCGTCTTCGCCGGATTCACCCTCAACCTACTGGCTCGCAGCCATCCAGTGACGGCTTCGAGGCAGCGCTGGAAATTATCAGGGACGGATTCCGGCCTGCCCTCCATCCTCAGGATGAGCTGGGTGTCATCAGCGTACTGGTGACAAACCAGCCCATAACTCCGCACCAGCTGTGCAAGCGGCTGCATGTAGATGTTAAATAATAGAGGGGAGAGAATGGCCCCCTGGGGAACCCCACAGACTAAAGGGGAGCCCCCGGAGATCACCCCGCCCCTCCTCACACGCTGAGACCGCTGGTGGAGGAAGGAGGTCAGCCATTTAAGGACAGTCCCCCTCACTCCAGCCATGGCCAGGCGATGGATCAATAGATTGTGGTCGACCGTGTCAAACGCTGCCATGAGGTCCAATAACACGAGCAGCGCAGACCCGCCTTGGTCGAGCTGGCAGCGGAGTTGGTCTGTGATGGAGACCAGTACCGTCTCCGTCCCGTGCCCCGAACGGAAGCCGGACTGGAAGGGGTCTAGCCACGACGCATCATCTAAGAAGGACTGCAATTGCTCCATTACTGCCCTCTCAACTACCTTGCCCAGGTACGAAAGATTCGACACCGGGCGGTAGTTGAGGGAACCGCAGGGTCCAATGACGGTTTCTTCAGTAATGGAGCTACCACCACCTCTTTCAAGCACTCTGGAAAGACTCCTTGCTCAAGGGAGCTGTTTATGATATTCAGCAGAGGCCCACGTAACCCCTCCAGGCAAGATCTAACAAGCCAGGAGGGGCACGGGTCGAGGGAGCAGGTGGTAGGACGAGCTGCAGCCACTATCTTATCAACAGCGTCTGCGTCCAGTGGCCGAAACCGGTCGAGGGTGGGCCCGGCAGAGGGCCACGGAGTCTCGAGCTCTCTTACTGTATCAACTGTGGGCGGAAGGTCCCGGCGGAGGTTCAGTATCTTGTCTGCAAAGAAACTCTGAAAAGCATCGGCAGTAAGGGCCTGATCACTATTTTTTGGGACGGTAGGGACCGTCGTCAAAGACCGAATTACCTTAAACAATTGAACCGGGCGTGAGTTAGCAGACGCTATCAGGGCGGAGAAGTACAAACATTTTTGGCCGCCTTGACAGCATGCTCATAAGTCTCTTTAATTAGCTTATAAGCTGATACTGAGGCTCCGTCACGGAGTTTCCTCCACTCGCGCTCTAGCCGTCTCCTCTCCCGCTTCATGGCTCTCAGCTCCCCTGTATACCAGGGGGACCGATGATTGCGGGGTCGGAGAGGACGCCTAGGGGCAATCTCGTCGAGAGCTCTAGCTAGCGAGGTGTTCCAGGACTGAACTAGCTCATCGACTGAGACGCTGATAGACTCCAGATCCCTCAGAGCATTCAGGAACCTTTCGGGTTCCATAAGTCTCTTTGGGCGAACGAAAATCTGTTCGGCGCCCTTGCATGGAGGGGGCGGTTGCTCAACCCGGATCCTTAGAGCACAGTGGTCCGACCATGGAACCTCCATTACGGAGGCTAGGTCCACTTGGACCCCTGCGCTGAACACCAAGTCGAGAGTGTGCCCGGCCGAGTGTGTGGGTCCCGAGCTACAAAGGGAGAGGCCTAATGTTGCCATGGTCGAGATCAGGTCCGCGGCCGCAGATGGAAAGGAGGCTGTGTCGGCATGGACATTGAAGTCCCCCAGAACAATAAGTCTGGGAAACCTCAATGCCCACTCCGACACAGTCTCCAGAAGCCGCGCCAGGCTCTCTGCTGGTGCGCTAGGCGCACGGTACACCAACAGAATCGCCAGGCTCTCCGGGGACTCCCACACCAGGCCGACACTCTCTAATCCCGAGGTGACCAGCGCAGGGATCGCTCTAAGGTGTAATCCGTCACGGGAGAGTATTGCCACCCCCCCATTCCTCGTTCCTGTCCTGGTGCGTGGCAAGGTAACCAGGGGGGACCACTTCCTGGAGGCAGATGGAGTCGCTCTCCTGGAGCCAGGTCTCGGTGATACAGAGAAGGTCCACTTTAAGGTCTTCACAAAACTCCCTGACTATGGCGGTCTTGTTCCGGATGGAACGGGCGTTAACCAGCACCAGAGTGGAAGGGGGGAAAGCTGGATGTCTATCAACAGCGTGTCTGGGGATAGGACGCAGGTCAGAACCGGGCCGAGTCTGTTTTTGACTTGGTCCGGTTCTCGCAGTAGAGTTCGCATTTGGCCTGCACCTACCGTACTCACCCCGCCCCGAGATCACTGGGATGCTCAACGGACCTGGATGGCAAGAGTCGGCCGGGAGTTCAACTTCCGGCACACCCCGTGAAAAGGGGTGGCCTGTGAGGAACCCCGGGTTGTTTGCCGCCGGTTCTGCTGGCGGCCCCACAACCCCAGGCCCCCCAGCCACCCAGGAAGTCCCGGGGAAGACCGTCAGAGTCTGTTTGTCGGCCAAACATCTGTGTCCCTGAAGGGACCCTGTAGGCAGCCTGTCCAGCCGTCTGCTGGGATGGCCATCCCGCCCTTTAGATGTACCCTTGATGTCACCAACCGGGGCCAGTTCGAAGATAGAGTCTAGATGGCTTTCTTTCCGGCCAAAACCCACCCCCCAAAAGGTCCGGGAGCGGAAGGATCTCCTCTGAGTCTTGCCAGCCTTCCCTCTCCTCCGGGGGCCTAGCCCTAAGCCGCCGGATGGCGGGCTGTAGGTGGAGGGTGGGTTCCGTGCTGGCAGGAAGGGACCCGAGCCATGGGGAGCTATGCTCGTATGATGGTGGTCATTTTGACGGCGGCCGGCTCCTACTTGTGGGCCCATGGTGTTCTCCCTTCTATCCTGTGATGGAAGCCTCTGAGCATCTTGCAACAGGCCAGGAGGGGGTGGCCCAGCGCCGGCCGAGGCAGTAGGTGGAAGCGGACAAGGGGCTGGGCGTTGGGGCCCCAGGTTGGAAGCTGGGCCTCCAACATTAGTGGTTTCCACATGCCCTGGGTTACTAGTGGCCACAAAGGCTCTAGGCTGGACAGTCTTAGGGGGCAGTGGCTGATGCAATGATCCAGCAGCTCGGCCCCGCCTCATCCTGATCTGTCTTCGTCTTGCCTGGCCCAGCCGGTTCTTCTTCATCCTCTGTTGGTTGTTCTCTAGCGGCGTGGGGGGTTGAGGATCGATCAGGGACAGCAGATCAGCTGGAAGGCGACCGGCACGGCGTCTGGGCCGTTCCTCAGGTGCTTTTGCCAGAATTTCAGAAACATTTAGAGCCTTTGCTGGAGAGCCAGAAAGCCACAGCTTCTCTGGCGGGCTCTGGTGGTCAGTCGCAGGCATGGCTAGGGCCGATGACATAGGCAGAGGGGGTGGGGCTAAGGACGCCGAGCAAAGTGAGCTCGGCGCCATGTTGGGGCCTGCCGCCCACACCCTCTCTGCCCAACATGGGGAAGTCTGAGGGCCCAGAGCCCTCCATGGGCTCCACCACGGGAGAGCCATCAATCCAAGCAGCTCCTCCTCCTCCTCGGCCAGCAGGCTCGCGGTTGTGGGTCCATCCTGAGGGGCTGGCTCGCAGAACGTTGGAGGATCCTCCTGTCACTGCTCTTCTGGGGGATGAGGCCCTCCTGGGGGGCCTGGGAACAGGTCATCCCGGGGGCCGGCAGGTGGCTCGTCCACCTCTCCTCTCCTTGGATCCATGGATGGAAGACCACCAGCCGCCGCGGTCCGGGTCCCTGGACGGGGGCGGACCTCCTCTCCGCTACAGCAGGGGGATGGGGGGGCGACTGCAGATCCAGCCCTCCAGCCTCTCCCAGCCGGGCGACCAGCTGCCCGACCAGCCGGCCAAAGGTGAGGAGGAGGGAGGTGAGTTCTTGGATGGAGTCCCGCAGGCCCCGCAAATCGGCCTGGGCTCCATCAGCTCCACTGGCTCCCTCAGCTCCAGCGGGGGGAAGGTCAGCGGCCTCCCACTGGATGGCAAGGAGAGTGGGGGTCTCCGGTGTTCGCTCCTCCGGTTCCAAGTCAGTCTCCAGGCCTGGCCAAGGGACCGGAGACTGTAGCGGGTGGGTCCCATAGGTAGTTCTTCCCGGTAAAGCAGCGGCCCCCGAGCTTGCCCGGATCCTGGCCGCCAGGGCCGACTCCAGGCCGACCTCAAGGACGGCCTCAGCTTCAAACTGCAAGGCTTCCAGAGGGAAAGGGAAGCCTACCAGCGGTTTCCCCAGGGGCCAAGGGCGCACCTCGAGGTTCTGGAGGGCATCCTCTCTGCCAAGGTTGGACAACCTCGCCAGCGAGACTGTTTTGCCGGTGGAATCACCAAGGCCCCGGCGGAGCTCGGCATTTCTGCTTCTGCTCGGCGCGGCCATCTTGGATTCTATTATGAGGGAGGGAAGGGGCAAAACCTCTTATTCCTTAATTCATCCATTTATTTTATTTAATTTGATTTCATTGTGTTTGTCTCCAACCATTTCCCAACACTAAGACTGAAAGAGACACAATATCTTTAAAATATTTTAAAAAATATGGCAAAAACATTAGTGTGTTAATGTATGTGTTTTGAATAACCAGGAAGTTGATTTGTTGGACTTGGGGCCCTTCCAGACAAGCCCTATATCCTAGGATCTGATCCCAGGTTTTCTGCTCTAATTTGGATTATATTTATTTATTTATTTTATTTTATTTATTTAAAACTTTTATACCCTGGCCTTCTCACCTCCGAAGAGGGACTCAGACCGGCAAACAGCAAGTATTCAATGCTAACATTTAAAATCTAAAAACATCATTAATTTACAATAAAATTATCACCTCCTTCATTCTGCAAAGGCCTCATTGCACAGCCACGTTTTCACCCGCTTCCTAAAAGTCAGGAGGGAGGGGGCGGATCTAATTTCATTTGGGAGGGAATTCCACAGCCGGGGGGCCACCACAGAAAAGGCCCTGTCCCTCGTCCCCACCAGACGCGCCTGCGAAGGTGGTGGGACCGAGAGCAGGGCCTCTCCAGACGATCTTAGCACTCTTGACAGTTCATAGGGGAGAATACGTTCGGACAGGTAAACTGGGTCCTTACTGCCAATTATTATTTCAAATAAAAAGAAAACCTGGGATCAGATCCTGGGATATGGGGCCTAACTGGAAGGGCCCTAGGAGTCCAGGTTTCGAATTCCCACTTATCCATGGTATCCCACTGAGTGACCATGGGAAATCATACTTTCTTCACCTCAAAGGAAGGGCATGTGAAATTCCCTCTAAACTTTTCATATGAATGTTTTATTTAGTGTTTCCATGTAACATTTGATTATTGTGTGTGCTTATTTTTAAATGATAGGTTAATTCACTTTTAGACATTAGGGAATTTACAAATTTTAATGAACGATTATTATTATTCAGTAGAAGCAAAAATTTTACCCATCTCTAGGTAGAGGAGAGGTTGCTATTTTTACATTATCTTGGTGAACGATTGTTTCTTATGTTTCTTCATTGCAGATTTGGTGCTCCTGACTGGTTTCTGAGGCAAGTGTACTAATGAACGTAGGAAGAATCTAAAAGTAAATCTTACAGAGGATATGACTGTTGCATTGTAATCCCTGGACCACAGAAATGTGTAAGTGTGTGTATATGGAGAAGTCTCCTGATTGGATACTTGATTGGATACTTAGGCCAGGAGTTTAGCACAGTGGTTAAAACAGCAGCTGTAGCTGCAAGCTGTAAGATCTGAACGTGGCAAGTTCGAATCCCAGGCTGACTTGGGCAAGTGAGCTGTAAGCCTGCCCCTGTTGACCTAAGCAGTCGAAAGCTAGCTGCAAGTAGAAAAATTAGGTACCGCATAAGCGTGGGAGGTATCCTAAAGGACTTTTTAACTTCAATGAATATTGAAGACGACTACCGGAAGAAGAATTTGGCTGGCTGGCAGGCTGGCAAGCTCTTCGTCAAGGAGGAGAAGGGAGCAACAGGAAGGAACAACAGTGCCCCCCTGTGACGAAATGGAGCAGCAGCACCCAGTGACGAATATAACAACAATATAACAACAGCACCGGGTTGGAGGCCAGGAGGAGCAAGGCTCAGTTCAGGGGATCCTCCTGTTAAATGTTATTGTATGCCTTGCACGTCTAAAAACAGCAGGGATTGTCTGCTGTATGTGTTCTGTTATCCGCACTGAGTCCCCTTCGGGGTGAGAAGTGTGGAATATAAATAAAGTGTATTATTATTATTATCATCAACTGAGGGCCCTTCTTCAGATGCCTAAAAACCCTGAAGTAACCGGGATAAAAGGGGAGGTAGCTAAGTGACTTTTGGGGAAAGTGTGGGCAGAATTGTGTTAACAGCCCAAAAGCACGTGTTAAAAAGGTGTGCTTTTGTGTGACTGCACCTTTGTATGGCTGTATATTACTGCAGCCATGCAAGACATATCCTTCCCTTCCCCTGTGTGGACTGCATTAACTCATATGCATGCTTTAAATGCCCAAAAAAGCTGATTGGGCTGTCAAAAATGGAGCCACGGACACACAGGTGGTTCTAAGAAAGCAGAATGGGAGTGCAATTATTTTAATTATTTGACACATTGATTATTTTCTGCTGCTCCATCACACCGAGAAAGGGAAGGGTCCTAGGATGCTTTCAGGATACTTTCTCAATGAAGCCCGCAGGATGACATCACACAACATAAGGCTACTTCTGGAGAGCGCAATAGATTTAAACTATAGGAAAAAAAGATTCCTTCTAAACTTTAGAAAAAAATTTCCCTCGAGCACCAGAGACATACTTATTAGGTATTTCAAATATAAAATTAAACAAAAATCAAGATAGAATGCTCTTCATGATGAGCACTGACAAGATTGACTTTTACAAAGGTTTGGAAGCAAAAGAAAATCCCAAGTATAGACGGATAGATTCTTAAAATGTGTGATATAATTCAAATGGACACACTATCCTCGAGATTAAAGGATTAAAAAAAAAACAGACTGGACCAGCTTTAAAGACTTTATACAAAATCAAAAAAATCACTTGGATTACAGAAATTGTCGATACGTGATCAAAGTTTTGTTGAAGATACCAACTTGGACAATCAATAAGAAATTTTTCAATCTTAAATGGAACATATATATCTCCAAAGACTTTGGGAAGTCAATTTCACTTTATTTTTTAATATTTATTTTATTTTATTAGTTTTATTATTTATTAGTTTTTTATATATATACACCCATTGTTTAGCACCCTTTCCCCCCTCAATTCTCACACTTTCTCCATTTTGTTCTTTCTCTTATCACCAACTCATGTTTTCACCCACTTTCGCTGTAATTACTTTTCACACATTCAACAAACATTATTTTTTAAAAAGAAAAGAAAAAACATCCTGATGATAAGAGGTGTTCAGCAGTGGAATATACTGCCTCTGAATGTGTTGGGGATTCCTTCTCTGGAGGTTTTTAAGCAGAGGCTGGATGCCATTTGTCATGAGCTGTGATTGCATATTCCTGCATAACAGGGGGTTGGACTAGATGGCCCTTGGGGCCTTTTCCAACTCTGTGATGCTATGATTATAAAACTACACTGTTTTTTAACTCTTTCTCTCAGCAGAAAGAAAGTTACGAACAAAATTAGTGAAGAATTACATTCTTTGCGAACAAAATTAGTGAAGAATTACATTTCCGCATGAAGTTTATATGAGAAACTTCTGTAAATTCAGTCACTTTTATCAAAACCTGTAGACTGAATTTATAAAAGTATTCACTAGACACCTACTTCTTTCTTCCAGATAATCCCAAAGATGTTACAAGATGGCATTCTGTGATAATCGAATAAGAAGACTGGGTCTTGAATCATATTTCTAGTTAGTTTTAATTTAAATCCCATTGTTGGAGATCAATCGCGTACAGTGGACTAGGAAAGAGATGAACCAGATTCCATTTTCAGGGCCTATGTACATGGATCGCACAATCAAAGGTCCAAAGAACTGCTGCTTTGAACCAGCCTCAGAATTTACCATGGTATTTACCAGGCATGGTTTAGAACCAAAAAATCGTGATTCTAAAATCAAATGGGGCGGGGGGGGGGGTTGATTAGTAATAGAAAACCTTACAAAAATTTTTCCAAAAAGTTCTAAAATGTAACGTAATTAGTAACGAAGTTCTTAATTAGTTCTAAAGTAGGCAAAGCAGGGAAACAGGACTGACACTGTTTTAAGCACAGGCAAATCAAGGGGCAACATTTCCCTTGGTTTCCTTGCAGGGAGATATAATGCATTAATATATTATTATTATTATTATTATTATTATAAAAAGCCAGGGTTTCTTTGCAGGGACATATCATGCACTAATATTATTATTATTAAATAAAATAGTTGCCCACCTCTGGTCAAGGCTTGCTTCTCCAGAGCATTTATTAGAATTAAATGCCCAGGGCCCTTCTTCCAGGAAATTAGAAGGAGTAAATATTATTAATATATTATTATTAGAATTAAATGCCCAGGGCCCTTCTTCCAGGAAATTAGAAGGAGTAAATATTATTAATATATTTATTATTAATTATAAAATAGTTGCCTACCTTCTCCAGAGCTCTTCTGACTGCAGCTTTCCCCCCATTCAGTTTCCCATAGCTCTCTAGGAGGTTTGAACTCTATGGCTTTTCCTTGATTCTGCACTTTTCCTGCTCCTCTCCGGGCTGTTTTCACCCCCTTCTCCCATTGTTTCAGCCTTCCTCGTGTCCTTCTCGCCTGCCCTCCTATCTAGGCTTCTTTCCCTGCAGTTTAAACCGCTTTTTTAATGAGTCCTCCAGCCGCTCTAGGACTCCCGCTCTGGATCTCTCTATGGTCCGGCTTCTTTTTCACTTCCTGGAGGAAAGGCCTTTCAGTTAAAGTAGGCCTCGAGCATGGAAAGGCCCCATCTGACTGTGAGTAATGTCTGGGAAGCTATTTTGGAGGGGATAATAGGGAGCCTTCTGAAATATTTACAAATCTAATGAAAATTTGGGCCCAGGGAGTGCGAAAAAGAAAGTCCACTTCCAGGATTGCAGCAGCGATGTGTATAAACTTGAAAGTCCCATACATACGAATCCCTTCTGATTTCTTTCAATTTTCATAACTTTTTTCTCATGCCTAGTATTTACAGCAGTCTACTCCTGTCCAGTTGGTGTGAATTTGGTCGTTCCTACCTTTGTAAATTTTGTTGCCATAGAAGTGATCAAAGAAGCTCTGGAGAGCATCTGGCCATCACTTGGTACATTTGTCAATGTCAGCAA
Source organism: Anolis apletophallus (assembly GCA_030556195.1). Classification (NCBI taxonomy): domain Eukaryota; kingdom Metazoa; phylum Chordata; class Lepidosauria; order Squamata; family Anolidae; genus Anolis; species Anolis apletophallus. The sequence goes on along the minus strand of JARBWK010000003.1, from coordinate 18,868,832 downwards.
AGATGTCTGCACAACATAGAGAGAGGAGAGGGGAAAGGAGAGGGCTGCCACTACAGTAACAAAAAAAAATACATAGATAAGTGAGATCACACCTTTCTGGCATTGTGGAGCACAGGAAATGTGGGATAGCAACAATGTCACATGTGAACAGCAGGGCCAGTTCTGAATCAATACCAACCCAGCGATTCACAACACACTGAGGTGCAATGTTGATGTGGTATCACCTAAACTTTATCTAATGTGATTAAGAACTCTTGTACTTCCCTGAAAGAAAAAGATTGATAAAGATTTATAAAGAGATAGATCACAGATTAGCAAAGGCATACAGTTCTTTCGGAAGGCTTGACAAAAGAATCTGGAGTAACAAACACCTGAGGCAAAGTGCAAAAATCAGTGTGTACGGAGCTATCGTATTGTCTATTCTCCTATATGGGTCTGAAACATGGGTCACCTATTGCCAACACCTATGACTCCTCGAACGCTTTCATCAGTGCTGTCTTCGCACAATCCTAAATATACACTGGGCTGACTATGTGACGAATGTTGCTGTCCTTGAGCAAGCAGGGATCACCAGCATTGAGGCCATGCTATTGAGAACACAGCTGCGCTGGGCAGGGCACATCTCTAGGATGGAGGACCACCACCTCCCAAAGATACTACTCTATGGTGAACTCACCACAGGTCAGCGCAAGAGAAGCACCCCAAAATTTTTCAATCTTAAATGGAACATAGATATCTCCAAAGAAAAGGCCTCCCTGAAACAACATCTCAGGCTTGGCCAGATTGATCACCAACAATGGTCCACCCTGGCCTCACATCGGGAGGCATGGAGACGCACTACCCACAATGCTGTGGCCTCTTTCGAGAAGTCATGCCAAATGAGTCTCGAAGAGAAATTACAATGCAGAAAGAACCACAACTTTGAAGCAACATTACCCAAGGAGACTTTCTGCTGTGCTTTCTGCAACTGGATATGCCTATCTCGGATTGGCCTTTTTAGACATCAACGTGCTTGTAGAAAGCTTGGGATGAGTCTTTCCTGAATCTTCGTTCACAAAGAAAAGCCAAGATGTAATGTGATGTAATATGCTGTTAAATGATTTTGCCTGTATTGAGAAGCAAAAAGGCCCTGTGCACCATGTAAACACCATGGAGTGACTTTCTCACCCACCTTGAGATACGTGGCCTGTGCAGACAAGCTCTCATACTCTTCTAAGTCAGACTAGCATGGACTTTCTGAAAGCATAAATGAGATGCATGTTTTGAAATTATTAATGAATCTCACAATCTCCTCTAAATCTAAGCAATTAGCTGTCGTTAGCAATAACAGGTGTCACTCAAGAGATTCTCTCTTCATTGTTGATTATTACTTTTTTTGTACCAACTCATGAAAAGGTACAAAGAAGGGGGAAATCACATAGTTAGTAGCTTTGGCCAACTTAAGGAAGGCAAATTAGATTCATTACCATTCTCTGGCTAAATAGTGAGCATGTCTTCTTAGAATGTTGCTCATTTGCATACTTTGATCTGATGGGTGTAGGTACCTAATTATACAGCAGCCAGCAATGAGGTTTTTTGATGTAGTTGGTTAATTAATATTCAGCATAATAATTAATTGTGCAGACTGCTCCCTTGCATATCAAACCCTGTTTCTTAAGTGGAAATATTATTTAGAAATGTGTCAGCAGAGTACAGGGTGGGGTGAGAAGAACTACCCACAAAAGCATTCTAAGATCTATGAAGAACTACTAAAGAGTGAGGTTTTCAGCTTTACCTAATGCCCCATTATTATATTATTTATTTTCATCCTTGTACACATGTTTAAAAACAAAAGTGAGCATGTACAGTATGACCGCATGTCTTTGGGACTAGTAATTACGGTTTCATGTATCTATTTCTGATTAAATATTTCAGTCATTTTCTGATCTTCCAGTGTGAAGATCTATGGTATTCTGAGGTCAGAAGCCTTCATTTCAATACAGTTTGCAATTATCCACAGTCCACATCTCCGGGAACGTGTACGTAAGGGGTCATGTTGTACATCGATTTGAAGGATTGTTCTTATCACTGTTCTATGGTGAAATAGCACAATGTGGTAACCATTTATTCTCACAAAAAGGCATGTCAGTTAGTCACAGTATAACATAAGCCAGGTGATAAATAGCTTGTGGTTGTGAAAATATAAGGATTATACATACGGTTTGTTAGTATCAAAAGTATATATTCACAGTAATCCGTCACGTTTGAGAAAACCCAATACAAAACACAATGTAGACCATATGTCAAAACATCGATATAGTCCCACATTGAGTCCGCAAAAGTTTGTAAGAGCAACCAGACACAGTCCCAGTTCTTTATATATTCCAAAGGCAAATTCTGTTGCAAGAAAATAGTTCATGGGTGGGGTGTGAGGTACTCTAACGGGTGGGGTGAATCCACGGAAGCCAGCATAGGAGTGTGGAGAGGGAGCGATGTGCTCCAATTCAACCCGTTCCGATAATAACAAGGGAAAAGCGGCGTAAATGCCTCCTCCAAGTAAATGCTGTATCCTGAATGGAGTCTATTCCAGGTGGGGTGTGAGGTACTCAAACGGGCAAGGTAAGATCCTATAACACAAGCACCAAAGCCTGGATGAAGAGCAAAATGCTCCTATGGAGAAATTCCAGGACGTGTTGGGGAGAAGTGGCGTGGGCGTCTCCTCCAAACAAATGCTGTTTTGTTGTTGGAGCCGACGGCAGGCAAATACTCCAATATCGCGGCCACACAGAAAACCGTTTCGGAATCCTTTTTCAAGGCTCACAAAATACTTTATTGCATCCAAAAATCTATTATTGGATAATTACATGCAAGTATACAAATATAGAAGGAAACAACACCAAACAATAGCCCATATTAAAAGTATAGTATACATATACATACCCAATTGGGAGATGATACAATCATAACCCTATGCTCCATTGAGCAGGGTGACCCAAAGGTAATACTATAGACTGAATTAGGGTTTTTATAGAAGGATGGAACTGATACAGATAGGATCATTAACCACACGTGGCCATTCTGTATCAAGGCGGAGAATCCATTGATTTTCTAGCCTAATTAATTGATTTGAAATATCCAGTTGAGAGTTAGGGATTAGCTTCTCCAGTACTCTAATCTTTAAAGAGGAAGTAAGATGTTCCTTCTGACTGCAATGTAGGTAGAACGCAGAGTCAGTGGCATTTAGATATGTTTTTGCACGATGCTCAATAAAGCGGGTTTTAAGATCTCTTTTAGATTGGCCTATAATTTGATAATGTACATCTGGCCCAGCCATAATGCTTTTAAACTGTGTTGTTGTTGTTTATTGTTTATTGTAAGTTGTGGTGATGGTATTGTTTTAATTGCTGTCGTGTTGCTTTACTATGTGTTGTTGGGCTTGGCCTCGTGTAAGCCGCTCCAAGTCCCTTCTGGGAGATGGGTGCAGGGTATAAATAAAGTAAATAAATAAATAAATACCTTATTTAGCCTTGACAGATTCTGACCAATTTCTCAGTTACTCTCAATTACTCTGTATGTTTGATATACACATTCTAGTATGCCTTCATTTTTTGTTTAATTAGAGGACTACACCGAAAATTTTGGAGAGATGGAATTTGTGAAGAATAATGGAGTTTTGCTTGGGGTGCTAGACTGCAAGTGCAAAATAAAGCCAGTTTATGTTAAAGGTGAAGTGAACAAAGTAGAGCTTGTCTGTCATTCCTCATTCTACTGCAGACTATTAGTATCCAGAAATCTCAGTGTTCATTAGAACTTAGTTTGAAAACTATGATAACACTTTTTTTTAAAAAAAACCTATTTTTTATAATCAGTACTATTAGAGCTCTAAATCATTAGCTAGAGCATTTACAATTATGCCCCAAGCTATGGAATGTCCTTGTCATTTATGTGCAAGCTTTTACACCTGCGGCCAACTCACAAGTAATTCTTTCTGCAGGGCAGCCTGACAGAGCCATTATAAATGCCTGTAGCAACTGATCATAATATTATCACTTCCTTCCCAATCAATTTGATGGCTATTTGAACTTTATTGTTATTAACAGTGAAAAGAATAAAAGGGTAATCATGTCTGAAACTTCTCTACATTGTTTAGCATCACATTATTGCCATATTTTTACTGCAAGTACCTTGGCAATTCCATTAACAGGATTACCCAGGTATAATTGACTCGTTTTATAATTGCTTCTGAGATGCTTTTGAAGGTTTAATTTCTGGGGACTTCCTTCTCACTAAAAAGGTCTTCTGTATTAAAAAGCTATGTAGAATCATTAACCAGGATCCCGTAACATAACTTTGTGTATACCTCACACAAAGTAGAGTCTCCTTCTTTGAAGGTTTTTTTAAACAGATACTGGACAGCTGCCTATTGAGAGTGGTTTAATTGTATGTTCTTGCAAGTCACAGGTTGAGTTGGATGATCTTTGTAGTCTCTTCCAACTCTATCATTCTGTGTAGCAGAGGTACTACAAAACTGTTACTGAATTGTGAAGATGCATAATGGGACATCAGCAAAAGCATCTAATGAGCATCATTGGAATGATGTATTAAAAAATCCTAGATAGCATCCCATCATGCATTGGACATCCAAATTAGGGCATCAGCGACTAGACCACGTTGATCCCAATGCATGTATATTGTGATGTACATTGATTATTTTGATGGCCCCTCTAATAATAATAATAATAATACACTTTATTTATATTCTGCTCTTCTCACCCCGAACGGGACTCAGAGCAGATTACATTACACATATGGCAGACAGTCCCTGCCGACTGATATACAATTACAATACATTGTACAGACAAACATGTGCAGACAAACATGTGCAATTAGAAGGATTTTTTTCTCTTCTTGCTGTGTCACGGGTGTAGTTGCTCCATTACGTCACAAGGGGGTGCTGTTGCTTCATCCTCAGACGAGAGCCTCTGGTAGGCATGAGAAAAGTTATGCATTCCACCTCCAGCATCTCTCCACCCTCCCGCCTCCCTCCCGCAAGGCAAGCCCTAAATCTTCCTTATTTTTATTCAGGTGTTGTAAAGTCCTTATAAAAATCCTTCCCGCTGAGCTTATAGGTCCCTAGTTCATCTACTCACAGCTGGCTTGTTTTTGATCTGTTAGGTGGACAGTGAACAGGGTTCAGAGCTGGATGTCCATCATAGATGCAACCTTCTGATTGCAAACACAGCTGTTGTTACCGCTGTGCTATCTCTCTGGCTCTAAGTAGCGATGTTAAAGCTACTGGAAACAGACATAACGGAGCTACTTAATACTAATTCCCAAATATGTAACTCTAGTTATAGAGACATAACCTGAAAAAGTTGGGTTTGGATCCATCGATTCCATCAAACTATCATCTAGTTTCAAATCTCCTAAGTAGCTATGTTCTACTGAGTAAGATGATCGAACTAGTTATAGAGACATAAGTGGTGGGGTCAATTCCATCAAACTAATCCAGTTCTTAGATGACACAAACAGACTGGACCCTTTTCAATCCAGTTTCTGCCCTGGGCATGGAACGGAGACCATCTTGGTGGCCATCTCTGATGACATCCATCACCAGCTCGACTGGGGTGGATCGGTGCTGCTGGTGCTTCTCGATCTCAGCGCAACGTTCAACACTGTGGACCATGACTTGATAACACAACGTCTAGCTGCTATTGGAGTCCAAGTGGTGGCCCTTAAATGGTTTGAATCATTCCTCAGGGGTCATAGCCAACGGGTAGAATGGGAGAGCCAGGTATCTGAGACATCCCCTCTCCAGTGCAGAGTACCACAAGGAGCTATCCTATCCCCAGTATTATTTAACATCTATGTACAACCACTGGCTGAGTTGGTGAGGAGTTTCGGCTTAGAATGTTACCAGTATGCCGACGACACTCAGCTCCTTTTGCATCTAGAACCTGGGAGAACAACAATTCCTGATAACTTCTTCTGCTTGGAAGCTGTGACAGGCTGGCTGCACATGAGCAGACTCAAGGTGAACCCTGCTAAAACTGAAATCCTATGGCCTGGTCGGCCCCAGGAACTGGCCTGCCCTCTGCCCACCTTTGAGGGTGAATCCTTAGCCCATCTGCTATGGTGAAGATCCTTGGTTTCTTTCTGGAATCCCAGTTGACAATGGAAGCTCAGATTTCCACCATAAGTAAGAAGGCCTTTTTCCACCTCCACCAAGTGAGGCAGCTGGCTTCCTACCTTCCAACAGAGGCCCTTGCAACGGTAATGCATGCCACAGTTACCTCGAGGCTGGATTACTGTAATGCATTGTATGCTGGTACTCATCTTTCAGTGACACAGAAGATCCAAGTGATTCAAAATGCAGCTGCCAGATTATTTACTCGGACACCAATGAGACATCACATAGCTCCAGTGTTACAACACCTCCATTGGCTCCCAATTAAACATCGAGCTTCCTACAAGACACTGGTTCTGATTTTCAGGGCCACCCATGGTCAAGGCCCTAAATACCTCAGAGATCCTCTCTCACATACTTGTCATCAGAGACCACCAAGATCAGCTGAAGAAAACATCTTGGTTGTTCCCGGTCCTAGGGAAGCACGCCTGGACTTCACGAGGCACAGGGCCTTCTCGGTTCTTGCCCCAACCTTGTGGAATTCCTTACCTCCATACAGTAGGGCTATACCTGATTTGCGGTCTTTATCTCGAGCTCTCAAAACTTCGCTTTTCGACAAAGCTTTTAATTTGCGATTTATTGTTGATATGTTTGCTGTTTTATTGCTGTGTAAGTCACTCAGAGCACTCTGGTGGAGAGCGACTCATCAAATAATAAATTGAAATGAAATTAAAATAAAATAACCCCAATACAAGAAGCACCTCCACACCCCCACATCCCGAAAATGTTAAGTTATTAGTCCAAAATGTTCCATGAACTTTTGATCTACTGAACTCATTCTTCTTCATTGTGGATAGATAGCATCGTTGCTCTCCTAACTTCCATTTTCCTGAGGATTATTTGAAATTCTTAAGGTAAGCAAGAGCTTTCTAAGTGTATTATGTCACTGAAATCAGTTGAAGCACTGTTGGTGATGAAACAGTGGCTAGATGTGCAATGGGCTGGAAGGGTTCAATAAACTTAAGATGAATCCTGGCAATATGAAGGCTCTGTGGATTAGCATTTCTTGAGCCTGAGAATTAAGTAAGTTATTTGACTCCCACAAGGAAACAGGTACATAGAATGGAAGTATTTCTAGATCTATCTTTGTCATTAAAACCTTGGGTGAACATAACATCTTGGAATGCTTGACACCAGTCACAACTGGACTGCCAGCTACAATTATTCCTGGATGAGGGATAACTTAGTTACAGTATTCAAGGCAATGATAACTTCTAGGGATGGGTAGGTTTGTTCAGAATAGTCTTAATTCAGAATAAATTCAGATCAAATTCCTTTTTGAAGCCATTGCGAAACGATTTGGGAACCCGGAAGTATTCTTGCCATTTCAAAGCTTTTTCCGCCATTTCTCTTACGAATCAGTAAGTGAGTCGGAAATGATTCAGCTTTTCAAACCAGTGTGGATGAATTCCCTTCATTTCCTTTCCCTCCCTCGTCAGACCTGGGGCGAGAGTCGTGTTTAACCCAGTTTGGATGCAGATGTCCTTCCCTCTCGCGTCAAGCCTGGGAAGAGATCCGTGCTTAACCCAGTTTGGATACGGATGTCTTTCCCTCCTGCGTCAGACCTGGGTCGAGAGTCGTATTTAACCCAGTTTAGATGTGGATGTCCTTCTCTCCCGCATCAGTCCTGGGCAAGAGCCGTGTTTAACCCAGTTTGGATGTGGATGTCCTTCCCTCCCACGTCAGACCTGGGGCGAGAGCCGTGTTGAATCCAGTTTGGATGCAGATTTCTTCCCTTTGCTCCCCCCCTTATGGAATAAAACAACCACTTTCAAAGTAAAGACCACCCAATGAAACAGGAAATAACACTTTGAAAACATTAACAAAGGATTCGGAAGTCTCAGAAGTTTTGAACAGCTTTGAACTTTTTTTTCTGTGAAAATCGGAATTGACTTTACTTCCGAAACGGGTTTTAAACCACTTTTTTTTTATCAAACAGGCCTAGTAACTTCCTGATTGTTATTTTTATTATGTGCTGTCAAGCCAGATTCAACTTATAGTAACCCTAAATATGAAATACTGCACATACTCGAGTATAAGTCTAGTTTTTCAACCCGTGTTTTAGGCTGAAAAGGTCTCCCTCGGCTTATACTCGAGTCAAGGTTATTTATTATTTTACTCTGTCATTATTATTGTTGAGAGGTTTGATTTGAAATGAGTAATTTGTTTGCCCTTTTTTCCAGTCCACTTGTTAAAGAAACTCTCCACCAATAGCACACTCCAATTGAATTAGTTTTCTTTCCAACAGCTTTCTTTCTGCCCGGCTTTCACATATATCCATCAAAACTGAAAATATTTTGACATGCATGATTTTGATTTGATATTCAGTCATATACCTTTACACATGAGTATCTTACCTAGTTTCTAAATGGTGCTAGCATTTAAAGACCAATGGCCTAAAATTTCAACAGTGGTATCTCTAAGGCAGGGGTGCTCACACTTTTTCAGCATGGGAGCTACCATATGAAGAACCAAGTTTAAAAGATCACCTGGTGTGTGCGCGCGCACGCATGCACATGTGCACGCACCCACTCCTGCTGCCACCTTCCGTCCGCACGGGGCTTCTTTCTTTCTCAGAAATGTAAACAATGGGACATGCAAAAATTAGCTCCAAGCACCCAAGCACCCAATTTCCCCCCACCCTGGCATATTTACCACAGATATAATCAGGCAGAAAGTAAACAGAGAGACCTTTAAGCTGCAGGGCTATTTGTTTCTCAGATGGGACATACAAAAATACACCCAAAGCACCCATTTCTCCCTCCCTGCCATATTTCCACAGATATAATCAGGCAGAAAACAAAACACACAGACCTTTGATCTGCAAGGCTATTTGTTTCTCAGATGGGACCTGCAAAAATACATCCAACTTCCCCATTTCTCCCACACTGCCATATTGCCACACATATTATCGCCCAGAAAGTAAGAAGAGAGGCTTTTGAGCTGCAAGGCCATTGAATACTCAGCAAGGTAAACAAAGGGGCATGCAAAAATACATCCAACCTCCCCATTCCTCCCACACTGCCATATTGCCAAACATCATATCACCCAGAAAGTAAACAGACCGACCTTTGAGCTGCAGTTTGGTCAGTAAATGGCTCCAAAAGCGTCCTTCTGCTTCTCCTCCGTCGTTGCTCCTTCCTCGCCGCTGGTCCTCTTCACGCGCTGCCTGCACACTCAAAGTCCTATTCTCCGTCGTTGCTTTTACACGCCGCGTGCACGCGCGCTGCCTCCAAGAGCACATGAGTCCAACAGGGAGAATGGCTGCTTCTGTGCATGCGCGTCGGCGAGCTGCACATCGCGTTATTCAGGCTGCCCCCTCCTTTGTTCTGCGACCACTCTGAGTGGCCGGAGAGGGCCGGAGGGAGGAGGGAGGCAAAAGGGCAAAAGAAGGGGCGACCTGAATGACGCATGCGCAGAAGCGGCCATTCTCGCTGTTGGACTCATGAGCTCTTGGAGGCGGCCAGGCGGCGCGTGAAGAGGACCAGCGGCGAGGAAATGCGATTGACCGGGTGAGGCCTTGAAGATCACCCGGATGAGGCCCAAGGATCACCTGGTCGATCGCGATCACCGTCCTGAGCACCCCTGCTCTAAGGGGTATGGGGATTGCTAACACCATCAGAGGGTATGACACCAAAAAGACTGTTGTGTTTACAATTGATTTTGTGCATTGTTTCCTGCAGTAATGAATGATTTTGTATAAAATATCCTGTAGTTAGTTACAATTACAAAAATATTTTGAAAAACCCAGCTCACATGTATTCTATCAACATGTCTACAAGACTAGAACTCTATGGTAATTTGCTTTTTGAATCTTCTAATGTGCATGTGCTCTTGTAAGAGTAGTCATTATTTCCAAAGATGTGATTTCATCTACAAGCACACACTGTTGTCGTTTTTGTTGCTGCAGATGGTTTTTTTTAGTACTCTCTGATTTTGTCAAATTTTCTGGTATTTTAGCTCCAATATCATGGTCTGGCACAGGAGGTTGTCCATGGGTGTGATGCATGAGTTATTGCACTGGGTTGCCTCAACACTAGGAAAGCCAATACTTAGAATCATAGAATCGTTGAGTTGGAAGAGACTTTGTGGTTCATCCAGTCCAACCCTCTACCAAGAAGCAGAAAAATTGCATTCAAAGCACCCCCGACAGATGGCCATCCAGCCTCTGCTTAAAAGCCTCCAAAGAAGGAGCCTCTATCAACACTAGGAATCTGCAAATGCTTTAGATCCTGTGGATTCAAGTCTGCCCCTGTCTACTGAAACTACCTTGAGATCCTTTCCCTTTTGCCTCTATGTATCAACGTTGGTTCTCCGAAATATAGGAGCGGTTAACAAAGTGAATGTCCTCTGGTCTGGGATAGAACATCTATGTATAACAAAAGAGTAAAGCTGGCAATTCGTGCACTTAGCGAACCACAAGGGAAACCAAACGTATTCAAAAAGACAGCCTGAGTAGCATAATTGTATCACAATAACATTTTATATATATTTTTCTAAGTACTAAATCTTCACATAGCATAAATACAAGACAGATACAAAAATGCAAGGGTACTTAGCGTATGTACAGGAGTCTTTGTGAGATTACACTGTCCGCAACCCAAATAATGGGATTTCGAGTTCTTTTCAAATATCCAAGACGGAGAGCGACCTGGTTTCACAGTTGCAATATCTTGACCCTGGGAGCATATACTCTTTTCTCTCTATATCAAATATTGTAATCCACATAGGCAAGTATATTGTGTATTTGAAGGAGTGCCAATGCACTATTTGTAATCCATCTGGGTCAAGATATTGCAACTGTGAAACCAGGTCGCGCCCCGTCTTGGATATCCCGGACTATATTTGAAAAGAACTCGATATCCCATTATTTGGGTTGCGGACAGTGTAATCTCACAAAGACTCCTGTACATACGCTAAGTACCCTTGCATTTTTGTATCTGTCTCGTATTTATGCTATGTGAAGATTTAATACTTAGAAAAATATATATATATAATGGTATTTTGATACAATTATGCTACTCAGGCTGGCTTTTTGAATACGTTTGGTTTCCCTTGTGGTTCGCTATAGAACACCTATGGTCGTATCTCTTGCTCTGAGAGTGTACCATTTCCCTTGCCATTCCAGTGAGAAATCTGAAGTCTATTATGGCCCCTAGGATGACTATCCACAGAGGGCATTACTGCTTTAGTAGATGAAGCAGGTATAGGTAGCTTTGCAGATGGATGTCTTCCAAAGGTAGAGAGTGACCTGCTCGTTCCAGTAGAGAAAAGAGATTTCCTCCAGACAAATATCTTCTCTCTTAATGCATTGAATATAACTATTCGTATGACCATAAGAATTCCCTAGATACAGGCACTAAGATCCACAGAGCCCTTTGTTATGCTGTATTATATATCTTACTTTAATATATACTAATACACACACCAGAATAGATTATACCATATTTCAGAGCTGTGTGAGCTGCGTGAAAACAGCAGAGGGCACTCATACACTGTGGTAGCCAAGGTTGAACTGTAGCATTTTGCATTGTCTGCTGCTCTGACCAGAGCTGTCAAACCCCGGTCAAGCAGAAATCGTTTCCTTTTCCCTTCTTCAAAACCTAGAGATTCTTGTTCGTTGTTCCTTACAGTGGGTTTCTCCCAAATAATTTCTCTTCCCTCCAGAAAGCAACCACTTCCATCCATCTCAAGGTAGCAGATACCCATGGGCTTTTTCTGTGGTATTCATGATTATTTTAGCATGTGTTCAACTGTGAGGGTATCCAAGAGTGTGACATAAATCTTGGAAAACCTCATAAGCAATTTAGTGTGTTTTAAGGTGTCACCGTTTCCTTGAGGTCAATGCAGATGTTGGCATGCTGTCCGGAAAAAAAAAAGCTCTTCTTTACACAGTGAAGCATTCTTTTATGGAATCCACTGCCATAAAGCGTGATGGAATTCATTGGCACAAATGTCTTTTAAAATAAGTTGTAGCAAAATCATAGAGGATCAGTTCAATGGTTCTGGGTGCTAGGTAGATTCTCCAATTTCAAATGCAATGTATTCAACCAAGGTGGTTTACGCCTGGGTGTCACACCAGTGTAAAACATTTTACAGATGTTATTCAAGGAGGTACCAGATACCTTATTGAGCACAAGTCTTACATGGCTACATCCAGACAGCACCAGGCTCAGGTCTGTTCCTGACACAAACATACAACTATTTGCTCTATGTCAGGGGTGCTCATTAGGTAGATCGCTATCTACTGGTAGATCACGTAGGGCATCCTGGTAGATCGTAGGCAGGGCGGGAAGAAGGCTCAGTCCCGACGTCACCCAAGTGCTGCCAGCCAGTCAGCGTGGTGACGGCGTGACCGGCGTCGCTATGGACCATATGGGAGCCATTCCTTCCTTCCTCATCTCCTTTCTTCCTTTCCTTCCTTTCTCCCCTCCTTTTTGCCTTGCCTTCTTTCCTTCCTGTTTCCTCCCTCCCTCATTCTTTCCTTCCTTTCCTTCCTCTCTGCCTCAAACATTTGCTGTTGGTTGTGGGGGTTCTGTGTGGGAAGTTTGCCCCAATTTTGTTGTTGGTGGGGTTCAGAATGCTCTTTGCTTGTAAGTGAACTATAAATCCCAGCAACTACAACTCCCAAATGACAAAATCAATTTTTTTTAGCGATGGTCACTCCTTGTAGGTGTCTTGTGGCCAAATTTGGCAGCAATTTGTCCAGTAGTAAGAAATCAGTTTGTGTGTGTCAACTGTAAAATAGGATGTGTGGAAGGGCCCTGGGTTATTTGAGATCCTTTCCACACAGTTGAATAAAATCCCATGTCATCTGCTTTGAATCAGATTATATGGCAGTGTGGACTCAGAAAACCCAGTTCAAAGCAGATACTGTATTATATGTTTCACATTTTTGTAGTGGGTCATTTTGACTTGGTGGTTTTATAAGTAGCTCTCATGCTGAAAAAGTGTGAGCACCCCTGCTCTATGTCCCACATCCGGACCACAGCATCAGGGTGAAAGGAACCACTGCCCCTCCCTCCTTTCTAAGCACGTGTGCACTGTGGGGTGTATGACTGTGGAGGCACTCAGCTTCAGGCAGGCACTGACAGGTGCACACAAAAACAACCCAATTTCGGGAGGCTTACCAAAAAACAAATTGGGCCTCGCAATGAAAGCCCGGAAACAAAATGGGACAAGCTTTTACCCAAATGCACCAGGACTGTGGCAAATCTGGCTGGGAGCCGGCTGCATTAAGATCACTACTGACCAAAAGGACATGAGTTCGAAGCCAGCCCGGGTCGGAGTGAGCTCCTGACCAAAATTGTGTAGCTTGTTGTCGACCTTTGCAGCCCGAAAAGTTGCATCTGTCAAATAGGAAATTTAGGTACCACTTTGTGGGGAGGCTAATTGAACTGATTTACATGCCATAAAAATCTCCAGGAAGTATTCAAAGAATGAGGAAGTGACAGCTCCCCTGGTGGCCAGAAGCTGGAATGTTAAATAGCTTCTGAGTGTCTGTCTATATATGTTGTGTGTCTTTGGCATTGAATGTTTGCCATGTACATTGTAATCTGCCCTGAATCCCCTGCGGGGTGAAAAGGGCAGAATATTAATACTGTAAATAAAATAAATAAAATAAATAAATAAATAAAAATACTGGCTAGTCATTCACCAGTTTTTGCTTCTTTTGAACACAGATCCTCATTAAGGATGGGCAGGAATGTTGTCCAGATGTCTGTTTCTTTGTTAACACAAAGTGAACAAAACTTTCAGATATCTTCAAAAATAAGAACTGTATTTAAAAAACATGCTCATGAACAAAAGTGAGACTGACACATTTATGTATTCATGGTCATAAAAGAGTGTTTCTGTGCCTTTTGAAGGAATAATTGTTATAAAAACTAGAAGATTTGGGGCACTTCCACCTTTTCACCCTGCAAGACTATTCTGCTTGTCAGGCTATTTTATTTCCTATGACACATTTGTTCAGGGCGAAGCATAAATGCTCTCTTTCTCTGTATCTCTCTCTCTCGGTTACAGATTAAAATGAAGGAGCTCCAAAAATTACCAGCAGCTTTACAGGAAAGGTTGCGGAAGGTGTCATTCTCCACTGACATCCCCCCATTCCGCCAGCTATTGGAATGGGACTAATTTAATTAATAGGAGAGCTTAAAGAAAATTGGGGGAGGGAAGGGTTCATATATGCATGTGTGATTGTGTCACCTCCTTCAAATCCATGGGAAGTCAAGCAAGTCTTTTAGCGATTTCCCTCCCTGTGAGCCACTTCCTGCCAACTCAGCCATGTGTATCAGCCAATAGACAAGGAAAGTTTCATTGAAAGATGAGCACATTGTCTCAAATGTCTAGTGCCATTGCCATTAAAATAAGGTATTTGCAAAACGCTAATTTTTGTTTTTGCAATCCTCCACAGGAAGGAGCTTCTATGTGGCGGATATAGTTACATCACTTCTGGTTGTCATATCTAGCTGATTCATAGCTCAAATAAAAGTTGAAATATATTAGGATGGCAAAAGACAATGGACCATGTTTGAGGGAGGAGCTGATATGCCTTTTGGACAGCAGATCAAGCAAGGAAGAGATATTTCAGTATGAATGCAATCTTTAAAATTTGGAGCAATGGAAGAAAAATGCAAAAATATTTGAAATACCATAAAAAGAATTCACGAGATTCAAGAAAACCTGGTGAGAAGAATCCTGAACTCTAATTGTGTGAAATATGGATATTTTTATCCATCTACCACAAATCCATATTTGGAGAAAGACATAATATAAATTAATTAAAATTATATTTTAAATTTAAATATACATTTTTAATATACATTGTTTAACCCCTTACTGCCCCACTTAGATCTGAAGACTGGAAGCTTCTAGCCGTGCCCAATGTCAAACAATACCACCTAACTTCAACATGGAGAAGGGCATTCGCCATCATCGCCCCAGTTCTCTGGAACGCACTACACCCGGATTTGGGCCTTGCGTAATCTGTTGACTTTTTGGAAGGCCTTTGAGTTGTAATCTGCCATTGCCTAGGACAGGGGTGCTCACACTTTTTCAGCATGCGAGCTACTTATAAAACAACCAAGTCACAATGATCTACCTACCCACTACTCAGAGAGCAATAAAAGCAAAATATTTGGAAATTTATTTCAGTGAGAGCCATATAATATATTTTAAGTCTGAATTCAACTAAATGTGAGTATAATAAGTCCCTGAATTTATTCATAATAATAATGATGATAATATTCATTCAACCTCTGCTGCTACTACTACTACTAATAATAATAGTAACAACAACAACAACAATAGGTTCCTAGAGTCAGGGCCGTAGCCAGGATTTTGATTCGGGGGCTGGGTTTGGTTGGGGGAGGCTGAGACTGGGTGGAAGAGGGTCTGCCCTAGCAAACCTTTTGTATTGTTATCCCAATAACCCCATTAATGTGGGATATAATGAGCATGGTGATCAGATCATGATATAAGTGCACATAACAGTTTAAATAATGTACCAGTAAGGCCTTCTCGCGGATCACCCTGAGAATTTCGGGGGATGAAGGGCTACATGCCTGCCTAGAGTAGAAGGAGACCTCCAAGGGCCATCCAGTCCAACCTCCTTCTGCCATAAGGGAAAAACACAATCAAAGCATTCCTCACAGATGGGCATTCAGCCTCTGATAATATTAGTAATAACAATAATAATAACAATGGGCTCCTAGAATAGGAGTAGACCTCCAAGGGCCATCCAGTCCAACATCTTCTGCACCTGGGCTGCGTCGGGAGCCTGTGGGGCGGGGCTGAGCCTTCCTCCCATCCTGCCTGCGATCTACCAGGACACCCTATGCGATCTACCAGTAGATCGCAATCTACCTAATGAGCACCCCTGCCCTAGGATTTGTGTTATCTCTTAGGAATTGTTTTATCCTTGTGGTTTTATTGCTGTTGTAGATTTGTTGTTTTATTGTGGTGCTTGATGTAAGCTGCCACGAGCCAGCTGGGAGTGGCGGCTAATAAATCTAACAAATAATAATATTAATATTTATTAATAAATACTGGGCAGTATTTATTATTAATACATATTGGATAGTTAATATTTATTAAATAGTATTGCTTTGTTTTACTATTTATTAATACATACTTGTTACTTATATTCTGCACAGAATTACTATTTTTGTGAAAAATAATATGTGAAAGAATAAGTGATGGCGATGAAATGCATTAGATTCACTAGATTTTCACATTTTAGGACTTCATTTTGTAATAAACCAATAAAAACCAGGAGCACTTCCACGTTTCACAAAGGGAAAACTGCTTTCCACATTTACAGGTTTGACATTTGTGGATTTGATTAATATGTTGTCTCTAGGAATGTCTAGGTCCTCCAGTGCTAGGTCCTATGACCACCTTACACCAGGTGTTGACCAAAGAGTCACACTGGAAAACCTAGGTTCTCAACAGATGCATGTCCCACCCCCCACCCCCAAACCCCATTTCTGTACACTTCTAAAACATTTCATAGATGAAGTGTCACAGAGTCCTTCAAACAACACAGATCTACTTCTGGCTGTCATCTGTGTTGTTTCATCTATGAAGTGTCTTAGCACTCCAGAGAAACAGGGAATGAGGAGTGATGGCCATTCCTATGGGCAATCTCTTCCTGAGCACTGATGCTTCAATTCTCTTCCCAGGTTCTTTTTTTTGTGCAATAAAGAAATTGCACAATTAAAAGATATCACCACTTTAATCTATCTGTATTTTCTCACCTATTAATATCCTTTAGATTCAAAATAGTGGTATGCTAGTTTTTATTATTTTTTGTTGGTATTAACTGTACTTACTTCTGTAGTGTTTATGAAATGCCGCCTATATGTAGTGCTTAAAGGACGGGTATAAGTACTAATTCCATTGTAATTAAAGTAAGAACAATACAAGGGAAAATGTATAAAATGCGGGACTTGGGTTCTGTTTGCTTGCAGCGTTCTGAAATCCCGTTTCTCAAATACCACAATGTTTTCATTGCTTCAGCAATTATGTTTCTTCCAAGTTAAAGGGAAAAAAATAGCATGGCATGGGCAGGGACTGTGCTTGCTTGGGTGATGGTTCAGAACACAGGAAGGAATGGGAGAAAGACTGCAAAATATACCGTGTCAGAAGAAATTTGTAAAATGGTGCAAGGTCTTTGACAATTAAACAGGACGATATGCTGCGCTAAGAAAATGCCTTCCTCTCACTTTCCGCAATTCATTTGGTGAGGTTCCTATCATCATCATCATCTTTATTTATATCCTGTCCCCTCTCCCAAAAGGGACTTGGTGTGGCTTACAACAAAAATACAATATACATAATAATAACCAGCAACCAAACCAACACAAATCAACAAAGAGATTGTTCAGGGGTCCATTCAGCCTATGGAATTGCAAGTTTTCCATTTTCACAGGTGACCTGCACCCCCAATCTCAGTGAATCTGGAGGCCTATCATAATCATCATCATCATCTCCTACCTTTCTCCCAAAATTGAGATTTAAGGCAGTTTACAATAAAAAATACAGTTGATATCAGTAAAATACCATTAATTGGTCCTTGGATTGACAATTTAGAGAGGGACATTTAGAATCTTCAGCCAGAGAGTTCCAGTGACTCACCAAACTACATAGTAGGGCTGATCTACAATTTTGGATATGCCCAAATTTCAGAAGTTTTTCAGATACTTCCGACTTTTAAAGCAATTTCAAGAGCAGCCCTCGCAACAAAAATTCCAAAATCCAAATTCCAAATTTCGGAATTCCGAATTCCGGATGTAATTTCCGAATTTTCTTGCTGATTGCTCATTGGCTGATGGCTAACAGCTGACTCTCCCTTCTGCTGATTTTTTTGGTCCATTTTTGAAAGCAGACACCATTTCCGAAGACTTCCGAATTTCGGAAATACTTCCGAATCAATTTTGAAATTTATCAGAAATTTTTCGGAAGTCCATATAATCCGAAACAGCAGCTACAATTAGATCCGAAATTAGTTTTGAAACTTTTTCTTGGATCAACCAGCCCTACTACATAGACTAAGACTCCATAGGATGGAATCATGGCAATTACTGTGGAATAAGAGCACTTTAATTCTGCAGTATGATGGGCACCTGAACAATAAAGTCTCTACACTATAAGTACCCAAGAGGTCTATAGTTTTACTTCTGGGAACCCCATAATCTTCTTGTAAACAAACTAGTAAAATGACTTAGATGAAGGTATAGAGGGCATGCTTATCAAGTTTGCAGATGACACCAAATTGGGGATGGGGGCTTGCTAATACTCCAAAAGACAGGATCAGAATTCAAAATGGCCTTAAGACATTAGAGAGCTGGGCCAAAACTAGCGAAATGAATTTCAACAAGGGGAAATGTAGGATATTACACTTAGGCAGAAAAAAATGAAATGCAGATACAGGATGGGCGATGCCTGGCTTGACAACATGTGAAAAAGATCTTGGAGTCTCAGTAGACAACAAGTTGAACAAGAATCAACAATGTGATGCAGCAGCTAAAAAGCTGATGAGGTTTTGCACTGAATCGAAAGGAGTTTTG
Organism: Anolis apletophallus; assembly: GCA_030556195.1. NCBI lineage: Eukaryota > Metazoa > Chordata > Lepidosauria > Squamata > Anolidae > Anolis > Anolis apletophallus. The sequence goes on along the minus strand of JARBWK010000003.1, from coordinate 18,850,094 downwards.
TGTCTAGTTCAAGTCATGGTGCCTCTTTATTCTGCTTTGACTAGACCTCACCTGGAATACTGTGTCCAGTTCTGAGCACCACATTTCAAGAGGGATATTGACAAGCTGGAAGGTGTCCAGAGGAGGGCAACTAAAACAATCAAAGGTCTGGAGGCCCTGCCCTATGAGCAGTGGCTTAAAGAGCTGCGTCTGATTTGGCCTGCAGAAGAGAGGGTTGAGAGAAGGCATGATAGCCATGTTTAAATATGTTAAAGGAGGTCATAAAGAAGAGGAAGCAGGTTTATTTTTTGAGACTAGGGACCTCATCACACTTCGGGTATGGGGTCCCATGCCAGTTATCACATGAAACTGTGTGACTTCCAGCAGAGGCCCCACACCCAACCAGGGTGGAAGAATCCTTGGACATTTCTGACCAAACAATTGAGCCCTGTTTGGGTGACACTTCTCCCATGTGATGGGGGAAGCATTGCCCCTCATATGTGCCATTTTGCCACATTTGCTGATGAAATCGCATGGAGGTGGGGTTCCCTTGTGTGATAAGGTTGTAGGACTCAGAGCAATGGGTTCAAATTACAGGAAAGGAGATTCCACCTGAATATCAGATAGAACTTCATGACCATGAGAGCTGTTCAACAGTGGAACTCTCTGTCTTGGAATGTGGTGGAAGCTCCTTCTGTTGCACTTCAGACAAGGAGCACCCCACGTAGTCACACCCAACAGACAGTCTGAATAAAAAGGCTTTTATTGAATCAAATATAGTGTCCAACAAAAGGGTTAAAAGAAGATCAATAGTGGAATATATCCAAGGTAAAATACACAGTTCAAATAGTCCCAAAATCCAAAGACAAAGATATAATCCCAAAATCCAAAGGCAAAGGTAAAATGCTTGATGAAAATCCCATGAATAATACAAGGCAACTATAGGAGCAAAACGTGCACAAAGGCCTAGGCAAAATCAGGAACTTGGAGACAAGACAAGATCTGGCATGGTTTTCTAAATGAAGCCTGGAATCTGAAGACAATTTCTCTAGTCAACTATTATAAAGACAATCAGTTTCATTTTGCAAACCTACTGCTACGTCGCAGGCTGGCAGCCTGCCTAGATCGCCGAATGCTGTCTCGGCGGTCAAATGGGAGTTCGTTAAAATTCCCAGGTGTTCCATTATCAGCATTAAGACTTTCTGAATCTTGAACACAAGAATTCTCATCTACTGAGGCCCTGGGAAGGGAACTGTTCCCAGGAAAGGAAGCCTCATCTAAAAGGTTACCTTGAATCTCAGAGTTCTCACTAAGCATCCCATCATCAACATTTGCAGGAACAATTCCATCAACAGCATTTTCAGAAACATTCCCATCATCCCTAGCATGCACATGAGCACCAGGCTGAAACACCACACCTTCCTTGAAGACTTTTAAACCAAGGCTGGATGATGAGCTGTCAGGGTTGCTTTGATTGTACTTTTCCTGAATGGCAGGGGGTTGGACTAGATGGCCCATATGGTCTCTTCCACCTCTATGATCCCTTTTGGGATTTTTGAAACATATTTTCAAGCCATGATTAGTTGGATCCCTGGTTGCAGAATTTGTGGATACAAAGGGCCGACTGTACAAGAACAATCCTCCTCTCAAAAAGAGTTTGCAGAAAAACCTCCCTCTTAGCCTGAATGAGCCATGAAACAGGTAATTCAGTTTAAAGTGTTGCTATTATGTTGAGTTTATGGGCCGAGAACCCTTATCTTAAATCAGCAGTAAGGATCCTTCTTTGGTCAGATGCAAAAACAGAATTGCAACTCAGAATGACAAATAACTCTTTAGCCAATGAACTGGAATGGCTCTGATGTGTGGGAGATAGAAAAACCCTCCTTTTTAAAAAAAATACTGCCTAATTATGCCTTAAACCAAGTGAGTGGGGTGTTCCTGGAGAAGTACACTGCCCTGTCAAGTAAATAATATGCATTTGGTGAAATTAACTAATTACAGACTTACCCAGGGGAGTAGAAAAGAGCCAGTCTCTCAGGTAAGCGATAGGCACTTTAAAAGCTTTCACTGAAGGGAAATCGTATTAATTTTTAATTAAACATGTAAAGGAAAATGTACACACTTTTTTTTGGACAAAAGAAGAAGACCTAGCAAATGACTAATAATATCAGTAAAACACTCAACAGAAAATTGTTTCACTGAGAGATCACCCCATGAAACTATTGGTACAATGATGGGAAATACCAGCTAGATGCAAATGGAAAAGATGAGAAAACACACAAGAAAAGGGGAGACTTTTGCAATGATTCAGGACCATGAATGTATTGGATAAACAGGTGTGGTGAAGTCATATTTATTTTATTACAGGTTTTTAATGTGGTTGATATTTATATATATATGTATGTATATTGTAAGGGTAAAACTTGGCAAACCCTTAAAGGGTTAACAAAGATATTTGCGTGCCAAACCTCCAAGGAGTTCCGTTACCTGCAAGTGGCTTTGGAATCTTCGGGTTCAAAATTATGTCAGTTGGTGTTTAACTGTGAAGCAGAAGGGTGTGTGGAGAATTGGAGAGTCTGTTTTAGCCAGCTTTCAGCGGGGTTTAAAAAGACTCTGCCTCTACTCTAAGCCTGACTCTACTCTTGGAGAGAGTAGCAGTGCAGCTGTGTGTAAACTGCAAGGGAAGCAGTTGGTTGTTTAGGACCAGCAGATTGTAGAGAACTGCTGAGTTATTGGGTTAGGAGTGCAGTGATATAGTGTTAACTAGGCATGAGAAAAAAGTTATGAAAATTGAAAGAAATCGGAAGGGATTCGTATGTATGGGACTTTCAAGTTTATATGCATCGCAGGGCCAATCCCGGAAGTGGACTTTCTTTCCCGCACTCCCTGGGCCCAAATTTTCGTTAGATTTCTAAATATTTCGGAAGGCTCCCTATTATCCCCTCCAAAATAGCTTCCCAGACATTACTCATAGTCAGATGGGGCCTTTCCATGCTCGAGGCCTACTTTAACTGAAAGGCCTTTCCTCCAGGAAGTGGAAAAGGAGCTGGACCATAGAGAGATCCAGAGCGGCAGTCCTAGAGTGGCTGGAGGACTCATAAAAAAGCAGTTAAAACTGCAGGGAAAGGAGCCTAGATAGGAGGGCAGGCGAGAAGGACATGAGGAAGGCTGAAACAATGGCAGAAGGGGGTGAAAACACCCTGGAGAGGAGCAGGAAAAGTGCAGAATCAAGGAAAAGCCATAGAGTTCAAATCTCCTAGAGAGCTATGGGAAACTGAATGGGAGGAAAGCTGCAGTGAAAAGAGCTCTGGAGAAGGTAGGCAACTATGTTATAATTAATAATAAATATATTAATAATATTTACTCCTTCTAATTTCCTGGAAGAAGGGCCCTGGGCATTTAATTCTAATAAAAATAATAATATATTAATAATATTTACTCCTTCTAATTTCCTGGAAGAAGGGCCCTGGGCATTGAATTCTAATAAAAATAATAAATATATTAATAATATTTACTCCTTCTAATTTCCTGGAAGAAGGGCCCTGGGCATTTAATTCTAATAAAAATAATAAATATATTAATAATATTTACTCCTTCTAATTTCCTGGAATGAGGGCCCTGGGCATTTAATTCTAATAAAAATAATAAATATATTAATAATATTTACTCCTTCTAATTTCCTGGAATGAGGGCCCTGGGCATTTAATTCTAATAAAAATAATAAATATATTAATAATATTTACTCCTTCTAATTTCCTGGAAGAAGGGCCCTGGGCATTTAATTCTAATAAAATAATAATATATTAATAATATTTACTCCTTCTAATTTCCTGGAAGAAGGGCCCTGGGCATTTAATTCTAATAAATGCTCTGGAGAAGCAAGCCTTGACCAGAGGTGGGCAACTATTTTATTTAATAATAATAATATATTAGTGCATGATATGTCCCTGCAAAGAAACCCTGGCTTTTTATAATAATAATAATAATAATAATATATTAATGCATTATATCTCCCTGCAAGGAAACCAAGGGAAATGTTGCCCCTTGATTTGCCTGTGCTTAAAACAGTGTCAGTCCTGTTTCCCTGCTTTGCCTACTTTAGAACTAATTAAGAATTTCGTTACTAATTACGTTACATTTTAGAACTTTTTGGAATTTTTTTGTAAGTCTTTCTATTACTAATCAAAAAAAAAAATCCCCCCCATTTGATTTTAGAATCGCCATTTTTGGGTTCTAAACCATGCCTGGTGTTAACTGTATCTCCATAGTTAGTATATTGTAACCTTAAGAAACGTGTCTCTGAGTAGATACTGTAACCATCTAAGCTCTGAACTCTGAAACCTCCACGCTTAGAACACTGTTTGAATAAACTTTACAGTTATTTAACAAAAATATCTCTCCTCATTGTTCCTTCACATACAAGCCTCGAAAACAAGTTCTTCCCAGTGGGTAGCCAGTATAGTATATGGTGGCAGCAAGTTTGAAAATTAAAAGAGTCCTTACATATTGTGGTGGCATTGGTAGGACATTCTGCCCTGTCACAGCCTGAATTCGAATCCTCACATTCTCTCCACACTTAAAACACAGATTCGAATTCAGATCCTCACAAAGTTTGAGCCTATACATAATTGGAGATCTTTACATAATTGGCTGTAGTTAGAGTTTTTACAAATTGACGCCAGCTGTAAGCTGCGTCACCACAAATTGGCGGCTGTGGTGGGATTTAAAGGAAACCTACCCTGCCGCAGTTCTCCACAGAGATTGAAGAAAAAGATCCTCAGAAGTGGACGCCCGCTGAAAGTTTGCGTCTCCACAACAGGATTTCACACCTTTGAGTTTTAGGTTTATAAGGTTAGGAATAAAAGCTTGAATGACAAAATATGTCCATTTTTGTTTTTAAATCTCAAGTTCTTTATATAATAGTCAATGTATGTGTGTGCGTATGTGTTTGCTTCTTTGTCTGTTTGTACCTCAAAGGGTGTTGCTAGGTGAAGTGGCCCTCTGTGGTGTCACTGGGAAGAAAAAGTAGCATGTGTTCAAGGGGAAGGGAGGAAGGAAGGAAAGAAACTCAAAAAGAGCCTGCACACCATTGCAAGGGCCCTGCTCTCGGTCCCGCCACCTTCGCAAGCGCGCCTGGTGGGAACGAGAGACAGGGCTTTCTCTGTGGTGGTCCCTCAGCTATGGAACTCTCTCCCGAGTAAGATCAGATCTGCCCTCTCCCTCTTGTCCTTCAGGAGGGTAGTGAAATCCTGGCTATGGAACAAAGCACTCCCAGAATAATGGCTGAGACTGGTTACAGACCAAAGTGAGCGACCACATATGCTGACTGTTGAACATGATTTTATTTTGGCAATTTGGCTTATATGCATTTTACTTATATGTATTTTATTATTTATTTATTTATTTATTTACTTACGTACTTACAGTATTTCTACCCCACACCTTCTCACCCCCGAAAGGGGGGGGGGGGGGCTCAGGGCGGTTTACAAGGCAGCAATTTATTTATATTTATTTATTTATTATTCAATTTTATATTCCGCTTCTCCCTGCAGGCTCGGGGCGGATTACAGCATATGATAAAAGCATACAATAAACATACAATAAAACACAATACATAACCATAGTAACAGCAAGGATTGCGGTTCTTAGCTCAGGCGTAAGCACGCTGATTACATTCGGATTTAGCTAAACGCCAGCCTAAAGAGAGCAGTCTTACACGCCCTTCAAAAGGGGACAAGTTCTGGGATCGCCCGAATGTGGCCAGGAAGCGAGTTCCAGAACACAGGAGCTGCAGCAGAGAAGGCTCGCTGTCTCGTACTGGACAAATGGCAGGAGCGGGACAATGGAATAACCAACAGGTTCTGCTCTTCCGAGCGTAGCGATCTCGGGGGAACATACGGGGTAAGGCGGTCCCTTAGGTACACAGGCCCTAGACCGTGTAAGGCCTTAAAGGTTAAAACCAACACCTTGAAGGCAATTCAGTACTCGATGGGAAGCCAGTGCAGTTGCTGAAGGATGGGAGTGATGTGCTCCCTCACTGGTGCTCCCACCAGCAAGCGAGCAGCGGCATTCTGCACTAGCTTGAGTTTCCGGATTGTCGACAAGGGAAGGCCGACGTAGAGGGCGTTACAGTAGTCCAGCCTCGAGATGACCGTCGCTTGGATCACCGTGGCCAGGTCGTCCCTGGACAGGTAGGGTGGCAGTCGCCTAGCCTGTCGTAGATGGAAGAACGAAGTTTTGCTAACCATGGAGACCTGGGCCTCCATGGATAGCAAAGGGTCCAATTGGACACCTAAGCTCTTAACAAGGGATGACGGGCTAAGTTGCTCACCATCCAGGGTAGGCAATCGGCACTCATCCAGTCCAGGGCCAGAGTATACAATATAACCATAAAAACATACAAGATTAAACAGTTAAAACAGACAACGAATCAACATTTAATTAAGTTAAAAACAATGTTCCGTCCGCAAGACCAGGTTAAAAACAGTAAGCCATATTCTCAACTGTCAGTTAGCCAATCCTATTTCAGTTTAACGTCCAAAGTGCTGCATTCTGCTATTGTGCAAAGGCCTGGCCCCATAACCACGATTTTTCTTTTTTCCTAAATGCTAGGAGAGATGGGGTTGAACGTATTTCTCTTGGAAGCACATTCCATAGGCGGGGAGTCACAGCCAAAAAGGCCCTGTCTCTCGTCCCCACCAGCCACATTTGAGATGGGTCTCCCCAGATGATCTTAAAGTACGAGGTGGGACATAGAGGCAGATGCGTTTGGACAAGTAAGCTGGGCCAGAACCGTATAGAGCTTTATAGGTCAAAACCAGCACTTTGAATTGAGCTCGGAAATGGACAAGCAGCCAGTGAAGCTGACACAACAGATGGCCTTGACAAATCTTATTTTTTGAAAAGGATAAAAAAAATGGAGAAACATTGGACAAAGTGTATAGAGCTCAAAGGAGACTACGTTGAAAACCTGTGTTTCATTCAAAAAGTCACGGACTTATTGACCCGCCCTCGTATTTAAAAATCTGCTAGCTTTGATAAATCCTTGTTAAATATGACCTGAAACAAGACTTATTAAAGCCTCAGAAAACTATGTTTTTTTTACTATTCCTTCCTGTCTTCTTAATCACCCTAATAAAAAAAAAACTTTTATGAGAAATTATTTATGAAAGGTAACAAACAGAAAACAAAAAATAATAATAAAATACTCCTATTAATTTCACCTTGTTCTTAATAGCCGGTTAAACTTGCAGTTAGTCATGTAAGAGGTTCTTGTAAAAACAAAGAAAAAAGGCATAAAAGCAGGAACACTTTCGTGATGCAGGTCGAAGGTTTCCAGAAATAATACACTATTGTGCATAGCGGGTTCCTTTACCAAAATAGAAGAGAAAGGTTGACGGGCTTTGCATCTGAAATGTAATTAACTCATCAGGGTGCAATCATAATGAAAGTAAAATGCTCATAATTACAGACACGTATTGTGTTTTTGCTTTTGTTTTGCTTTTGCTTTTTTTTAAAGGAAAAGCAAACTCTAATGTGCATCTGATGATCCAGGTCTGTCTATAGTCTGTGACGTACAGAGTGCCCCTGTGTAACAGATTGATGCCAATTTACATGTCCTGGCCGTATCAAATGGGCATTTATATTTTTGGCATTGTAGTTTGAATTCTCTTCTAAAGAGCTGTAGTGCACAATCCTGTTGTGCAACAGCATTCTCAAGCAGATAATTCTCAGTACAAGTAGAAAATCTCTTATTTATGTGTGTATTTACTGTTTATGAAGTCGAGCCCCCCAGAGGACCCCCTGCTTCCAAGTTGGATTGGCCTGCAGCAGGGAGTTTCACAGTTCCAAAGTGCCCCATTGGGCCAGCATGGCTAGGTAGCGTGATCTCAGCGGCAGCCTCAGCCTGTCCTTTCCTCTTTCCTAACGTTATAGCAAATCCTCCAATAAAAGGAAACCTCTTCTTTCTGTAATGAAACCTTGTGCCCCAGGAATAACATTGTTTAAGTATTGTTTTTCAAGAGTGCCAGCGGACTGATCCTGCGGCAGGGAGTTCCAACATCCCATCCTTGGATTCTGGGTCCCCGAGAAGTCTGCGTTCCATGAGCTCGCTGTGTGGACTCCCTAGGGGCTCCATGATGCCAGCAGACCAGATTGCCAAAACCCACCATGGCAGGGATTTGCAATTTCCAAGGACCAAGCCCTGGCAGCGTTGGAACAACGGATTCAAAATACAAACTTTTTCCCCTTCCTTGCTGAGCACCAGAGACCCTTCCCCCACTATTTTAACCCCACAATGCCTGACCCAATGACAATTTTGAGATCTATAGTTTTCCAAGTACCAAGGACTCTCCTGGGGCAACAGAACATTGAACTTTTTCCTGCAACTATATAGACTTATGATTTTTCCCTTCCTGGACTTTATCTCAAGACTTCTGCCTACATGAATTGAATCCACTGAAGCCCCGTTTCCCCCGCCCCTACTCAAAGGGGACATTTCGTCGCTCCCAAAGGCTGGACTTTTCCCCCAACATTCTCCTGGACTCTCTTTATGAAATAACTGGATAAAATGGACAAATAAAATGAAAAATAAAACTAGGAATGATATCCCCTTTCCCCAAGCTTTATTGTTCCTCCCACGCATGCCCCTCCTCATGAAATGTATTTTAAAAGATAGCAAAGCCGACCAAAACTGCATGACTCAAACCTGAAATTTCAAAAGGCCATTTGCATGAACAATAGGTGGTGATCAGCTCCTTTTCCTGTTCTATCTCAGGGCCACCAAGCTGATTAATCACAAAGATCCATAGACTCTGATTTCTGAGTCGCCTATCAGAGAATTATGAATCACCTGGCAGACTTTTATTATTTATCAAAAAGGGCCATCCCTGTGAGCCTCGGAAACTCATATATGGCCACAATATCTTTTTATCACCCTCCATGACACTGAAAAGACTCACCCTACAGATCAAGATATGTAATTACCGGTAGGAAATGACAGATCTTGAACGCTCTGTTGGCACAGCCAAAAAGAAATGTTTGTTGCAAACTTGAGACAATAGCCAGGGAGGTTTTGTAGAATGCCTGGAGTTCTCACCTCAAAACTTCATTAACACATCTAATCTTCAAAACCCTGACCTCATTGTTCCATCCATTTCCCCCCTCTCTTCCCATTGGCTCAGATCCACAGAGGCAAGCGTGGTGTGTGTGTGTGTGTGTGTGTGTGTGTGGTTGAATCTAACTGCTCTGGAAAATATATAAAAATGCTTGAAAGATTGAAATAAAACATGTCAGCATGGCGAATGATTGCTGCTGTCATCCTTTCTCAGCTTGGATAGAACTCTCTCGGTGCGCACACTTCTGGATCTTGGTGAGAACCTACAATTGGGACTTAGGGGGATATTTTGGCATTTCTTACCGCCCACCAAGGTTTTTCATCAAGGACCCTCACTTTAGAGGAACTTAGGGTCTCAGCCTCTAAGGCAAGACTACCCTAAATTCATATCCTCTATCATTTATATGCCACCCTTCTCACCCCAAAGGGGACTAAGAGAGACCTTACAATCAGCAGCAATTCGATGCCATATTAACAAACAATAAAAAAATAAACATATACATTAAAACATTTTTTTTTAAAAAAAAACCCAATATAAACATTGAAACACATTATTAAAATCATGCAATTTGAGGACATAGTCAAAGGGCATTCTGGTCATAGTTAAAGCAATGGTATTCTCCGTAGTAACCAATGGATGCAAGAGCTGGACCATAAGGAAGGCTGAGCGAAGTAAGATAGACGCTTTTGAACTGTGGTGTTGGAGGAAAATTCTGAGAGTGCCTTGGACCGTGGGAAGATCCAACCAGTCCATACTTCAGGAAATAAAGCCCGACTGTTCACTGGAGGGAAGGATATTAGAGACAAAGATGAAGTACTTTGGCCACATAATGAGAAGACAGGAAAGCTCAGAGAAGACAATGATGCTGGGGAAATTGGAAAGAAAAAGGAAGAGGGGCCGACCAAGGGCAAGATAGATGGATGGATGATATCCTTGAAGTGACTGGCTTGACTCTGAAGGAGCTGGGGGTGGTGACGGCCAACAGGGAGCTCTGGTGTGGGCTGGTTCATGAGGTCACGAAGAGTTGGAAGTGACTGAACAGATAAACAATAACAAATAATTCTGGTCATTATTGCATATAATTCCATTTCACTTATTGTGCTACACTATTGGCCAAAGCAGACCTGGGCAAACTACGGCCCTCCAGGTGTTTTGGACTTCAACTCCCACAATTGTGGGAGTTGGAGTTCAAAACACCTGGAGGGCCAAAATTTGCTCAGGTCTGGGCCAAAGGCTTGGTCCCAGCGCTATGTTTTTACTTTCTTTCTGAAGGTCAGGAGAGAGGGGACTGAACTGAATTAGCTGGGGAGGGAGTTCTATAGCCGAGGGGGCATCACTGAGAAGGCCCTGTTTCCCGTTCCCACCAACTGCTCCTTCCTGAATCTTCGTTCGCGAAGAAAAGCCAAAAGAGACAAGACATTATGCTTTAAATGTGTGTGTGCCTTTAACTTTTCTTATTATTAACATGTGTTTTTGAAAAAAAAAGTTTGGTTTAATTATGTGGGGGCATTTTTTGGATTAATAGTTTTTTTAAAAAAAATCTAAAATATTTGTCAGTGGCTGTGAGCCATTTGGAATCCTTTGCTGGATGAAAGGTGAAATATAAATTACAAGAATAAATATGCTTCCCCACAAGGAGAAAGGTGGGATATAAATAAAGTAAATATTAATAAATAGATAATAAAATAGAAGGATACAATGGAGAAGCCATGATTTTTTTTCCCAGGTATACAGAATAATGTTGAATTATGACTTCAATGGTTTCCTCCTTTTTCTTTCTTTCTTTTCCCAGGTTTCTGAAAATAGCAATGTGTGTGTGTGTAAATCTTCAAATACATTAAAGGACATCCTGCAAACTACGGTCAAGAAAAACAGCCATTTACATATTCACTGAATCATAAATCTTCTAGTACTTTGTGCATGCATTGATGGCACCTGACCCTTATTTCCCCCTTGCGATTGCTTTCAGAGAGACAAAGGCAGTCTCAAAAGCAGCTTATTGCTTCCCCCTTCGGTAATATTTCACACATATCATGGTCAGCGACCAGGACATTGAAGTAACTTGGCTGCATCCAAGAAAGGGAATGTCATTGCCATTGTCTAATTTAAAGATCACGAGCAATTTGGAGTTTGAGGCTCTAAGTGCCTAGCCTCTTTTCTGTAAGGGAGAAGAGCCAGCTTTGGAGTTCTTTGTATATTTGGATTTGATCTGCCTGTCAGGCATTAATTAGGTTCATGACAATCTCGCAGGACTGTCTTGCAGAAAGACAGCAAGAGTGAAAAATAAGCTGGGCTGACAAAGGACAAGCTTGACTTGCTTCCAAGCAAAGAAATCTATCATTAAGAAAAGGTTCTGTTTCCAAGTCCTTTGCCTTGCCTTGAAAGGCTGGAGTTGCAGTTAAGGAGGAGGTGGCTGTATAAGCACACATGGTTAGAGCAAATGTTTTGTAGCTCTCCACTAAAGTGCTATACAGACTACTGTACTGTGGGGAAAGCATCATGTTTCTTTAGAGTGTAAATACAGCAGAGTCTCAGAGATCAAGTTCCAAAATTTAGAT